>CM031608.1:78590531-78628031 GCA_018398815.1 Conus ventricosus
GAAAAAATAGAAGAGAATCTGGAAGGAAAGAACGAAGAGAGGAAGAAAAAAATAAAACAGATCTAGAGAACTTCTTTCTATTTTTTTTTTTACATATCATACATATTTCAGTCTTCAGTTCATCTGACCATGATATTTCAAGGTTGTATTACGTAGACTGGAAACGTAAAATTTTCCCAAAAAAAAAACGTATACATCTTCAGTAACAACAGTTTTGTGTTACGGTTGCTTTGTGGCAAGTGTAAAATTTCAACTACAACCACAACTAAACGCCTGGGATAGGGGCTTGGGTTGGTTCAGTCCCTTCCATAGTGATAATCATCCTGACAAGGTGTAACCCTGTCCGCCAGTCCCAGCATCTGACCTAGATGCAACAGCAGCCAGAGGATATTTTCCTTTCCTTGGAACCACAGAAATGATGGAAACTCTTTTTTCCCTCTCTCGCGGGATAAAATGTACGGGCCGATTGCTGGGGAAAACACTCGACGGAGACATACTCCAGAATGAGCTTGTGCTCCGCTTATCCTGAGGAAACAGGGAGCGTTGTCTGTGATCACGCCATGCCAACATCCATCTTTCATAACCAGCATGGCCAGATCACAATACACTGGCATTGTTGGCACCTCCCCTCTCTGCTGCCGTGACGTCTGTTCCCTGCGGAGGGAGAAGTGCTAACTTGAGATGCATTACTTCCTCACACACACACACACACACGCACACACACACACACACACACACACACACACACACACACACACACATACACACGCACACCACACACACCACACACACACACACGTACATACACACACACACACACACACACATGCACGCACGCACACACGCATGGGCAACACACACACACACACACACACACACACACGCACGAACGCAAGCACACATATGCACGCACACACACTTGCGCGCACGCATGCACGCACGCGCGCACGCGCGCACACACACGTACACACACACACGCACGTACGCACGCACGCACACATGCATGAACACACACACGCACACACACATGCACGCATACACATACATAGAGGTTTTCATATGGAGATAAAATGTGTTCTTGTTCTTGTTTACACACACACACACACACACACACACATACACACACACAAGCACACACACACGCACGCACGCACGCACGCACGCACGCACGCACGCACGCACGCACCCACGCACGAACGTACGCACATGCATGCATCCCCCCCCCACCCGTCACCCCCCCACACACACACACACACACACACGCACGCACACATATACAGACACATAAGCGAGCGCACCAAAGAAAGCTGTATGTAAAGGGAGAAAGAGGTGAAGAGGATATCAAGGATGGCGTGGGGAGAGCGACTGGGAAGTGTTGACTTGAAGGGGATGAGGAAGGCACCAGTAGGAGGCCAGTCAAAGAAAGGCGAGAAAGGGAGGAGAGAGGGAAAGAAAGAGAGAAACGAAACAGAAAAAGAAACACCCGAAGGTGCTGGGGAGGACCCAGAGAAGCACTGTCTTCACCTGCCTTTAGAGCAGTCCTGTACCACCCTTGGAGGCCTGCGCTGTGTTGACGATGGGTACAGGCACGCGCAGGACACTCCATTACGATATCAAGGGACATAACTGCTCCTGAAGAGAGGTAAATCGGACTACAGGATGGAACTCATAACAGCCTTAAAGTAGCATCCCCATGGGTGTACTAGCCCGTGTTTCATGACTGCAGAGCCCACCGGCGAAAAACACCACCCTCCAGCTGCCGAGCACACCCCACAGACCCAACCACCCCTGCCCACGGACAGATGAAGGCAGTGCCACTCCAGACACATTCAAGCTTTCGCCATACGGTCTTGTGTGCCCTCAAGAGAGAATCCAAAGTTGTAGTCTTTCCCACTGTCAACAGGACTTTCCCTGTGGTCAGTGGGTCATTCCTCACCGTCACTGGACCTTTCGCCAGGGTCAGCCTAGTTAAGGCAAAGAAGAAACAGAAACACCCGAAGGTGCTGGGGAGGACCCAGAGAAGCACTGTCTTCACCTGCCTTTAGAGCAGTCCTGTACCACCCTTGGAGGCCTGCGCTGTGTTGACGATGGGTACAGGCACGCGCAGGACACTCCATTAAGATATCAAGGGACATAACCGCTCCTGAACAGAGGTAAATTAGACTACAGGATGCAACTCATAACAGCCTAAAAGTAGCATCCCCATGGGTGTACCAGCCCGTATTTCATGACTGCAGAGCCCACCGGCAATAGACACCACAGAATATAACACAGAATTAAATAAACTTTCAGTGTTGTTCAGGCATCATGCTGATACTTCAATCAAAAGTTCATTTGACCATGATTTTTTTTCAGGTTGTATTTCGTAGACTAAAAACCTTAAAGTGCAGCAACCAACATAATTGAATGGATTGTCTTTTACGCTGCATCTCTTCAATATAATCAGTATGTAACTTTAGTGGAGTATCTACCTTTCGCATCATTTTCAGTCGTCACAAACCAACACGATCACCATAACATTTAGTGGAGAATCCCCTCACTCCAGAGCTCGTGGATAGGGTTTGTATTCACATTGAATTGTGTGTGTGGGGGGGGGGGGGGGGGGGGGGAGGCAAGATTAATTAGTGAATGTTGGAACAGATGTAAAATGTGCTCGTCTTTGTTTTATTGATCCTATAATTAATTAAAGTGATTGTGTTCAGATGTATTATTGTCACTGTTTCCGACCTCACAAAATACATAATCGCTTTAAAAAATATCAGCAAATCTCCCCAAGCCGAGAATGTCTAAATTATGGTGTGTGTGTGCGTGCGTGCGTGCGTGCGTGCGTGCGTGTGTAATGTCTTAAGTTTTTTTTCCATCTGACTATGGCCTTGTCAACCTGACAAAGATTCTCCAGGGCTGTCAAATTCGTTCAGAAAACAATGTTCATCTTGAAAGGGCCAAATGATCAAACTTACTATTTCCTGAAAAATGAACAAAATGTACATCTTGAAAGGGTCAATGATCAGACTTACTATTTCCTGAAAAATAAGCAAATAACAAAAAAAACAATTAATGACATAGCTGCTGAACTATTCAGATCTTAGTCATGTAAACGTAGCTTCTGCAGATTGCTTCGGGTATTCCCTTGATTTTTTACATTCAAAGTACACAAAATCGCAAAACAAAGTTATGAAGAGCATATACCAAAATACATTTAGAAACGCCCCATGGGTAAATATACACTGTAGAGTGGACAGCTAGTGTCCACCCTAGGCAGTGCGTACAATTTTCACCATTTAATCGGCACATCAGAACATCCCCACTGGCATGCCATAAATTGAAGACAAAAGTATAGAAAGAGTTTCCAAACCAAAGACAGGGAGCGTTCCACAAGTGTGCGGGGACAAGGGCTAAGAAAGACAAATCTGAAAGAAAAGGCGGACTGAAAGACAGAGAAAAAGGGGACGTTACTTGCACAGAACTTCAATAAGGCGGGAGAGGTATTAGTACTGAACAAGCCCATTATCCTCACGCATAGACAGACGAAAACAACAAAAGTAAAGGGACAAATAATCGGTCAAACAAACAGACAGACAGATAAACAAAACACACAAACAAGCAACGAAATATCACAGGAATGCATATTGGGGAGACGTATCAAACATGCACCACAAAAATAACAACATCTTGAGGAGCAACAAATGACAAATTCTATGTTTGACATCAGCAGGATTCGAACTCAAAACGTCTAACCGCTAACTCCTTTCTCTGTCACTCATCACGCCAGAGGCACAAATGAATGGGTTTTTGGCAGGCAAGCTTTCTTAGCCACTGACAGGAAATCTACACTCGGGTCCCTCTCCAGTCTTGCCAATCCACCGGGGAGATAGCCAGTAGCACCGTGGCCATGGAACACCAGCATTAATCTTTCATGAACACAGGAGACAGCTCTCTATGGCGCCAATAATGTCCCCCTTACTATTGGACTTGACAAGATGCCAAAGTTCGAAAGAAGCATTTTTTTTCAGACCTCAATAAAAAAAAATCTCGGCAACAGTTATTGGAAAATCTTTGTAAATCTAGAACGCTGATTTCTACGAGTTGTGAAAGCCTGGGCTTTTATTAATTAGATGGACTGGTGAGTGGATTGTCAACATGAAATGGACGTAATCCTACGTCATTCCTGTGGCAAGTATGGGTGATGGTGTAATCATGTTATGCCAGCATCGCCGTTCGATGAGAGCAGCAGAGCTAGATGACAGTGAACCAATCATGTTGTCGCACTTCCTCCTCACTTTCTACTCATTGCTGGGAGGGCAGCTGCAATGGAGATAGCAAGTTACCTTGTTTGATGGAAGAGGGTTCCAACAGAAGGTGTGTGTGTGTGTGTGCGTGTGTGTGTGTGTGTGTGTGTGTGTGTGTGTGTGTGTGTGTGTGTGTGTGTGTGCGTGCGCGCGCGTGCATGTGTGTATATAGACGGATAGATAGATAGACAGACAGTCAGGCAGACAGACATAGTTTGATGGATAGATAGATATAGCCAAAGGTATATACAGGTGAATTACATACAATGAAATATGCAATTAAAAAAATCTACCACGAAGGCAGGGCATTGCATCACGAACGAATACAAAAAAACGCAGACCTAAAAGGCGGCAATGTTAATTTCAAAGGAATTTTTGTTACCTTTCATTGTTACTTTTCCGTTTTAAAGAACTCGCTCTGTAAGACACAGCCAATGCCATTTTCGTGATTTAGCCATCTGGTAAAAGTTTGGGAAGAGATGTCATGGTGACAGTGTGCATGTCTTTCCTTTCTTTCTCTCTCTCTCTCTCTCTCTCTCTCTCTCTCTCTCTCTCTCTCTCTCTCTCTCTCTCTCTCTATATATATAGAGAGAGAGAGAGAGAATTTAAGACATAACACACACACACACACACACACACACACACACACACACACACACACACCACACTCAAATATGTGGTCATACATACACTTAAAACAAAGAAAGAGAGAGAGAGAGAGAAAGGAGGCGGGGTACATTAGCATGAAAGGCAGTTCTTTGGACAGAGAATGTGAGGCTGCAGGATGATGAATTGTAAAATGGTACAGAGGAGGTGGCCAACTAGTAAAGAAGAAAAACACAAAATGAAACGTTGGATGTTTAAAAAGCATCGTATTGCTCTTTGATTGATGCATTCATCTGATCATAACATCCCTAGGTTGTAGACAAGAAACCTTCAATATCAATCAATAAACAGAAGCGAAGCAGTGCCTTTTGCTAAACTGCGTCACTTTATTATGAACAGTATCAGGCCTGTAACTGAGTACCTCACTCTTACCCATCATTACCAAACCGCATCCAGTGCGATGCTGATGCAACGTTTAATACCAAATCCCTGCTGTACACAGAACAAGCATATACCACACTTTGTGACAGGGTATACGGGTTTGTGCAACAGGATTTACAAGGGAATGATGGGGAAAGGCGTTGTAAGGATTTAGGTTTTGATATAAATGCTGTGATATAAATGTCATTTTTATATACATTTTGATATAAATGTCATTCATGGTGTGACTGCATGATACCAGAATAATTGTTTTCAAACCTCGTAAGATAAGAACAGAACTCCTGTCAGCATTTATTGACTGATCCTTCTAAACCCAGAACTCTTGGTTTATGATTGTCTGGGGTGTTTTTTTTATAGACTGGATGCAGTGGCAGAGGTGTGACACACATGAAATGGGCGTAGCCCTCTGTCATTCCTATGACAAGTGTGGGTGATGGTGTAATCATATAATTCCAGCCTCGCTGTTGAATGAGCAGCAGAACCAGATCCCAGTGTCAGTCCTGTTGGCGCCTCTCCTTCTCGCTTTCTGTTCCTTGCTGGGAACGAAGGCAGCCGCAATGGTGACGGTGGTGTACCTTCCTTGATGGATGAGGGTTCCAATTTCGCGCGCGCGCGCGCGCGTGCGTGCGTGCGTGCGTGCGTGTGTGTGGTGTGTGTGTGTGTGTGTGTGTTTACGTGCACACAGAGGAGTGGTGCGTGACTGTGTGAGAGAATGCACTGTGTATTGTGTGTGTGTGTGTGTGTGTGTGTGTGTGTGTGTGTGTGTGTGTGTGTTTACGTGCACACAGAGGAGTGGTGCGTGACAGTGTGAGAGAATGCACTGTGTGTGTGTGTGTGTGTGTGTGTGTGTGTGTTTACGTGCACACAGAGGAGTGGTGCGTGACAGTGTGAGAGAATGCACTGTGTGTGTGTGTGTGTGTGTGTGTGTGTGTGTGTGTGTGGTGTGTGTGTGTGTGTTTACGTGCACACAGAGGAGTGTGTGACTGTGAGAGAATGCACTGTGTGTGTGTGTGTGTGTGTGTAGTAGTAGTAGTAGTAGTAGTTTAATTTAACGTCTTTTCACAAACTATGTGATATTAGATAAATGTGTGTGTGTGTGTGTGTGTGTTTCGTGCACACAGAGGAGTGAGTGACTGTGTGAGAGCATGCACTATGTATGTGTGTGTGCGTGTGTGTGCGCGCGCGCGCGCGTGTGTGTGTGTGTGTGTGTGTGTGTGTGTGTCTGTGTGTGTGATCATCAGACGTCTCAGTACAGAACATGACATAATAGTCTCCATATCCTGCCCATGACGCATAAAAGGTGCACTTCTTATAGACTCGCTGACCTAGTGAACATATACAACAAACTCTTACAGATTAGCATTTCACTCTTTCTGTGTTAATCCTGAGTGTACAATGGATAATTTCAACGATGCAAAACCATCATCTGTGTTTTTTACAGACCGAAAGATAGAGATGTTGTCACTTCGGTGAGACCACCAGAACGACAAGGAGAATTATCATACCAGGACAGTGAACTGATGCGGCCTATCTTATACACCTCGAACACTACAGGAATGATGATACACTGAGATGGACAATACAAACAGTGATGTTATACAGAAGACCAGGTTTCAAACAATGTTTAGCTACAAAGTCTTCTCCTGAGCTGACCGTAACTGCCGGGTTTTTGACAGCCAAGATTAATTAGCCCTTGGCGGGGAAACTACAATAGGGTCCCCCATCACAGCGCTCTGGTTTTGGTTAATCCGGCGGAACAAGTCAGTAATGTTCTCGTCATGGAACACCGGCATCAATGTTTCATGAACACAGGAGACGGCTCTCTACAGTGCCAATAACGTTTCCCTTACCTATGGAAGCGTACTAGAAGCAAAAGCTCTTATACAAGAGGTTTTTTTATGAGTAAACAGCAATCTCGTTTTCAGGAAATTTATGTTAATTATTCTTCTTTATATCTGAAATGTAATTAACAGTAACGTCAAAACTACTCTTTTTGTTGCTATTTCCAACTACATTGCGATCAAATGTGATCACCAAGAAAAAAGTAACATTGATACATAGAAAACAGATTATCACTACTCGTGAAAATAGGTAATTGTGACTTAGCTGAATGCACACTCGTATGCCTTTACAAGTGCTTGGTAAGGGAAGGGGAAGCTGAAAATAATAGCAGCAATTATTATTCTTACCTCTCATAACCTTCTATAGTCACAAACTTGTTTTCTTTCGTTTGACTAGGTATTTAATGCCTTAACAATGTGAAGCTAATGAAAATTACTGTTTATACACAAAATGACTATTTTCACGTCATATTCAAACCTATCTTTTTAAATGATTTCATTGTTCCTGAAAACAATGATTCATCTCCTCTTTTTTTCTAACAACATTTGTTGCTTTTATTATGAAACAGTACCTATACACTTTTGAATCCTGTTTTTTATGTTGTAATCTCCCACACATTTTCTTATTCTGTCTGTTCCATTGACTGTCCACAGACCTGTCCGCATCACCATCACCATACCACAACGGAAGCCTCATCATCAACACGTGCCACAAACCCTCTCAGAATCCCTCTGCACCCAAAGGAACCCGGCGGTCCCATCCAGCAACCTACCACCCTTCCAGCTGCAGGACTCTCTACAGACAGAAATCTTTCTTCCCCAGGACCATATCTGACTGGAACAGCCTCCCTGCTGAAGTTGCCCTCAGCTCCACCCTGGAGGGCTTCAAATCCCGAATCTGATCCCACACCCCTCCCCCCTGTCCCCATCCCTCCAACCTCCCCCCCCCCCCCCCCCGGCCCAGCAAACTCTACCTCAAGTGACTTCGGCTTCACGCAACCCCCCCCCCCCCTTATGATCTACAGAATCTTCAAAGTGATGAAGGGGTAGTCAAGGGAAAGAAGAGGAAGAAGATCACCATCCCGTCCGCTGTTTCCTGGCTGGGGACAGCAGTGACAGAGAAATGTAGCAGGGATGGGAAGAGGTAGAGAACTGAAAGGGTGATTCTTCCTATTCCAGAAGTACAGGATATCATTCATTGATTTTCTTTGACGAAGAAGGTTGAATTACAAAACGTACAATAGACTTACTGTCCCCTCCCCCCCCTCCCACACACACACACACACACACACTTCTGATGTTTGTTAATCCCTTGAAATCAGTGAGCAGTGACGTGGTCATGCAACCGCAGCATCAATATTTCATGACCAGCAGGGCACCTTCACCGTAACGCAAACGACCCACCACCTCCCAACCATATACCTCGTTTCTGCTATACTGGCGATTATTTCCTGCTGGGAAAGACTGGAGTAGCAATCTGTTATTTATTCCACTCTTAGAGAAAGAGGGAGAGGGAGAGAGTGCAAGTGAGCGAGAGAGAAGAGAGAGAGAGACAGACAGACAGACAGACAGACAGACAGAGACAGACAGAAGACAGACAAACGGACAGACAGACAAATAAACAGAGAGACAGAGACAAACAGAGAGAGACATAGAGTATATATATATATATATATATATATATATATATATATATATATATATATATATATATATATACATACACACACACACACTTCATGTTTTTCCCCCACTACTTAATTGTTCAGCATTATATTGTTTGGTCAATCTGTGGGTGATTTTTATCTCTTAGGAGATCCAAGTAAAGGTTGCTCTACACAATTCTTAGCCGCTGACAATGCTTGGGTTATTGAACAGCAGAGTTGACTACTCAGACTGTTCCATATATTTTTTTAACCTCCCTTGCATCCTTAAATGGATCCTCAAGCATAGGCTCAAAGATTGTCGCCTACATTTTATACTGTTTGCATAATGTTTGTAGTTTTTCAGCAACTTTTTACCGCTCCACACTTTCGTTTTATTTTATTCTACTACCTTTCACTGGCCGCTCTGGGGGTGCTGTTAGATTCTTCTTTGAACCCTTGGTGGTGAGAACACCACAGAATTACGGACTGTGGTGTGTCTCTATTTGACGCCAAGAGCACAGACACTATCCACCGTGTCTCCCTGATGAGTTCCGATCCAGCGGACGAAAGGCCTAGGAGCAGGCGATACATATAGATCTGCCTTTGAGAGGGATTGTGATGGTTTCCTCATGCAGCTAGTGAAGGGTTTTCATTTTTATAATATACATTTTCTTCTTTTATTTTTTTAAATTTCAAATCTTTACCAAGTCATTACTATAATGATGGAAAAATTGTTAACCTACACTTGTTTTCCCCCACTACTTAAATGTTCAGCATTATATATATATATATATATATATTATATATATATATATATATATATATATAAAAACTGAATATAAAAGTGACATTTACAGTCTTGTAGATCAGTAACTGTTGCACATCCTGGCTTCCAAGATCTGACATTTTTGTCATTATTACGGTTGCATATTTTAGAAGCCTGGGGGAAAAAAACAGGACAAGGGACTTTTGTCACCTCAGCTTGTCTCGGACATAAAAAAATCGCTTTCCATTTCCACCTGCTCTCTAGAATCTCATCAATACAAAATGTAGATAAAATCTCCTTTCGAAACCATCCGGAGACCCACAAATGGAAATGATTATTCTCTGACAACTATCGTCCTATTCCAAAACTGCAGGACATTCCTGAGTGTTTTTGACAAACAAATATTGAATGAAAAACGTACAATGGACTCCTTGCTCTTCAGACTCCTGCTGTTTGTTAATCCCTGGAAATCAGTGAACGATGGTCATGCAGCACTGTCATCCATCTTTCATGACCAGCAGACTACGCTCACTGCAGCAGAAGCCTTCCTCCCTTCCACCTCTCTGTTCTGCTGCACTGGCGATTACTTCTAGCTGTGAAGAACTGGAGTGGCAATCTGTGATTTACCTCACACTGAGAGAGAGAGAGAGAGAGAGAGAGAGAGAGAGAGAGAGAGAGAGAGAGCTTGACAGACTGACAGGCCGACAGACAGACAAAGACAAAAACATATATATCAGTTGAAATCACTTATGCTGATAACAAACGATGTCTTCTGAGTTATTACATATCTCAAATTGTTCAACATATAATTCTCGTGGCATCAGGTCCTTCCTTTTGAAACCCGTTCCGAATTTCTTAAAAATAAAATAAAATAAAATGAAATAAAATTTAAACAAAACAGTTAATGCACACGATGTGTAATCCGAAACTTGCTAAACACCATTCCCTCCTTTGTATGTGTAACAGGACAGATGTCGTGGTTAGTATACATTTGGGAATCATATTTTGAACGGAGTCTTTGTTCACCAGATGTACTCTGGTCAGTTGGAATCCTGTGAAGACAGTGTGTGTGGTGATCATGTAATATCAGCATCACTATCCAGAACTGGCTGGATTCGAATTATCTACAGTTAAAAACTTTGCTTTTTATCTCTCGTTTATGCTGCACTGGCCTAACATCTGTTAGCTGGTGAAAACTGTAGAATTGTGTTTGCCAAATCTTACACACACACACACACACACACACACACACACACACACACACACACACACACACACACACACACACACACACGCTTTGTGTCCAGTCTGTGGCATCATTTTCCTCAAGCTGCATAACATCTTCCAATATCCTTCTTTCTCTTATAATTCATCAACAGTCTTATTACAGAATAAAGAATAATACTTTCTGTGTCCTGCCTGATCCAAAAGACTTGCTATAATGACATCTAATGAGTTCATGTTTGTTTGTTTGTTGTTTTGTGGAATAGACTCAGTGACGCAGTGGCGTGAAAATGTACAACACAAAAAGCTCACAAATTATTTCATTTTTTTTCTGTGTAAATCTTGAGGACAGAATGAATGATTCTAACCATGTTATACCATCATCAGCGTTTTCAGACCAAATATAACAGTCATAAAAACTATCACAGGAAAGCAGAATGACAGAACCGCTATCACTTGTCTAGCATCACCAGAACGACAATGAAAATGATCAGAGCAGGACAGCAGACTGATGTGACCTATCCAGCACACCTCTTATACCACCAGAACGACCATACACTGAATTGAGGAAAACAAATGGCATGATTTATACGTGGTTCCAGCTTCCGAACTCACAATGTCTAGCAATAAGATCTTCCACTGGGCTAACCAGGCGCCTAACTGCAGGGGTTTTTGACAGGCAAGATGTATTAGTCTTTGGCGGGAAAAACTACAATAGGGTCCCACACCACAGCACTCCCGCACTGGCTAATCCCCCGGAACAAGTCAGTAATGCGCTCGTCATAGAACACCGGCATCAATTTTCATGAACACAGGAGACGGCTCTCTACAGTGCCAATAATGTTCCTCTGACCTATGGAAGTGTACTAGAAGCAAAAGCCTTTTTTTCACAAGCGTTTTCTTCGCAAAAACAATAATCTCACTTTTAGAAAGTGAATGCTAATTACTTTTTTTTTATATGAAATGTAATTATCACTGAAGTCATAGATTCGTAACTGTGTGTTTCTATTGCTCTTTTTGCCGTATAGTGTGGTTAAATGTGATCACCACGAAAACAGTAAGTTTGATTCAAGGAAAAAAGATCTTAATAACACAAAAAGACAGGTAATCATGACCTATCTGTATGACACGTGTATACCTTTAAATGTGTTTTATAAAGGAACAGGTTTGATGGAAGTTTGGAATAAACGCATCAGTTATTATTCTTACTCCTCATATCCTGCTACAGTCGTGAAGTTGTTTTCTTTCGTTTGAATCAATATTCAGTCTTTTAACAGTGTAAAGTTAAAAACATTATTGTTCACACATAAAAAAATACTGCTTTCACGTCGAATTACATGCTGTCTTGAATGGATGGTTTCAAGAAAACAGTAACTATCTCCTCTTTCTTTGTAACAAAAACCACTTTTATCATGAACCAGTAACCTTGAACTTTTCAGTCTCGCCTTTTGAATCTTGTGATCTCCCATAGTTTTTTCTTCTCATGTCTGTTCCACCAACTGTCTTCAGCCCTGTTTCTACCACCATCACCGTCACCATCAGCTGTTTCCCGTCCAGGGGACGGCACTAGCAGAGAAATGTAACAGGAATGGGAAGAGATAGAAAACCGAAACTGCGGGAACTGATAGGATTGTGCTGGGTAAAGATGGACGCTCTTTGCTCGCTGTTTCATCTCCCATACCACTTCACTGACACAACTCTGACACAATTCAGTCAGGTTCCATATTCACAGCGGTGCCTGCGTTGTCCTGCCACAGCCTTGATACTGGCAATTCAGAGCAGAGTCATTATAAAGTCATCACGTTGTCCTCAACCTACCAGGGGAGACACTGCACTGCTTCTGAGTCACTTTGGTGGTGTTCAGTGGTACCTGTTCTGACCCAGCATATGTAGAACACCAGCTATTTAAGCCCTCTTACGGATGACAATGATTGTTTGGTTGCAGAGCCAGCGTGAACAAACGTTCCTACTCAGACAGCGCTACCACATCTCTTCAGCCACAGCTCCATGACCTGTCTGATACCAATGACCTCAACGTTAGCTCACCAAGGATGACCCCCAGCGTTAGCTCACCAAGGACGACCCCAACGTTAGCTCACCAAGGATGACCCCAACGGTATCTCACCAAGGATGACCCCAACGTTAGCTCACCAAGGATGACCCCCAACGGTAGCTCACCAAGGATGACCCCAACGTTAGCTCACCAAGGATGACCCCAACGTTAGCTACCAAGGATGACCCCAACGTTAGCTCACCAAAGGATGACCCCAACGTTAGCTCACCCAGGATTACCCCAACGTTAGCTCACCAAGGATGACCCCAACGTTAGCTCACCAAGGATGACCCCAACGTTAGCTCACCAAGGATGACCCCAACGTTAGCTCACCAAGGATTACCCCAACGTTAGCTCACCAAGGATGACCCCAACGTTAGCTCAACAAGGATGACCCCAACGTTAGCTACCAAGGATGACCCCAACGTTAGCTCACCAAAGGATGACCCCAACGTTAGCTCACCAAGGTTGACCCCAACGTTAGCGCACCAAGGATGACCCCAACGTTAGCGCACCAAGGATGACCCCAACGTCAGCTCACCAAAGGATGACCCCAACGTTAGCTCACCAAGGTTGACCCCAACGTTAGCGCACCAAGGACAGGAAGAGGAATTCAAAACTGAAGTCCCAATAAGACGACGGCATGAAGAGTACAAAATTTCAGACGTTTTGTTTATTGGGTTGGAAACTTCATGACGGGCCTGCACACAATGTTTATTACATGAATAATGAATGCCAGCGTCAGTTAGGCCAGAGTGATACGGACAGCTGCAGTGTCGGTCAGAAAACTTAAGCAGCACTTTCAGTGAACTATCCGTTGAGTGAGGGAAACCTGTTCTGATCAGAATGGAGTCCACGGCCTGCCAGTTTTGATTTCTAACCACAGTACTTCGGTGGCTGGTACTTTATTTATTTATTTTTTGAAATGTTATTTCTTTTTTTTATTTGTTTAAACTTAATTTTATTTTATTATTTAAAAAAACTTTTTCTAAGTTTTGAATTGTTTTATTTCTATTTATTTACTTTTTATGGTATTCTTTTAATGAAAAAACATACTTAATTCGAACAGAAGACTCATACAGTGGCAAGAAATACACGAACATGGAATGGATTTTACACCTGCTGATGATACCCGTCCATAACGGCTTACACAAATCACATCAACTAGAACAAGAGAGACGAACTAGGTGCGCACATACTGCAAGACACGCCAAACTGCATAACATCTTCCAATATCCTTTTCCTTGTCATTCATCAGCAGAGTCTCACTGCAGAATAAAGAATGATAATTTCTGTGTCCTGCCTGTGTCCTATCATGCTGCCGCCCTCTACCACGTAAGGTTTGACCATACAACCCTGAAGCAGATAGCAGTATAGTTTGGGGCGTGGGGGGGGGGGGGGGGGGGGGAGGGGGGGGGTAAACAAGAGGGGGGATGGGAGATGGGACGGTGGATGGGACAGTGCTGGAGAGTACAGCTTTGTGTCCACAGACCCCGCACAAACCATACTTTTTGCGGGCCAGAAAAGGTATGGACAGAAAAGTGCGGTTACCCGTCTCCACAGGGTCCGCATAGTTCTGCCCGCTTTGCAAGATGGCGGTGACAAGGAAGCGCAAGATTTTTCTGCTCTGGTGGTGGTACAAAAGAAGATCTCTAGCATCCAAACGACGTTTTTGGGTGCACCCAATTTGTAAAGATCGGGGAGCACGCAAATCACGACCTTTTCTGCCCGTACAGACCAGAAAATGTCTGGCATGCTTGACGCCACCCAGATTGTGCGGAACAGGAAATAGTCTGGCCGTAGCGGACTGGCTGCTGTGGACAAGTCTAGTAGTAAAATATAGTGTTGAAACGCAACCGCACTTTTTCTGTACGGTCTGTGCGGGGTCTGTGGACACAAGCGCTAGAGTTTGGGAGGATATATGTTGAATTATTTCTTTAAGCAATTGATCCTTATTTAAGTTCACTATTATCACACACACCACACACACACACACGCACACGCACACGCACACACTATATATATATATATATATATATATATATATATATATATATATTATATATATATATATATATATATATTTTATATAATCATAAAATATACACAAATTGTCAAATTTCTTGGCGTCTACCTCACTTCAAAACTTTCGTGGAATTACCACATCGACTACATAACAAACAAAGCTAGAAAAAGTCTTAACTTTTTGAAGGTAATAAGCAGACAGCACTGGGGACAGGACACAAAGGCACTAATATCTCTCGCTACCTCCCTTGTGCGTTCACGGCTGACGTATGGCCAGGAGGTTTTTTTCAGCGCTCCAGCGCACTTGTTAAAGAAACTGCAGAGCATAGATTCTAAAGCTTACAAACTTGCTCTGGGTGTACCAATACACGCGTCAATTTTAGGAACTTGCACAGAAGCAGGTATTCTACCCTCGATGAAAAAAAGAAAAGCCTCAGCTGCGAAATTTATCCTTAAAACTTCTGCTTATGAAACATTTTCACAAAAACAAACAAATCTTAATTCAGAAACTGACTTTGCAAAAAGAGCTAGAACAATACAGTCGTTGAAGTCCATCAATACATTTGCCTCAGATATTTATCTGTAATACAGAGCTGAACGGGAAAAAATGTTGCAATTAAACCTTCTTTTTCTCCACTTCCAGAATGGGAACAAAATCACCAATATTTGAAATTGATCACACAGATTTATTCAAAAACCATTCCCTAACCTATTAAAATGTTTAGTTGATTCCCACTTGGAAAGTAAGTATACAGACTATCTAAAGATATACACCGATGGATCAGTTCTTGATGATGGAAATACTGGTGCAGCTTTTGTAATACCCTCATTAAAAACAGAAAAACGATACTACATTGGTAAACATTATTCCATTTTTACTGCTGAACTTGTAGCCATACTTATGGCATTAAATTACATTGTAGATCTTTCGACGGATACATGCAAATCTTATTCTGTGTGGACTCAAAGTCTGTTTTACAAGCCATTAAATCCCGAGGCAAAAAAAAAACCGACTAGAAATGACTATTGAAATAAAACATATTATTCATGAGTTGTCTCTAAAGGGTACCAGTATTACCTTTTGCTGGATTCCCTCTCACTCCGGAATCACCCCAAACGAGTGGGCAGATCATGCGGCTAAAAGGGCAGCAAAAAATAAAGAAGGGTCACAGCATCTCGACATTCGACTAGATCTGCATGAATTTAATCAGCGCATAGAAAAAGTGTCTCAAAATCAGGTTGCTGAACTGCACAAGAAAACAAATAGTCAGTATTACCAGCACTGTGTACAAGTAAAGAATGCAGCGAATCCGAAATCCTTTTTAAACAATTTATCTGTAATGATTCCAGACATGTTATTAGTTTGATGTATAGGTTCCGATTAAATGCTTTTAGAACAAAGTACTCTAAAAATATTACATTGCGTATGTGGCAAACAAATAAGTGTAAACCACCTACTTCTTCACTGCCCAGGAGTTAGGCACTTTGTTCCTAAGATAAAGTTAACAGACCAGTTGTCAGCCAGTGCACCAGTATCCACTGAAAATATTTTAAATAATCATCATTACTTTGCGTGTTCTCTGAAATCTTTAATTCCGGTCCACTTGGTATCTATCTCTGATGTACTTTAAACTAAAACTGTTGTGTTGTACGACATTGATATAAAAGAGTTACGATTATATGATATATATGGTCTCCCCCCACCCCCCCCTCCACTCCCTCTATTCCGTCTTCCTTTCCACCCTGATGACCACCATCCCCACCAGCAAATTTTTCTCCTCCCCCACCCATCCCCCTGCATTATGCTCCAATTCTACTAAACTTGTTTCATTTGATATACTTTAATTCCCCCGATCAACATACACTAAAGGCTAGATAAGTAAATATCTACCTATCTTACCACCCATCCCAACCTTCCCCTCTTGTCCCTAACACAGTCCACTCTCTCTCTCTTGCACCCTCCTACCCCCCCCCCTTACACACACACACACACACACACACACACACACACACACACACACACACACACACACACACACACGTACACGTACACGCACACACATAATCATATGTTTTTTTGGGTTTTTTTTGTTGGTTTTGTTGTTGTTGTTTTTTGTTGTTTTTTCCCCCGTCTAATAACACTTATAGTGAATAGACGTTAAACTAAAGAACACACACACACACACACACACACACACACACACACACACACACACACACACACACACCACACAAACACTGTACACACACACACACACACACACACACACACACACACACACACACACCCCACACACACATGCACACACACACACACACTGTACACACACACACTCACACTGTACACACACACACTGTACACACACACACACATACACACACACAATATATACACACACACACACACACACACACACACACACACACACACACACACACCCCCCCCACACACACACACCATTCACACACTCACACACACACACACACACAATGTACACGCACACACACACACACACCCACACCCCACACACACACACACACACACACCCCACACACACACACTGTACACATACACACACAATGTACACACACACACACACACACCCCACACACACACACCACAAAACACACACACACACACACACAATGTACACACACACACACACACACACACACACACACACCACACACACACACACACAATGTAAAACACACACACACACACACACACACACACACACACACACAGAGAGAGAGAGACAGAGACAGAGACAGATATATAGATATTTATTTTTTTTGCGCGCGCGTGCGTGCGTGCGTGCGTGCGTGCGTGCGTGCGTGCGTGCGTGCGTGCGTGCGTGTGTGTGTGTGTGCGTGTGTGCGAGCGTGCGTGGGGTGCGTGCGTGCGTGTGCGAGCGTGCGTGCGTGCGTGCGTTCGTGCGTGCGTGCGTGCGTGCGTGTGTGTATGTGTTTGTGTAGCTGTTTTATTCTGTTCTGTTTTATTGTGTGTGTGTGTTTTTTTTTTTCTGCCTCGTGTCCCATGTCTTTTTACTGTTATTCTCCACACCCTGCTCAATTCCTACTTTCCATATAGAGCTATGTTCAGACGCAGTGCCTGCCGTTACTATCAGTATCAGTTTGCTTCAAACTCAACCATGGGAGAAAATGCGTCTGGCCTCTGATACACCCAACGACCTGGAGGAGGTATTGAGCCTCGACTGTGGACTTGACTTGACTTGATGGGTGAGATTAACGTCCTACTGGCCTGAGGCCTTCGAGGACAAGGTTTCCCAGTCTAGTCTGTGATGAGTGTGGATTGTGGAATCCGCGTTCGTCCATTTGTGATCCCTTCGCCCCTGAGACTGGTCTGAACAACATTGTCTTCAACATTTAAGTCTCAGATGAACCGGTTTTATCACTTGTGCAAAAATACTATATGTGTGCCTGGTTTGCGTTTACTGTACAACCTTTTCTTCAAGTCAGTGGAGAAAACTATTTTAAAAATCTTGTATCGTTTTCCTCTGTTTTTTTTTTAGATCGTCGAACACTTCTATTGAGTAATTTGTTTCAGGCACACTTATGTCATTATATTCATATCAAATCCCGGTTATTGTCAGAAAGTGTTAGTGATAGTGTTAAAATTTTTGGGATTTTTTATAATCTCCGCATCTGTGGAGTATGGCCTTGGTGAAGCCGAGGCAATGCGTAGGAATATAAGGCCGTGTCCGACCCGTGTTCGGTCCTTTTCTGAATGCATGGAGGTGTGGGCTGCTTGGTGAGTAAAGTTCGGATTTTAGGTTTCAGTTGTAGTTCATTTCGACTTAGAGATTTAAGATGTTTCGAAATAGGAACAAGAGTTTGTTTAGGTTCTAATATATTTATTCCGGCTTGTGCAGGCATCATGTTTGATAGCTGGGCGGCCGCTGTTGCACACCGCGTTGGCTGAGTGAACTGTAATGTTATGGAGAGCTTGCGTGTGGCTGAAGTTCGCAGTTGCGTGTTGTGGTTTCCGTGTTGAGTCGAGTGTTAGGTTTTGAGCGATGGGAGCATGAGTCTAAGAATGTTGTAAGAATGTTCGAGTAATTGGGAGGAGCATAGGCGTGTGAATTAATTTGTTAGTTGGGACTTGGGAAGTTATTTAAATTTTGGGTTAGGTCAAAAGTTAGGTGATTTCTAGTTACTTTGGGGGGAAGTGTTCGTTAGGGAGGTCGTAGTTTAGAAATAAAGTAATGTTTAGGGTTGGAAATTTAAAGTTAATTTGTGAATACTTGTGTGCAAAAATGTTGTTAAATTATAATGTGAAGTTTAGGGTTTTTTTACAAGTAAAGGGAACTTGTTTTTTTTTGAGTTTTTTATAAATTTTGGGTGATAGCAGACGGTTTGGGGAAAGTGAGCTATATGTTTTTGTCAGGTGTGGCAAAAGCGCGAGGTGGCTTTTGTGTCCCAGTTATTATAAAAATTCGGAGTGTTCGTGTTTTATTCTCTATTAAAAACAGAGTAAAACAAGGAAAACGGCTGTGACTTAGTGGCGACCCTGCTTTTTCAAAATTTGTGTTGTTGTCTCAGTGTAGGATGGTCGTGAAAAGTTAAATTTTTTGGTATGTGAAATTTTTCAGATTTTTTTTGGAAAAATAGAAATTTTTATATTTTCAAAGGTTATTGTTAGAGTCATTTTTGTTGAAATTTTTTATACTAGTTTTTCTAAACATTTTTCTTTCCTATATTTTATGTGCCGTTGACGCTCTGCCCACTTTTTTTGAGGGGGGTGGGGGGTTAACGACGCATTCTGGTGGTCTGTTGTGAGCGTCGTCCCGGGCGCAAACTCTGTACTCTTGGGTGAGTCATTCTTGGCGTTACAAGTCGGGCTGTCACGACAGGAAATTTAGAAAATTTTTAAAAATTTTTAAAAAATTTTTGGGTCGACTTATATTCCTTTTTAAATATTGTGAAATTTGGGAAATGTGGAAAAGATTTTCTTATTAATGTTCAGCGTGTCTTGTATTGAAATTGCTGCGGTTGGAGTCAGAAAATAATGGGATTGAAATTTGCTGCTGAAGTTGGGTAAGCGTTTTATATTTGTTTGTGAAGTTGGAGAAAGCAATAGTAATGCATTTTTTTAAAATTGGAATCAGAAAAAAAAATTATTTGTCATTGAAAACTGCTAACATTGGATTAAGCAGAAAAACCTTTGATTTATTTGCGGGAAATTGTTTGCAAATGCCTCTTAATTTTTTTTCTTCCTTTTAGTGGGGGCTCATTGTTCTTTTTCAAATTGATTAAAAAATTTGGTACAAAAATTTTTCATTTATACTTTGTCAATTTTTTGGTTCTGTGGTTATTTTTTATTTTTCCAAGAGTCCAATATTGTTTAAAATGGCGGGGTTCCTCTTGACCCGCTAGACCGCTGTGGTGAGTTAGAAAGAGAAGCTAATTTGGTTCAGTTGACGCAAGTGGAAAACTAAGCTTTTCGTAAAAGGCCTGGTACGGCTAGAGAAGGCGAAGCAAGAGCTGATAAGAATGACCAGAGGCAAGAGCAAGGGTTTGGAATAATGAGGCAGAATTTTTGAGGCAGAACGAAGAATGAGCAGAACTTTGAGGCAAGTGGAAGAATGAAGCAGAATTTTTGAGCCCCACAGAAAAAGGGAATTGGGGAAGGGAGTTGAGGTTACAGAATAAAAAAAGAAAAAAATGAAAGAGAAATGAGAGAAAAAAAATTGAGGTTACAAAACTGAAGAGGAAAAAAAATTTGATTGAAAAAAAATAAAAAAAACGGGAAAGAGTTTGATTGAAGATGAGAAAAATAAAATTGAAAGAAAGGAATTGGGTTGAGGAAACTCTAAAAAAAATTGAAAAAAAGAAAAATTTTGCTGAGTTGAAAAGCTGAGCTTTTGTTAAGCCTCCCCGTCCAAATTCCCTTACTTTGTGACAGCAAGATGAATTGAAAGGGTTACCTGTTCAGTTTGAACGCTAAAAAAAAATTGTGGAGGAAAAGGGGATGATTGGGCATCAATTTCTTTTGGATTTTTAAAGGGAAAAGCTTTGACGTTTTATTATGGTGTTCCCCTTAGCCAAATAGAACTTTTCAAAGAGTTGGTGAGATTTGTTGGAGCGTTTCAGTGTAAAAAGGGAAAGGGTTTCGTGAGAAATTCCCCCTGTTAAGCCAGAAACAAAGTGAGACCTTCCATTTTTTTTTGATAATTTGCCCCGTTTTTTTTCATGCGAGGAAGACTTGTCGGAGTTCAAAATTCTTTTGAAGGTCTTTTTGTTTGTTGATCACTGAACTTTTCCTGTCGTTTGTTCTGCAATTTGGTAACCTTTTTAAAGGGAAACTGGTTTTTCAGATGTGAAAGTTTTGGGTTGGAAGGCTGAAAGGGTTCGGAAGTCAAAAGGTAAAACCCTTGGGACGTGAGGAAAAAAGTTCACCTTTTGCACCGTTTCTGTGTCAGGGAATCCAAAAAAGGTGATTCAGATTTCTAGGGAGGTTAGGGGGTTTTCCTTTGGCTCGGCGGGTCCAAAAAAATCTTATGTTTAAATCCGAGGGTCAGGAAAAACTCTTTTCGTTTTGAGGACGGGAAAAAGAACCATGACAAAACCCAAAGCATTTGTCAACCACAAAAAAAAGTGCCCCCCCGCACAAGTCCAAAGAAAGGCGAACATGTACTGGTGTGGTGCAGTAAGCACCTTCTGAAAGCTGGACCGAAAAACCAATGCTGAAATTCAGATAGGCCCATGGGTTGTCTGTAAAACTGGTTTCCCCGGGGGAAAATTCAAACCATGTCGGGGTCAGTAAAGGGGAGGGGAGTTTATGTCATGTTGGATTCGGTTGCATAGGGAGTCAAAAAATTTTAGTTTCAAAGAAACGTATGGGATGAAAAAAATTCCGTACCATGTTTAGTGGTGAAACTGTTTTTTTTTCCTGTGGCAGTAGTCAACATTGATTGCCCTAGTTTTTCCCGGGCATGTCAAAGTTGTGTTTTTGTAAACCTTTTTGGTGATGGATTCTAGGTCGATACCTGGTTGTACATTTGTTTGGGGTTTGGGAATTGCAATTGCTGCCCAAACGAGAGACAAACAAAGAAATGACAAACCTTTCCCCTTTTGTTGATCCCAAAGTTCCGAAATTGGACGTTTCAACGCAAAGTGCCGATTTACAAAAAGGTGCAGCTCTTTGGAATCATGTTTCCAAAAAGTCGGAAACCCCAGGAAAAAGAAGGGATGAGTGTTTTGTGGTCGGGAAATGGCTTATTGTACGTAGTGATAGGACCGGACAGAAGGTTTGTGCTGGAAAATTTTTGTGGCCCCCAAAGAGTTGCGACGTCTGTCCTCTTGGCAGCTCATGACGGGGGGTTTTGGGTGGGAATACCCAGAAACAGTCCCTACAAAAAAATTTGTCCCGTTTTTTTTTTGGCCAGGATATCCAGGGAGTTTAAGGAATACTGCGGGCCTGTGATATTTGCCGAAGACCTTTCCAAAGGGCAAGGTACCCCCAGCTCCTTTGCAATCGTTCCTGGTAGAACCCTTTCGGGTGTGGGGGATATTGTCGGTCCACGCTTTGTCTATTCAGGTTGCCGATACATTCTAAGTGTAGACTGGGAACGGATTCGGGGGCAGTTTCCCTCAAAACCCTTCGTGAAGCAGTAGCGAAAGCTTTGTTTGTGTCTTCTGTCGCACGGTGTTCCCCCTGAAATTTTGTCGGACCGGGGACACAATTCCCCCCAGACAATTTAGAGAAATTGTTGAGATGGTTGTGGTCTCGCAAAATTCTTTCCACTCCTTTCCCTCCCCCGGGCAAAAAGGGTTATGGAACGATTTAATGGGACACTGAAGACCATGCTAAAAAAATTGAGTGGACAAACCCAAAAGATTGGGATCTTTTCCTCCAGGGGCGCTTTTTGCGTAAGGGAGTTTCCGCAAGAAGCCAAGGGTTTTTTCTTCCATTTTTGTATGGCAGGTACCCCCGGGGGCTCCCCAAATCTTGTATGAATCATGGCAGGTGAAAAACCAGAACACAGTGAACCAATAATGATTTTGTACAACACAGAAGACCACTTTGATGGGCAGATTGAATTTGCACAAAAGCGGTGCAGGAAGTGGTCGTAGACACCCCGGGCGTATAAACTTTCAGAAGGGGAAATGACAGAAAATTGTCAATTGGTGATCGGTTTAGGTTGCTGCCCCCTGAACAACAAAAAGTTGTTGAAATGGAAGGGCCATTTGTTGTACTCAAAGGGCATGATGTGAATGTTCTTTCGAATGAATGGGGTAATAATTTTTCACTTAAAATTTTGGGAAGGGGTACAAAAAAGGAAAAATGAGGTGGTACTTGCGTCAGTGTCAGTGTTACCTTTATGTGATGAAAATGAAGGTGTACCCGGAATATTCCAAGTGCTATACAAACAGTTCCACGTGCAAACTGAGGGGGTGAAAGAGGTCAAAAATGATGTTGCCTTGCACAGGACAAAAGGGCTACCAATTGAACGGTCTGGAAAAACACTTGAGATGTTACTGAAGTTTCCGGCGTCATGTTTATGCGAAATCGCATTTCGCTCACAGTATCCAAAACCCGGAATGTTCGGCGTATCCCTTTCCCTTTTGGTTCGAAAGACTTGGTCAAAAAGAAAATTTATAAAATGTTACAAATGGATATCATGAACCATCTTTTTCCCCATTTTATACCCGTCGTTCTGATCCCGGAGAGAGATGGTACTGTGCGCTTTTGCATTCAGGAGAAATCAAAAGGTGACACGTTTGTTCGAAAACCCAATTCAGGGGAGGGTATTCATTTTTCCCAAAAACAAAAAGTGGTTCACCAAAAATTGATCGACCAAAGGATATTGGCAGATTAAAATGGGGGGGTGATAGGGGGAAAAAACCTTTTGGACTCCACGGGGTTGTTTCAATTCAAGCGATGCCTTTGGGTTATCCCCAGCCCCAAGACATTTTTCACGCATGATGAGGAAATTGATTTTAAGAGTTCGGCGTTGAATTTCTTTGACATTTTGGTGGCTACGTCAGTGGACCGCCCTTATCGTCACTTTACGCTTTTTTTGAGGAGTTGTCTTTGCATGGACTTACGCTCGGCCTGTAAAATTGAAATAGGTATCAGAAGATTCCCTTTTGGGGCATTCATTGGGGGGGAAGGATGTACCAAGAACCAAGCAAGGTTTCACAAGTTTTGTCAGTCAGTGTACAAGGACAAAACGACAAGTTCGTCATTTTTTTGGGATGGCGGATTTTTCGTGGTACATACCCCACTTCTCAAGCCAGTGGCACCCTTTTGGGGGATTTGAAAAGAGAATGTGTCCCAAACAAGGTGGTTTTACCCCCTTTTCAAACTGCGTTTGACACTGTGAACTGGTATTTATCCAAAAGTCTGTCGTGGCATTGCCGGACTTTGCAAAACCCTTATTTTGCGCATGATGTATCGGTGGGCATAGGGGCGGTTTTGTGCAGTCCGGGAGGGGGGAAGTGACCCAATTTAGCAAGCGGAGGCTCCTGGACAGAGAGACAAGGTACTCAATTTGGCGGGGTGCCTTGCGTTATCTGGGTGTGGGAAAAATTTCCGCGTTTTGTTTGGTGTCACTTTATTGTGGGGGATCACAAAAGCTTTCAGTCTTGGAAAAAAGCTAAACCCAACAAAGCGCGTGTTTTGCGCTGGAGTCTTGCACTGCAGATTATTCATTTTTAATTTTGCCAAACCGGGGCAAGTAATTATGAAGGGGGGTGTTGTTCGTTGGTGGAGTGAGGGTCTGGGATGGTATGTTGTATTATCATGGATTAACTTTTTAGTTGGAGAGTTTTTTTTTGTGTGAGATGGATTTTTGCGGAACAAAGGATGGGAAAAACGCTGTATCCTTCGTCACTCCCTAGTGTCATCCTGCAAGTTCAAGTTACTTCTACGTGTGACGTCGACTTTTTCAAGGCCAAGTCCAAAATGTTTTAATGTTCTCATACACGGTGAAGTAAACTTTTTAAAAAACAATGAATGTTCAAGTACGTGAAAAAACACTATAACCATTTGGAATGAAAAAATTTTTTTAATCAACGTTTGACGGGGGTTGGTTTAAAAAGTGGAAAGACTATGATTATGGTGGAAATTTGACAGTAAATTATAATTTATAGTTTTAATTATAAACATATTTTTCTGATGGGGCCCGGGACCTTCGGTCGTTTGTGGTTTTTGAGCAACAATTGGGTTTTTAACCTATGACGGGGGGGCTAGAGAGTTCTTGAAAATGTGGGATTGAGTTACTTTTTTGTATCCAAGCCGTGACAGGGGTCTAGGACTAATGTTAAATTCTGACGAGAATTTTTATTTAAAAGGTTTGGTAATAGGAAAAATTACTCTAGGGGATTGGATTTGACAGCGGGGGATAGTCAATTATTGAGTGTGGACTCATTATTCCTTGGTGAAAGGGTTTTTTTTGAAGCTCTTTAAAGGTGGATTTTCCCCTAAAAGGATAAAAAAACGTTTGAGCCTCTTGAGGAACTTTTCCTCGTCGGTCACGGGGTTTCTTTAAAAAAAAAAAAAAATTTAGTTATTTTTTTATTTTTTTTCCCCGGGGAAGGGGGGGGGATGTCAGAAAGTGTTTGTGATAGTGTTAAAAATTTTTGGGATTTTTTTTAATTCCCCATCTGTGGGTAGGGCCCGGTGAAGCCCAGGCAATGGGGAATTTAAGGCCGGTCCGACCCGTGTTCGGTCCTTTTTTGAATGCATGGAGGTTGTGGGCCCGCTTGGTGAGTAAAGTTCGGAATTTTTTGGGTTTTGTTGTAGTTCATTTGATTGAGATTTAAGTGTTTGAAAAAGGAACAAGAGTTTGTTTAGGTTCTAATATATTTTTTCCCGGGTTTTTGCGGGATCAGTTTGATAGCTGGGGGCCGCTGTTGCCCCCGCGTTGGTGAGTTTAAAAATGTAATGTTAAGGAGAGCTTGGTGTGGTGAAGTTCGCGTTGCGTTTTGTGGTTTCCCTGTTGAGTCGGTGTTGGTTTTTTAGCGTGGGAGCATGATCTAAGAATGTTTTAGAATGTTCGAGTAATTGGGAGGCATAGGCGTTTGAATTTAATTGTTAGTTTGGGGTTGGGAAGTTTTTTAATTTGTTTGGTCAGAGGTTAGGTGGTTTAGTTACAGTTAGGGGAAATAGTTTTAGGGGGTCAGTAGTTTAGAAAAAAAGTAATGTTTGGGGTTTGGTAAATTTTAAATTTTTTTGTGAATACTTGTGTGCAAAAAGTATGTTAAATTAAATTGAAGGGTTTAAGTGGTTTTTGTACAAGAAAGTTGGGGAATTGTATTTTTTGAGTCTGTTTTAAATGTTGGCGTGATAGCAGACGACTGTTTGGAGGAAGTGAGCTATATGTTGTTGTCAGGTGTGGCGAAAGCGCGAGAGTGAGCCTATTGATGATCACACAGTTATTATAAAAAGTCGTGAGCTGTTCGTGTTTTATTCTCTATTAAACAACAGAGTAAAAACAAGGTAAACCGGCTCGTGACAGTTATGCTTTTTCCTATCTAAACAACGCGCTCAGTACCACATTGTTGTTTCACAAAGAATAGTAAACTCTGATGATTACTGAAGCATTGATAAGAAGAAAAAAAAAAGAAAGAAAGAGAGTCAGAAAGAAAAGTTTTTTTTCACACACACACACGCACACGCACACACACACACACACAACACACACACACACACACACACACATTTTCTAAAGAGATGACTATCATAATGCACACAAAATTCAAAGCAGTATTTTGAGTCTTTTTTTTTTTTTTTTTTTTTTTTTTTTTTTTTTTTTTTTTTTTAAGATAATAATTTTTTTTTTTTTTTTTTTTTTTTCCTTCCTTTTTTTCAATTTTTTTTTATTTGCTTGTAAAGAAATTTACACATGGAAATCTCGAGAAAAAAGAAAAAAAAAAAAAAGAAAAAAAAAAGAAAAGACACAAAAAACCAGCAACAAAAACAGCACTACAAAAAACAAAAATGACAGTAGATCTTATCTTACATAAATGCATTACAAAGCTGCAATAAGTTCGCAAAAAGAACAGCGATTCCTATTTAAGATATACATATTACAAATATGCACAACATTGTGTCTACACTGTCAGTGTCACACATTAAACTTACTATTTTGGAGCGTTTTCCGTTTTTTTTCTTCAAAATCAATAGTCAAAGAAAGAGAGAGAGACAGACAGACAGACAGACAGACAGAGACAGAAAAAAACAACAACACAACCCTAAGTTCCTAAAGTATTCTATACAGAAGCATAGGAATCGACATTGACAGTTCAAATAAATTAGTTATCCAGAAACGACGGTTGACTTTTAGCTGCCACGCCAGGCTTTGCTCAGGACTACACATATGCATACACGTGCGGCGCGCGAGCACGCGCATACAAATCTTAGTTTTCAATAAAAAATTCATATTGTTGCCATTTGTTTGCAAAATCAACATAGTTCAAATTCATTTTTGCAATGCATTTTTCTACTTGGTATTTGGTTTTTAAATATTTCCTGAAGACAGGAAACAGAGGAACCACCTTTTCAAGTCTGGATTTATATACAAAGAACTTTGCAGAGATAATAATGTAATCGAGTATGATGTCAGTTTTTATCCGAGAGTCAGTGCCAAACAGAACAAATTCCTTTGATAATACGATTTCAGGTACACCAGAGCAATTGTCTTTTAAGACGTTCTGAAGGTCAGTCCAAAAATGTGTTGTCACGTCGCATGTGAAAAATAGATGATCTATAGTTTCCTTTTCAGACTTACAAAAAGTACATTTGTTATTTTCAACAATGTTCATTTTTTCAAGAACAATATTTGTAGCCAGGATCCTGTGAATTAATCTTATCTGAAACCATCTCAGTTTAATTTCTTTTATTTTTGTGTGTGTGAAGAAATATATTTTTCCAGTTCAATTCTTTTCCTATTTCACTGTTCCATTTCTTACAGCACCTTGGCTGTGAGTTATCTGCATTTAAGATGTCATAATAAAGTCGAGCTCCTTTCTTTGCGCTCCAGATGATACTGAGAGCTTTTTCAGTGGGCGTAGGCATATTACTAGTAAATCTGATATTCTTCGTTTGAATATATTTTCTGACAGATTGTACACAACCTAGGTATAGCATAAAGTTTGTTTGAACGGTATGCTTTTGCTTGAATTCTTCATATGTCATGAACGATCCTGCTTGGTTTATTAAATCTGCAATACGATATACACCTTTGTCTATCCAGTCCTTGAAACATATACTTTTCCCGTCTATTTTAATGTTTTTATTGTAAAAAATGTTTTCAGCCAACAATCACTAGGATCCTCAATACTTACTTTGTCACCAAAGATTCTATATGCTTGGAAAGTGTCATTCCAAAAGGCATTAGTCTCTTTTCGGCTCACTGGTAAAGCATAAACCATATTTTTCGAGGTCTTTTACCAAAGGATACGTTGTTTCTATCACAGACTTCCATTTATGATTACTAAATTTAAGTTTTCTGATCCATGATAAGTTTCAATGCCATTATCATGTGTTTAAGTGAAGGTATACCTAATCCTCCATTTCTAACATTTTTTACTGTTGTTTTTCGGGCTATCCTATCTTGTTTGTTATTCCATACGAATCGAAAGCATTGCTTTTGAAGCTTATCCATAAAACTGTTTGGTGGATTAGGTAACAAGATCCAAAGATATATCAATTTTGAGAGAATCAGTGATTTTAAAACGGCTACTCTGCCAACAGGTGTAATAACTCTCTTACTCCAGACGTTGAATAACGATTTTATTTCAAGAAATTTGTCTTTGAAATTCAGTTCTATGCAGTGTGATAGTTCTGGGGTAAACCATATTCCAAGGATCTTAAACTGTTTTGGATCCAGTCTATTTTTAGGTGGGGCATATATCTAGTCTTTGAAAACACTTTGCTTCCTAGCCAAACTGCCTTCGTTTTTTCGATATTCATGTGCAAACCAGACACTTTGCGAATTTGTCTAAGGTCTCTATTGAATGTTCAAATGATATTCTGTCCCCTTCGCTTGTCAACTGTGTATCGTCTGCAAACTGAGAGAGCTTGTGTTCAGTTTGGTTAATGTATATTCCCTTTATGTTTTTATTTTCCCTAATCATAATGGCTAATATTTCTGCGGACAATATAAATAAATAGGGAGATATGGGGTCACCTTGTCGACAACCTCTTTGTATTTCAAACCATGTTGAGCTCTGACTGTTTACTATAACAGATGACTTGATTCCCTTATGAAAGGTCGTGATCCAACGACATATATCTTTACCAAATCCAAATGATTTTAATACCTTCAACATAAATTGCCAATTTAAGGAATCAAACGCCTTTTCAAATCTATGGAGATAAGCATGCCTGGGAGTTTTTCTGTTTTTAAGTAATGGATTAGATCATAGATTAATCTGATGTTGTCCCCTATATATCTATTTGCCATGAACCCCGTTTGATCTTCATTGATTAATTTGGGAAGAACGGATTTAATACGATTTGCTATGCAAGAAGACCCTATCTTATAGACAACATTGAGCAGGATATTGGTCTCCAGTTTTTAATGAATTCTTTCGGTTTGTCTCCTTTTGGGATACATGTATTATTTCCTTCTTTTTGTGTATTGGATAATTCCTCTTTTTGAAATGACTGGTTTTAAAGCTCTGACTACAAAAACACCCAGCTGTTTCCAGAAAACTTTAAAAAATTCCGATGTGAAACCGTCTGAACCAGGACTTTTCCCGTTCTGCATGTTTTTAAGAGCACATCCTGCTTCCTCAAGTGTTATTTCTCCCTCAAGCGATTCTTGTTCTTCCTCTGTTAATTTTGGCATTTCCTCGATTAAGTCCGTAATCTCACATTCTTCCACTTTTCTCTCTGTGTATAGGTTTTCATAAAAAGCTTTCACTTCCATCAGGATTTCATCAGATTTGTATACTATCCTGTCATCTGTTGCTAATTCAGACATATATTTACTTACGAAGTGTCTCTTTTCTAGATTACAAAAATATTTAGTTACCTTTTCACCTGGGCCACCATCTTGCCTTTGATCTTATTAGAATTCCTTGCATTATTTTCATCTCTTAACGTGGCTAATTCTCTGCCTAAGCAATCCAATTTCAGCATGTTATCCTCAGTTTTAGTTTCTTTTTCTTCTATTTCTTCTATTTCTGCATGTTATTTTCTAAAGAGATGACTATCATAATGCACACAAAATTCAAAGCAGTATTTTGAGTCTTTTTTTTGCCTGTTTATAGTGATCATGAATTATGTCACTACATCCCTTCTTCTTGTCATAATACATTAAAAAATATTATATCTCATGTCGTCTAAATTTCGAGTTACTGTTGGTTTATGGGAATAGTCACATTTCAGCTCATAGCACATTCAAAGTTTTTAAATAGAGCTTTGCAGTGATGATTATACTAGTGGGATTTGAATATTAACTCTTCGACATAAGTCTGTGGCTCGGATAGCAGGTCCCACAAAACGTCCTTACTATAAAGGTAGTAGACGAAACATTTTTTGTCAGGCAAAACCTCACAGGCTGATGGCTGAAATACGTACGGTGTAACAAAAATATTCCGAAGCAAGCTTTTGCTGTGCTAATCTCAAGGAAACAGCGAGCGGTGTCTGCGACCACGCCATGCCAACATCCATCTTTCATAACCAGCATGGCCAGATCACAATACACTGGCATTGTTGGCACCTCTCCTTTCTGCTGCCGTGACGTCTGTTGCCTGGGGGAGGGGTGGGGGGGATGATTGCTAAAACCACTTGAGATGCATTACTCCCTTGGAAACACACACATATATTCACAGAGAGACACTGAAGGACACACACGCACACGCACGCACACACACACACACACACACACACGCACGCACGCACGCACGCACGCACGCACGCACGCACGCACGCACGCACGCACGCACGCACACACCGCGCGCGCGCGCGCGCGCGGTTGCGCGCGCACGTGCTCACATACACATGCACACACTCAGCCCGAGAAAGACTCAGGGAAAGGAAAATCCAGAGAATGGTAAGAAAGGACGTCAAGGTTCACAGAGGAAGGAAAAGTAGTGGCTTGAAGGTGGTGTGAGCGTGTGTGTGTGTGTGTGTGCATGTGTGTGTGTGTGTGTGTGTGCGTGCGTGCGTGCGTGCGTGCGTGCGTGCATGCGTGCGTGCGTGCGTGCGTGCGTGCAAGCGTGTGTGTGTGTGTGTGTGTGTGTGTGTGTGTGTGTGTGCGCGTGCGCGTGTGTGTGTGTATGCGCGCGCGTGTGTGTGTGTGGTGTGAGATGTGTGTGTGTGTGTGTGTGTGTGTGTGTGTGTGTGTGTGTGTGTACATGAAAGAGAGTGAGAGAGAGAGAAGGAGACAGACAGACAAGACAGACAAACAGAGACAGTGACAGACACAGCAGCCTTAATAATCAACTTTCAAACGCCATGATAAAAAGTGACTTGTCTTTAGCAATAAACATATCTCAGTAATATCACCGGATTTAGCATGGTATGAAAAGCAAAGCAAAAACAAAAAAAGCTTAGCTGTGCACGGAATGGAAAGAAACACCCCTTTCATTTGCATATACTCTAGCTGTACTCCAAACCTCTGAAGAAGAAGAATTGATTTTCACACCTTCCAAATCAATAATCATTGCAGGCTTCCAAAATCACCAAGTATTCCTATGGCGGTTGTCGTTGTGCATTATCTAATGGCCGGTGACTCGTAAATATACAATAGACTTTGTAACTACAGGCTGCGCTGGACGCATATAAAGTTGCCTACATCTTCCCTTAAATCTCATGTATACAAAACTATAACAAAACTTGCTTCCCCTTATCCAGACCGTCTCATGATCCATAAAATAAATCAACTATTCTCACAGAAACAGTCTTCTTCCCACAGCTACAGAACATGATCCTGGTTATTTTTGAACAATTGGATTTAATTGAAATGAAGGAAGTGTGGGGGGGGAGGGGGGGAGGGGGGGTTTGAAGCGTACAAGGGAGTCCTTTCGTCTCCACGTTTCTGCTGCGTGTGGTAATTCCTCCAAATCGGTGACAATGCCGTTGTCCAGCAACACCAGCATTAATATTTCATGACAGCAGACCTCGCTGACCACAGCACAGACCTCCCTCCATCTCACCACAGCCCAGACCTCCCTCCATCTCACCACAGCATGCACAGACCTCCCTTCATCTCACCACAGCCCAGACCTCCCTCCACTCTCCACAGCCCAGACCTCCCTCCATCTCACCACAGCACAGACCTCCCTCCATCTCACCACAGCACAGACCTCCCTCCATCTCACCACATCACAGACCTCCCTCCATCTCACCACAGCACAGACCTCCCTCCATCTCACCACAGCACAGACCTCCCTCCATCTCATCACAGCACAGACCTCCCCCCATCTCACCACAGCACAGAGCGCCCTCACCACAACACAGACCTATCTCCATCTCACCACAGCACAGACCTCCCTCCATCTCACCACAGCACAGCCCTCCCTCCATCTCACCACAGCACAGAGCTCCCTCCATCTCACCACAGCACAGAGCTCCCTCCATCTCACCACAGCACAGAGCTCCCTCCATCTCACCACAGCACAGACCTCGCTCCATCTCACCACAGCACAGACCATCCCTCACCACAGCACAGATCTCCTCCATCTCACCACATCACAGACCTCCCTCCATCTCACCACATCACAGACCTCCCTCCCATCTCACCAACACAGACCTCCCTCCATCTGACCACAGCACAGACCTCTCTCACCACAGCACAGATCTCCCTCAATCTCACCACAGCACAGACATTCCTCCATCTCACCAATGCACAGACCTCCCTCCTCTCACCACAGCACAGACCTCCCTCCATCTCACCACAGCACAGACCTCCCTCCATCTCACCACAGCCCAGACCTCCGTCACCACAGCACAGACCTCCCTCCATCTCACCACAGCAAGACCTCCGTCACCACAGCACAGACCTCCCTCCATCTTACCACAGCACAGACCTCCCTCCATCTCACCACAGCCCAGACCTCCGTCACCACAGCACAGACCTCCCTCCAAACTCAACCCAGCCCAGACCTCCGTCACCACAGCACAGACCTCCCTCCATCTCACCACAGCCCAGACCTCCGTCACCACAGCACAGACCTCCCTCCATCTCACCACAGCCCAGACCCCCCGTAACCACAGCACAACTCCCTCCATCTCACCACAGCACAGACCTCCCCCATCCACCACAGCCCAGACCTCCCTCCACCCACCACAACACAGACCTCCCTCCATCTCACCACAGCACGAAACCCCCCTCCATCTCACCACAGCCCAGACCTCCCTCCAACTCACCACACACAGACCTCCCTCCATCTCACCACAGCACAGACCTCCCTCCACCACCAAAAACAGACCTCCCTCCTCTCACCACAGCACAGACCTCCCTCCACTCACCCCCAGCAAACCTCCCTCCATCTCATCACAGCACAGCCCCCCCCCATCTCACCACAGCACAACGCCCTCACCACATCACAGACCTATCTCCCTCACCACAGCACAGACCTCCCTCCACTCACCACAGCCAAGCTCCCTCCATCTCACCACAGCCAGAGCTCCCTCCATCTCACCCCAGCACAGAGCCCCCTCCATCTCAAAACAGCACAGACTCCCTCCACTCACCCCAGCACAGACCTCCTCAATCTCACCACAGCCGACCTCCCCCCACAGCACAGACCTCCCCCATCTCCCCATCACAGACCTCCCTTTATCTCACCACAGCACAGACCCCCCTCCCACTCACCACACACAGACCCCCCCACTGACCACAGCACAGACCTCTCTCACCACGCACAGACCCCCCTCAATCTACCACAGCACAACACCCCCTTTTTCTCACCAAAGCCCAACCTCCCTCCACCACCCAGCACAACCTCCCCCCATCCACCACAGCACAGACCCCCCTCCATCTCACCACAGCCCAGACCTCCGTCACCACACCGACCTCCCTCCATCTCACCCAGCACAGACCTCCGTCACCACAGCACAGACCTCACTCCATCTCACCACAGCCCAGACCTCCGTCACCACACACAGACCCTTTTCCATCTCACCACAGCACGGCCTCCCCCTCTCAAACCCCCCCCCGACCCCCCTCACCAAGCACAGACCCCCTCCTCTCACCACAGCCCGACCTCCGCACCACAGCACAGACCTCCCTCAAAATCACCAAGCCCAGACCTCCGTCCCACGCCAGACCTCCCCCCATTTACCAAGCCCCGACCTCCGTCACCACAGCACGACTCCCCCCACTCACCCCAGCCCAAAAACCTCCGCACCCCAGCACAGACCCCCCTCCACTTTCCACAGCACAGACCTCCCTCCATCCACCACCACGACTTTCCTCCATCCACCACAGCACAGAACCCCCTCCATCTCACCACAGCACAGACCTCTCCACCACAGCACAGACCTCCCCCCATCTCCCCCCAACACACCCCCCCCCATCCACCACATCACCGACCTCCCCCATCCACCCCCGCACAGACCTCCCTCATCTCACCCAGCACAGACCCCCCCATCTCACCCCAGCACAGACCCCCCCATCTGCCACGCACAACCTCCCTCCATCTCACCACATCACAGACCCCCCTCCTCCACCACAGCACAGACCTCCCTCCATTTCACCACACCCAGACCTCCCTTCACTCACCACAGCACAGACCTCCCCTCCATCTCACCACATCAAGAAACCCCCCTCACCACAGCACAGACCTCACCTCCATCTCACCACAGCACAGACCTCCCTCCATCTCACCACAGCACAGACCTCCCTCCATCCATCCAGCACCCGCCCATCCATCTCACCACAGCACAGACCCTCCCTCACCACAGCACAGAAACCCCCCTCCACTCACCACAGCACAGACCTCCCTCCATCTCACCACAGCACACACCTCCCCACCACACAACAGACCTCCCCCATCTCACCACAGCACAGACCTCCCTCCATCTGACCACAGCACGACCTCCCGCCATCTGACCACAGCACAGACCCCCCCCATCTCACCACAGACAAACCCCCCCCATCTGACCACAGCACAGACCTCCCTCCATCTCACCACAGCACAGACCTCCCTCCATCTCACCACACACACAACCTCACCCATCCTCACCACATCATAACCTCCCTCCATCGACCACAGCACAGACTCCCTCCATTTACCACAGACAACCTCCCCCACTACCAAAAGCACTACCCCTCCAACCACCACATCAAGACCTCCCCTCCCAACGCCAGCCCCCCATCCCCACAACTCCCCTCACCACAGCACAACCTCCTCCATCTGCACCCCACACAGACCTCCCTCCACCACCACAGCACAGACCCCCTCCATCTCACCACCATCACAGACTCCCCACCACAGCACAGACCTCCCCTCCATCTCACCACCCGCACGACCCCCCTCCAACTCACCACAGCACGACCTCCCACCACACAAAGCCCCTCACCACGCACAACCTCCCTCCACTCACCACAGCACAGACCTCCCCCCCCCACCACAGCACAGACCCCCCCTCACCAGCACAGACCCCTCCATCTACCACAGCACAGACCTCCCTCATCACCACAGCACAGACCCCTCCATCTCACCACAGCACAGAAACCCCCCCTCCTCCACAAAACACAGACCTCCCTCAAACCCCAGCACAAAACCTCCCTCCATCTGACCAACACAGACCTCCCTCCACCACAGCACAACCCCCTCCATCTACCAACACAGACCTCCCCCCTCCCACCACGCCAGAACCTCCCTCCACTACCACAACACAGACCACCCCCACCACAGCACAGACCTCCCTCCATCTCACCACAACACAGACCCCCTCCCATTCACCACAGCACAGACCTCCCTCACCACACACAGACCCCCCCACTCACCAAAAGCACAGACCTCCCTCCCATCTGACCACAGCAAACCCCTCCCATTGACCACAGCACAACCTCCCTCCACCACAAGACAAAACCTCCCCCATCTCACCAAACAAGACCACCCCACCACAGAAAGACCCCCCCACGGGCCAAAATCACAGACCTCCCTATACACAAACACAAACCCCTCCTCTACCAATCACAGACTCCCCACCACAGACAGCCCCCTCCATCTAAACCCCAGCAAGACCCCCTACCCCAGCACAACCTCCCTCCTCTACCACACACAACCCCCCTACTCCCCCACCAACCTCCCTCCCCTCTCACCACAGGAAAACCCCCCGACCACCCTCCCCCCACCAAAAGACCTCCCTCCCAAAACCCCCAAAAACCCAAAAAAACCCCCCAGACCACAAGCCCCCCCGACGCCCCCCATCCACCAAGCACAGACCTCCCTTTATCTACCACACACAACCTCCCCCCCCCCACCCCAACCCTCCCCCCCATCTCACCACACACAACCCCCCACCACAGACAGACCCCCCCCATCTACCACACACGACCTCCTCCCCCCCACCCCAGCACAACCTCCCCATCTCCCAAAGCACAGACCTCCCCCCCCAACCTCCCCCCCAGCACAGACCTCCCCCTCTCACCACACACAACCCCCCCTCACCACCACAGACCCCCCCCCCCCAGCAAAAGACCTCCCTCCACTCCCCAAGCAAACCTCCCCCCATCTCACCCCCCGCACAACCCTCCCCCCATCTCACCACAGCACAGACCTCCCCTCCCCCACAGCAAGACCTCCCCCCACCCCACAGCACAGACCTCCCTCCACTCACCCCAAACACAGACCTCCCTCACCACAGCACAGACCTCCCTCCCTCTCCACAGCAAGAACCCCCTCCATCTACCACAGCACAACCCTCCCCCCTATTTTACCAAAGAAAAAAAGATTATTAAAGAAAATTTTATTAAAACAGATTTTCCCCAAAAAAACAACCCCCTTTCTTAAAGACAAACCTCCCTCCCCCCAAAAAAGCAAAAGACCTCCCTCCATCTACCAAGCACAGACCTCCCTCCATCCAAACCCCACCAAACCTCCCCCTCACCACACACAGCCTCCCTCCATCTCACCACACACAGACCCCCTCCATCTCACCACCAAGACCCCCCCTCACCACACCAACCTCCCCCCCATCTCACCACACACGACCTCCCTCCATCCCCCAAAACCCCCCCACACAAACCTCCCCCCACCACCACACAAACCCCCTCCCTCACCACAGCACAGACCTCCTCACCACGCACAACCCCCCTCCACTCACCACACACAACCTCCCCCCCATCTCCCCACACCAGACCCCTCCACCACCACACACAACCTCCCCCTCCACCACGCACAACCCCCCCCTCACCACAGAAGACCCCCTCACCACACCAGACCCCCTCCCCCCAAACCCCCCCCCACAGCACGACCCCCCCATCCCCACACCAAAACCTCCCTCCCCACACACAGACCCTTTTCCCCACCCAGCACAAACCTCCCTCCCCTCCCACAGCACAGACCTCCCCCCCCAGCACAGACCCCTCACCACACAAAAGCCCCCCCCTCCCCTCCACCACAACCCCCGACCCCCCTCCATCTCACCACAGCCAACCCCCCACCACAGACA
>CM031608.1:78635531-78638031 GCA_018398815.1 Conus ventricosus
CGTTTCGCCTTTGAGGGAAACTTCGTTGCATTTTTTTTTTTGGGAGATCCATATCTCCGGGCTCTTGGCATCAGGTTTTTACCTTTGGGTTGAACCAAACCATTGTACTCCATAGGAGTGCTGTCGTCTTGTCCTGCTTTTTGTAGTATTCCTGTGATCCATATCGCAGTCGTGAATCCCTGATTCACGGGGAGGCAGAAGCCTGTTTTTTTTTCCTTAAACTTTTAGGCCCTGACCGGGGATACGAGCCGTGCAGGGCTTACTATTCCGGCTCCTCAAGGAGTCCCTTTCACAAGTCGAGTTGGTGAGTACATAGCGTAGTTAGTTCATATCTATTTTCTTTTATTTATTTTATTTCCAAATCTATATTTAAAGAATTGGTTTTCCTCCAGCTATTACTTTAATTCTTTCAATATTTATTTTGTTGTGTTGAGTATTATTTTCGTTTATCATATTACCTTTTCGTGTATACCAACTTTTAATTATCATTTACTTCTAGGCCATTTTATTTTTCATTTACAGCAGTAGAGCGTTGTTATCCATTTTTCCCTTCCAAATATGTAGTGTTGCTGTGTTCTGTGTGTCGTCGCGTGCCTGTACCACATTCGGTCATGTCTTGCCCCGTGTTTTGGTGTGTTAAGTGTCGTCACTTGTAAATGCGTGTGTGTTCAGGACTTGGGTTTTTTTTTTCTTACCATTTTTGTTGTCATTCCTGTAATATTTAGAGCGCCATAAGTTTGTGTGGCGCTGTTAATGTTTCCGGCCTCTGTTAATGGGAAAGAGTTGTCCCAAGGGAGATGATTCGTTTTGTTTTAACTCAAGAGAGCCAACCCCGGGGGTGTTTGACATAAACGGTTGTGAACGTTTATTGGAAATATGTATGTAAACAAAATGTCTGAACCGGGGGAAATGTATTTAATTCTATTTGAGAACTGTAATTAGCCAGCGCTCTGCCAGTGCCTGTCCTTGTTATCTCTGTAATGGATGTCTGCTTACGGGTTTTTGCTTTGCACCATTTTTATAGGGGAAAACCTTCTTTTTGTGTGTTTTCCTGGACTACTGCTTCTACACTTCTTCTTAAAGGAACTTGTTTTGTTCTACTTCGTCTTCCATTCTGTTCTTCCTCTTGGTGGTTTTTTTCCTCCTTCCCTCTCATGTGGCTGACCTACCTGTGTGCCGCTGCTGCTGCCGCTGACCTTGCATCTGTAGCGGGTCTCGCCGCCTTTCCGGTTTCTGCTGTTGCCGCCACCGGTACTGCAGCTGCTGCTGCGACCACGGCTTGACCAACTACCTCCGTCATTCTTCTACGCCACATCATCCCTCCCCTTTCCTCTCCCAGTCTTCAGCCTTTCCTCCTCCTCGACCTCTCTCCGGGAACCCGCAAGGACTCCTCGCCCCGGGGTCGGAACGAGGACGCACCTGCCGCCGTGCACCATCTTTGGGAGAGAGGACCTTCAGCCTGACCCCTTCATTTTGTGTTGCGCCGGCGACCCCACTCTCTACCACTACAGCTTCGTGGGTCGCTGGTGTCAGTGCCCTACCTGTTGTGTACAGGTGTTGGACGGCCGCCCTGGTGTCACTGCCCTACCTGTTGTGTACAGGTGTTGGACGGCCGCCACACCTGTGTGCCTGACTGGAGTGTATTTCACCTTCCCACCGGACCTTCGTGGTCCCTTTGTGTGTAACTGTATCTCCTTGGAAGGAGAAAGGACGCTATCCTGTCGTGGTGTGCATCCGACGGACAGACGCGCTCTCCCTTCGCTGGACCCGCACAGGACTGTCTCACGGTTGAGGCTTTGGGGGGGATCGGTCCGTAAGTCTGGCATCCACGTTTTATTGCAGAGATAAAGGACAGGTGTTAAATCAGTTTTGTCAGCAGAGCGCTGTATTATTCTATTATAGCTATGTTTGCCTGACATGAATGTTGTGTTGGGCATTTCCACATATACGTGCTTTCCAGGGTTGTCGCCACTGTATGGTGTTTTTTTTTTTTTGTTGTGCAGGGTTCGTTTATCTATGTCGTCAGTGTAACCATGCATTGTTTATCAATCTTTCTGTGATGAACTGTCCCTTTGTCTGTTAGCGTTAAAAAAAAAGAGTGAAATTAATGTTGGATGTTTGTTACAGCCCTTAGCAGTTGAACTTCCCCAGTATTACCCCATTCTAAGGGTATTGCCCAAGACGCTCCCCTTTGTTTTGCCTCGCTTATTTAATGATCTAGTGCTAAATGTCTCCTTCCGAACCGTAATCCTGTCTCATCCCACAGGTTGTTGTCCTTGATTTGTATCTTGGCAATCTGATCAATCCCTATTTTAATTTTCGAGGGATCAGTTTTTGGCAAGCATTCCTGTTTTTTTAAGCTCCCTTGACCCTTTGATTGCATTCCGGCTTTACCTTACCTTCTGGCCCCACCCAGAATCCGGCCGGGGCGTGCATGTTAGTGGAGAGAGATTCGATTATTTTGTGTGTGTGTGTGTGTGCGCGAGTGTGTGGGTGTGTG
>CM031608.1:78640531-78653031 GCA_018398815.1 Conus ventricosus
CTTGCGCATCTAGAGAAGGATTTGTTGACACATGTTGCCAAGATTGTGTTACATTTTATGAGAACTGAAAACAGCAAAGCTGGTTATTAGGTGACCACACCACGAATCACACCATTAAAAACAAGGAGCTGCTATACCCGTTTCTCCATGTCCCCACCACTCACTGGTCAGTTCTGTCATACAAGAAAAAGAACAGTGGTCAGCCATCGCATCTGTGACTACAAGCACAAATAAAGAAAGGAAAACAATGAAAGAAAATCTTAAAATAAATGTTAGCGAACCGCCAGAGAACGTGGACAAACGAGTCACAAGACAAACCACAACGCGTTTCGACCTCTTAGGTCTTCTTCTGGTGATACACAAACGAATAAAACAACGAAAATTCACTTAGCTTTGATCGCTTCAGATCGCTTAGGGTTCAGCGCAAGGAAGAAGGCGTTGAATCACACCATTAAAAACAAGGAGAAATGAAAGAAAAGTTAAAAAGTAATGGTGGCTTCTTAAGGATATAGGTAATAAGTATCCCAGACTTCCGATGGAGGAGGAAGGTTTAATTAGTAATTAAAAAGTAATGGTGGCTTCTTAAGGATATAGGTAATAAGTATCCCAGACTTCCGATGGGAGGAGGAAGTTTTAATTCCCACACAAATCATCATCACTCTTTTGAATTAATTAACTCCAACAGCTTCTTCCTAAGCCGTAGCGATGTGCTATGGTCTGGAGTAGGACTTCCACAAAAGGACTCATAACTTGAACTTTAAGAAGTTTGTAAGTATTTATTTCCTCTACCAAACGTTTTCTAAACTTGTCGTCATTCGTTCTGTCTCTCCCTTTCACTATTCAGAATGACACCAGCGACAGCAGCGGGGTGTTAAGGGCAGAAGGACGGGTGGTTTAGTGCCATCTGAGTTGGCTTCTCCACTGGGATGAAATATTGAATACTGATTACCACACGAGCACAACACTGTATTCTCTACTAGGTTAACCTCTTTCTACCCATTTGTCGCCCTCGGTTACGCATTTGCTTGAGAGAGAGAGAGAGAGAGAGAGAGAGAGAGAGAGAGAGAGAGAGAGAGAGAGAAGAGGAGAGAGAGAGAGAGAGGGGGGGGGGTATACACATCTAATCCACACAAATACTAAGAAATGACTCCTGTTTTCAGGTAATATCAAACTTTCGATATATCAGACAATGGAAATTGTAAAGTAAAAACAGAAATTGCCACGCACAAACGATAATTTTCATTGGCTTTACATTATTAAGACAGTAGATGATTTGTCAAATAATTCAAAATCAATGTCACCTAGAAATGTATCAGCAATGAAAACGAAGCATGATGACATTTAGTTCCAGCTTCCAGTGCCGGTGCCTTAACGAAGCAGCCTCTTCAAGGCCCAGGGAGCGCAGGCATGTGAGTAAAGACTTCGTGTGTTCCCTTATTCATAATTGTAATCACGATCCATGATTACTCTTTTCGTGGGGATCACATTTGATTACTATACCCGCGTCAAAAATCATGAAAATGAGTCATTATGAATCCACAACACCTGAAATGATTACATTTTTTCTTAGAAAAGAGCCGTTATCGCTCATTTTTCTTTTAAAAACGAAAGCGCCGTTTTCGACGAAAAACGCTTCTAAGAGTGAATGGAGCAAAGATATTTCCATAGTAAAGCAAGTAACACTGGCGCCACAGAGAGCCGTTTTTTGTGGTCATGAAATATAGACGCAGGTATACCATTGCTGCATCATTACTATTTCCAGGGGATTAGCAAGAGCTGGTATTGTGTGGAGTGGGGTCCTATTGCAATTTCCCCGCCAATTGCTGATACATCTTGCATGTCAAAAACGTCTGTTGATGGGTGACAGATTATCGCAGGGAAACTGCTTGCAGTCAGACGAAGTTCGAATACAGGATCCGAACGTATTGAAACATACATTTCACTATCTCAAGATGTTGTCGTTCTGGTGGTGTGAAGTTGCCACGAGTGAGTGTGAGTGTGTGTGTGTGTGCGTGTGTGTGTGTGTGTGTGTGTGTGTGTGTGTGTGTGTGTGTGTGTGGTGTGTGTGTGTGTGTGTAGTGTGTGTGTGTGTGTGTGTGTGTGTGTGTGTGTGTGTGTGCGCGTGCGTGCGTGCGTGCGTGCGTGCGTGTGTGTGTGTGTGTGTGTGTGTGTGTGTGTGCGTGCGTGCGTGCGTGCGTGCGTGCGTGCGTGCGTGCGTGCGTGCGTGCGTGCGCGTGTGTGTGTGTGTGTGTGTGTGTGTGTGTGTGTGTGTGTGTGTGTGTGTGTGTGTGTGTCTGCATTGGAACTGAAACTCAAAACTGCCACTTCTATTGTCTGTCTCGATATGTTGCCGTGATGGTGGTGAAACACAGCTACTTTTATTGCCAGTCTACACATTGGTCCCTCTAGTGGTGAGGGTGGCTCCGCTATTGCCCATCTCAATCACATGTCACTCTGGTGATGTAGCGATGCCACTTTTATATTGCCGGTCTCAGTGTGTTGTCGTTATGGTGGTATAACATTGAATTTGTATTTCCCATCCCAATATGTTGTCGTTCCAGAAGTGTTTTAGAGACGATTATTATCCCACCTTTCCAATGGTGTAATATTTCCGCTTATATTGCCGTACTGCCCATTAAAGCATGTTGTCATTCCAGTGGGTAATTTGTCACTCGTTTCCATTCTAGATGTTTAAATTTTAGTATGGAGTTTTTCACTAATTCCCAGTCCAGCTGTTGTGATTCCATGGTGTTTTTCACCGATGACCAATCTCACAATTGTCTTCCAATGACGTAATGTTGTCACTAATACCAATCTCGCATGTTTCATTCCGTGATTAATGTTGTCACTCAATACCAAACTCGCAGTTTTCTTTCCGTGACGTAATGTAGTTCAAGACCCAATCTCAGCCTTGTCATTCCCCTGTTAAGTTTTCACTCAGTTCCCAAATTTTCTGTTTTCATCCTGATGTTGTTGCCTCAATTTTCCTTTTTCAGCATGTTGTCATTCCAGTGAGTTGTTTTTCACTCAGGACCAATCTCAGATGTTTTCATTTCCTGAAAATGTTGTCACTCAATTACAATCTTAGCTTTTGTCATTCCAAAGAGAAGTTCACCAAATTTACCAATCTAGCAGTTGTCTTTTAGTGAGTAATGTTTTCAAAGTTACCAATCTCAGCTGTTGTCTTCAGTCGTGTGCTTTTCTTCGTATTGCCTCTCACCAGTTGATTTCCGGTCCGGAAAAAATTGCCCAGACAGTGCCACTCTCCCAGTTGAAATTTTCCCGGGCCCCGAATGTTGCACAGCGTCCCTTTTCACCAGTTTTACATTCCGGCCAGTAATGTTGCCACAGACGTGCCACTCTCACCTGTTGCATTCCGGCCCGGGAATGTTGCACAGACAGTCCACCCACCATTTCATTCCGGTCTGTAATGTTGCCCGCAGTGCCTCTACCATGTTTACATTGGGCCATAATGTTGCCACAGACAGTGCCACCTCCCTGTTGACATTCCGGTCCAGTAATGTTGCCACAGACAGACCCTTCACCAGTTGACATTTCCGGGCCAGTAATGTTGCCACAGACAGTGCCACTCTCACCATGTTGACATTCCGGTTTCCGTAAGTTGCCCAGACAGTGCCACTCCACCATTTGACATTCCGGGCCTAATGTTGCCCCCAGACAGGCCACTCTACCCTTTGCATTCCGGTCCCGTAAAGTTGCCCAAAATGCCCCTCTCCCATGTTGACTTCCGGGGCCAGTAAAGTTGCCACGACATGCCACTCTCCCATGTTGACATTCCGGTCCAGTAAGTTTCCACATACGTGCCAGTCCAACATGTATTGGCTTCGTGACTAAGGAACCTAAAAGGCCTAAGGTTAAGTGTGTTGTCGTTCTGTGGGGTTTTTTGTTTTTAACTTTTTCCCCCATTTTTGTCATTGTCGTTTTGATATTGTTAGGGAAAAGTTAACAGTTCCCCCCATGGTTTTGTTCATTTTTGTTTTGATGGTGTTAAAGAAAAGTACACAGTCCCCCCCTGGTTATGTTTTTGTCGGGCTGATGGTGTTAAAGAACTGTAAAAATCCCCTCCTGGTTTTTCATTGTCGGGCTGATGGTGTTAAAGAACTGTAAAAGTCCCCCCCCTGGTTTGGTCGTTTGTCCTTCGACAGCGTTAGAGAACTGTTGACAGTTCCATGATGGTTTTTTTCATTGTGTTTTTATGAGGGTTTGGGAATGTTTAAAAGTTCCTGTGGGTTTTTTTAATTTATTTTTGATGAGGTTAGGGAATGTTTTCCAGTTCCATGAGGGGTTTTGTTTATTGTTGTTTATAAGGGTTTGAGAACTGTAAAAATTTCCATGATGGTTTTGTTCTGTGTGTTTATGGGTTGGAACTGTAAAAAGTTTTTCCCTGTGGTTTGTTCATTTTTTTGACGATTTAGGGGAATGCAAGGTTTGGGATCCTACTCTCCTGGGCTGAATTTTTTCAGGCCCATCACCTTGGAGGGAAACACTGATGACGGTGTTGTTGACAAAAGCTGATACATGTCCTCTGATTGATGCACCAACAATGAAAGGATTTGGGTTCAAAGGGTTTGTTGTAATGCTTTTTTTCGCGGTGTTTTCGCAAACCCCTCTTGGGGCGATCGGGGGTGGGTGTTGTGTGTGTGTGTGTGGTGTGCGTGGGTTTTGTGTGTTGTGTGTGGTGTGTGTTTTTGTACGTGTGTTGTGTGTTGTGTGTTGTTGGTGTTTGCGTCGTGTGGGTTGTTGTGTGTGTGTGTGTGTGTGGGGGCGTGTGCGTGTGCGTGCGTGCGTGTGCATGTGTGTGTGTGTGTGGTGTGTGTGTGTGTGTGTGTGTGTGTGTGTGTGTGTGTGTGTAAGCGCGCGCGCGAGTATGTATGTGTGTGTGTGTGTGTGCCGTCATGATTGTGCTTCTGAATATGTGTGTGTGTGTGTGTGTGTGTGTGTGTGTGTGTGTGTGTGTGTGTGTGTGTGTGTGTGTGTGTGTGTGCGTGCGTGCGTGCGTGCGTGCGTGCGTGCGTGCGTGCGTGCGTTGCGTGCGAGCGTGCTGCGTGCTGCGTGCGTGCGTGCGGCGTGCGCGCGCGTGCCGTCTGTCTGTCTGTCTGTCTGTCTGTCTGTCTGTCTGTCTGTCTGTCTGTCTGTCTGTCTGTCTGTCTGTCTGTCTGTCTGTCTGTCTGCCTGGCTGTCTGTCTGTCTGCCTGGCTGTCTGTCTACCTGGCTGTCTCCTGAATTGGACAAACACTTCTGTTTACGTTCTCAGTATGAAACGGACCCCAGTGTGGCGGAAACCAAAGATCATGCAAAGGTTTCCTCCGCACGGAGCGAATTCTGCTGGTGCAGAAATATTGATGCTGGCATGACATAATCACAGCCACAATGACTGATTCCAGACACTATCCCATGGACCAGAAACACCCAGTGAACAAAGCCTGTATTCAAAACATGATGCCCAAACACTAACCATTACACAGTTCTGATGTAAAGACAAAGAGTTAGATTGGAATGATGTAAAACAGTTCTCAATTAAGAACATTAAGTGAATACATATTGTATGTGATGTTGACTAAAAAAAAAAGAGAGAGAGAAAACACCAGCCCTTATTCAAAGAATGGCGCAGTTCACGACTATTTGTGTATAGATAATGTTGTGTCTGATAAACTGGATTTGACAGAGAGATGCAGTGGATATTTGGCCGGAAATTACACACACCAGTCCTTTGTGCAGCAGTGTCACATATTCAGAAAGCAAGAAAATGGTTGATCAAATGAGGATCAACACATCCAGCTGACCGATAGGAATTTCAGTGAGGACCAAAGAATAACTCGGTGACGAATACAAAATTATGAACAAGCTTCTTATGCGGGAATGTGAATGGCTTTTCGTCAAAGATACGTGATAACGCTTTCGTTTCCTATGTAATGTCGTTCGATTTTATCCGCCTTGAAGAAACATTAGTTGATTTTTTTTTTAATCTGCGGTTCTTTGTGCTTATGAAGTATTTTGTAAATCAGCAATTAAGTGAAGAAAGCAATGTTGACGTTAGAGTGGAATCATGTGTTTGATAAAGAAAAAATTGTTAGCGTATGTTCAAGAGATACATGATGTTCATAATAACACCCTTTTTTTGCCTACTTGCATATGTCTGTTCGGTTTGCCGAAAGATGACTTGTATGTGTGTGCATATTTGCAAGCAGAAAATTCACCAAATAATCCTTTTTTTCTGATATTGAAAATTGAATACACGATCTTGGGGACTGTGTTACCGATGTATTGCTTAATATGCATGACGTGCCTAGACTGTTAGCCGGCCGGAGATTTAAACAGCAGAACGGCTGACATCTCCCAGCAATTATATTCTGGTGAAAAAAGTTCCTACATTTATACACATGGTGGGTCAAATAACACAAACAAACGCTCCGAAGATGAAACTTCGAACATTTACGGGAAATAATTGTTAAATATGTGTACAGCATTGGATCTATATACATTGACTAGAGTCTGTATCAGTACTCCTCAAGGTCATTTCACATGCATTTCAGAGAATCAGAATAGTGTAAATTATGTAGCTTCCATTGACTTGGCTGCTCATACACACTTTTCATGCGAGCTCTTTTTGTTAATGAAAGCATCGAGTCAGACCATTTACCAGTAGAATGATCAAATGAATAGTGAGACTGCAAAAAGATATGAGCGATTGATTTTATTAATGTTGCCGACGTTACATTAAGTGTGTTTGATACCTGTGTAACGAATCATGCTGAATATATAAAGAAACAAATGAAAACAGATAAGAAAAAAATAAGGAATGATTTAGAAAGCACTTTAGCTAAAAGAAAGGCTAGAAAACTTTGAAGTATATTAAAAAATCCGAATGACATTATAGACGGTAGCATGTATTGTGAAGCACGAAAGTATTACAAGAAATGCTGCAAAGGAAAGGGAAACAAATATTATATATTATCAAACAAAACAACAAAAAAAAACAATAAAAATATCATCGCGAATTTTGGGAAAATATGCAAAAAAATATCATCGAAGTTATTTCTCACACGGAATGAAAAATCTGAAAGAACTAGTGCGAAAAGACGATGATGAAAAATATTTCTTTAATCTGGAAGAAGAAATTATTGAGATGGATAAAGGTAAAGATACGTTTGATCCCTGAATTTTGAAACGCCAAACGCCAAACAAATAAGGTTATTTATATTCGTGGAATGTTGCATCCAAACACTTTTGGGTTAGTATGGTTAAATCGGAAAATGCAAACTGTGAATGTATTCCCTTCAAATGGATCTACGGCCTTTACAAAATAAAATTCCGTTTTCATTCTCTCTCTCTCTCTCTCTCTCTCTCTCTCTCTCTCTCTCTCTCTCTCTCTCTCTTCTCTCTCTCTCTCTCACACACACACACACACACACACACATTTGTCATTATTCCCAAGTGTGGTAACAGATGAAGTGAACACAATGTTCACTCAAAAACTGTTGCGGCCGTCGCTCAGATTAACACACTGGCTGTGTGCGGTCTTTCTGTTGTTGTGTAAAGATGTTGAACAGAACCCGGGCCTGAGGACAACATTCTGCAGTTAGTTGACTGGAGATTTGCGCAAATCATGCAGAGCATTCATCTTCACTCAAACACAACTGAACCGGCTGATCGAAGAAAAATTCCAAGGGCAAGAACAAATCTTACGCCGCTTGAATTCAGAATGAGTTCAACTGAAATCCAAAGTGGAAGAAACCAGGGAAGAAATAGCAGAGTTGCGGGAAGACAGGGACAACATTGTTGATCGACTTGACCGCTTGGAAGAAATAACAGAGTCTCTGGGACAACATTGTTGATCGACTTGACCGCTTGGAAGAAATAACAGAGTCTCTGGGACAACATTGTTGATCGACTTGACCGCTTGGAAGAAATAACAGAGTTGCGGGAAGACAGGGACAACATTGTTGATCGACTTGACCGCTTGGAAGAAATAACAGAGTTGCGGGAAGACAGGGACAACATTGTTGATCGACTTGACCGCTTGGAAGGAAAAACAGAGGCTCTTGAGATCGAGTCCAAAAAATGCAATATAAAATGTTTGGGCATCGATGAAACAGAAAAAGAAATGAGCTGTCATGCGAGGATTTGGTGGCAGAAATTCTGAACTTCCATTCTGGGGAACATGAGTGGGGTCCATCTGACATCCAACGTGCTTTCAGACTGGGAAGCCCTCATCAGAACAACAAACCACGCCCACTCTTAGTACAGTTTTCCCACTGGAGAGACAAGATGTACATTCTCAAGAACAGAAACAACATCAGGGTGACAACAGACATCACAACAAGACAGCATGAACAGTTGAATTTCCATAGAGACCAGGGAAAAACAGCCTACTTTTACAACGGAAGGCTTCATGTGAAAGACAGACAGCTACCTTATAGAAGGCACTCGTTTTCACACAGTCACCAGTCTTACAGATATCAAAACACAGAAGATGACCAAAACTTCCTGTCAAGTGACGATTGGCCACAGCTGCAACACCCTGGACGTGACTACCACAAGGAGGTGCAAAATGATGGGAGACAAGAAAACCGGAGAAAACCTGTGTTGGGGATACCAGGCAGACATCGCTACAACCCCAGTTTCAACAACGAAGACTTCAGACCAGGACCCGGTAACAACCAGGAATCAGAGGAAAGAAGAAGGTTCAGACAAGATGAAGGTATAAATTCCAAACCTTTGCCTAGACAGCAGCAACAAACGTCCAGCAAGCTAAGATTTCCGGATGAAAACCCCAGGCATTCTACAATACCTGTGGCTCCAGGCCGGTCTTCATACAGTGGAGCTGTCCAAAGAGTCTCAGGCCAGAATGGGGATTCAAGAGCCTTCACAGACCCTGGACCAGAGACCATGGAGGTAGTCGTCATCGGCAAGAACGTGACACATTTTACGGTCATGGCAGTCATGTTACTGACAAAAACAGTGACCAAGTCAATGGGCGCAGCAACCAAGACAAAGAAAATCTCCAGAGCGGAAGAGCCGTCCATGAAAGTGAAGACGTGTTAGAAATCTGTGTGCAACCCACAGACAGCATTGAATTACAGAGTGATGAAGTTGAAGAGGATCCACGTATCACACCAGTGAACAGTGCCTCCGAACAGGTTTCCAAAGCTTCAGACATTGGACAAAGTGATGCAGTTGCCGGAGAAATGGCAATGAAGAAGACGAATGAAGAAAATGACCTGAGCGAACAAAGGGGTAATCAAGCTGAAGATGAGGGTCAGGAGGATACGGGGAGCAAACTTCCGGAGACAGGCCCATCAGAATCACGTCCAACACAGGACACACAGTCCCAGTCCAACCCTTCCCCAGAAGTAAGATCAGATCAGCACTCAGGCACCCCTTCTGCCAATTCCAGGAAAAAGTCAGCTTCCAGAACCAGTGAAAAGAATGAGAAGCAGAATAAAAAGACATCTGGAAAACAGTGTTCAAAGAAAAGGACTTCCAGCACCAGAGACAACAGCCAGAACAGCATTGTGGACAGTTTTAAACGCGTGCAGTCCAGAGAAGGCAGTCAAGGTGATCAAGAAAGAGGGCGTACAAGGTCCCGAACCCAGCGCAAATCTCCCTTGAAATAGGACATCGGCCGGACCAATGAGCAAGCTAGAAATAAAACATGCAGAAGATGCCAGAGTAGAAAGTGTGAGGAAGAATATAAAGAGAAAGGTAAACATCGCTGTATGTTTAATGTAAAGAGTGGTAATGCAAAGTTTCTAAATTTTAATGTAAATGGTCTGTTGTCTAAGTTAGAAAATAACGATTTTATTCAGTATATTAAATCCCACGATTTTGTTTGTCTCACTGAAACTTTCATTGGCGAGAATTTTGAGTCCACACTTTTTTCTGACTACGATATTTATCACTCTAAAGCAAGGAAACTACCCCACCAAGGAAGGTATTCGGGTGGTGTCATTGCTTTAGTTAGGAAGACGTTTTCAAGTTTTGTCAAGCAGGTGGCTTATAAAGCTGAAAATTTGATTGTTCTTGATATTGACAGGAAACTATTCAATACTGACAAGAACATATTTTGGATCTGTACTTATATGCCCCCAATAGACTCCTCTGTCTGGGGAATCCGCGACAATGGATTTGGTATCGAGTCTCTAGAGCAATGTTTTCTTGATTTATATGAGTTGTCTGATTTTCATATTTTGTTATGCGGGGATTTATATGCAAGAACAGCTTCAAAAATAATGTTGGTATTGACATTAATAAAAACTTGGATGATGAAAACTATGGTCAGCCACCATATTGTAGAGGGTCACAGGATGACGCTCTAAATGTGTTTGGTGAACAGTTGTTAGAGCTGTGCAATTCTCTGGACATTGTGATCTTAAACGGGCTATCAGAACAATGTTTTGATGGTAGCTACACTTTTATATCCAGCTCAGGGTGTAGCACTGTCGACTATTTTGTTATGTCTCCTATTTTGCTTGGGGGGTTGAACAATATGTCTCTCATTGTTGAAGATTCTACTGAATCAGACCACTTACCAGTTGTTCTTTCTATACCATTGGCAGTTTCCTGCAATTATGTCAAACGGGAAATTGATTCCAATTGGTTTATTGAAAAACATATATGGGACGAAGAAGGTGCTCTCACTTTCCTTGAAAACCTGAGAAAAAACTGATACAAGAGTTGATATACAAAGGGCTTTGTCCTAGTAGAAAGTGATGCTGATGGTGCATTAGATATTTTTGTTAAGTCTTTATTGTCTGCTAGCAGTCCAATGTTAAAGAAAGTTTATCCAAATTATCTTCCAAAGTCAGCAGAGTGGTTTGATGTTGAATGTCGACAAACAAAGAAGTACAGTAAGAAAACACTGAGGATTTTCAGAAATAGTAGGAAAGAAGAAGATCGTGTGGAGTATGTGCAAGCAAAGAAAAAGTATAAGAACTTACTGAAATTCAAAAAAAGAGATTTTAAACGAAAACAGGCTGAAATGCTCTCATCAAGTATTTCAGATTCCTGCAAGTTTTGGAAACAATTGTCTGTAATGGGGTGTGGGAAACAAAAGTAAAAATGTACGAATAACATTACAATAGATAACTGGCTCAATCATTTTCAGAGTGTATTTTCGGTAGACGATGGCTATGATGAAAATGATAACTTTGATAATGTTGATTTAAATGAGCAAGAAGAACATGAACTGAACTCTGAAATATCTGAAAGTGAAGTAACATACGCTGTGAACAAACTAAAGTTAAGTAAGGCTTGCGGTTCAGATGGTGTGCTGCCAGAAATGTTAAAGGCTGGAAGAGAAATTACGATTCCTTTTCTAAAGAAGTTTTTCAATATCATATTTAAAAAAAGGTATTTATCCGAAAGAGTGGGCTAAGGTCATAGTGATTCCTATTCACAAAAAGGGGGATATTAATAAAGTTGATAATTACAGAGGAGTATCACTATTAAGCACAATTTCTAAATGTTACAGCTCTATATTGAATAAGTGTCTCTACGCATGGCTTGAAGCTAATGATAGGATTTCTGAGAGTCAAGCTGGCTTCCGTAAAAATATTCTACGATCGACCAAATTTTTTGTCTGTATTCTGTGGGGCAGAAATGCTTGACTCAGCGTGGGAAAAAACTATATGTGGCTTTTGTCGACTTAAAAAAGCCTTTGACTCAGTAAGACACGATAAGCTTTTACAGTGTATTAGAAATCAGGGTATTAAAGGGAAATTTTTCTGCGCGCTTCAAGCTATGTATAACTCTCTAATATCTTGTGTAAGGTCGAATTATACGTACTCTGACTATTTCAGTTGTCCCAAGGGTGTCAAGGATGTGTTTTAAGCCCAACACTGTTTGAAATCTTTATCAATCAGTTGGCAACTCATATGAATGAAAAAGGTAGGCATGGTATTCAACTGATGCCCAATGTCATGGAATTATTCATTCTGCTCTTTGCAGACGATGTGGTTTTGTTGTCTACAACTCCAGTCGGACTTCAAAACCAATTAAATATACTGCAAACATGCTGTACAAATATGAAATTAGATGTTAATATAGATAAGACAAAAATAATGGTATTCAGAAAAGGAGGATTTCTTGGTAAAAACGAACAATGGATTTTTGACAATACTAAGATAGAAGTTGTCAATACTTATTGCTATTTGGGGTTCGTTTTTTCAACAAAACTTAGTCCAAGACTTGGTACTGAACACTTAATTACTAAAGGGGAAAGGGCATTGATTACTTTGATAAGAGCTTTCCAGAAGAATAAGGATATCGGTTATCACATTTATTTTAAGGTGTTTGACGCCAAAATCAAATCCATTTTATTATTCATCTGAAGTGTGGGGGATACATCGTTTAGATGGCTTGGAGAGAGTTCACTTACTAGCATGCAAGCGTTTTCTGGGAGTTCCACTTAAGACCCCAAACAAAATGGTATACGGGGAACTGGGAAGATACCCCCTCTTTATTAACTCATACGTAAA
>CM031608.1:78663031-78665531 GCA_018398815.1 Conus ventricosus
CTTGTTGGTATTCGTTTGCTGTTTCATTGAATTCTGTCTTTGTAGCGGACAGTGTAGAGAGTCGTTTGTTGATTCCTTTGGGTATATTTCGCTTTACTGATGGTGGGTGGTTGCTCTTTATGTTGACGTAGAGTGGTACGTCGTTTGGTTTTTTGAATGGTTTGAATATGTTTTCCTTTAGATCGAGGGTGATGTCGAGGTAGTTGACGACTTTCTTGTTTGCTTCTATGGTGATTTGCATGTTGTGCTTTTTGAATGTTTTGCACATATTCTTTTTGATTGTCTCTACTTCTCTAGTAGAATATATATATATATAGATCAGTATATTTAAAATGCCTAAAACAATTTTTTAAGTGCTCAACCCCTTACCAACCCGCACGTGCAAACAACCGCAAACGGGAGCCCACACGCTATATAACATCGGCGGTGGGCAAACCAAAAACCATCCTGATGACAGCGCAACACGCTCGACACAAATTTGTAGATAGTTTTAAGATTCCTCTTTTAACACTTGTTTTAACTATATATATATATATATATATATATATATATATATATATATATATATATATATATATGTGTGTGTGTGTGTGTGTGTGTGTGTGTGTGTGTGTGTGTGTCTGTGTGTGTGTGTGTGTGTGTGTGTCTGTGTGTGTGTGTGTATGCATGAGAGAGAGAGAGAGAGAGAGAGAGAGAGAGAGAGAGAGAGAGAGAGAGAGAGAGAGAGAGAGAGAGAGAGAAAGAAAGAGAGAGAGAGAGAGAGAAAATTAAAACACATCCAAGCATGTCTTAAATGTCATAAAACCTAGTTGTGTTAATAATGAATTTACCGAGCTCACATCTGATTCAGACTTAAATCTACAAACAAGTTCGGTTAATCAACAAAATAAAAATACACTCCCTTCCCCTTCTCTCCCCCTCCCCCTGCCCCCCCCCTCCCCCGCCCCCTCCCGCCCCTAATCCCCCCCCCCCCCCTCTCTGCCCATTCCATCCTGCCGTGATTTGCTTATCCTAAATAAGATCACAAATTAACTGCATACCCACTGAAACAACTTCATTTCTCATTAAATCAAGAAAATAATCAATGCATTCAACGCTGATTTTCTTTTGTTGTTGTTTACATTCTTCGAGTGTTTTGATTGCGATTTGAACTGCAATCTATTCCCCTGAGTGAACCAGGCACTCAACTGCACGCGAGTTTGACAGGCGAGATTTATTAGCCATTGGCGGGAAAACCACAATAAGGTCCTATTCCACGGCTTTCAAGCTTGGGTAATCCCCCGGAAACAGCCTGTAATGCTGTGGCCATGGAACACCAACTTCAATATTTCATGAACACAAGAGACGGCTCTCTAAGATGTCAGTAATGTTTGCCCCTACCTATGGAAGTTTCTTAGCTCCAAAAGCTCTTGTTAAGGGTTTTTTTCCCCGTTTGAATCTCTTGACTTTCTTTGGAAGAAAAATGAACCACAATTGCTGTTTTTTGGGGAAAAAAAGAGTAATAATCATAACTTCTGAAATCTCACTTTCTTGTTTTATGGTAAATGTATGGTGGTCAAATGTAGTCGTCATGCGAAAGAGTACTTACGATTCCTGAAAACAGACAATTATGCTCAATAGAGAGAGATAATCATGACAGATGTCTTCAGACTGGTATACCTTTATGAAGCTGCTTTATAAAGCCATGAGATGCTGGGATCTGGATATAACTGTCATAACTTTTTTCGTTCAGTAATCATGGATTACTACTGTTATGAAATTGCTTTCTTTCATTTGACTTTTTGTCTAAAATCCTAACAATGTAAAAGCTCGTGCAAATAATCATTTTTCAGGAGAATTTTTGTTCTCAAGTCATAATCAGTATTGCTCTACATCAATAATTTGATATTGCGTCAAAAAAGTACGTGTCTCTGCTTTCCGAGTGGCACCTTGTGTTCTTATCGGGACACAATAACTGTGATCGTTTGAATCTTGTCGTCTTGGCCCCCATAGTTTATCCTCTCCTGTGATGGTTTGAATCTTGTCTTGTCCCCCATAGTTTATCCTCTCCTGTGATGGTTTGAATCTTGTCTTGTCCCCCATAGTTTATCCTCTCCTGTGATGGTTTGAATCTTGTCTTGTCCCCCATAGTTTATCCTCTCCTGTGATGGTTTGAATCTTGTCTTGTCCCCCATAGTGTATCCTCTCCTGTGATGGTTTGAATCTTGTCTTGTCCCCCATAGTGTATCCTCTCCTGTGATGGTTTGAATCTTGTCTTGTCCCCCATAGTGTATCCTCTCCTGTGATGGTTTGAATCTTGTCTTGTCCCCCATAGTGTATCCTCTCCTGTGATGGTTTGAATCTTGTCTTGTCCCCCATAGTGTATCCTCTCCTGTGATGGTTTGAATCTTGTCTTGTCCCCCATAGTGTATCCTCTCCTGTGATGGTTTGAATCTTGTCTTGTCCCCCATAGTGTATCCTCTCCTGTGATGGTTTGAATCTTGTCTTGTCCCCCATAGTG
>CM031608.1:78668031-78678031 GCA_018398815.1 Conus ventricosus
GATACCCAGTAATCAATATTCCATGACTTGTGGTCCCTCAGGGTGATGCCAGAAAGAAGAGGTAGGGGTGAGGGGAGCGGGGTGTATGAGGGTAGATAGATAGATAGTTATAAAGGACAAGCCCTTTCCACCATAAAGAGGTGATATCAGAGCTATACACTGAGGGTCATTACGTGACTCGAGTTATACAAACACATATGCAATCTGCAACCTTAAAATGTAAAAAAAAAAGCCCAACTAAATCTTATAAAACATGTTCACATCTCTTAAAAACTGAAATATCACAGATACTTGCACATTTCTAAACAGCTCACTCAGTGACATCTTATCAAAATATTTGCCTCTGATCTCACTGAGATCATCACACTCAGTCAACACATGCTTAAGAGTGTATACACAATCGCATGCAAATCAATGGGTCGATCTTCTTCCTTTAAGAGGAAAGAATGAGTAACATAACTATGTCCAATATGCAGTCTACTTAAAACACATTCTTCTTTCCTGTTTTTGCAAACCGGTACAGATCGGTTTTCTGAATAAAATGTATACAGGCTACCCACCTTGTGAAAGTACTCGACAGTCAATTGACTCGTTTCTTTTGTTCTCTACAGACTCCTTTCTTTTGCTACTTTCTTTGATTCTGTTTTCATAATTTCTTCTCTCTTTGCTGTCTTCTGTTGTTGTTCTGTCTTTGTATACTGTTTATCTGCTATTGTTTTTCAAAGTGTTTACATTGTTTTGTTGTTCATGTTTGGACGCCAGATCGGTCTTGGGTATGAATTGCATTCTCTATTCATGGACGTTTGGAGTCGATAATTTCCCCTTTCCTCTCACTGTCTGACTCTGACGTTTTGAAAATTGTCATCCACTGCCTTAGTCGTCTCCCTTTGTGTTTTAATCTTCTCGCTATTTTTTTTTTCTTGCTACATGTTCTAACATGTATATTTTTTACGTTGTAATTTAGAGACCAATTAAATGGTGATATTCAAAAACTAGAATAAATGCTAGCTATCCACACTGCGGTGATATTTGCTAACATGTTTGATAATGTATGTCTATTGCATTTGATTTTTTTAATCTTCTTTATACCTTTCCCCTTAGTATCTGACTGCCAGAAACGAGCAGCACGACCAACTTTCATTATTCGTAAGTGTTACCACAATAAAGACAACGTATTATAAAGTTATTCAAAGACTGATCCTAGTTTGACGAAATGTTAGAACGTTTGTCTAGTGCGTCCGACCCCCGTGATTTCAGCGATCTTCATTTTGGTCTCCGTGATTTCAGCGATCTTCATTTTGGTCTCCGTGATTTCAGCGATCTTCATTTTGGTCTCCGTGATTTCAGCGATCTTCATTTTGGTCTCCGTGATTTCAGCGATCTTCATTTTGGTCTCCGTGATTTCAGCGATCTTCATTTTGGTCTCCGTGATTTCAGCGATCTTCATTTTGGTCTCCGTGATTTCAGCGATCTTCATTTTGGTCTCCGTGATTTCAGCGATCTTCATTTTGGTCTTAATTGCCCGATCTTACGGTTTGCAATCCAAGAATGGCGAGGTTCAGGAGAATGGCGAGGTTCAGGAGAATGGCGAGGTTCAGGAGAATGGCGAGGTTCAGGAGAATGGCGAGGTTCAGGAAATTCGTAAAACTTAGGATCACTCAACATGCTATACAACCTGTTTGGGTTCGCACAAAGGGAAGTACCCAATTGAAAGCTCTCCTACATGGAAATAAACGTACAACTACTCTCGGACGACTGCTATCAGTTTATAGATGTTAGACCTCAATTCTGTTCTTGATTCGCGAGTGAACATTTTCATTCGGTACGACGGAAATGGCCAGTTCACAATGCCGTGGATATGAACAAGTCACATCCGCCTTAGCATAATGCTGTGTCAGGCCAATTGACATAGGCTAGAACACCAAGGCTACATCAAAATGCTTGTAATGCTCTGCATAGTTATGCGGGGATTGTTTTCAGTTGTGACAAGCTCTTAGCATCATAACATTATCAGTGTCCAAAATCCCCCGACGTCGGAGTGTGGCTGCCCATGTGGCGGGGTAATCAAAAACGGTCACACACGTAATGTTCTCATCCGCAGCTGATGCATTTGTACCGTAGTGTCCAAGTACTTAGGCTGTTTGGATGATCCCCGGAGTCTTTAAGCCAGAGTACAACAAGAAGAAGTCACATTTTGGACAGACACTGATAAAGCTGACTTGACAGCCAGTTCAAAGCTCGAAAAACAGCACGAGATCAGCAGCCCTAAAGATCATTTGATCAAAGTCGACCATCTACCGGCAGGTTGTGTTCCATCTTTTGATCGTTCAAACTTGAATTAAGAATCAGCTCCTTGTTCGTAGCAACACTGCCAACTATTTCATGGGTTTCAGTTTCACAGAGAACTATGGTTCGTCGTTTCTTCGCAATCAATATTCGCGAACTCTTGGTTTGTTCAATTAAGAACAGACTTTACGTGATGTTTATGTGTTTCTATTTGTTTCAACATGTTTTCAAAACAGTGTGTGTGTGTGTGTGTGTGTGTGTGTGTGTGTGTGTGTGTGTGTGTGTGTGTGTGTGTTGTGTGTGTGTGTGTGTCTGTGCGTGTGCGTGTGCGTGTGTGCGTGTGTTTGTGTGCGCGCGCGCGCGCGCGCGCGTGTGTGTGTGTGTGTGTGTGTGTGTGTGTGTGTGTGTGTGTGTGTGTGTGTGTGTGTGTGCCCTTGCTGGCATGTGTTTTTGTTGACTTATCAAAACACTTTTTTTCACAGAATTTTGATCATTTCTTAGTTACCGCGCGCGGAGTTTTGCCAATTACTCAAAAGCAAACAAACAGACAGACAAACAATAAAACCTTGTCAACTGTGTTTTACGTGCACTTAGTCCTTGTGCTCACGGGAGCTCGTCGAGGACCCCCCCCCCCCTCCCCCAACACACACACACACACACACACACACACACACACACACACACACACACACACACACACACACACACACACACATACACTTTTAGAAAATAGTTTCGAAAAACTGGTCAACTCTGTCTTTTTCCTTTTTTAAAACCTAGTTTCGCCTTTCTTTTCTTTTCTTTTTTTTTCTTTTTTTTTTTATAGCTTATGCTGAGTATTCGCTGCAAATTGGACTCCAGTTTATCGTTTTGTGCAAAAATTTCGAGTACTGATTCTGAAGTTAAGACGAAGCACTTTTAGTCAAACATGACCACTATGGTGCAAGATCCCGCTGTTGTTGTTTTTTTTCCAGTTTCTTCTGCATGTTCTCTTCCCTTTGCGTTTGTGCTCTTCTGCACGAAGAAAGTGACGATTCCTATCGCATTCAAAAACAGATTAGCTGAACTTCAGCTTTGACGTCCACCCCCACCAAAGACGGTACAGAAGACGGGGATACTTTCTCAAGGAGTTCAGGGGTGGTAGGAGACCTATCCAACGTTACATTTCACCCCACCATAACGCCAAACTGTTAAGATGGGCAGCAAACTGTTGTGCAGCAAACTGTTAAGATGTGCAGCAAAACGTGGTCAAATTGTTTCAAAGCGGGTTGTTGAATCGAGGTTCAACCATGCGACTTCTGATTTCAAACTCATTGCTGTATCACTGAGGTACCGAGGAAATCGTAGGGAAAAAACCACAATGATCAAGTAGCCATCATTGCGTTACAGCCAGAGAATAAAAAGGATGGTAAAGTTGGCCTACACTATGATAAGCAGCAAAATCAATGTCACATTTAGTGCTCTGTATAACCGGGACACGCCAGATCTGAACAGAAAGGTGTTCGTTTTGTATTGTACTCCGCTGTTTTTGACTATATTGTGAGTGATGGTCCATTCATGTTCTTTTTTTTATCCACTTCTGATAGTATGCACTATATTGTCTTGTGTTGTACTGTATTGTAAAGCAGTGTTTTGTGGTTAATTGTATCCTATTACGTTGCATTACACTGCTCCGTAATGCAGTGACCCATATTATATCGTAGTGTGTTGCATTGTTTTCTATTGTTGTGTACTATATTAAACTGCACTGTGTTGTATTACACTGTACTGCGTCACATTGTACTGCACTATACTGTATCGATCGTATTATGTTGTGTTATAGTGTATGGATACGCCCGTGAGTTAGTGTGTGAACCTCTGGTAGCTCGCTGGCTCTGCCCTATTGCAGCCAGCTATGGGAACGTGAACCTTGAACCTTGTGTTATGTAATTTGTCCATCATAGCAGGTTTCTCGGCGTGGAAATCCCATTACCCTCTCCTGGGCAGAACGCATTGCCATGGCACAACGCTACTCACGTGTTTATTCTTTTCTGTCTTCCTGCACATATTTTGTCTTACTTACCAAGGTCCTTTCTGCTACAGACGTGAAGCAGGGGCACTTCCCTTGTTCCCGATGAAAGATCTCTTTCTGTACTGCACAAGGTACCTCGGTTTGACAGCTGATCTGACAGATTGGTATCCAGACCCATCACTGAAAGTCTGCTGGATGCGGGAAGGTGGGGGTTTGGGTGGAGAAAGAAATTAATCGCCTCTTAGTCTACAAGACTCGAATCAAAGACCCGGTATGCCTTGCTAGCTCAGGTTGTACCTTACCCACTTGGCTACTGCGCCACCCTATACGCACATCCGTTTTCATTTCTGATGTTTACAGAGCAGCCAAGCGTTCCGTTGCGATCAGATTCTGTCAAATGGAGTTGCCAATAGCTCGGCTGCAGGCACTTAAGGCGAAAGCACGCCCTGATGATACAGAGGAGACTGATTATTGATTTAAACTATTTCTTGCCTGTCGGGGCGTGAACTCCATAATGCCAAAAAAAAAAACATGATTGAAACGTTTCGCTTACAGAAGGAGTTCCGATGCTTACAGAAGGAGTTCCGATGCTTACAGAAGGAGTTCCGATGCTTACAGAAGGAGTTCCGATGCTTACAGAAGGAGTTCCGATGCCTTGAGGAAAGAGGGTGGAAGGGAGGAGAAGGGAGTGAAAGCTTACCTCTCTCACCCACCATCCCTCACCAAGTCATCCCCACCCCAGCTTCACTCCTCCCCTATGCTACCCCCCGCCCCTCCCCACCCCCAAGTCTTCCCCACCCCAGCTTCACTCTTCCCCTATGCTACCCCCCCCCCCCCTCCCCACCCCCTGCAGACAGGGACACACAGGGTTAATGGAAAGCCGGCTGGGCGACACGTGATGTCTGGCCGGTCAAATTTCCAAGCTTCCAGCGCCCCATGCTGACTCCTCTCTCCTCTGGTAGCGCCAGGGTCACAGAGACAAACAGGACCCTGGTTCATGATAGATACACACCTCCGGTGACACTTCAAATACTCATCATGCCGTGAAGCGGAGCATGTGCGACAGACCAGAGGAATGTCTGGAATCTTTTTCTTCTTCTTCTTATCCCAGGGAGAATTTTGGTGAAAAGCTAGGAATCAGTCTTTCTTCTTTATTACTATCTTTTAGATTATTTCGTGGATATGTCTGAGGAATGTATATTTGGATAACAAAAGTTCCTGCTTCAAGTCTACCACTGGAGGGATGGGTGGGTGAATTGATACCGAACCTAGAGAATACCTGGCTTTGTTGAAGGAATCAAAAACACCCATTCTGTACATTTTTCGTAATGCATTTCTAGCCCTTTAAAAAATAATTTTGATGGAGTTTTGAAACAAAAGAAAATATTCTGAAAACAGCAACATCTTTTTTTTTCGATGTATCTGAGTTACCATGAAAGGGATGGGAAGCGTTCATTACACTACGATAACCCCATGAAAACACGAACGTATTAAACATGCATGTGTGGCCGTTTCGTTTGATGGAATTTTGAAACAAAAGAAAATATTCTGAAAACAGCAACATCTTTTTTTTTTCGATGTATCTGAGTTACCATGAAAAGGATGGGAAGCGTTCATTACACTACGATAACCCCATGAAAACACGAACGTATTAAACATGCATGTGTGGCCGTTTCTGTCTCCCAATCCTCCGTGTCTGTCCCTGTTCTCCATCTCTACCATCCAGATGAAATAAACACCTACCTGTACGCTATAAGGACGTCAAATGTGTGTAATATCATAACTGATGTTTCAGCTGAAATGCATTCTGCATTGTATAATTTCTGTGTTCCGGGAATCCACCGGATCTTAAGGACTCGTGTTCATTCTTTACATGTTGTCATAATGTTAAGGGACGGTGTGAGAGCACTGTCTTCACAGTCTTGTTTTCATAGTAACATTACTCCCACACGCTCACCTTTACATAACCACACCCCAAATATTCTTGTCTCAGCGTCAGCACTGGCATTTCCAAAGTCAACAGCCTATTGCGATGCCATGAAACCACTCACATAGAAGACACTGCAATACTGCCAAGTCACTTCGGTGATACTCAGTCATGCCTGCTTTGACATCCATCTGCAGAAAGAAATCCGTTTTTCTCTGTTTGACCTTAAAGGTCTACTTTAGAGTGTCACACTGTCACTTTTGCACACACGCATTCATGACAGCATTTATTCCATACGCACACGCAATCCCTCCAATCAACCAAAAGGCGCACTACCGAATGTTTTTTCTTTCTCCCCCTCTCCTTCGGGGAAAAACATTTCACTAAATCACATCAGAACAATTAATGAACAGATTCTATACATGTATCGCTCTTTCTCTTCACACTGAGAGATAAATCAAGTTTCCCATTTAAATCAATACAAGTTTCTGTAAAGTCATGGCCTTCACATCACATTGGCCCAAGATCCAGACCAGGAGAATAAATAATTCCTGCAATCATGATGCCATACCCGCATCAGAGATGAGACTCGCCCCCATACTGTCATGATTCCCTGTCTCTCTCAGAAATCGTGTCGCCCCCTTGAATTCTCCTGTCACCAGAGAAATGACGAGATCCGACTCCTCTCCCTGGAGTCTTTAATTGCTGGGGCTGAACTACCTGTGTGTTCCCCACACCATGGCCATCGTTAACCACCTGACGGGGTGAAGAGTAAAGGGTGAAGGGCTGAAACACGAATAAGGTTCGTGTAAGTAACCTGCTTCCCAATTCAACATATGAATTCTTTATTTCTCTTTTCTTTAGGTTTTCCCCTGTAGCTTTCCCCCCAACTATCTATGGCTCACCTGGTAATGACTGGTCAGCAGTGAGGACCTCTTGACCAGCGTCCTGACAGGTTCGAGACTCTAGGCCATCTGCTGGGCTAAAACTGATTCTTTCCTCCCTCCTCCTAGTGAGTGCATACTCAGTGTTCAAAACACATGACCAGCACCTTACCAGCCCTTATTAAACTATCTCTCAGTGGTCACTTTCACCCAATGACCACCCTTGCTTCTTTTAATGAGTGAACTCACAATTATTTGGGGACGCCCGCCACACTAGTCAAGCCACATGAGTATTCCTTTTTAGTTGTGGCACGGGGAAATGATTCATATCACTAAACTACATGTGATGGAGCGTCACATGCCTTGATGTGAGGCTACGTCACATGACATAGAGATTTTCGATAATTTGTTGAAAACAGGTCTACATGTCATATAACTACAGTATGGTATTCAGTTTCAAAAAAAAATCGCCGAAAGAATTTAATAGATAAAAGACGACTTTTGCACACCTGTTCAAACCCCGCGCGGTAGACCGAAAACCGTGACGTCACTTGATGGAGTGGCCGTCAGCTGCGACCTACACAACATGGCAACGCCAAGTGAAATCAACATGAGTTGCGATCCCCCACAGCCTAAAAAGTCACGAGGGGTGGCAGATATTGTGCTGTAGGCGAGTGCAGCAGCTCAGCAGGAGACGGATATTCATTGCACACATTTCCATCTGATTCAGATACTCGAAAGAAGTGGATTCGTTTCGTGCAAACATGCCGGGCTGCTATGTTCTTTTTACCACGTTAGTTCCAGCTGGGCTGCGGAAACGAGCTATTCCGACAATTGCCGAACCCGTTCGAGTGGTCACGAAGTCGGCCGATCCTGATCAAAAACTTTGTCTGCATTGTGCGCGTCTACTTTGAAGGCGGAGTGGTGAGCTCGTACAGATGAGTACGATAGTCGCACGTTTATTCTGTTCTTATCTATGGATAGACCACACTTGTTAAATTGAATGAACGCCTTAAGGATGGAAAAGAAGGTGAAGAATAGCCACAGCTAACAAAATAAAAGGTGACACATTCTATCCAAGGGTAAGTGTTTACCCAATTTTATTGAGGACCGACAAAGTGAGAAGCGAATTTCACATTCAGACCTTTTGAGTCAAATATTGCAGCAAATACGAGGGCCACCCCATAAGTTCTCGGATGCGCAGAAACCACTGACGTCATAATTTCAATTTTTACATCATCATCACAAGCGATGTCATAATAGCTATGACACAAAAAATGATAAAAATCATCAGAGCCAAATTTGTTCTAGACAGCAAAATGGATGGCAAAGGGGACGGTTTTCAAAGTGTTGCAGAGAGCCTGTCTTGGAGAGATTTTCGTGCTATGATTTATTATGACTATCTTCAAAGGAAGTCTTTCAAGGAAAGTTTTATAAGTCTGACAAACTGTTTTGGCGACAAGGCTCCATCATTATCCACAGTCCATGGGTGGTTCAAAGAATTTCAGTTTGGTACAATGTCGTTGGAAGATCGTGGCCGTTGTGGACGTCCAATTTCAGTTACTACCGACGGGAACGTGAGCACAGTGAAGGCCATGATTACAGAAAATCCTCGAATTACGGAGGATAAACTCAAGGATACCTAAAACTTTCATCAGGAAGCTTAGACCGCATTCTTCGGCACAATCTCTGTGTACGGAAGCGTTGCGCCCGTTGGGTGTCCCACCAGCTGACTGGGGAGCAGATGAGGGCTAGGGTTGAATGGTGCCAGTTTATGCTGCAAACATTTGACGGAGGAAGATCAGACAGGGTCTCCAATATCGTAACGGTGACGAAGCCTATGTTTACCAGTATGACCCCGAAACAAAGCAGCAGTCGTCAGTTTGGCTGTTTCCAGGGAAAACCCCACCCTGTGAAATTTAAGAGATGAAGAAGCTGCACAAGCAAATGATTGCAGTTTTCTTCGCAAGATCCGACCAAGTGACTACCGTACCGCTTCTGGAAAGAAAGACAGTAAACACTGAATGGTACATCAACACCTGCCTGCCAAAAGTGTTCGAGGCTTGGAGTGCACGGCGACCACGGACCGGTATCCGCCACCTACTCCTCCACCACGACAACGCCAGCGCCCACACGGCAGCTGCAACTTTAGACTTCTTGCAAGAGAACAGCGTGCAGCTCATCACTCATCCTCCGTATTCTCCTGACCTAGCCCCTTGTGACTTCTTTTTGTTCCCTCGTTTGAAAAAACAGCTGAAAAGAAAGCCGTTTGAGAGCCCTTAAGATGCCCGAGCGTTTGCCGAGGGCTTGATTGCTGGTATACCTAAGTCGGAGTGGGCTGGGGTATGGATTCGTGGTTTAGAAGGATGGAAAAGTGCATACACGCTGATGGAGGATACTTTGAAAAGATGGGCTAGGTAAGAAATGCCAGTGTACTTCCATCTTTTCCCATCCGAGAACTTATGGGGTGGCCCTCGTATCCCTCAGACTGAAGGAGTACTCGCTTTCATCACAGAATACTTCATCGATGACACAGAAGAATAAGTTATTGTGAAACTTGTGCAAACTTGAGGAAGGAGAATCTCCGCTCGCCGTCCACGCGTGATCGCATCAAGAAGTCAGTCGGTAGCCTCTCTTGAGACTTCGGTAAGGCCCGTACGCCTTCGGAATGCTGTGTTCAGACGTCCAGCTGGAACTGAATAGCTCGTTTCCGTGGTCCAGCTGGAACTGACGTGGTAAGAAGAAATTAGCGTTCAAACTGATAAGGTAAAGGCCTTGCAGAAACATCCCCAGAGTCACATTGGCTGTCGCAATCACAGTCACTGCTTTTACATGATGAATTAAATTCCGAGCAAGATGTGCAAGAACCATCAGAATCGCTTTCTGTCGCCG
>CM031608.1:78705531-78708031 GCA_018398815.1 Conus ventricosus
TCTATGATAGCCAAAACCAACAGAAAATCACTATCTAAATTCTGCTATAACATTGCAGGAAGTCAATGAGTGTATTATTAATCTAAATAAAAAGACATCAGTGGGATTAGATGGCATTTCAAATGAAATATTGAGTCATTTCCCGCAAAATATCATAAAATTTCTACATTTGTTTTTCCAAAAATGTTGGGACAGTGGCAAAATGCCCCTAATTTGGAAACACTCAATTATAATTCCTATTCATAAAAAAGGAAAACCACTCAGTGATATAAACAGCTATCGGCCAATATCATTAACGTCTAACACGTGTGAAACTGATGGAAAAGATAGTGTTAAAAAGGCTAATTCATCATTGCAATAAAAACTGCATCATTCCTATCAACCAAGCTGCATTCCAAGCAGGCAGATCTACAATTGAGCACTTAGTAAAACTTACAACACACGTAAAACATCAATTTGCACGTCGTAAGAACGTCCTCGCTACTTTTTTTTGACATTCGTAAAGCCTATGAACAAGTGTGGCACAAACGACTAATGTACAAAATAAAGAATATCGGAATCAGTGGGAACATATACAATTTTATTCAAGATTTTCTACAAGGTAGGCACATTCAAGCAAAAATAGGAAATACGTATTCCAACCCAAGACCCTTACAAATGGGTTTACCCCAAGGTTCAGTAATTTCCCAATATTATTTAATATTTTAATCTCTGACCTCCCTAAAGGTCTTTCTAAAGATACTGAAGTGGCTCAATTTGCTGATGATATATGCCTATGGACAAAAGTAACAATGAAAAGAAATACACCATCAAGATCATTAAATTACATCAAAATAAAGTATCAACTTGAATTAAATAAGATCAGTGATTTTTTAAATGTAAATGGTCTTTCTCTTTCCCAGAAAAAAAATATGATTCTTTTTAATGCTGGTTACGATCCAGGACAACTTCCTACTTTCACGTTGGATGGCATTGTTTTAAACTATGCAAAATGTGTCAAATTTTTGGGTGTTATCTTAAGTAGTAAGTTATCTTGGAACGCTCATATTGAATATATTTTAAACAAAGCAAGAAAGAGCTTGAATTTCCTAAAAATAATTAGCAAACAATCTTGGGGACAGGATTCGAAATCGTTATCCATCTTAGCAACTGCCCTTATACGCTCAAGACTAACTTATGCTCAGGAAGTATTCTTTAATGCTCCTCAATACCTGTTAAATAAACTTCAGAGTACTGATTGCAAAGCTTATAAAATTGCCCTTGGGGTTCCCACACATACATCTAACTTAGGGACGTATCATGAGGTAGGAATCTTACCTCTTGCAGAACTTCGGAAAGCTTCTACTTCAAAATTTATCTTAAAGAGCTTTTCACAAAACAATTTTAGCTCAGAAGAAGTATGTTTAAAATCAGAGGAGGATTTCGGAAAACGTGCCCAAAATATACTATCAACTAGGTCTATTTACTCGTTTTCCTCCGATCTTCTAAAGGATACTAAAATAGATAAAAACAACATTGCCCAAAAGCCCACATATTCACCTATTCCAAAATGGGAACAAAGTAAAGCCTCCTTTGATATAGATTATACAGATGTATCAAAAAAAGATTGTCCACATACCTTAAGAACATCTGTTTACGCTCATTTAGAAAGTAACTACAATCACCATTTGAAAATGTTTACAGATGGCTCAGTGCTAGAAAATGATAACACGGGAGCAGCCTTCATAATCCCTAGTTTCAAAATAGAAATGCTCTTCTATCTTGGTAGACAGTTATCGATATTTAGTGCCGAATTAATTGCTATACTTAAGTCGTTAGATTTCATCCTAAATTTTCCAATAAATAATTCCCAAATTATGATAGGTGTTGATTCGAAAGCAGCAATCCACTCGATTAAGTCAGCATGTCCTTCAATTCGTCTTGATATGGTATTAGAAATTCATCATCTCATTCATCTTTTGTCCTTGAAAGGCATTACTGTTACTTTTTGTTGGATCCCCTCTCATTGTGGTATTGTACCCAACGAGCGCGTAGATCAACTAGCAAGAAAAGCAGCTCAAAATGTTAATTACGCAATACCACTTAACATTCCTTTAGATTTGAAAGAATGTTTTTGAATTATAAATTCAACGTCAAGAGAAAAAAGTAAAACATTACTGATGAACTCAGACGTCCAATATTATCACAACTGTGTAAAGTTTAGTAATGGGTACAAGGGGAAAACGTACAAACAAGTCTCTTTCTCGTCTAGGGAGATTGAAAGCTTAATCCATAGATTTCGTTTGAACGCATTGAAAACAAAATATTGTCATAAAGTTAAATGTATGTGTGGGGAAACCTTAAGTATCAGTCATTTACTAACTCAATGCCCAAGAGCAAGAGAACTCTTTACAAATTCGGGTATTGATGGTTACACTGATGGATCGACTTCCTTGCCTTTACCAAGTATTTTAAACAGTTCTTATGTTCTTGAGTCAATTTGCAAATGTTTGTTAAGTAG
>CM031608.1:78715531-78718031 GCA_018398815.1 Conus ventricosus
ATATGTGCACTAAGTTGATGTATGTGCACAAAGTTGATATATGTGCACAAAGTTGATGTATGTGCACTAAGTTGATATATGTGCACTAAGTTGATGTATGTGCACTAAGTTGATGTATGTGCACTAAGTTGATGTATGTGCACTAAGTTGATATATGTGCACTAAGTTGATGTATGTGCACTAAGTTGATGTATGTGCACTAAGTTGATGTATGTGCACTAAGTTGATGTATGTGCACTAAGTTGATATATGTGCACTAAGTTGATATATGTGCACTAAGTTGATGTATGTGCACTAAGTTGATATATGTGCACTAAGTTGATGTATGTGCACTAAGTTGATATATGTGCACTAAGTTGATGTATGTGCACTAAGTTGATGTATGTGCACTAAGTTGATGTATGTGCACTAAGTTGATATATGTGCACTAAGTTGATATATGTGCACTAAGTTGATGTATGTGCACTAAGTTGATGTATGTGCAGTAAGTCAGGTTTAACACACCAAGGTTATCTCTGCACTCATACACGCATATGCACACTCATGCACCCACCAAACATTCACCTCTCTCTGGGAATGGGATGTCACGCATTCGTTTCTCTCCTAACACGACTGAGAACAAGAAATACCATTTCTTTGCTACGTATAATTACGCATGAACAATCCAATCATACAAAATGGAATAATCAAAGCATAAAAGACCAATACTTAATCCCGGGTTATAATGAAATGGCTTCTTACCTGGCCAGGTTTCCACACACACACAACCACTTTCAACACCACACCACAGTTCTTGAGCAAGTCACTTCAAGTTTTCTTCAGCACTGGGTGATGGTGACGCGCTTGGTTGACTGGCTCCAGGTTTCAGGACTGGGTCTTCGTGATCGTCTCTGCGAACTCGACGTAGAATTTTTTTTCTGCCCCAACCTCTGCGCCACCTCAGAGGCAGTGCACCCACGCCGCTCATTCCAACACCCTATCCACAGCCACAGCCCGGTCGGCCCCGCCGCAGCCCCGGCACCGGTAACCCACAGGGAGCAGTCAATGTCAAGTCGTCGAGAGGCAACCCACCGGAGGAGACACTGCACTGCTGCCGAGTCACTTCGGTGGTGTTCAGTGGCGCCTGTTCTGATCTAACATACGCAGGAAACCACCTACCAAGCCCCCTACTGACGACAATAATTGCTTAGTCGCGGAGCCGGCGTGAGTGAGCTCTCCTCCGGAGGGCACCACCACCTCCGTCCAACGACAGCCCCCATGGACTCGCCGATACCGGTGACCCCGACGGAACTAAACCAAGGCCACAGGCGTGGAGAGGACATCGAAATTGAGGTCACCATGAGAGCAGGGCATGAAGGGCCACATAATTTGAGACATTTTAAAAAAAAATGCTGATCAATGAGAATGAGGATGATGAAGATGATGCTACGGATTTCCACTTCGGTCTGAGACTACATGACAGGGCTGTACTCTACACTTTCTTTCATAATATATCCCGGCGTCAACCAGGCCCAAGAGATACAGGCACCTGCAGTGTTGGTCAAGAAATTTGAGCAGCACTCTCAGAAACGCATCCATTAAGTGGATGAAACTCGACTGTGTGGTCCCAGTCTTCCCAACTGAGTCCGCAGCAAACTCAACTCTGGGTAGGAGCCGGTCAGGGCAGAAAAAACCCCACATGACTCTTCTGGGATTCGAACCCACGACCTCCCAGCTGGGAGTCCGCGACGCTAACCACTTCCCCACGGCGGCTGGTGCGACGTAGAAATCTTCATCTTTGTCTCTTTCACCCACCTCTGGGCGTCGAACTCAGTCTTTTCTTTTTCGGCTTGTCGTTTACCTTAAGACCTTGCTGTCTCTTCTGTCTCCCAGACCACATGTTTCTCAACCCTACGTTTTCCTGCTCACTCTTCTCTCCTCTCTTCCTTCTGTTCTTCTTTCCCCTGTGGTGTTCTTCTCCTCCTCCCTGTCACGTTGTTCTCCCTCAGTTTATATAGGGATGGACACAAAGGATTTCCCTTTGGGCCATGCCTTTGTCCATGTTGCTTCTCTACCACCTTGGTCACAAGTACACTGAATTCCCCTTTCGCTACAGTCTTCCACACATCAGCATTTACACACATCCCCATCTAATTGCTTAGGAAACAGCCACTTGGCACCAGATGGACATCGAAAATTCCTGCTGACTCTGGGAGCCACTTTAACACAGTAATTATCATAGAAAAAGCTACAACAACGTCCACAAGCATTCAACTAGCCTGACAAAGCATCAACACAGTGCCCTCGGCAATACCACCTGAACAAGCCCAAGACTCCTGCTCTTCAAGGTCTGTTTACAAAGCAACTTCAGCTAACTGAATATTTAGCACCCAGTCGATGCTCGGAGGTCCTAGTGGTTACATTTCCCTCCCTTTCGCTATTGGGAAGGTTCGAACTCGGGAGGGTCCTCACTACTTTAGGTGCCATCTGTCATGTGACAATTGCCTGACCACTTCAATCT
>CM031608.1:78723031-78725531 GCA_018398815.1 Conus ventricosus
AGGGTGGGTTTTTAGGACCACGGGAAAAAATGGTTTTTAGACGGTAATCAAGTTGAAGTTGTTAATTCATACAAATACTTAGGGCTGACTTTTTCCACCCGTCACAGCTTCACAGCAGCAATGGAAGATACAACAAGTAGAGCTAAAAGAAGTACAATGGAAATTTTGAAAACTTTAAACAGAATAGATTGTAACTCAGCTGAATATTTTTCAAACTTTTTGACTCTCAGGTTATTCCAGTTTTGTTGTATGGAGCAGAGGTATGGGGCTTTAAAAGGTTTGAACAGATAGAACGTGTTCATCTTTATGCGTGTAAACGTTTGCTACATGTTACTGATAAAACCCCAAATGATATGCTCTATGGTGAATTAGGTAGGTATCCTTTATGGATTAATTCTGTTTCAAAATGTCTTAAATACTGGTTCCGTTTATTGAAACAACCAAACCATCTTTTCTCTAAGAAATCCTATTATATGCTTTTAAAAATGCATGAACGTGGAAGTAACACTTGGGTCACAAAAATTCAAACTGTGTTGTGTGAGAATGGGTTTGAGCAAGTGTGGTTGTTTGGTTGTGGACAAGAGAAACTGTTCTTTAAAGAGTTTAAGGAAAGGTTGTATAGTTCCTTTTGTTTCCGATGGCATGACCACTTGGAAAATAGTGGTAGATTTTCTGTATATAGACAATATAAAACATATTTTGGAAGAGAGAAGTATGTGGATGCCCTGTGGATGAACACATATCGCAATGTACTTGCCCAGTTTAGGTTGGGAGTATCACAGATCAATGTTCACAAATACCGTTATTCAAAAAATACGGAGAACTGGAACTGTCCCTTTTGTAGTGACAAACTTGAAACAGAAATTCACTTTGTTTTTGAATGCCCGCTATACAAAGGTTATAGACAAAAGTATATGCAAAATATTGTCTATGGCGATTGTGCTGGGAGTAACAGCTTAGCATGTTTAAAATTATCAGAGGAAAACATTCTTGATTTTTCTAAGTTTCTATTCTTCTCATTGAAGCTCCGACTACAAACTGTTAACACCAATGAAAACAGATAGCTAACTGTGACGACGATGTGGGATGTTCAAACGAGGATGAATCGTGATGATTTTTGAAGTTGTGTACATTAATCGCATGTGAACGCCTGTGTTGTGTGTGTGTGTGTGTGTGTGTGTGTGTTGTGTGTGTGTGTGTGTGTGTGTGTGTGTGTGTGTGAATGCCGTTGTGGGCGCGCGCGCGCTTACATGTATGTGTGTGAGTGTGTGCGTGTGCAATGATCCAGTAGTCCATGCTATCTCCCCCCATTGAAAGGGGCTATGGCCTATTCAATAAACTTGTGTCAGTGTCAGTGTCAGTGTCTGTCAGTCTGTCTCTGTCTGTCTGTCTGTCTGTCTGTCTGTCTGTCTCTCTCTCTCTCTCTCTCTCTCTCTCTCTCTCTCTCTCTCTCTCTCTCTCTCTCTGTGGGGGAGAGGAGGTGTGGAGGGGGGGGGGGTGAGGTGAGGGGGGGGGGGGGGGGGGCGTGAGGGGTGAGGTAATCGATTGTCGAGGGGAGCGTGCCATCCCAATATGCCTATTCCTGATAAACCTATTTCCAGGTCGTCCATTCCGGATTCGCCCCACTTTACTCAGTGCTCTCGGAAGACGTGGAGTTACAGATGCAAAACATGACTGAAATCTTAGCTGCATACCATGCAGTCAGCTCCGACTGTCCTTCAGTGTAGATGCGGGTCTTTACACCACACACACACACACACGCACACACACACACACACACACACACACACACACACACACACACACACACACACGCACGCACGCACGCACGCACGCGCGCACGCACGCACAGATACATGCACCAATACTGTGGAATGCCTAATGAGGCATGCGCGCGCGTGACTATCAGCAAATACTTTATCCCTAAATTGTGGTGGATAACGTATTAATACGGGTGGAAAATAACTGTCCGGTCCATCTGTGAGTAGGCGCACAGTACGCGTGTATGCACGCACGCACGCACGTTATTTAACCCCATACTCTGTCTGTCTGTCTCTCTCTCTCTCTCTCTCTCTCTCTCTCTCTCTCTCTCTCTCTCTCTCTCTCTCTCTGTCTTTCTGTCTGCACTTTTATGCCAGTGGTGCAAATTTTAAATGAAAAAAACTAGCCACTACATATTTTTTAGTGGTACGTGTGACAGGATATTAAACTGAATCACACACTCACACACACACACACACCACACACACACACACACACACACACACACACACACACAACACGCTTAGCACCCACGAGAGCGCAAACAAATCACAGTTCAACACAACACGACAGGAATGTCGTCAACCCAGAAAAATGAACCCCTTTCACGGAGAGCGCGACAAGGGAGGCAATTCGATAAGGGGAAGTAACACGAAAGCTTGTGGAAACAGGTCGTTTGGCAATCGTGTGTCTGATGAATTTTACGGCAGCGTGGTTATCTGAATGAAGTGATATGCCG
>CM031608.1:78730531-78753031 GCA_018398815.1 Conus ventricosus
AACGCTGGCTCCACGACCAAGCCATGATTGTCATCAGCTCCACGACAAAGCCATGATTGTCATCAGCTCCATAACCAAGAAATGATTGTCATCAGCTCCACGACCAAGCAATGATTGTCATCAGCTGCACGACCAAGCCATAATTGTCATCAGCTCCACGACCGAGCCATGATTGTCATCAGCTCCATGACCAAGCAATAATTGTCATCAGCTCCACGGCCGAGCCATGATTGTCATCAGCTCCAGGACCAAGCCATGATTGTCATCAGCTCCACGACTAAGCCATGATTGCCATCAGCTCCACGACCAAGCCATGATTGTCATCAGCTCCACGACCAAGCCATGATTGTCATCAGCTCCACGACCAAGCCATAATTGTCATCAGCTACACGACCGAGCCATGATTGTCATCAGCTCCACGACCAAGCCATGATTGTCATCAGCTCCACGACCAAGCCATGATTGCCATCAGCTCCACGACCAAGCCATGATTGTCATCAGCTCCACGACCAAGCAATGATTGTCATCAGCTCCACGACCAAGCCATGATTGTCATGATCTCCAGGACCAAGCCATGATTGTCATGAGCTCCAGGACCAAGCCATGATTGTCATCAGGTCCAGGACCAAGCCATGATTGTCATCCGCTCCACGACCAAGCCATGATTGTTATTAGCTCCTCGACCAAGCCATGATTGTCATCAGGTCCTCGACCAAGCCATGATTGTCATCAGCTCCACGACCAAGCCGTGATTGTCATCAGGTCCACGACCAAGCCATGATTGTCATCAGCTCCTCGACCAAGCCATGATTGTCATCAGCTCCACGACCAAGCCATGATTGTCATCAGCTCCACGACCAGGCCATGATTGTCATCAGCTACACGACCAAGCAATGATTGTCATCAGCTGCACGACCAAGCCATGATTGTCATCAGCTCCACGACCAAGCCATGATTGTCATGAGCTCCACGACCAAGCCATGATTGTCATCAGCTCCACGACCAAGCCGTGATTGTCATGAGTGAGTAGAGGGAGGGGTTTATAGACGGTAGTGTCTTTCCGTACGTTGGATCAGGAGAGGCACCGCAGAAGACCCCCGAGGTGACTCGGCTGTTGTGCTGGGTCCCCTCTGGCATCGTGACGACTGGGCATTGACGTTGCTTCTGTGGTTTACCGGTGCCGGGGCTGAAGGTGGCCACTCTAGGGTGTGGCTGTGGATTAGAGAGCAGGAACGAACGGCGCAAGGTGGGGGCGGGGGGGGGGGGGGGGGGGAGAGATGTTATGGTTGATGACACAACGAAAATGAAAAGAAAGAAAGGAGGGAAGGGAGACAGACAGAAAGAAAGAAAAAGAAAGAGAAAAGCTGATCAACAACAACAACAACAGCAACAACAACAACAACAACAACAACAACAACAACAACCCAGAAACAACGAAGAGAGAGAATGAAAGGTGCATAACAAGACGCCTAAACGCAGTAAACGAGCAATTGACAACACAGATGCAACATGGTTCGATTCTTATATGGCATCTTCGACTGTTGGCAGAAGTTTTCTTTGATGGGCGGGGAAGGGGGGGGGGGGGGGGGGGGGGGGGGGGAGAGGAAGTCTTTCTCTGTCTGTCTGTCTGTCTGTCTGTCTGTCTGTCTGTCTGTCTGTCTGTTTGTCTCTCTCTCTCTCTCTCTCTCTCTCTCTCTCTCTCTCTCTCTCTCTCTCTCTCTCTCTTATATTTTTTAAACAGTTCGTTTAGACACATAATAATACACAACAGAATAAGCGAAAAGAATAACAGATCAATAAATAGCGATCATGATGATAATGATGATGATGATGATGATGATGATGATGATGATGATGATGATGATGATGATGATAACGATGATAACGGTGATGATGATGATGATGATGATGATGATGATGATGATGATGATGATAATGTACAAAATCGGCGTACGTTCATTATTCAGGTAGTGTCTCAGAACAGCATCTTCTTCGGGATCCATTTGTATACAGAATCTCCATGTACAAAGTTTTTGTTTGTTTATTTGTTCGTTTGTGTGCCTGTTCGGGCAATATGTGCTTCAGTGCTAAGTCTGTGTTTCCCCTTTTTTTTTTTCTTTTTTTTTTTGAGAAATCTTATAATTTTTTTCTGTGATATTTTTGGCTGAAGGACTTTTGTGCCGTTAGTCTGCAGCAGATAACATAACAAAATGGAAAAAAAAGGATCAGTATGTCTCTATCGAATCGAAGTCTGGCCAGCGGTCAGTTATCCTCGAAGTACATGCGTTTAGACCTTTTGCATTCAACAGCTTTTTTGTTTTGTTTTGTTTTCTTCTCTTTTTGTAATGGTCATGTTAGTTTGTGTTCCCGTCCTAAGTGTTGACTGGCGTTGTTTTTGTTGTTCACGTCTGATTCGTGCATTCCCTAAGCGATCTAGTAACTCAGTTTTGTATCCTTCTACATCAGTTTCTCCGTGTAGTGACTCATCTTCCAAGTAGAGAAAGAGGAAAAGAAAAATAAACACACGCACGCACGCACGCACGCACGCACTCACGCACACGCACGCACGCACGCACGCACACACACACACACACACGCACGCACGGACACACGCACGCACGCACGCACGCACGCACGCACGCACGCACGCACGCACGCACGCACGCACACACACACACATGAAAACACACACACATGAAAACACGCACGCACACACACACACACACACACACACACACACACACACACACACACACAACACACACACACACACACACACACAGGGAGGGAGGAGGAGGAGGAGGAGGAGGAGAGAGAGAGAGAGAGAGAGAGAGAGAGAGAGAGAGAGAGAGAGAGAGAGAGAGAGAACCAGTACTCTTGGCTTCCTTTTCTCTTTGAAATCAAAATGTTTGATGTCAAAGTTGCGACACGGTCCTTCGAGATCTTGGACGGCTGAAATGCCACAATCAAGGCCGGTATCGATCTAGGTCGATTTCGTCTGCCCCAATTCAAGTAGAATCGTTAATTCTGTCAGCTTTCACGGGCCGTGAGCGACGCTGGTAAAGAGATATAGAGAGTCCGTCTACGACCTCAACCGCAGCTCGTCTTCATTCATATAAGAAAAAGTATCGGGAGAAGCGTTTCCAGTGAGGTAGGAAGAAAGAGTTCACATAAAGTTTTAAAACACGAAAACAAAACAAAAACAAAAACAAAAAACAAAACAACAAAAGAAAAAACCCTCCCCACCCCCACCCCAGATGACGTCAAGAAACAGAGTGCTCGTGTAAAAGAGCGTTAAAATGCCGACAGCTGTTCCGGCCAGTCACAGGACCTGACTGTTTTTTGGTGCATGGGGAAATAACTCTGTTTAAAGATCATTGGGTTCCCTGTGTCATATCACCAAGAATTTTCAGGAGGTACAAATTCCTGCGTATAAGTGTTCTTGATAATAGATCTAGTTGCAATCGAGGCGACTGCCGACGGAATTGTGAACAAATTTCAGACTCCTGTTTAGCGTTCAAAAAGCATTTTTCAGCCATATGTAGCGCATTCTTCCTTTGTTTCGATCAGATCTCGCTGGAACTCTTTGCAGCCGCCTCTGCCATCGTCTCTAGCGTTGTGGCCCTCATCTTACCAGGAACCCAGAGAACAGGAAAACACCGATTCTAACTCACCCTAGCCCTCACCTAGGTTCGGGCTAGGGCGACCTAAATCGGTGTTTTCCTGTTCTCTGACAAGTAAGACTTCAATAACCAAAAAATAACTGCCCTACAAACAGACATACTGTGTAGGGTTATCCGTTTTTCAATACTAATTTACTAAACTTTTCAGATTTTAGTTTTTGTTTAATCCTGTGTTTTTTCCTGGTCATTTTCAATAACATCATTTTCACGCAAACATTCATCAAATGCATCTCTGTCTTTCATGTGAAATAAAACTACAGTCTTTAACTGTTCTCTAAAGTCTTTTAAAACTGAGTTATATTTTTGCATAAAATCCACACACTTATCCCAGCATGTCTTCCACTGAAAGCTAGTTTCGACAAAGTGTTTCTCTTTTTAACTATGTCTCTTTCTGCTGAACAGTCATCTATAATAAATAGTGTCTGCGTTCCCTCAAACAATATAAAAAAAGCGTTCTAGAAACTCACTCAGTTTATTGCTAGGATTAACTAAAAATGTTATCATCAGACCATATAAACCTCCTATCATGATATGCTTTGTTCCATTTAAGTGTTGGGCAGAAAATCACAATATGATCAAAATTATAACGATAAACTGTTTGTAACAGGTTGAGGATAAATATTGTTTTTCCACAACCAGTTTGTCCACAAATTAATGAACAATGAGGGGTTTTTGTCATAAAGTTTAACTGCTCCATAGTTTTATAACAGAACTTAATCTAATCCAGTTATTATTTTTATCATGCTTTCCGTCAAAACCTGTTCAGTATAATAAAATCCTATGAGGCCTAAATGTGTAACATTAATCCAATTCAGTTCTGTAAGATTGTTTCTATTTAGACTAATATTGATTTTGTTGCTTCTTGTTACGACCTTAATATCCTCACCATTATGAAGAACGACGATGGTAATTTAAGACGTTTAACGTCTAAGTTTTGCCAGCTAATATTAATTCCTTTTATAAGGTCATCACTAACGCCCACAACCCCATCCCTCTCTACATCTTTAAAGACAGAAATTTCAAATATCATTGTGAACGCATCTCCTAATTTTCTGCTTGGAAAGAACTGTAATTTTGTAGAAGCATCCTTTATAACCGTTTCTCTTCTGTGGAGGATGTACTGTTTTTTCCCATACGGCGTTATTTCAATCTCTTTCCGACTATTGTCGTCCGGCATAAGACTTACATGTAAAGGGCTAGAGTTGAATGCTTTTCTGAAACTTTTTTGGCGGCTAAAAAATGTAAATGGGCTTATGAATTCAAATTTTATTTCCCATTCTAAATATGGTTCTAAGTGCCATTTGAGGTCAGGTTTTCGAACTATTTTATATTCATACTGGCCAACATTATTTGCTTCTAGATTGCGCAGTTGTTCTAGTTTAGGAAACTTTTTGCTGTCGCCAACCTCTTTGCGTTTATAATCACCATCTTTAGTGTACTCAAAACCATACAAAGCGCCTATCTCACCATTCTGTTCAAAGTCCGCAACGTCTGCAAGGTCTTTTAATTCTAAAGTTATACACCTCACAGGCGCTAATGTAACTCCGGATTCTTCTGGCCCATGCGACATTTTTTAGTACAACTTATTATTTTATTTCCAAAACAATGTGCAGGTTATCACATTTTACGACTTTCCCCGTTTTTGTCTTTGATTTTTATATTAAATGATCCGACCCTCCCACAAACTAATCTTTTAAACTGTAAATTAGGGAATTGTATAATTTCATAATCGCAATATGCAGCTTTCCCTGACGGAAGAGCTCTTAAAAACAGTTGAGGGCCTTCCATCATATAAGTTTTCATCAGTGCTTAGCTCGTCCAAATGAACATAGAGTAATGAATGTAATTCAAGATCGAGCGGATTTTCTCCCTCATAAGTAGTTTTGTTTGGTGTAACTCTAAATCTATGATTGTCAGCTTCAAAGCGTAACATTTTAGCTAGCTCTACATCAAAAAGGTAATGTACTACTTCTTCTTCAGGTTTGAATGATAACATTGTTTTTAGATTTGCATTGTTAAGTTTGAGAGTAATGTCGAAGTTACTCATTGCTTCTTTTAGTGAGCAAAACCCGTAATAACCATCGGGTATGGTTAACTGGCTAACTTTGTCCCCTGATTTGTTAACTTTTAGAATCGTATTATTATTCTTGGATTCAGTTATATTAAACCATACGACTTTGTAGAATATTTCATGAAGCGCAACCATTTTGGTTTCGCAATTGTTATCAATAGCATGTTCTAAAAACGAAGGACGGTCTTGAGTTGTTAATGTTACAAACATTTTTTAAACAAAATAAAAATAAAAATAAAAATAAAAAAACAAAATAAAAATGAGTGCGTTTAAATACAATACTGATGCAAAATATTCTGTTGGGCCGCACTACAATCTTAAAAATATAGCAACTGATACTCTTGACATTGCTGTGACCCAGACTGACACCTTTCAAGTAAAGGTGAGTACTCCATTAAGCAGATATCTTAACCCTCCTATTAAAAAAGACTACATCGCAAAAGTGTGGTTTAGTCATCCGATGCAGTTTTATTCAGAACAGTTAAACTTTGCTGTGTTTTGTGCAACAACTGGGTGTGGAGTATCGTATGCTAATCATTTAAATCATCCTGATCCTTTGGTGAGGTCAGTGTACAGATTTCATTTCTATTACACCTTCAGACGTATTTTGACTGAACTGCGAGCGCCATTACCAAATGACAAACCGTTTAATCCATTCAGCAACGAATAGACATGAAGGCTTTTGAAAGGATCTGTAACGAATTCAATATTAATGTTTTAAGACAGACTTTAGACAAAAGTTGGACCGCAATCATGGCTTAGGCACCCCTTATTTTTTGGGGCGTGCACAGAAAGTATAACTATGACTGGAATCCTCCTTACACATCTTTTTCTTCAGGCACAGGTGTTCACCTCGGGTCCATAGAGCAAGAGCATAAAACAGCATGGACAACATTTATCTTAGACATATCTGAGGGCCTAACTAAAGCGGGAATAGAACGAATAAACGACTCTATTCGTACTTACGTTTGGGTGTTGCTAGGTTCGCAATCACAGACAATGTCGAGCATAACTAAACCTTTTACTGGCTTTGGCGCACAAAACATACTTAGCAAATTTAGAGGACGCCATTAATTCTACAGTTGATTTACCTTCAAGTATAAAAAGGTACCAAAATGTTTTACAAAAAGCAAGATCGAAAGTAGACTTTGCTGTTGGCACTGGTTTATACAAGCTGCCTTCTGACCTCAGACTCCAGGTAGGAACAATAATAAACTACAATAATGAAATCCTTGTAGCAGGCAATGAACAGAAGGTTGGGAAAAACGACATAAATTCTGGGCCAGTAATACTACAAACAATAAAAAAAACATCCAAGAATAAGTCATCCAATCCCCGAGGTCCAAAGCCCGAAGACCGTTGAAGACGTGGACTTTGTTCGCGATGACCATGAATATGAAAGACAGCGCTAGTTGTTGGATTAACTGTCCTAGGATTACTTGGTCTTTATCTTACTAAATAGTAACCCAACTATTAAGAGAACTAATGCCCATAAGTGCTCAGCCCATAAAGCCAACTACTTTGCCTGCAGTAGACAAAAAGCCAGCTATTAACACTCCCTAATATACCGGGTAAAGAGTCTATAGCTTTACCAGCTAATTTTTTTAATAAACTCGCAAGATGATCAAGCTGTTTTTTTACCCATGATTTATCAGGTGATGGCGATGGAGGCACTGAACTTTGCCCTCCACCTCCGCCTGTAATAGCCATCACCAGTGTACTTATTGCAAATCCTAAGGCCGTTATAACGCTCGCTATGTGACACCTTGCTCTCTAAACAGTGTTTTTATTCGTTCTGCTAGCGTTGTGTCTTCATATAAAATTTTTTCGATAGTTTCTCTTATTCTATTCACTTGAGTTCGTAATAGGTCTCGGTTAGTAGTTAGCACTTCTAGTCTTGCTGATCTTTCTTGCTCAAGATTTTTAGTCTTTGGGCTATTCTTTCTTAATCTCACGCCCTACGATGCGGTCGTCAGTCTCAGCGAGTTTTTTTTTTTCTTTTTTTATATGCTCATCTAGTTCACCTAGTTTTGCTACATTGTTTGTTAATTCGCCTTTGATGGTTCTCAAAGTACGATCAAGGGCTAATAATTCTCTCATAGGTAGTAGCGGCGGATCATGTATAGTTCTTAATGCTGTTTCTTCTTCTTCAGTGAGTTCTGCTACTGTATTTCTTACTTCGTCCACTGTTTGAATTAAATCTTCAAGTTCCATGTTTTGCATTTGGTTATCTGTTGGGAGTTCTTCTTGTATGTTTTGAAGTTTAGCAACTGCTTCCACATCTAATTTTGGTTCAGTAAAGCCAAGGCGATCCCGCTCGCTTGCAGTGAGCCTTTGTTTAATTGTACCCATTTTTACAAACTTTGATGAGTTTAGTTTATACGTAAACGGAACACGTTCTCCTTGTCGTTTATTAAAATACAAATGGTTATTTTTTAGTTCAAAACTATCAGGGTATATAGTTTTCAGGAGGTTCTAGTTCTAAACTTTGGTATAATGATCTGACTTTACTTTCTGTTAATTTACGCCTTTGCTCCCCTTCAGCTATTTCATCCTCCAATGAGATCTCCGAGCGGTGCTGTGTTAAAGGAGTCATTTCATCCATGTTGTCTGCAGGATCAGTAACAATATAATCTTCATCTTCAATGCCCGCCATGTTTTTAAATAATTAACTTTTTATTTTGTTTTATAAAAATGTCACAAGTATATGGCTCGATTCTTGACCCGCATAGAAGACTGAAAGAACCCCATGGCGTGAAGGGAAATAAACGGAATATTACTGTTCCAAATAATCCATCTACTATTGATGCAGATCAAATTCTTACTGTCAAATTTCCAGACCTAGGAGCGAATGATTTGATTGTGCCAGGCTCTGCACGGCTTACTTTCAAAATAGAACTCGCTTCAACAAACAGACCCAACCAGAACAGTTGTCCAGAATTTGGGGCGGGCAATCGTTAAGAAAATTTCTATAAAACTTGAAGGGAAAGAAGTATTTTCTTTACACAATGCAGACATATTTTTAACCTATTCTGATCTATGGCTAACCGCGAATGAAAGGGAAGATCTTGCGTTTCAAGGAATCGGCAATGAAGAAGCACTAAAACTTAGAATAGGCGCCGAACTCGCCTCAGGTGCTAAAGGCAGCAAAAAGGCTTTAGCTGTAATTATGCGTTTTGGAAATCGCTTTTCCATACCCTTAGATTTTGAGTTGTTAAAAGCGCATTCCCCATACCTTCAAGGGGCATTAAAAGACAGATTGTCATACGAACTAACTTTTAATGACTACAAACGTGTTATCAGATCAACAGACACCGAAGCAAAGTACAGCATTTCTGACATCTCGTTAGAGTTTGATGTTGTTAGCAACTCTAATTTAGCAAGGCTTATTGGGCAACAATATGAGTCACAATTAGTAATATATTACGAAAACGTGCGTCATCATTCAACATATCCTAAAAGCAGGGCAGACGCTATATGGAATTTTAATCTTAGTGTCACAGCAAATCGCTTAAAGGTATTTTATTGCTGTGTGAAGATGAAGAACCATTCGCAAGAGCAAGTGAAAAGTTTTTTAATCCAAAAATAACGAAAGTGCAATGTACAATTGATGGTAGTCCTAACCAAATCTATGCTAGCGGACTAGACCTTATCATCATTTTGACGAAATAAGAAAATTGTTTGGGGGGTGGGAGGGGCAGAAGTCCAACAGCAGACCTTGCGTCTAAAGATCTACACCTTCACAGTGTTAGGCTTGATGATTATTTAACATCAAAATACGGTTTATGGATTGACCTAAGGTCAACAGAGGATAATCAGTTGCATGGAAGTGGGAGACGGTTAAAGACGTAAACATTCAAATTGAGAAAGAAAAAGAAGCCGATAAACCACTTAATGTACATTTGTTTTTATTAATTGATACACAGCTGAATATTACAAAGAAAAGATTAGACCAAATAGAATACTAAATTATTTTTTGATTTTAAAAAAACACTGTCTGTTCAAGTTTATCCAAATGTGCCTACAGCGCCAGAGTCGCCAAAAGAAGGGATAGTAGAAACCTCCAACATAAAAACCTTTAGATTAACCAACATTACGCAAATGCAACAAAAACTAGAGCAAGACCTTTCAAAATACAGCAAAACCAAACGAAGGTATTCTGCTGCCTTTAATGCTGTTACTTATGTTAATACTGGAGCATCGACTATAAGCGCTCTATCAGCAGGAACGAGTGTAGGTTTCTTAGCAACGGGCATAGGCGCACCCGCAGTTTTACCTCTAGGCGTTTGTCTTTAGGTTTTGGCCTGTGTTCATTAGCTGTAGGTGCTGCTAGCAAAAAAATAAAAACTAAACTCCAAAAGCACACAGCCATGGTTCAACTAATAACAGCTAAACTTAGTTCCTTCAAGCTGATAATAAATAAAGCACTAGCTGACTCGCACATCACGGAGAAAATTTAGTCGTTTACAGGCCGATTTTGATGACTACAAAAGACAAAAGTTTGATCTTCAAAGAAAGGCGAGGACAAGTTTTTCTCAACAGCCAGACGCCGAGCAGATAAAAAAGGAATGCTTAAAAAAAGTAAACGAAACATTAAACTCTGTTCTAAACAGCTCGCATTAACAACCCCAAAGGGCGTTTATTACTTTCGTTTATGAGTCTAAACACAAAAAGACCATCGATATTGATTAATTATTTTTTTTGATTTAAATAAATATTTTGAGTTAGAAAAGAAACTCAGCATGGATAAATCATATGAAGGTTCGGACGAATTGTTTGAAGGAATGCTTAAGGAAGAGCGTTTGTCAAGAGCACTAAATGATATTGATTTAGAAGTCATTAATCCAGCAAACGTACAGGCAAGTGTTGCTCATGCTATTTCTCAAGTTCCAAGTAAACTAACAATAGACCCGCCAGTTAAAGTAATGTTAGCTGTTTTAATCGACTATATAACAATAAATGAAGAAAACCTAGAAGTCTGGGTTTCAACTAAACACGCAGACTATTTTTTCTCATAATGACTTAACACCGGTTGGGCAGACCAGCTGCTTACACAGTTTGATGTGGCCGCTGAAGAAGCTAAAATGAGAGGCTCTGGTTGGTCAGAGGGCGAAGTCTTAGAGATCAGATTAAAACAGGCTAAGTATGCGCCGATTGTAGGCAGGTCTTACATTCCACTACCTCCAGCATTAGTTGCAAAAAGAGCAGTTTTAAACATAAGGAATACAGACAACAAATGTTTTATGTGGTGTGTTCTCGCAAGGCTGCATCACGTCGGCAAAAACGCAGAGAGAGTGTCTAACAATCACCCTTACATCAATGATCTTAACTTTAGTGGAATATCCTTTCCTGTGAGTGTAGAACAAATTGATCAGTTTGAAGAACAAAACAAACCAATAACTGTTAATATCTACACATGGGATGAGGAAACAAATCTACAGCCTATGAAAGTGTCCAAGAACAGTCCAACAATAGGCGAACCAGTCAAAAATCATGTTGACTTACTACTAATGTTTTCACCAACAGGGCTACCGCATTACACATTGATACGCACAATGAGTAGATTATTGGCTCATACTTCAAAAATTGGGCATAAACAAGAATTCTGTAGAAAATGTTTAACAAGAAATGCCATCTGTTCAAGCCGCAAGCGAACATAAGAAACATTGTATCGGCCCAGTTGACTGTAATACAGAACTAATTACACCCCCAGAAGGCAGTAAAGTTAGTTTTAAGAACTGGAAAAAACTGCAAAATTCTCCATATGTTGTTTACGCAGACTTCGAATCGCTCATTGTTCCTTATGAAGGGCCAGCGCCACAAAAACTTCGAAAAACAGTCTTAATGAGTAATCATCAGATTTGTTCATTTGCCTTCATTATTGTTAGGTCGGATGGCGCTCATTCAATGCCAGAATTATACAGAGGACCAGATGCGGCTAGAAGATTTTTTACAGCGCATGCAGCAAGTGCGTAACGCCTGTTCTAATAATCTGAATTTATCTGAAATCATGATGGCGCCTGAAGACCAACAACAGTATGCCTTAGCCACACATTGTTGGATTTGTGGTTTAGGCCTCTCATCAGACCCGGCGGAATCCAACAGTAAGAGACCATGATCACATTAGTGGAAAGTTTAGAGGAGCAGCGCACAGTAAATGCAATCTTCAACTAAAGTTTGAACCAAAGACATGGAAGCTGCCTGTATTCTTTCACAACTTGCGAGGTTACGACTCCCATCTTATAATGAAAGCAGTGGACGATGCCTTCAGGGTGTCATGCATCGCACAGTCATCAGAAAAGTACATGTGTTTCACTTTAAATAACTGTCTTTTTATGACTCTATGCAGCACATGATGGGTTCATTAGAGTCACTGGCTATGTCCCTTAAAGTCCTGCCAATAACGGAAGAATATTTTGACTCAACTCTCGTTAGAAAGGGCGTTTACCCTTATGAATACATGAACAGTTGGGAAAGGTTTGACGAAGATACACTTCCACCTAAAGGCGCGTTCTTTTCTAGTCTCAGAGGAAAGGACATTAGTGATTCTGATTACCAACATGCTCAAGATGTGTGGCAGAAGTTAGAGTGTAAAACAATGGAGACTATCATGACTCCTACTTGATGGCAGACGTTTGTTTGTTGGCGGACGTCTTTGAAAATTATAGAAAGACCTGCATGAAACATTATAGCCTGGATCCCGCTCATTATATTTCTCTGCGCCCGGGATGAGTTGGGATGCTTTCTTAAAGTTTACTGGAGTACAGATTGATTTATTGTCTGATTTGCCAATGATTCAGATGATTGAAAACGGATTGCGCGGAGGAATTAGTATGGCGTCGCACCATTACTGTAAAGCAAACAACAAATACTTGGACGACTATGATCCAAGTAAAAAGTCTAACTATCTTATGTATTTAGACGCAAACAATCTGTATGGTTGGGCTATGGCGCAATCACTTCCATTACGTAACTTTAAAATGTACACAGGCGGTGATCCAAAAAATATTCAAAAGGCATTAAAGTGGTTGGGCAGTTTGACGCCGGGTCAACAGCGCGGATACATTCTAGAAGTTGACTTAGAATATCCTAATGAACTCCATGACCTGCATAATGACTATCCATTAGCAGCAGAAAGTCTAAAGATGAATCCAAGAGAGCCGCCTAAACTTGTGCCTAATCTTCGGGGCAAAAAATATTATGTCTGTCATTACAGACTTCTACAATTTTATTTAAGACACGGTTTGAAGTTGACAGCTGTTCATCGTATAATCGCTTTTGATCAAGAACAGTTCATGAAACCATACATCATGAAGAACACTGATATCAGAACTAAAACCACAGATGCTTCAGAAAAAGACTTTTTCAAGCTGATGAACAACAGCTGTTTCGGAAAGACTATGGAAAATCCGCACAAGCGCAAAGATGTCAGATTGGTTACCAAAGAGAACGAAGCAATTAAGCTGACTTCAAAACCAAATTATCAGGACTTCAGAAGATTTCATGATCAGCTTTTTGGCATAATGATGAAAAAAAAAGAAAGTCAAATTAGACAAGCCTGTATTTATTGGGTTTACTGTTTTAGAATTATCAAAGCTTTTGATGTTAGAGTTTCTTTATGACTACTTTAAACCCTCGTATCCAGAGTCCCGAGTACTTTAACACAGATACAGATAGTTTTGTTATAGATATCCCTACTGAAGACATCTATAAAGACATGGAATTAGAAGTAGCTAAAGGAGCAAGTGGATGGTACGACACATCCGATTACCCTAAAGATCGCCTTTGCATTCAATTACTAACAAGAAGGTTTTAGGAAAGATGAAGGATGAATTATCTGGAAAGGTGATCAAGGAGTAGTTGGGTTAAGGTCGAAAATGTACAGTATTTCTAGCCAGGAGAAAACCATCAAAAAAGCAAAGGGAATATCTCGCAGTGTTGTGCAGTCAAGCATATCGCATGACAACTACAAAGAAGCATTGTTTGACAATAAGACTTTTCATCATGACAACGTAAAACTGCGATCTAATCTACATGAGATCAACACAACGGTTGTAACAAAGAAGTCATTAGATAGAACAAACACAAAACGTGTGTTTGTTATCCAGAGTTTTCATATGCAACTGGACATTATAGAACCGTAAATTAATTAAAGCGGAAACTGTGTCCTGGTGGGATTATCTGCAGTTCTTCTTTTACAAAAGATCTTTGAGGGGCTGGCTGTTTTGTTGTGTCAGTTTCTCGTAAATAATACACGGGCGGATTCATCTTTTACAATTCTTTTTATTTCGTATGGGTCAACACTCCAAACAGGATCTGTTGCCCTGATGCGGGTGTCCCCTTCCGCTTCCCCCGGTAAATAAAGGTACCTTACTTTCAATCCAAACGGTAATAGTTTGCTGGGTGTACTGGAGTCTTCAGCAACATTTATTGTTTTTCTTTTGATTGCTTGTACTGGTTTTAGCCCTTTAAATTCTTCATTATTCATTGCGCGCAAAACTGAGGGCAGTCTTCTAACCCATTCTGTGTTGCGAGAATTGTCAAGCAGCTCTCTGTGATACTGGTAGGAGAAAAGTCTTTCGGCTAACTGTTTGTTAAAGTTTTCAACTAAAGCTGTGATCTGTGAACTCCTGGGATGCCTCTTTTAATGGTAACTCTATGTTTTAACAATAATTGATTCACTTGGCCTTTAAATTCTTTTCCTTCATCGACTTGAATCATGCGAGGGTAAGTTAAGGGCCCTCGTTGGTATATTAGTTGTATAGCGACAGCAACAGCAGAAGCACTCTTTTGTGTTAATGGTTCCGCATCTTTGTATCTTGAAGCCATGTCAATGACAGTAAGTGCGTACTTAAATCTTTTCGTCTAATCGTATCATGGGGTAAATATAGAAGGTCCATTTGATGGGTGTCGTTTGGTGTTGTGTTGACAAAGTGTGGTCTCTGTATTCGTTTTAGGCGCTGGTAAATAAATTTGCCAAATCGCTTGTTTAGATAACCATTCTTTTGCTGTTTGTTCACTGACGCCCGCTGCTTCGCTTAGCTTTTTAATTGCTGTGATTCCCTTCCAATATCCTTTTGGAGAATAATAGATTTTGTTCATTTTTTTATTCAGCCAATATTATGCGCAACAAAATACACAACAGTCATACCAACGACAATAAACGCGATTTCTTGCGTCTTTTGTTTTTTCTGATGGATGATAAAAGTTGCTGAATTTTGGTGGGGGCAATGTCTCGATTGGTTTGCCTGTTACAAGATAATATTCTTTTATTGCTTGATCAACATCTTTAAATGTGTAAGCTGCATGTCCCTGTTTTTTCAGTGTGTTATTAATAAAATCTAACTGCTCAATTCTATGCTTTTCATAGTTATCTTGTGCAGCAGCTAGTTGCTCCACAGCTTTGTTATGCCGTTTTCTCTCTCCATCATCCCGTAGTTTACTAAATGCGTAATTACTTCCGCTAAAAGCAAGCGCATTCACCACAGCGCCGCCTATCATCATTACGAGCGAAGCCATTTTTTATAAATGTATTTTTTTACATATTTATATTCTCTGGAATTATTCCTTGCTTAACTAGAAAATCTTTCGTAGCAAATGAAGCTGCAATAATAGCAATCAGTTTTGCTGAGTCTTCAAAGTCTAGTTTGCCAAGATCTGCCGGTTTTATTTTTAACAGGCTTTTACAAGCATTGTGTATCCTACACTTAGACCTCCAATAACAGCAGAATGGTATACAAGGTTGGCGACAGTTTTTTTCAGTGCTCATTTTAAAAAATAAAATAATTATAATTAATAAAAAACATGAACAGCGATGATCTACTACAGCTACAGGGTGGCCTAAACCTTCCTGAACTTACAAAAGAAGAAGTTGATGATCAAGCTATTATGCCCAAAAAGGAAAGGTTGTATTCTTTGGCAGCATGTGGGAAAACAAAACAGTTCCTCGGAACTGAATTCAGCATTGAACAGATTCAACAGATGTTCCGCAAGACATTATAAAGTATCATAACAGGTATGAAGCGCAGCTGGGGTCGAGAATGGTGAAAAGGGTGGGGCAAACGGTTCTTAGTTTGTACACTAAACTAGTCAGTAGATTTGCCCCCATTGATTCTGAACAAGATCTTACGTATGATTTAACGCAAGATCCAGTTTTAACAAAGTCATTAGAGTCTCTAAGCTGTGATTTATATTACAGATTTGGAACATTGTTATCGCCGTTAATCATAGGATTAATTACTTTTAATCATATAGATTTATTTCCATTCAAAATGAACGAGCAGAATCAGGAAACACTGAATCAGAAAACATTGAATCAAGTCGAGAAAGTGACCAGTAAAACACCTCATCCTGGATGCATTGCAGCAGGAAAAAAATTAGCAGAGTGGAACAAACAAAAAAAATTACAGTTACAAAATATAACTCATCATGAAAACATAACACCGCCAACGCCAACAGTTGATCCAATGCCAGCTCCAGAACAAGAGCAAGTTAATTCAAGGGCACCAAAGTCTTCATGGAATATTGAACTTAAAACTGTTGCCATTTTTAGCGCCATTGCTGCTGCTGGGGGCGGTTATTACGGTTATAAAATATTTATAAACAATGGCGACAAAAACAAAGCAATCAAAACAACCTGAAACCGCTAAATACAGAAAACAACAGCACGCCAGCGCCGCCAACAACAAAAATTCATTTTCATCCATTTCAAATGGAATAAATATTTTTAATAAAAATAGATCATGGCGGATTATTATTTGTTTAAAATGATGAAGTCAATAAATAAAGACATGGAGTCTATAAAAGACATTTCCATAGACCAGAATTGTAATCAAATGCGGTTGCTTAGGATGTAAGAACTTCATTAAGATCTATGCTGACCGATCTCACACCAAGGGCGTTAAGCAAGACATCCTCAACGATGACGCGTTTTTTGAGGCGTGTGTGTACTATATTAAGCATCTACTATTTAAGATAAAAACATAGATTTTTTTTGATAATTATAAGATAACTTGATTAAGAACTTGGTTGTACTTAAAGGACGACTTAATTACATCTTGAGGTAACTTAATTAAGAACTTAATTAAGATCTTAATTAAGAACTTAATTAAGAACTTGAGGATGACTTAAGTAAGAACTTAGAAGTGACTTAAGTGTGTGCATGCATGGGGTGGGGGCGGGTAGGGTGGGTGGGGGGTGTGCATGCGTGGGGTGGGGGGTGTGCATGCGTGGGGTAGGACAAAACACACAAACACCAACAAACAAACAAGAAGTGAAACTACTAGGGCCACTTCTTGCTTTGTGACTAAACAGGTTGTGTCCCGCGGCGCAACCTCAATCAACTAAGCCAAGCGATCACACTGGGGTCGTTTGTGCTTTGCAGGTGCTGCCGCGCTTTGCAGTCAAGCGATCACACTGGGGTCGTTTGGCCTAGTTTGCCGCTGAGCTTTGCAGGTGCTGACGTCATTGGCGGCAAGCGATCACAGTAGGGTCGTTTGGCTTAGTTTGCTCTGCTCCTCTTTTCTCAACCAGGCTTGCAACTGGCTTTGGCAGAGTTACAGCAGTTATTGCTGTAGCCAAGCTTTTATGGCGGCTTTAATCGCCATAGTAGTACATCCGTCATTGTATATTTGGAGCATTTATATGAAGATAGTGCTGGCCACACACTACTCCTCTCCATACTGGTAGATGTACTAAGGTCTGCCTAACCCTATCTAGTTTGTTTGCCAGAACATTCGAAAATCGCCATTCAGTTGCATAAGGGCACACTTGAAGGCAGATGAACTGGTTAGAATTAGAAAAGTATACACATCTTAATACAGATCAGCTTGCTACATGAACACTGAATCTGTAGTTAACAATCAATCAAGTCTGATACAAACTGGGAACATTTTTATTGGGAGGAACAGCAAAAATGTTTCAAATATAAGTTTTTAGCATACGAATCAGCCGTGTTTACCTCCGCCTTAAGAAATGAACGCCATGTTTTTTAAACATGGCTTTAGCTGTCTCAAGCCAGCTCCAACAATCAACGCGTGATGGATTGTTTTGCTTCAGCCAACTTTCAACAATGCAGCGCCATTTTTAGATAAGGACCATCTCATCGTAGCCAAACACGTATTAAAACTGTCTGTATCTTTGTCAACAATATTGCCTTCACGTTTTCATTTCTTAAGCCAACAAACCTTTAAGATACACAATTCTGTTCTTCAGTAAACCGTTTCTATTATCGAATAACACACCCACAGCACGTAAACGCTCGTGCTCGTCCAGCAGTCAGTAGAAGAATGTGTGGGTTAACCTAGTCATGTGAGCGCCCGTAAGCCTACGCTTAAATGTAACCCCCTCGCTGATTGGCCGGGCTGTGATCACGTGGGAGTATTGACGTGGAAAAGAAGCTTCGAGAAGGCTGATGCAATATATGTAATGTGGCAGGCTCGGCATGAGGGAGTGGGGTGAAAAGGAGGGGAGAAGAGGGGGTAGGGAGGAGTGCGGCGGTATTGATTTTTTGGCCTCACAGTTTGTCAGCGGGTCGCTCAGCCTGCTGACTTGGAACGCAGACACTATTTATTATAGATGACTGTACAGCAGAAAGAAACACTTTGTCAAAACTGGCTTTCAGTGGAAGACATGCAGAGAACTAATAAATAGTGTGTGTGTGTGTGTGTGTGTGTGTGCGCATGCGCACGTATTTTGTGAAACGCAGAACACGTATGTCTATGGCTCCGAGACTGGTCTCTCCTCCGTGTCTAAATGAAAATATATTTAAAACCGCAAGCAATCCTTCGCACGTTGCCTGAGGACAACTTGACCTTAACGGGCTTTGGCTCTGCTAACGCCCCCACGCTGTGAAGTAATCGGATAGCCTAGTGCACGGGCGTGTATATGGGCGCGTTCAGCCGCGGCTGCTTTTCCCCTACGTTACTCTATGGGGCTGTTCAGCCACGGCTACTTTCCCTACGTTACTCTCTGAAAACTTTAGTAAATTAGTATTGAAAACGGATAACCCTGCACAGTATGTTTGTTTGTAGATAATCGTTATTTTTTGGTTATTGAAGTCTTACTTGTCAGAGAACAGGAAAACACCGATTCTAGGTCACCCTAGCCCGAACCTAGGTGAGGGCTAGGGTGAGTTAGAATCGGTGTTTTCCTGTTCTCTAACCCACAGCTGTTTGTTGAAGTCACAGGCTCCTGAAGCTGCAGCCCTCGCTCCACAGTGTCTACTGAAGACTTCGGCTTGGAGGACAGATTCCCTCAAGCTGCCGGATGGTCTTACATAGTTTTCGATCTGTTAGATGTGGGTTTCCTACATTCTGCTTTATCATGGCACGGTGAGTGTAATTTAAAAAAAAAAATATTTTTTTGATGAAGCTAAAGAGAGTACTGTGTCCAGTCTTGTGCCCATCTTCTGGTGATCTGTGGATGTTTATTTTATTTTATTCTGAAAGGTCTGCTGTGCAGTCTTAGTCCACCCTGTCCGGTAAGCCCCGCTTCCATGCTCTTGATGTCCCGGCTCTTCCAGAGCATGTGGCCTCCTGCCATATACAGCTGCCATCGTTAGCCTGTGGCCTCCTGCCAATACAGCTGCCATCGTTAGCCTGTGGCCTCCTGCCATATACAGCTGCCATCGTTAGCCTGTGGCCTCTGCCATATGCAGCTGCCATCATTGCCAGAGCCTGTGGCCTCCTGCCATATACAGCTTCCATCGTTAGCCTGTGGCCTCCTGCCATATACAGCTTCCATCGTTAGCCTGTGGCCCCCTGCCATATACAGCTGCCATCCTTGCCAGAGGTGTGTGACGTCCTGCCATATACAGCTGCCATCGTTAGCCTGTGGCCTCCTGCCATATACAGCTTCCATCGTTAGCCTGAGGCCTCCTGCCATATACAGCTTCCATCGCTAGCCTGAGGCCTCCTGCCATATACAGCTTCCATCGTTAGTCTGTGGCCTCCTGCCATATACAGCTTCCATCGTTAGTCTGTGGCCTCCTGCCATATACAGCTTCCACCCGTTAGCCTGTGGCCCCCTGCCATATACAGCTGCCACTTTTAGCCTTGGCCTCCTGCCATAACACTTCCATCTTTAGCCTGTGGCCTCCTGCCATATACAGCTTCCATCGTTAGCCTGTGGCCCCCTCCCATATACAGCTGCCATCGTTCCCAAAGGGGCTGTGACGTCCTGCCATATACAGCTGCCATCGTAGCCTGTGGCCTCCTGCCATACACAGCTTCCATCGTTAGCCTGAGGCCTCCTGCCATATACAGCTTCCATCTTTTAGCCTGAGCCTCCTGCCATATACAGCTTCCATCGTTAGTCTGTGGCCTCCTGCCATATACAGCTTCCATCGTTAGTCTGTGCCTCCTGCCATATACAGCTTCCATCGTTAGTCTGTGGCCTCCTGCCATATACAGCTTCCATCGTTAACCTGAGGCCTCCTGCCATATACAGCTTCCATCGTTGCCAGAGCCTGGGGCCTCCTGCCATATACACTGCCATCGTAGCCTGTGCCTCCTGCCATATACAGCTGCCATCGTTGCCAGAGCCTGTGGCCTCCTGCCATATACAGCTTCCATTGTTAGCCTGTGGCCTCCTGCCATATACAGCTTCCATCGTTAGCCTGTGGCCTCCTGCCATATACAGCTTCCATCGTTAGCCTGTGGCCTCCTGCCACATACAGCTTCCCTCGTTGCCAGAGCCTGTGGCCTTCTGCCACATGCAGCTTCCCTCGTTCCCAGAGCCTGTGGCCTCCTGCCATATACAGCTTCCATCGTTGCCAGAGCCTGTGGCCTCCTGCCATATACAGCTTCCATCGTTGCCAGAGCCTGTGGCCTCCTGCCATATACAGCTTCCATCGTTACCTGTGACCTCCTGCCATATACAGCTTTCATCGTTAGTCTTTGGCCTCCTGCCATATACAGCTTCCATCGTTAGCCTGTGCCCCTCATCGTTAGTCTTTGGCCTCCTGCCATATACAGCTTCCATCGTTAGCCTGTGGCCCCCTGCCATATACAGCTGCCATCGTAGCCTGTGGCCTCCTGCCATATACAGCTGCCATCGTTGCCAGAGCCTGAGGCCTCCTGCCATATACAACTTCCATCGTTGCCAGAGCCTATGGCCCCCTGCCATAACAGCTTCCATCGTTGCCAGAGCCTGTGGCCCCCTGCCATATACAGCTTCCATCGTTAGCCTGTGGCCCCCTGCCATATACAGCTTCCATCGTTGCCAGAGCCTGTGGCCCCCTGCCATATACAGCTTCCATCGTAGCCTGTGCCTCCTGCCATATACAACTTCCATCGTTAGCCTGTGGCCTCCTGCCATATACAGCTTCCATCGTTAGCCTGTGGCCTCCTGCCATATACAGCTTCCATCGTTAGCCTGTGGCCTCCTGCCATATACAGCTGCCATCGTTGCCAGAGCTGTGGCCCCCTGCCATATAAAGCTTCCATCGTTAGCCTGTGGCCTCCTGCCATATACAGCTTCCATCGTTAGCCTGTGGCCTCCTGCCATATACAGCTGCCATCGTTAGCCTGTGGCCTCCTGCCATATACAGCTTCCATCGTTAGCCTGTGTCCTCCTGCTATATACAGCTTCCATCGTTAGCCTGTGGCCCCCTGCCATATACAGCTGCCATCGTTAGCCTGTGACCCTCCTGCCATATACAGCTGCCATCGTTGCAAGAGCCTGAGGCCTCCTGCCATATACAGCTTCCATCGTTGCCAGAGCTTGTGGCCCCCTGCCATATACAGCTTCCATCGTTAGCCTGTGGCCTCCTGCCATATACAGCTTCCATCGTTAGCCTGTGGCCTCCTGTCATATACAGCTTCCATCGTTAGCCTGTGGCCTCCTGCCATATACAGCTTCCATCGTTAGCCTGTGGCCCCCTGCCATATACAGCTGCCATCGTTAGCCTGTGGCCTCCTGCCATATACAGCTGCCATCGTTGCCAGAGCCTGTGGCCTCCTGCCATATACAGCTGCCATCGTTAGCCTGAGGCCTCCTGTCATATACAGCTGCCATCGTTGCCAGAGCCTTGGCCTCCTGCCATATACAGCTGCCATCGTTGCCAGAGCCTGTGGCCTCCTGCCATATACAGCTGCCATCGTTGCCAGAGCCTGTGGCCTCCTGCCATATACAGCTGCCATCGTTGCCAGAGCCTTGGCCTCCTGCCATATACACTTCCATCGTTGCCAGAGCCTGTGGCCTACTGCCATATACAGCTGCCATCGTTAGCCTGTGGCCTCCTGCCATATACAGCTTCCATCGTTAGCCTGTGGCCTCCTGCCATATACAGCTGCCATCGTTAGCCTGTGGCCCCCTGCCATATAAAACTGCCATCGTTAGCCTGGGCCTCCTCCCATATACAGCTGCCATCGTTGCCAGAGCCTGAGGCCTCCTGCCATATGCAGCTTCCCTCGTTGCCAGAGCCTGTGGCCCCCTGCCATATACAGCTTCCATCGTTAGCCTGTGGCCTCCTGCCATATACAGCTTCCATCGTTAGCCTGTGGCCTCCTGCCAAATACAGCTGCATCGTTAGCCTGTGGCCTCCTGCCATATACAGCTGCCATCGTTTGCCAGAGCCTGTGGCCTCCTGCCATATACAGCTGCCAACGTTAGCCTGTGGCCTCCTGCCATATACAGCTGCCATCGTTGCCAGAGCCTGTGGCCTCCTGCCATATACAGCTGCCATCGTTAGCCTGTGACCTCCTGCCATATACAGCTGCCATCGTTAGCCTGTGGCCTCCTGCC
>CM031608.1:78759073-78797019 GCA_018398815.1 Conus ventricosus
CGAGTCCACAGGGAAAACACATACAATCAGGATGGAGGGTGGGCTGCGAGTTTAAAACTAAAAATAAAACCAGTTTTTTTTTTTTTTTTTTTTAAAACACAGCACTCTGCTTAAGGTTACATTTTTAACAAAACTAACCCTACACAAATTCTTCCCTCTGGACAAAACGGACCTTGAACATGACAGTTGGAAGAAACATGCGGTGCGTGACACTCAGCCCTCAAATCAGTTAACCATGCCGCGATCATGAAAACCAGCTTTCATATTTCTGATCCACTGATCTCGCTCGTCACAGCACTATCTTCCATTCTCCCCCCCCCCCCCCCCCCCCCCCCCCCCCCCCCCCCCCCGGTCCCTATCCCTCTCACCCTCCCATATCCCCCCTTTCTTGTTTCTACAAGAATGGTGTTTATTTCCTGCTGAAGAAGAACTAGAAAGGCAACTTGGGATGGTACCCATCCAGAGAGAGAGAGAGAGACAAAGAGAGAGAGAGAGAGAGAGAGAGGAGAGAGAGGGAGGAGAGAGAGAGAGAGAGAGAGAGAGAGAGGAGAGAGAAAATGACAATGACAATGACAATGACAATGACAATGCTTTATTGACAATAGTTTTTTTTTAATTATGCCAAGGGAGTGTATGCGCAATTTCCACTTCGTGTCGTCAAACTCTGCCAAGAATACAATGCAAGTCAAAAATGAAGGTACACACAGAAAAACAGTTGAACAATACAAACAACTAAAAGAATATGAATAAAAGGACCATTCATCACACAATATTCTCATCACAATAGACCACTTATTGTATAATCATGATTTACAAACACAGTCTACGTATCATTTTTTTCTCTCTAAATTGAAAAGCTTCCGCCACAAACTTAGCAAATGAGTTTACATTCTACATTTTCAGAGGATAACATTTATCCTCTGAGGAGAGAGAGAGAGAGAGGAAGAGAGAGAGAGGAGAGAGAGAGGAGAGGAGGAGAGAGAGGAGAGAGAGAGAAGGAGAGAGGAGAGAGAGAGCGAGAGAGGAGAGGAGAGAGAGGAGAGAGCGAGAGAGTGCCCAGCCTACATATTAATTTTTTTCTCTCTAAATTGAAAAGCTTCCGCCACAACTTAGCAAATGAGTTTACAATCTCTACATTTATCCTCAGAAAGAGAGAAAGAGAGAGAGAGAGGAGAGAGAGAGAGAGGAGAGGAGAGAGAGAGAGAGAGGAGAGAGAGAGGAGAGAGAGAACATAGTTCATAACAGGCATGAAAAGAATCACTTACAAATTGCATTGATGCTTTATTTGGATGTTGTCTTGTAATCAGTGAATTGAACACACAAGTTTACGCTTCATGTCGCCATCTCTCAAAGCCATTTATAGACCCGACAGCTCTTGAAGTCAGGGCCAGATTTGTAGCAAAAGAATCTTCTAAACCTAGAACTGGTAAGCATCAGTATGTTTTTCTTTTTAAGGTTTTCATTTATGTAACTCTTATTGGCTAGAGGAATGGAAACGCTCGATGGACTCAGTTACATGATATTCCCGAGAAAAATTTACTGATGGAGAGCTGCCACGAATACAACGCCAGTGTAGCAGAAACGAGAGGTGGGAGGGAGGCTTCTGCTGCAGGAGTTGGGGTTCTGTGGCTTGAAATATTGATGCTGATGTTGCATCACTGGTGTGTTGTGACCAGTGCGGCAGGTGTGTTGTCCTCCAGGGGAAGGACTCAGAATGGTTTCTCTATTGAGTTATACAGTAGTTTGGGTGTTTAAGTTTTAAACTCCACTCTCTCTCCCTCCCTCCCTCCCTCTTCTCTCTTTTCTCTCTCTCTCTTTTCTCTCTCTCTCTCTCTCTCCTCTCTCTCTCTCTCTCTCTCCTCTCTCTCTCTCTCTCTCTCTCTCTCTCTCTTACTAGTGATGGAAGAAGCAACTTTCCGGTACTAGTCATCGAAAGGAATTATTTTTCAGGACTGTTAAAATACTCAAGAGTGGCCCAGGAATAATTTTCCTTAGGCTTGTTCACTTAAAAGGGCTTGTGCTTCAAGTGACAGACAGAATTAGAGATGAGTTCAAACATGAAATAATGCGTGAACAACAAAGAAAATGACACAAGTTAAGTGCACTTTCAAACACCAAAATTTACTTGTGTATACAAGAGTAAAATATGCTGATCAATAGAAAATTCAGTCAAATCAGTCTTTGTGTGGACTGACCTTTCCCCCGTTATCTCATCATAGACACAGGGGATGTTTTTGATGAACCGAGTTAGCATCCACTTGGTTATTTAGCTGGTTAGCGTTCCACACACCAGTTCATCTCATGATGAATATGCTTAAAGGAAACAAAGCACTGTAACACCGTTATATCTATAACTTTCCACACAAATAACATGAACTTTAAACAGCCTTCACACCGAAATTTAACGCACCATGGCTTGCTTAAGGAGTCGAGTAGTTATTGAGTGGCACGATTAGATTGTTTTTAGAACTTGGATTGTGTCTGAAAGTTCATTGGCCTCGTTCTCTTTCATGTGGCCATTAAGGAACAAGCCAGGTGGTTCCAAGCAGACAGATTAATAAAACCAAAGGAATTGCAGGCATTGTTTGGGGGCGACCACCGGGCGCCAAGACAGGGACTCGGGTGAGAGTGAAGGCCTGAAATGTGAGTCAGCTAAGGGGAAGGTCATGTAACTGTAAATGATGTCATCCTTGGAAATCCCCAAACAAGTGAAATAATAGGTGAGGGTTGTTCTTTTGATCAGTTATCAGTTTGATACCAAATGCTGGCTCAAGCTTAACTAGGCCGCAAAACGCTTGCACGGATTCTCTAGTGGTTTGGCGCAAAATTCTGATTGTGGAGTGTGGCCACAAAGAAGCGCAATGACGCTAATACTCGATCAGCCCTACGAAGGGAAAGTAAGGTTTCTGTTGGCACTTGCCTATCCAGTTTTCAGCTGAACGACCAATTATCCTAAAAGCATTGATTTTGTTCATGCTAAACCATTATCTGAAGATCAGAAACCCAAGTCCTGACAAGCACGTTGGATCAATGCATTTGCCTGGCGTCTGCGAAGTGAAATCCATAGGGACTGCCACTCCACCTGCATCTTTCTCTTCCACTGTAGCCTCGGAGCTGGCAGATATGTTGCTATAAGCAGTATATATGCACACACACACACACACGCGCGCGCGCACACACACAAAACACACACACACACACACACACACACACACACACACACACACACACACACACACACACTCAACACACACAAAACACACACAAAACCACACCACACACACACACACGGGCGCACGCACGGACGCACGTTTCGGACGCACGCACGCACGCACGCACAAACACACAGTGGCAGACGATTTTTTTTTAATGGACATGTCTAGACAACCAAGACTGGCGTACATCATGCTTGAAAAGTTGAGTGATAGTGGTAAACGATGTGGGGCTTGTTTTGTTAGAAATACGTTTTTTTTAGTGAGGGGTTGGGACATGTATGGTTAAATCAGGGAGTAGCATGTTAATTTTTGGGGTTCTTTTTCAAACAACGAATGAAAGAATCACTTGCATATGTGCATGCGCGCGCGCGCGCGTGCGTGCGTGCGTGGGGTGCGTGCGTGCGTGCGTGCGTGCGTGCGTGTGTGTGTGTGTGGGGTGTGTGTGTGTGTGTGTGTGTGTGGGGTGTGTGCGTGTGCGTGTGCGTGTGTGTGTGTGTGTGTGTGTGTGTGTGTGTGTGTGTGGGTGAGTGTGTGTGCGCATTACCATCATTTGAAAGTGAACCTTATTTGCGTTATATAGACATGCCATGTTGCCTTTGATGGTCTTTTTTACACCAAGAATTGAGGGGAATGCCAAGAAGCAGTTCTTCGTTAGAAAAATGTTCTGTGACCATCTGAATAAAAAAAATGGTCAGGTAATGCTGCTTATAGCCAGCGACGCAAAGGGCCATATCAGGGCTGTCACCGCGTTGAAGTCAACTCACAAGTCATTCATTTATACATCTTTTAAAGTGCATCTTCTAAAAGCACACCTGAAATTTTGTTAAAATCTTTCCACTGTGAAATTCAGATCTGATGGAATATTTGCAAAATTCCCTATTTAAAACTAAAAAGAATCAGTTCCGTACGTCACCTTCTCTCTACAGATGCTACAAAAACTCTCTTTTGTGCATTTGCCTTATCTAGAATAGATTACTACAACTCACTTTTGGCCGGCCTTCCAAAATGCGTGATTACAGCGAATCCAAATCATGCAGCCCGAGTCGTCTTTGTAGGGGGACACCCCGATTCGCCTATTCCATTTCGCCTATTCTATTTCGCCAAATCAAAACGGTACCACATCGTCTGTGAGCAGGAAAATATGATCACATTTCGCCTCTACTTCACTCTCTTCAGGCTATCTGTCCCCAAACCTTTATCTCGTACAAAATCTCAACTCTCACTTTCTCTGCTGTCTTTGAAAAGGAAACCTTCTTATCTCACAGATCTCCATAAAATCTACACCCCCTCTCGACAACTACCCCTGTGCTGCGACCGCCTTCTACGAATGACTCGCTTCAGATACTACTGGTGAAAGATCTTCTCTTTTCAAGCTCCAGCGACGTGGAACAGACTGCCAGACTCTCTCAGACATTAGATTATATCCCTTCTTTCAAGTCTAAACTTAAAACCCATCTATTTTCTCTTTAATTAATCAATGCTGTGGGGGGGGGGGGGGGGGACAACCTAACTCTAGCCGTCTGGGCCTTTTCAAATGTAGTGTATGTGTATGTTCTCATTACATGTATTTGTTGTATGATGAACGTTTAGGATTAAGTGTTGCAGTGATAATAATAAAAATAATAATAATATAATAATAATGAATACTTATATAGCCCCCTATTCTGGGCTAGAGGCCAAGCTCTAAGCGCTTTAAAATCAACACTCGTTTACACAACGGGCTGCCTCCTGGGTAGTGCCGACTGAAGAGCTGCCAGCTGGCGCTTCATTCAGTGGGGTTTTTTCCCGTGTCATCCATTCAGTATCGTTCAATATCGATCACTCATTTTCCTTACTTCCTTCATTCTTTCCATTTCTCACGCATGGTGCATGCTATGTGTAAGTGTCATCCATACCAACGGCCAAACTGGCCTACTCTTCCGAAAGTTGGTGATGGGATTTTACGTGTGTGCAAGATGTTATGCATGCGTTCACACACGGAACCTCGGTTTATGTCTCTTCGAAAAACTGTATGGGAAATGGAGTCAGAACCAATGTTAACTCGAGGGAAAAATCCCCCTGTAACCCAAACGCCCGGCGGAGGTTCAAACCGCAAAACCCCCGGATCACCAAGATTACGAGTCAGGGGCTCTACCAACTGAGCTATTTCCCGGCCCTTGAAATATACGTGGGAATGTCACAGTCGTAGGGTTAGGATTTGGTTGTAGTAATATAAATTTTTTGCTAGGTGGTTTGGGTGTACTATTGTATTGAGAAGGGTGAATGTGTATGACTTTGTAAAGCGTTAGAGAAATTCGTTTGATTAAACGCTATATAAAAACCATTTTTATTATTATTATTAAAATGTTGATATTTTCAAGAAGGTTTTCATGGAATCTGCTGCAAAATGTTTGTCTACATCATGCAAGACCCCAAAACTCTAAAAGAATATGTTTCATTGTGAGTGGCACATGACATGGAAAGCACCAGGAGCTTCCCTTTACTCTTTAGAGGTACGAATGAGTAAAATACGAATGGGCGGGTGTGCAGCCCACATAGAAACCGTTTTTTCTTTGCACCACCTGAGGTGGATGAGAGGAACTCTTTTAGGCTTGGACGGATTGAAAGAGTTTGTTATCCGCCTGTGTTTCCAATCGCCCGCCAGAGGTCTCTGACTAATCAAATTTAACTTTTGGTTTCTGATCTGTGTAGGGGATAGATATGTTAGACAGTTTCCGTGTTGTGGCCTTTTTGGCCTAAAGGTCAGCCATTTCATTCCCTTTAACGTCTTTGTTCTGTCTACAACACAACAGAAGATGAAAGCCATGTTTACCCTATGTATGATGAAATTAGATCTAATACCCGAGCGGGACTGAACATCCCTACATAAACATTCTGTGTAGTGGATCGGTGACAAATATTCGAAAACTAGCTATGTGTATCTTTTTTTATGCATTTCGTCAGAGAAAAACCGGCGTGGACTTGTGCAAATGTAAATATGTTGCACTGCTCATAGGATGAATGTAGAGCGAGTTTTTACTTCGTGTGTGCCGTTGTTTTCTAAGTATATCTCGTTTTGTACCTTGATCTACTTCTCAAAGTCTACTTGACTTCAGAAACTAAACTGCTCCCGTCTCTCTCTCTCTCTCTCTCTCTCTCTCTCTCTCTCTCTCTCTCTCTCTCTCTCTGAGGTCAGCTAACCTTGCAATTTTACGTGCAAATGGTCTTTCTCAGGGCAAAGAATTGTTTTTCTTGCGCTTGACACTTAAGGACATTTTTCTCTAAATGTTTACGCTATGTTATTATCTCTGTCTCCTCCCCCCGTTCCTCCTCTCTCTCTCTAATTGGTAAGAACCCCCCCCCCCCCCACTCCTCTCGCTTGAAGGGGGTGGGGGTGAGGATAACATTGTGAACAAATTTCAATTGGAATGACATGTGAACACCTTCTTTATGGACGTGAATGTGAACGGTTTTTTGTTTCTATTTTCTATCCACAAATTTGAGAATTTTTTGTGGTGGTCGTTTCTGCGCGCGCGCGGGTTGTGTGTGTGTGTTTTGGTGGTGTGTGTGTGTGTGTGTGTGTGTGTGTGTGTGTGTGGTGGTGTGTGTGTGTGTGTGTGTGGTGTGGGGTGTGTGTGTTTTGTGTGTGTGGTGTGTGTGTGGTGCGGGGTGTGGTGTGTGTGTGGGGTGGGGTGCGTGCGGGGCGTGCGTGCGTGTGTGTGTGCGTGCGTGCGTGGGGTGTGTGTGTGTATGTGTGTGTGCTCTCTTCTCTCTCTCTCTCTCTCTCTTTTCTCTTTTCCCTCTCTCTCTCTCTCTCTCTCTCTCTCTTCTCTCCTCTCTCTCTCTTCCGTGCTACCCCGATTTGTACTCCTTCCCGTCTTCTCTGTGTCTGTGTATGTATCTCTCTCTTTTTCTCTCTCTCTCTCCTCTCTCTCTCTTCTCTCTCTCTTCTCTCTCTCTCTCTCTTCTCTCTCTCTCTTCTGTGTGTGGGTGAAGAGAATTCCAAATGGCCACCCAGTTCTTCCCCAACACGAAACAGACGGCAGTTTTAGCAGCAGGGACGGGGGGGAGGGAGGTCTGTGCTGTGGTGGCGAGGTCTGTGCTGTGGTGAGGGAGGTCTGTGCTGTGGTGAGATGGAGGGGGGTTGTGTTGTGGTGAGATGGAGGGGGTCTGTGCTGTGGTGAGGGAGGTCTGTGCTGTGGTGGGGAGGTCTGTGCTGTGGTGAGATGGAGGGGGTTGTGCTGTGGTGAGGGGGTCTGTGCTGTGGTGGGGATGGAGGGAGGTCTGTGCTGTGGTGAGATGGAGGGAGGTCTGTGCTGTGGTGGGGGAGGTCTGTGCTGTGGTGAGGGAGGTCTGTGCTGTGGTGAGGGAGGTCTGTACTGTGGTGAGGGAGGTTGTGCTGTGGTGAGATGGAGGGAGGTCTGTGTGTGGTGAGATGGAGGCAGGTCTTGTGCTGTGGTGGTGGGAGGGAGGTCTGTGCTGTGGTGAGATGGAGGGAGGTCTGTGCTGTGGTGAGGAGGTCTGTGCTGTGGTGAGATGGAGGGAGGTTTGTGCTGTGGTGAGATGGAGGGAGGTCTGTGCTGTGGTGAGGGAGGTCTATGCTGTGGTGAGATGGAGGGAGGTCTGTGCTGTGGTGAGATGGGAGGGAGGTCTGTGCTGTGGTGAGGGAGGTCTGTGCTGTGGTGAGATGGAGGGAGGTCTGTGCTGTGGTGAGATGGAGGGAGGTCTGTGATGTGGTGAGATGGCAGGGAGTCTGGCTGTGGTGAGATGGAGAGGGAGTCTGTGCTGTGGTGAGATGGAGGGAGGTCTGTGCTGGGTGAGATGGGAGGGAGGTCTGTTGCTGTGGTGAGGGAGGTCTGTGCTGTGGTGAGATGGAGGGAGGTCTGTGCTGTGGTGAGATGGGGGAGGTCTGTGTGTGGTGGATGGAGGGAGGTCTGGGCTGTGGTGAGATGGAGGGAGGTCTGTGCTGTGGTGGATGGAGGGAGGTCTGTGCTGTGGTGAGGATGGAGGGAGGTCTGTGCTGTGGTGAGAGAGGTCTGTGCTGTGGTGAGATGGAGGGAGGTCTGTGCTGTGCGTCAGATGGAGGGAGGTCTGTGCTGTGGTGAGGGAGGTCTGTGCTGTGGTGAGATGGAGGGAGGTCTGTGCTGTGGTCAGATGGAGCGGAGGTCTTGCTGTGGTGAGATGAAGGGAGGTTCTGTGCTGTGGTGAGATGGAGGGAGGTCTGTGCTGTGGTGAGATGGAGGGAGGTCTGTGCTGTGGTCAGATGGAGGGAGGTCTGTGCTGTGGTGAGATGAAGGGATGGTCTGTGCTGTGGTGAGGGAGGTCTGTGCTGTGGTGAGATGGGAGGGAGGTCGTGCTGTGGTGAGGGAGGTCTGTGCTGTGGTGAGGGAGGTCTGTGCATGTGGTGAGATGGAGGGAGGTCTGTGCTGTGGTGAGATGGGAGGGAGGTCTGTGCTGTGGTGAGATGGAGGGAGGTCTGTGCTGTGGTGAGGGGAGGTCTGTGTGTGGTGAGTGGAGGGAGGGGTCTGTGCTGTGGTGAGATGGGAGGGAGGTCTGTGCTGTGGTGAGATGGAGGGGGTCTGTGCTGTGTGAGATGGAGGAAGGTCTGTGCTGTGGTGAGGAAGGTCTGTGATGTGATCAGTGGAGGGAGGTCTGTGCTGTGGTGAGGGAGGTCTGTGATTTGGTGAGATGGAGGGAGGGTCTGTGCTGTGGTGGGGAGGTCTGTGATGTGGTCAGATGGAGGGAGGTCTGTGCTGTGGTGAGATGGGAGGGAGGTCTGTGCGTGTGGTGAGATGGAGGGAGGTCTGTGCTGTGGTGAGATGGAGGGAGGTCTGTGCTGTGGTGAGGGAGGTCTGTGCTGTGGTGAGATGGAGGGAGGACTGTGCTGTGGTGAGGGAGGTCTGTGATGTGGTAAGACGGAGGGAGGTCTGTGCTGTGGTAAGGGAGGTCTGTGATGTGGTCAGATGGAGGGAGGTCTGTACTGTGGTGAGGGAGGTCTGTGATGTGGTGAGATGGAGGGGAGGTCTGTGCTGTGGTGAGATGGAGGGAGGTCTGTGTGTGGTCAGATGGAGGGAGGTCTATGCTGTGGTCAGATGGAGGAGGTCTGTGCTGTGGTGAGATGGAGGGAGGTCTGTGCTGTGGTGAGGGAGGTCTGGCTGTGGTGAAATGGGAGGGAGGTCTGTGCTGTGGTGAGATGGAGGGAGGTCTGTGCTGTGGTGAGGGAGGTCTGTGATGTGGTGAGATGGAGGGAGGTCTGTGCTTGGTGAGATGGGAGGGAGGTCTGTGCTGTGGTCAGATGGAGGGAGGTCTGTGCTTGTGGTGGGGAGGTCTGTGATGTGGTCAGATGGAGGGGGTCTGTGCTGTGGTGAGGGAGGTCTGTGATATGGTGAGATGGAGGGAGGTCTGTGCTGTGGTGGATGGAGGGAGGTCTGTGCTGTGGTCAGATGCAGGGAGGTCTGTGCTGTGGTCAGATGGAGGGAGGTCTGTGCTGTGGTGAGGGAGGTCTGTGCTGTGGTGAGATGGGAGGAAGGTCTGTGCTGTGGTGAGATGGAGGGAGGTCTGTGCTGTGGTGAGGGAGGTCTGTGCTGGTGGTGAGCGAGGTCTGTGCTGTGGTGAGATGGGAGGGAGGTCTGTGCTGTGGTGAGATGGAGGGAGGTCTGTGCTGTGGTGAGGGGAGGTCTGTGATGTGGTGAGATGGAGGGAGGTCTGTGCTGTGGTAAGATGGGAGGGAGGTCTGTGCTGTGGTGAGATGGAGGGAGGTCTGTGCTGTGGTGAGGGAGATTGTGATGTGGTCAGATGGAGGGAGGTCTGTGCTGTGGTGAGGGAGGTCTGTGATTGTGGTGAGATGGAGGGAGGTCTGTGCTGTGGTGAGATGGAGGGAGGTCTGTGCTGTGGTCAAATGGCAGGGAGCTCTGTGCTGTGGTCAGATGGAGGGAGGTTATGATGTGGTGAGATGGAGTGAGGTCTGTGATGTGGTGAGATGGAGGGAGGTCTGTGCTGTGGTGAGATGGAGGGAGGTCTGTGCTGTGGTCAGATGGAGGGAGGTCTGTGCTGTGGTGAGATGGAGGGAGGTCTGTGCTGTGGTCAGATGGCGGGAGGTCTGTGCTGTGGTCAGATGGAGGGAGGTCTGTGCTGTGGTGAGATGGAGGGAGGTCTGTGCTGTGGTGAGGGAGGTGTGTGCTGTGGTGAGATGGGGGAGGTCTGTGCTGTGGTGAGATGGGAGGGAGGTCTGTGCTGTGGTGAGGGAGGTCTGTGCTGTGGTGAGATGGAGGCAGGTCTGTGCTGTGATGAGATGGGGGAGGTCTTGTGCTGTGGTGAGATGGAGGGAGTCTGTGCTGTGGTGGATGGAGTGAGGTCTGTGCTTGTGGTGAGGGAGGTCTGTGATGTGGTGAGATGGAGGGAGGTCTGTGCTGTGGTGAGATGAAGGGAGGTTGGGCTGTGGTGAAATGGAGGGAGGTCTGTGCTGTGGTGAGATGGAGGGAGGTCTGTGATGTGGTGAGATGGAGGGAGGTCTGTGCTGTGGTCAGGATGGAGGGAGGTCTGTGCTGTGGTGAGATGGAGGGAGGTCTGTGCTGTGGTGAGATTGAGGGAGGTCTGTGCTGTGGTGGAGATGGAGGGAGGTCGGTTGATGTGGTGAGATGGAGGGAGGTCTGTCTGTGCGTGGTGAGATGGGAGGGAGTCTGTGCTGTGGTGAGAGAGGTCTGTGCTGTGGTGAGATGGAGGGAGGTCTTGCTGTGGTGAGTGGAGGTAGTCGTTGCTGTGGTGAGATGGAGGGAGGTCTGTGCTGTGGTAAGATGGAGGGAGGTCTGTGCTGTGGTGACGGAGGTCTGGGCTGTGGTGAGATGGAGGGAGGTCTGTGCTGTGGTGACGGAGGTCTGGGCTGTGTGTGAGATGGAGGGAGGTCTGTGCTGTGGTGGACGGAGGTTGGGCTGTGGTGAGATTGAGGGAGGTCTGTGCTGTGGTGACGGAGGTCTGGGCTGTGGTGAGATGGAGGGAGGTCTGTGCTGTGGTGACGGAGGTCTGGGCTGTGGTGAGATGGAGGGAGGCCTGTGCTGTGGTGAGATGGAGAGAGGTCTGTGCTGTGGTGACGGAGGTCTGGGCTGTGGTGAGATGGAGTGAGGTCTGTGCTGTGGTGACGGAGGTCTGTGCTGTGGTGAGATGGAGGGAGGTCTGTGCTGTGGTGACGGAGGTCTGGGCTGTGGTGAGATGGAGGGAGGTCTGTGCTGTGGTGAGATGGAGGGAGGTCTGTGCGTGGTGAGATGGGGGAGGTCTGTGCATTGGTGAGATAAAGGGATGTCTGTGCTGTGGTGAGATTGAGGGAGGTCTGTGCTGTTGGTGAGAGAGAGTCTGTGCTGTGGTCGATGGTGGGAGGTCTGTGTGTGGTGAGATGGGAGGGAGGTCTGTGCTGTGGTGAGATGAAGGGAGGTCTGTGATGTGGTGAGATGGAGGGAGGTCTGTGCTGTGGTGAGGGAGGTCTGTGCTGTGGTGAGATTGAGCGAGGTCTGTGCTGTGGTGAGATGGGAGGGAGGTCTGTGCTGTGTTGAGATGGAGGGAGCTCTGTGCTGTGGTGAGATGGAGGGAGCTCTGTGCTGTGGTGAGATGGAGGGAGCTCTGTGCTGTGGTGAGATGGAGGGAGGTCTGTGCTGTGGTGAGATGGAGATAGGTCTGTGATGTGGTGAGGGCGCTCTGTGCTGTGGTGAGATCGGGGGAGGTCTGTGCTGTGATGAGATGGAGGGAGGTCTGTGCTGTGGTGAGATGGAGGGAGGTCTGTGCTGTGGTGAGATGGAGGGAGGTCTGTACTGTGGTGAGATGGAGGGAGGTCTGTGCTGTGGTGAGATGGAGGGAGGTCTGTGCTGTGGTGAGATGGAGGGAGGTCTGGGCTGTGGTGAGATGGAGGGAGGTCTGTGCTGTGGTGAGATGGAGGGAGGTCTGTGTTGTTGGTGAGGTGGAGGGAGGTCTGGGCTGTGGTGAGATGGAGGGAGGTCTGTGCTGTGGTGGATGGAGGGAGATCTGTGCTGTGGTTACGGAGGTCTGGGCTGTGGTGAGATGGAGGGAGGTCTGTGCTGTGGTGACGGAGGTCTGGGCTGTGGTGAGATGGAGGGAGGTCTGTGCTGTGGTGACGGAGGTCTGGGCGTGTTGAGATGGAGGGAGGTCTGTGCTGTGGTGACGGGGTCTGGGCTGTGGTGAGATGGAGGGAGGTCTGTGCTGTGGTAAGATGGAGGGAGGTCTGTGCTGTGGTGACGGAGGTCTTGGCTGTGGTGAGATGGAGGGAGGTCTGTGCTGTGGTGACGGAGGTCTGGGCTGTGGTGAGATGGAGGGAGGTCTGTGCTGTGGTGAGATGGAGGGAGGTCTGTGCTGTGGTGAGATGGAGGGAGGTCTGTGCATTGGTGAGATGGAGGAATGTCTGTGCTGTGGTGAGATTGAGGGAGATCTGTGCTGTGGTGAGAGAGGTCTGTGCTGTGGTCAGATGGAGGGAGGTCTGTGTGTGGTGAGATGGGAGGGAGGTCTGTGATGTGGTGAGATGGAGGGAGGTCTGTGATGTGGTGAGATGGAGGGAGATCTGTGCTGTGGTGAGGGAGGTCTGTGCTGTGGTGAGATGGAGCGAGGTCTGTGCTGTGGTGAGATGGAGGGAGCTCTGTGCTGTGGTGAGATGGAGGGAGCTCTGTGCTGTGGTGAGATGGAGGGAGCTCTGTGCTGTGGTGAGATGGAGGGAGGGCTGTGCTGTGGTGAGATGGAGGGAGGTCTGTGCTGTGGTGAGAGGGGAGATAGGTCTGTGTTGTGGTGAGGGCGCTCTGTGCTGTGGTGAGATGGGGGGAGGTCTGTGCTGTGATGAGATGGAGGGAGGTCTGTGCTGTGGTGAGATGGAGGGAGGTCTGTGCTGTGGTGAGATGGAGGGAGGTCTGTGATGTGGTGGATGGAGGGAGGTCTGTGCTGTGGTGAGATGGAGGGAGGTCTGTGCTGTGGTGAGATGGAGGGAGGTCTGGGCTGTGGAGAGATGGAGGGAGGTCTGGGCTGTGGTGAGATGAAGGGAGGTCTGTGCATGCTGTGGTGAGATGGAGGGAGGTCTGGGCTGTGGTGAGATGGAGGGAGGTCTGTGCTGTGGTCAGCGAGGTCTGCTGTCATGAAATATTAATGCTGGTGTTGCTGGACAACGGCATTGTCCCCCGATTGGAGGAATTACCACACCGCAAAAACGGGGAGACGAAAGGACTCCCTTGTACGCTTCAAACCCCCCTCCCCCCCTCCCCCCCCACATTCCTTCATTTAAATTTAAAATCCAATTGTTCAAAAAAAAACCGGGATCAATGTTTGTAGCTGTGGGAAGAAGACTGTTTCTGTGAGAATAGTTGATTTATTTTATGGATCATGAGACGGTTGGATAAGGGGGGAAAGCAATTTTTGTTATAGTTTTTACATGAGATTTAAGGGAAGATGTAGGCAACTTTATATGCGTCCAGCGCGGGCCTGTAGTTACAAAGTCTATTGTATATTTCGAGTCACCGGCCATTAGATAATGCACAACGAAAAACGCCAAAAGGAATACTTGGTGATTTTGGAGCCTGCAATGATATTGATTTGGAAGGGGGGAAAAATAAATCTTCTTCTTCAGAGGTTTGGAGTACAGCTAGAGTATATGCAAATGAAAGGAGGTTTCTTTCCTTTCCCGTGCACAGCTAAGCTTTTTTTGTTTTTGCTTTGCTTTTCATACCAGCTAAATCCGGGGGATATTACTGAGATATGTTTATTGCTAAGACAAGTAAACTTTTTATCATGGCGTTTGAAAGTTGATTATTAAGGCTGCTGTGTCTGTCACTGTCTCTGTTTGTCTGTCTTGTCTGTTGTCTCCTTCTCTCTCTCTCACTCTCTTTCATGTACACACACACACCACACACACACACCACACACACACACACACATCTCACCCCACCACACACACGCGCGCGCGCATACCACACACCACGCGGCACGCGCACACCACACACACACACACACACACACACACCACACACGCTTGCACGCACGCACGCACGCACGCACGCATGCACGCACGCACGCAGCACGCACGCCGCACCCCACACACACACACACACATGCACAACCACAACACACACGCTCACACCACCTTCAAGCCACTACTTTTCCTTCCTCTGTGAACCTTGAGTCCTTTCTTACCATTCTCTGGATTTTCCTTTCCCTGAGTCTTTCTCGGGCTGAGGTGTGCATGTGTATGTGAGCACGTGCGCGCGCAACCGCGCGCGCGCGCGCGCGCGTGTGTGCGTGCGTGCGTGCGTGCGTGCGTTTCGTGCGTGCGTGCGTGCGTGCGTGCGTGCGTGCGGTGTGTGTGTGTGTGTGTGTGTGTGCTGCGTGTGCGTGTGTGTCCTTCAGTGTTCTTTGGAATATATGTGTGTGTTTCCAAGGGAGTAATGCATCTCAAGTGGTTTTAGCAATCATCCCCCACCCTCCCCAGGCAACAGACGTCACGGCGCAGAAAGGAGAGGTGCCAACAATGCCAGTGTATTGTGATCTGGCCAAAGTGGTTATGAAAGATGGATGTTGCATGGCGTGGTGCAGACACCGCTCGCTGTTTCCCTTTAGATTAGCACAGCAAAAGCTTGTTCGGAATATTTTTGTACACCGTACGTATTTCAGCCATCAGCCTGTGAGGTTTTGCCTGACAAAAAAAGTTTCGTCTACTACCTTTATAGTAAGGACGTTTTGTGGGACCCGCTATCCGAGCCACAGACTTATGTTTCCCAAAGAGTTAATATTCCCAAATCCCACTAGTATAATCATCACTGCAAAGTCTATTTAAAAACTTTGAATGTGCTATGAGCTGAATGTGACTATTCCCATAAACCAACAGTAACTCGAAATTTAGACGACATGAGATATAATATTTTTTAATGTATTATGCAAGAAGAAGGGATGTAAGTGACATAATTCATGATCACTATAAAAAGGCAAAAAAAAGGGCTCAAAAAAACGCTTTGAATTTTGTGTGCATTATGATAGTCATCTCTTTAGAAAATAACATGCAGAAATAAAGAAATAGAAGAAAAAAAAAACTAAAAAAAGAGGATAACATGCTAAATTGGATTGTTAGGAGAGAATTCCCACGTTAAGAGAATAAAAAAAGGGAAAAGGAATTTAAAAAGATCAAAGGCAAGATGGGGGGCCCAATAAAAGGAACAAAATTTTTTTGGAAACCCAAAAAAAGAAACACTTGAAGTAAATAAAATTCTGAATTAGGCAACAGATGACGGGTAGTATAAAAAACTGATGAAATCCGGGGGGGAATTGAAAGCTTTTTAAAACCTATACCCCAGAGAGAAAAGTGGAAGAATGTGAAAAAACGGTTTTAAATCGGGGAAAAATGCCAAAATTAAAAAGGGGAAGAAAAAAGAACGCTTGAGGGAGAAATAAAAAATTGTGGAAGCAGGATTTTGCTCTTTAAAAAAATCAAAAACGGGAAAACCCCGGGTTCGGGACGGTTTCACTTTGGGAAAAATTTTTTAAAATTTTTCTGGAAACAGCTGGGTTTTTGTAGTAGAGCTTTAAACCATCATTTAAAAAAGAAAAAATTTAACCAAATTACCAAAAAAAAGGAATAATTACTTTTTACCCCAAAAGGGGGGAAAAAACCAAAAAGAATTCTTTAAAAAACGGGAGCCCAATATCCCGTTTCAATGTTGTCTTTAAGTAGGTCTTTTTTGCATAGAAAATTCGTTTTAAATCCGTTCTTCCCAAAAATTAATAAATGAAGATCAAAGGGGGTTAAGGGAAAATGGGATATATGGGGGACAACATCAGATTAATCTATGATAAATCCATTATTTAAAAAACCAAAAAAAACCCCCAGCATGTTTAAACCCAAGTTTTTTGAAAAGGCTTTGATTCCAAAAAAATTGGCAATTTATTTTAAAGGGTTTTTAAAATCTTTGGCTTGGTGAGAAAAGGGAATATATGCGTTGGATCACGCCCTTTTCCCAAAAGGGGGAAATAAGTAATTGTTATAGAAAACAGCAGATTTCAAAAAAGGTTTTGAAATAAAAAGGGGTTGTCGACAAGGTGACCCCAAATCCCCCTTATTTTTTTAAAAATTGTTCCCTAAAAATTTTAGCCATTATGATTAGGAAAAAAAAAAACAAAAAGGGGAATATACATTAACCAAACTGAAACAAGCTCTCCCCATTTTCAGCGATACACATTTTGACAAGCAAAGGGGGACAGAATTTCATTTAAACCTTCAAAAGGGGACCTTAGAAAAAAATTCGAAAAAAATTTTCCCTGGTTTTGCACATGTTTAACCAAAAAAAACAAAGGGCGTTTGGCTGGGAAGCAAAGTTTTTTTCAAAGACTGATATCCCCCCAAACCAAAAATAGACGGGAACCCAAAAAAACTTTTTTTGCCTTTGGGGAATAGGGTTTACCCCAAAACCCTATCACACTGCTTAGAAAGGAATTTAAAAGACAAATTTCTTGAAATAAAATCTTTTATTCAACTTTGGGATTAAAGAGTTTTAAAACTTTTGGGCAGGGGTACCCTTTTTAAAAAATCACTGATTCTCTAAAATTGATAAAACTTTTGGGATCTTTTAACTAACCCCCAAACATTTTATGGATAATTCCCCCCAAGTTTTCGTTCTTTATGGAATAACAAAAAGATAGGATACCCCAAAAAAAACAACATAAAAAATTTTAAGAAAGGGGGAAATTGGGTATCCCTTAAATTAAACACATATAATGGCATTGAAATTTAAAAGGTTTCCGGAAAAACTTAAATTTAGTAATCTAAATGGAAGTCTGTATGGGAAAAACGTACCCTTTTGGGTTTAAAAAAACCTCGAAATTTAGGTTTGGTTACCAGTGAAAAAAAGAGACAAATTCCCTTTTTGGAAATTTCCCCCTTTCCAAGAATTAGAATTTGGGTAAAATTTTTTGTTTGGGGAAAATTATTGGATTGTTTGGGGGGAAAAATTTTTTTAAAAAATAAAAAAAATAGGGAAAAGTAATGTTTAAGGGGGGTTTGAAAAGGTGTAATGTTTTGGGAATTTTTTTTAAAAAAAGGGGATCTTTTAATGAAAATAAAATTAAAAAAAACTTTTAAAAAAAACTTTATTTTTAAATGGGTTGTGTAAATCTGTAGAAATTATATTAAAACGAAGAATATCAATTTCCTAGTAAGATGCCTACGCCCCTGAAAAAGTTCAGTATCTTTGGGAGCGAAAAATTTGGACCCAAATTTTGGGGATGTTTTTTAAAATGCAAAATTAACCACCCCAAAGGTGCGTAAGAAAGGGAAAAACGTGAAATAAAAAATTTTAAAACGGGAAAAATATATTTTTCCCACCACACAAAAAAAAAGGGAAAATTAAACTGAATGGTTTCGATAAATAATTCACGGGGATCCGGCTACAAATTTTGTTCTTAAAAAAATGAACATTGAAAAAATTTAAAAAAATTTACTTTTTGAAAGCCCTGAAAAGGAAACTATAATAATCTTTTTTTTCACTTTGGGGACGTGACAACACTTTTTTGGGACTACCTTCAAACTCTTAAAAAAAATTTTGTTTGGGTGTACCTGAAATCGAAAAAAATCAAAGGAATTTGTTCTTTTTGGGCACGGACCCCTGGAAAAAAAAAAACTGACTTTCAAATTCGATTACATTTTATTTTCCCCAAAGTTCTTTGTATATAAATTTCCAAAGCTTGAAAAGGTGGTTCCTCGTTTCCTTCTTCGGAAATTTTAAAAAACCCAAATACCAAGTAAAAAATGCATTGAAAAAAATTTGAATTTGAACAATGTTTTTTTGCAAACAAAGGGCAACAAAAAGAATTTTTTTTTAAAAAACCCTAAGTTTTGATGCGCTGTCGCCCCGGCCCAGGTTACCCTATGGGGTTAGCCCCTGAGAAAAGGCCTTTTGGCGTGGCAGCTAAAAGCCAACCCGTCGTTTTGGTTTAAACTAATTTTTTTGAACTGTCAAGGGCGATTCCTATGCTTCTGTATAGAATACTTTAGGAACTTGGGGTTTGTGTTGTTGTTTTTTTCGGTCTCGCTGTCTGTCTGTCTGTCTGTCCTTCCCCTTTTTTTGGGACAAATTGTTTTTGAAAAAAAACCCCCGAAAAGGTCCCAAAATAGAAATTTAAATTTTGTGACACTGACAGTGTAGACACAATTTTTTTTTGGTAAATTTTGGGTTAATATTATATTTTTTTAAAAAGGAATCGCTGTTTTTTTTGCGAATTTTTGAAACTTTGTAAGGGCATTTTTTAAAAAAAGTTCTATGTATTTTTGTTTTTTGTATGCTGTTTTTGTTGGGGTTTTTTTTGTGTCTTTTCTTTTTTTTTTTTTTTTTTTTTTTTTTTTTTTTCCGGGGTTTTTTCCATTTTAAATTTTTTTTCCCAAGAAAATAAAAAAAAAATTAAAAAAAAGGGAAAAGGAAAAAAAAAAAAAAAAAAAAAAATTTATTATCTTAAAAAAAAAAAAAAAAAAAAAAAAAAAAAAAAAAAAAAAAGATAAAAATTTTCTGCTTTGAATTTTGGGCTTTTATGATAGTCATCTCTTTAAAAAAATTTGTGTGTGTGTGTTGTGTGTGTGGGGGTGTTTGTGGGGGCGTGGGGTGTGGTGTGTAAAAAAAAAATTTTTCTTTCTGATTTCTCTTTTTTTTTTTTTTTTTCTTCTTATCAATGCTTCATAATCATAGAGTTTACTTTTCTTTGGGGAAAAAACATAGGGGTACTGAGCGCGTTGTTTAGTTTGGAAAAAGCAAAATGTCACGACCCGGTTTAAGGGGACTCTGTTTTTTAAATTGGGAATAAAAACACAAAAGGGCTCCACTTTTTTTTAAAAAACTTGTGACCCATAAATTGGGCTACTCTCCCCCCCTTTCCACACCTAAAAAACAACATATATCACTTTTTTCCAAAACCCTCTTCTGCTATCAGGGCCAAAACTTTTATAACAAACTCAAAAAAAATAAAAGTTCCAATTTTAAATTGTAAAAAAAAACCACTTAAATTCAAAATTTAAAAATTTAACATACATTTTGCACACAATTTATTCAAAATTAAAAAAAATTACCCAACCCAAAACATTACTTTTTTTTTTAAAAGCTGACCCCCCTAACGAACTATTTCCCCAAACGTAACTAAAACAAAAACCAAACCTTAAACCAAACCCAAAAATTAAAAAATTTCCCAATTTCCCAACTAAAAAATTTAAATTTCACACGCCTATGCCCCCCCAATTACTCAAAACATTTTTACCCCATTCTTAACTCTTGCTCCCATCGCTAAAAACCCAAACACTCAAACTCAAACGGAAACCAAAAACACGAAAACTCAACTTCAGCCACACGCAAGTTTCCCATAACTTTTTACTTTTACCACCCAACGCGGGGGTGCAACAGGGGCCCGCCCGCTATCAAAAAATTATCCTGCACAACCCGGGAATTTAAATATATTAGAACCAAAAACAAACCCCTTTTTTCCTTTTTCAAAAAACATCTTAAATCTCTAAGCCCGAAAAAAAACTCCCACTAAAAACCAAAAATCCGAACTTTATCCCCAAAGCACCCCACCCCATGCATTCAGAAAAGGACCCGAACACGGGTCGGACACGGCCTTATTTTCCTACGAAATTGCCTCGGCTCACCGGGCCCATACTCACAATGCGGAGATTAAAAAAAAAACCCCAAAAAAACTTTTAAACACAATCACTAACCCCTTTCTGACCCCCCCTTCCCCGGGGTGAAAAAAATAAAAAATAACTAAAAAATTTTTTTTTTTTTTAAAGAAGACCAGGACCAGGGAGGAAAATTCCTCTGAAAGGGCCCTCGAAACTAGGAAAAAAATTTTTTCCTTTTAAAGGGGAAAATTTCCACTCATTAAGAGCTTAAAAATAACCTCCCCCAAGGGTTAAAAATTTTAATTTCCCAACTAAATTAATTGATTTAGCCCCCCAAATGTAAAATGCTAAATTCCCCTAGAGTAATTTTTCCTATTACCAAACCCTTTTTTAATAAAAATTTTCTCGTCAAAAATTAACTTGGGCCTAGCCCCCTGTCCCCGGACATGGAAAACAAAAAAGAAAAATCGAATACCCCTATTAAATAACCTCAAACCCCCCGTCAAATTTTTTACAACCCAGATTTTGCAATCAAATCCAAAAATCGACCGAAGGCCCCTTTTTCCCTATCTAAAAAATATGTTTTTTAATTAATAACAAAAATTTTAAAATTCTTTTTCCCAAATTTTCCACCCATATGGGGTTAATTGCTTTTCCCATTTTGGGGGGAAAACATCCCTCCGAGTCAAAACCGTTAAATGAAAATTTTTTTCTTTCCCAAATGGTTTATGTGCTTTTACGTACTTGAACATTCATTGTTTTTTGAAAAGGTTTACTTCACCGTGTATGACGATACTTATAACATTGGGGATTTGGCCGGGAATAAGTGGGCGTTCACGTGAAAAAGTAACTTGAACTTGCGGGATGACAGCTACGGAGGGGCCAGCAAAAGGGACACCCCGCTTAAATCAGCTTTTTTTGGGCAAAAACCCAAACTCACGCAAAAACTCCCTCCAAAAAACAATTAATCCATGAAAATAAAAAGCATACGCACCCGCAGGGAACCCTCATTTACCCAACGGGGACATCACACCGTTCATTTTACTTCCCCCCTGGGTTTTGGAAAATTTAAAAATAAATAATCTTTGCAGTGAAAGGGCTCCAGCGCAAAACACGCGCATTTTTTTGGTTTTTTTGCTTTTTTCCAAAGGGACGAAAGGGGTTTTTGTGTTTCCGTCCCCCAAAAATGAAGTGACCCAAAAAATTTTGCGCTGGAATTTCCCCCCAGCCGTTTAAGCCCAAGGCACCCCCGCTCAATATTGAGTCCTTCGTCTCTCTGCCAGGAGCCCCTCTTGGGGTAAAAGGATTGGGGTGAAACTTGCCCCCCCCGGGACTGAAAGAAAAACCGCCCCACCCCAGATAAGCATCAGTGGCAAAAGGGAAGGTTTTGTCCCAAAGCCCGGCAAGCCACAAGGATTTTTGGGATAATACCAGTTTTCACAGTGTCAAACGCGTTTGAAAAAGCGGGAAACCATTCCCGCTTTTGGACCCATTCTCTTTGCCCAAACCACCAAAGGTGCCACTGTGCTTGAGAATGGGGTTAGTACCAACGATAAAATCCCCCCAATGCCAAAAATGAACGAACTTGCTTTTTGTCCTTGGTACACGCCCTGACAAAATTTGTGAAAACCTTCTTTTTTTCTGGGCCAACACCTTTCCCCCCCCAAAGACATGCCCAAAAAATTTAACTTAGATAGCCTTTTCCCCTCTTACTACCCCGACCCTTAAAAGTCCATGAAAAAGACAACTCTCTAAACCCAAAGCGTCAAGTAAACATAAGGGGGTTGCCCAAAGCGGGACATACCCACCAAAAAGTCGAAGCCCATTAAACGCATCGAATTTCTTCAAATGCATTTCCTCATAAATGCTTTGAAAAATGTTGTTTGGGGGCCTGTGGAAAACCCAAAACCCATGCGAAAATTAAAAACAACCCCTGGGGAGTCCGAAAAGCGGTTTTTTTCCCAAAATTCACCCTCCCCATTTTAAAATCGAAAATTTTTTTGGCCCAATAAAATTTTGGGAAACCATTTTTTGGGTTTTTGAGAGAAATGAATAGCCCCTCCAAAATTGGAATTGGTTCAGAACCCAAACCCGTGTCACCTTTTGATTTTTTTCCAGGTCAATGCAAAAGCGACAGTACCAACCTTTTCCCGGGAAACAGAACGACTGGTGTTTAAAAAGGGGGAAAAACCAAAAAGGTTTCCCGGGTTTAATTCCATTTGTAACTTTTTAAAAATTTTTTTTTTTGACCAAGTGTCCTAACCCCAAAGGAAGGGATACGCCGAACATTAAACGGGTTTTTGGATACTGTGAGGGGAAATTTGCGATGTTCGCAAAAATCATTGAAGCCGGGCACATCGTAAGTCTCAATTTGTTTTTCCCAGGCCCCTGTTCAATTTGTAGCCCCCTTGTCCGGTGGAAAGGCAACATCATATTTGACCTTTTTCACACCTTCATTTTGCACTGTGGGAACTTTTTGTATAGACACTTTGGAAAAGTCTTCTGGAAACACCTCATTTTAATCACAAAAAGGAAACCCACGGGACACTGACGCAAGTCCACCTCTTTTTCCCTTTTTGTACTCCCCAAAATGTTGAGGGTAAAAACCTTTTTATGTACCCCATCTTGCCCAAAAGGAACATTCACAAAAGTCTCTTGAGTAAACAAAAGGGGCCCCCTCCATTTCAAAAAACTTTTTGTTTTTTCCCAGGGGGCAGAAACACAAAACCCCGGTTCCCCAAAATTGCCAAATTTTCTGCCCCTTTCCCTTCAAATTTTAAACTGTCTGTGTCAACCCCCGTTTCCTGCCCCGACTTTTTTTTAAAGTCAATCATGTCAGTCAAAGTGGTCTTATGGGGTGTACATTTTTTTTCATGTTTTTTTTGGGGGTTTTCCCCACTTTGGGTGGTTTTTGGGGTTTATATCCCCCCCCAACCAACCCCCCCATGATTCATACAAGAGGGGGAAAAAAGGACCCCTGGGTCCCTCTGCCAAAAATTAAATGGAAGGAAAAAAACCCTTTTGGTTTCTTGGGGAAAACCCCCTGTAGAAAAAAGCGAAACCGGGGGGGTTAGGAAACGCCCCCAATTTTTTGGGGTTTGTCCATCATAAAATTTCCTTAGCATGGCTTCGTGTGCCATTAAATCTTTTCCACAAATTTCCATTTTGTTGGGGAGGGTAAGGAGTGGAATGAAGTTGCGAGACACCAACAATCTCAAAAATTCTCTCATCATGTCTGGGGAAAAATTGTTCCCCGGTTCCGACAAAATTTCCCATGGGGAAACCCCAGTGCGACAGAAGATAAAAAAACAAAGCGTTCGTACTGTTCAGTCGAAAGGGTCGGAGGGGAACTGCCCCCGGTATCTCGTTGCCTTTGTCTACACATGTGAGAATGTATGGGCCCAACCTAAAGTAGAAAAAGGCAGGGGACCGAAAAATTTCCCACCCGACCCCTCGAGAAGGGTTCTATAAAGGGAAACTGATTCCCCCAAGGACCCGGGGTACCTTCCCCTTTTTAAAAAGGGTTTCTTCGGGAAAAATATCCCGGGCCCTGCAGTAATTTTTAAAACCCCCTTGATATCCGGGCCCAAAAAAATTTAGGGGAAAATTTTTTTTGAAAAGGTATTTGCTCCTATGCCCCCCCAACACCCCGTCATGGCTCCCAAAGGGAACAGCGGCCCCAACTTTTGGGGCCCAAAATTCCCAAGCAAAAACCTTTTCGCCCGGGTACCTATAAATTGAGCGGTAAAAATAACCCTTTTGCCCAAAAAAACCCACTCAGCCCCTTTTTTTCCCTGGTTTTTTCCCGATTTTTTGGAAACATGATTCCAAAGAGCTGTCCCCTTTTCCGAAAATCGGCTTTTTGGGTGGGTTTAAAACGTAAAATTGGGGAAAACCTTTGGCATTTAAACCCAAAGGGGGGAAAGGGTTTGTCAGTCTTCTTTGTTTGTGCTTCGTTGTGAACCCTTTTTGAAATTTCCCAACCCCAAAGAAATTTAAAACCAGGTATTCGACCTAAAAACACATCACACTCGGGTTTTATCACAACAAAGCTTTGACACTGGGAAAAGCTAGGCCAATCAATGTTGACAAAATGCCACGGGAAAATCAACAGTTTCACCACAAAACAGGGGAACGGGAATTTTTTCCCACCACTTACTGTTCTTTTAAAACCCTTTTTTGATTTTCGACTCCTACTTTTTTGGTGAAACCCGGAATCCAACAGCCCATTCCCCCCGGGCCTTTCACTTTTACCCTGACATTTTTTGAATTTCCCCGGGCAAGCCATGTTGTACAGACAACCCATGGGCCCATCTGTGATTTCAGCATTGGTTTTTTGGTCACAGTCTTTCGAAGGTGCTTAAATGCACCCACCAGTACATTTTCCCCCTTTTTTTGGGGTTTGCTTGGGTTGGCACATTTGTTTTGTGTTGCCCCCCCTGCTTTGGGGGTCAAAGTGTTCTTTCCTGTCCCTAAAAACAAAAGTAGTGGGGTTTTCCTTGACCCTCGGTAAATTTTAAAAAATAAATTTCCCCTTTGGGACCCCCAAACCCCGGGGAAAACCCCCCTATTCCCCCCTCTAAATATCTGGAAACACCATTTGGGTTGGGGTTTCCCCGACACAGAAGCGTTTGCAAAATGGAAAAATTTTTTCCCCCGTCCCCAAGGGTTTTACTCTTTGTACTTCCGAACCCTTTTCAGCCTTCTCAAACCCAAAATTTTTTTACATCTGAAAAAACCCGTTTTTTTCAAAAAGGTTTCCAACTTTGGGAGAACATGACGACAGGGGAATTTTTCAGTGATCAACAAATCAAAAAAGAAACCCTTTAAAGGGTTTTTGAAAAATCCTGACAAAAATCTATCCAAAAGAAAAAGCGGGGCAACTTTCAAAAAACTGGAAAGGTCTCACTTTTTTTTCTCTTAACCCGGCGGGGAAATTTTTCACGAAATCCCTTTCCTTTTTCCCCTGAAAACGCTACCCAAAAAATGCTCCCCCTCAACTCTTTGAAAGGTTTTTATTTGGCTGAGAGGGTACACTCTAAAAATACGTCAAAGCCCCTTTCCTTCAAACATCCCCGAAAGAATTGATGCCCCAAAAAATTTTGTTTTCCCTCCTACAATTTTGCATGCCCGTTTAAAATTTAACAGAAAATTCAATACATTTGTCGTCTCAAAGAAAGGGGGTTTGGGCGGGGACGGCTTGGGGCAGAAGTTTTTGTCTATCTTCACAAAATTTCTCCTTTTTCAGTTTTTTTGAGTTTCCTGCAACTCCAATTCTCTTTCTTTCAATTCTATTTTTTCTCAAACTTCAATCCCAAACTTTCCTGTTTTTTCATTTATTTTCCCTTTAAATTTAAATTTCCCCTTTTTCCCCTTTCAGTTGTAACCCAATTCTTTTTCCTCATTTCTCTTTCATTTTTTTTTTTTTCTTTTTGTAAACCACAACCCCTTTCCCTCAATTCCAAATTTTTCCCGGGTGAAACAAAAATTTTGCTTATTTTTTCTCAGCTTGCCTCAAAAAATTCTGCCCAAATTTTTCGTGTTGCCTTTAAAAGTTCTGCCCCCATTATTTTTCCCGCCTTGCTCTTTTTCCCCTTCCTTATTCTTATCAGCTCTTTTCTTCACTCTTGCTAAGCCGTACCAGGCCCCCTTACGAAAAATGCTTAGTTTTCCGGGTACTTTCGTCAATAAACAAATTGTTCTCTTTAACCAGGCCCCAAGGGTGACTAACGGGGGCAAAGGGAACCCCCGGCCTTTTAAACAATAAAGGGACTCTTGGAAAAAATAAATAACTAAATCCACCCGAGACCAAAAAATTGACAAATGTATGAAATGAAAAATTTAAAGTACCCAAATTTTTTTTAAATCCCAAATTTTAAAAAAAAAATGTACCCCCACTCAAAGGTAAAAAAAATTATGAGGCATTTTCTAAAGCCTTTCCCGCAAAAGAAAAACAAAGGTTTTTCTGCTTTAAAAAAAATTTTGGGGTTTACAATGGCAAATAATTTTTTTTAAAATGATTCCAATTTTTAAAAAAATGCAAATTTTACAATTTCTTACTCCAACTTCAGCAAATACAAAATAAATGCTTACTCCAAATTCTCAGCAAAAAACAAACCCATTAAATTTTGCCTCCAACCCCAGCAATTTCCCAAAAACAAACACTGCTGAAATTTTTTTAATACAGAATGAAAAAAATTTTCCCCATTCAAAATTTTAAAAAAATAATTTTACAAGGGGAAAAAAAGCAACCCAGAAAATTTTTTAAAATAAAAATTTTAAAATTTTAAAAAAATTGCCCGTCGTGACAAACCCCAACTTTGTTAAATCCAAGAAGGACCACCCCAAAAGGGACAGGTTTTGCGCCCGGTACGATGCCAAAATCAGAAACCCCCAAATGCGTTGTTAAAACCCCTTCCCAACCCTTCCCTCCAGTGGTTTGGGTCGTCAAACCTGAAAATAAAATAAAAAGGAAAAAAAAATGTATTAGAAAAAAAAAAATTTTTAAAAAAATTTTTTAAAAAACAATTACTCTTAAAACCCCCAAAAACACTTCTGAAAAAAATAAATATTTTATTTTTCCCAAAAAAATCTAAAAATGTTACTTTCATAACCAAAAATTTTTAAATGTTTTACTGACCATCCTACTACTGATGACAACAAAAAATTATTGAAAAAATGCAGGCTCGCCCAAAAATGTCACAAAACCCGGGTTTTTTTTGTTTTTTAAAATCCTGTTGTTTAAAAGAGGGAAAAAAACACAACACTCAAGAATTTTTATAATAACCCCGTGTGATCAAAAATAGGTCACTCCCCGCGGGTTTTCCCCCACCCGACAACCCAAAAATAGCTCATTTTCCCCAAAAGTCGTCTGCCCACACGCCAACATTTATAACAGACCCCAAAAAAATACAAGTTCCAAAATTACTTACAAAAAAACCCCTTAAAAATTACATTTATAATTTAACCTAAAATTTTGCACAAAGTTTCACAAATTAACGAAAATTTGCCCCCCCCCTTTAAAAATTACTTTTTTTTTCTAAACTTAAACTTTACCTCCCCAACAACCAAATTCCCCCAACGTAACTAAACTCACCTAAATTTGGGCCCCAACCCAAAATTAAAAAAACTTTCCCCGATTCCCCAAAAAACAAAATTTAAATTTACAAAAGCCAAAGCTCTCCCCAATTTCTCGATCTTCTTTACAACATTCTTTTTTTCCCCCATGCTCCCATCGCCAAACCTAAAAACTCGACTAACACGGGAAAACCCCAAAACGCAAATGCAACTCAGCCAACGCAAGCTCTCCATAAAAAATTTTCAGTTTACTCAGCCCAAAGCCCCTGTGCAACCCGCGGCCGCCCGCTAAACAACAAAATCCGGGCCCAAACCGGAATAATATATTAGGGAAACCCAAACAAACTTTGGTTTTCCCATTTCGAAAAAATCTTAAATACTAAGTCGAAAAGAACTACAACTGAAAAACCCAAATCCCAACCTTTTTCTCACCAAACAGCCCACACCCCCAAGCATTCAAAAAGGGCCCAAACCGGGGCGGGCCTGCCTTATATTTCCCACCATTGGCCCCGCTTCAACCCAAAGGCCCTTTTCCAAGGGGTCGGAGATTATAAAAAATCCCCCAAAAAATTTTTAAAATATCACTAAAAACCCTTTTTGCCCAAAACCCGGGGGGTTTGATATGAAAATAATTTACAAAAGTGTGCCTGAAACAAAAATTTCTCAATGAAGTGTTTTGACATCAAAAAAAAAAACAGAGGGAAACCCCCCTACAAGATTTTTAAAAAAAAGTTTTCTTCCCCTGGGCTTTTAAGGGAAAAAAGGTTTTTACAGTAAACCGGCCCAAACCCGGCACACCTATTTTTTTTTTTTGCCCAAGTGATAAAAACCCCCTTTAACAAAACTTAAAAGGAAGGGCAATGGGTTTTTTCGACAGTCTCAGGGGGGAAGGGAACACAAAAGGACAACGCGGGTTCCACAATCCACACTCATCACAGATAGACTGGGGAAACCTTGGGCCCCGAAGGCTCAGGCAGTAGGACGTTTAAACTCACCCTCCCAAATTTTTAAGTCAAGTTCCCCATCGAGGCTCCCACCTCCTCCAGGTTTGTTGGTTTTATCAGAGGCCAGAACCCTTTTCTCCCAAGGTTTATTTTTAAACAAACTGATACTGATAGTTTCCCGGGAGGCCTGCGTCGGGAACATAGCTCTATATGGAAAATTGGGTTGAACAGGGGGTGGAGGAAAAAAACAGTAAAAAGCATGGGACCCAGGCAGGAAAAAAAAACACACACACACAATAAAAAAAACCGAATAAAACAGCTACAAAAAACACATACACCCCGCAACACGCACGCACGCCCAAAAACGCAGCACGCACGCACGCTCGCCCACGCACGCACGCACGCACCCACGCTCGCACCCACCACCACAACCCCACCACCACGCACGCACCACGCCGCACGCCCGCACGCACGCACGCACGCACGCGCGCGCAAAAAAAATAAATATCTATTTATCTGTCTCTGTCTCCCGTCCCTCTCTCGTGTGTTGTGTTTTGTGTGTGTGTTGGTTTTGAGGGGTTGGGCAAATTTTGTTTGTGTGATGTTGTGTGTGGTGTTTTGGGGTGGTTTTTTGGTGTAAAAATTTTGTGTGTGTGGTTGGTGTGTGTGTGTTTTGTGTGGTGTGTGTGGGGTGGTTTGTGACTTGTGTGTGTATGTGTACAGGTTGGGGGTTTTTGGGGTTTTTGTGGTGTGTGGGGGTGGGGGTGTGGGGGGGTGGGTGTGGTTTTGTGTGTGTGCGTTTTACATTTTGTGTGTGTGTGTGTGTGTGTTTTGTGAAAAGGTGTTTTGTGTTTGTTTTTGGGGGTGTGGTGTGTGTGGTTTTGTGTGTGTGTGTGTGTGTGTTGTGTGTATAAATTGTGGTGTTGTGTTTTGTGTGTTTGTGTTGTACATGTGTGTGTGTTCAGGTGGTGGTGTGGGGTAAAATGGTGTGTGTGTGTGCATTTTGTGTGTGTGTGTGTGTTTTGTTGTGGGGTTTTTGTGTTGTTTTTATTTGTGTGTTTTGGGGGTACAGTGTTTTGTGTGTGTTTTGGGGTGTGTGTTTTTGGGGTGTGTGTGGTGTGTGTGTTGTGTGTTGTTGTGTGTTTTTTTTTAACGTTCCAAATTTAAATAATGTTATTTGACGGGGGGAAAAAAAAACAAAAAACAAAACAACAAAAAAACCCAAAAAAAAAAACCCCAAAAAAAAACATATATTAAATTTTGTGCGTGTAGGTAAAATGTGTGTGTGTGTGTGTGTTGTTTGTGTGTGGTGTGTTGTGTGGGGTGTTTTTTGGGGTGTGTGGTAAGGGGGGGGGGAAGGAAAGGGGGCAAGAGGGGAGAGAGTGGACTTTTGTTTGGGGCAAGAGGGGGAAAGGGTTTGGGGTGGGGGGTAAGATAGGTGATATTTACTTATCTAGGCCCTTTTGTGTAAGTTTGACGGGGAATAAAAATATAACAAAAGAAAAAGTTTTTGTAAAATTGGAGGGAAATGCAGGGGGGTGGGGGGGGAGGAGAAAATTTGGGGTGGTGGGGAATTTGGGGGTTTCAGGGGGGAAAGGAAAAACGGAATAGAGGGAGTGGGGGGGGGTGGGGGGTTGGGGGGGGGGGGGGGGAAAACCCAAAAATATCCTATAATTTGAACCCCTTTTATATCAATGCGTACAACACCCCAATTTTGTTTAAAAATAAAATCAGAGAAAGTTTCCCTTTTGGGCCGGAATTTAAAGAATTTTTGGAACACGCAAAGTAATGAGTTTATTATTTAAAATATTTTCATGGATACTTTGGGGCACTGGCTGACAATGGGGTTTTTAATTTTTCTTTTGGAACAAAGGCCTAACTCCCCGGGGAGTGAAAAAGTAGGTGGGGTTTACCCTTATTTTTTTTTGCCCCCATACGCAATGTATATTTTTTTGAGTACTTTGTTCCAAAGCAAATTTTTTCGGGAAATATACATCAAACTAATAAAAAGTCTGGAAAAGCATTTCAGATAAAAATTTTTTAAAAAAGGGTTTTGGATTCGCTGCATTTCTTTACTTTTTACAAAAGTGCTGGTAATACGCTATTTGGGGTTTTTTGGTGCAGTTCAGGGAACCCGAAATTTTTAGGGGAAATTTTTCTATTTCGCCTGATTTAAAATTTATCAGAACAAATCGATTTCGAAATCCCGTGACCCTTCCCTTTAATTTTTGTGCCCCTTTTTTGCCCCTATCTCCCCCTCGTTTGGGGGAAATTTCCCCGGGGTGAAGGGGAATCCAGGGAAAAGGTAAAAAGGTACCCTTTTGGGACAAAACCCGAATAATATGTTTTATTTCAATAGTCATTTCTATTTTGGTTTTTTTATGCCCCGGGATTTAATGGGTTGGAAAGGGCTTTGGTCCACACAGAAAAAAGATTTTTTCCTGTATCCGTCGAAAAAATACAATGTAATTTTAAAGCCATTAAATATTGGGTCCCAAAATTTTTAAAGAAAAAAGGAAAATGTTTTCCAAAGTAGTATCCCTTTTTTTTGTTTTTAATGAGGGTTTTACAAAAGCTGCACCAGATTTTTCCTCAACAAAACTGATCCATCGGGGTTTAAAATTTAGATTTGTTGGGATAATTTTTTCCAAGTGGGAATCAAATAAAAAAATTTTTAAAAGGTTAGGGGGAAAGGGGTTTTGAATAAATCGTGGGATCAATTTCAAATATTGGGTGATTTTGTTCCCATTCTGGGTGGAGAAAAGAAGGTTTTAAATTGCAAAATTTTTCCGGGTTTGGGTCTGTATAAAAGAAAAATAAACGAGGCAAATTTATTGATTTACTTCAACGACTTTTAAATTGGTTTTTGCCTTTTTGCAAAGTCAGTTTCTGAATTAAGATTTGGTTTTTTTTTTGTTTAAAATTTTTTCATAAGCAAAGGGGTTTTAAAATAAATTTCGCAGCTGGGGGCTTTTCTTTTGTTCATGAGGGGTAGAACCTGCTTCTGTGCCCGGGCCCAAAATTGCGGGGTGGGATTGGGGACACCCCGAGGGAAGTTTGGGAAGCTTTAAATTTTATGCTTGCAGTTTCTTTAACAAAGGGGCGCTGAAACGCTGAAAAAAAACCCCAGGCCATAACGTTTACCGTGAACGCCCAAGGGGAGGGAGATTTAGTGCCTTTTTTTGGGGCCCCCCCGTCCCCTTTCTGTTTTCTTAATTAAACCTTTTAAAAAGTTTTTGAATTTTTTAGGTTTTTTTGTTTTTAAATTAATTTTGGGAATTCCCCAAAATTTTTTTGGGTGGGGTGGGGGAAAGGAAAATTTAAATTTGGTATATTTTATGATTAATTTTTTTATTATATTTATTTTTTAAAAATTATTTTTTTATATATTTTTTTATTTTATTTTAAAAAATTTTGTGGGGTAAGGGGGGTGGGGTGTGTGTGTGTGGGTGGGTGATTTTTGTGAAATTTTAAAAAATGGAAATTTTTTTTTGAAATAATTTTAAAAATTTAATTTGGTTTGTAAAAGACAAGTAAGAAAAAAGTTTTGGGGGTTTTGGGTTTAAAATTTTTTTTAAAAATAATTGGGAAAAAAGAAAATTCCCCTTTCGGGATATTTTGTTGAAAAATTGGGGGGGTAAAAACTTTCCCAAAAAAAATTTTTTGGTAGGGCAGAAGGGAAAATGGTTTTTGGGGTTAAAACTTTTTAAAATTTTGGGGGTAAAAAAAGTTGGGGGGGGGGGTTTTATTAATTTTTTGGGGAAAAGAGAAGGAAAAATTTTTGGTTTTGTTAGATTTGGGAAAGGGGGAGGGGAATTTTTTGAGGGACCCTTTTGGGGGGGGGGGGTAAGATTTTTGGGTTAAAAATTTTTTTGGGAAAAAGTTAATTGGGTTTTGGTTTTGGGGGTTGTGGGGGGAAAAGTGTTTAAAATGGGATAGTTTATAAAATTTTTTGGGTTTAAATTTTTTCCCCCCCCCCCCCCCCCCTTTTTTTTTCCCCCCCCCCCCCCCCCCCACCCCTTTTATTGCTTCTTTTTAGGGTTTTGGGGTTTTTAAAAGGGGGGGCCGTTGAAAAGGGAAGGTTTATTCAGATGGTTGTATAAAAACAAAAAATTAAAGTTAAAAGGGGGTTTTGGGATTGGGGAATAATTGTTTTTAAATTTTGTTGATTAAAATTTTTTTGTAATTTTAGGGGATTAAAAAGGTGTAAAATTTTGGGTTTTTTATTTTTAATTTTGAGTTTTAGTGTTGTTTTTTTTTTTTTTTAAAAAGTTTTTAAAAAAAAAATTTTAAAATTGAAAAATTTTTTTTTTTTTTTTTTTTTTTAAAAGGGAAAAAGAAGTAATGTGGGGTTGAAATCAAAAGGCAGGCCGTTTGGGCTCCCTTCTGGGTCAGGAAAAAAAGGGTTTCCCTCACTCAACGGATAGTTCACTGAAAGTGCTGCTTAAGTTTTCTGACCGACACTGCAGCTGTCCGTATCACTCTGGCCTAACTGACGCTGGCATTCATTATTCATGTAATAAACATTGTGTGCAGGCCCGTCATGAAGTTTCCAACCCAATAAACAAAACGTCTGAAATTTTGTACTCTTCATGCCGTCGTCTTATTGGGACTTCAGTTTTGAATTCCTCTTCCTGTCCTTGGTGCGCTAACGTTGGGGTCAACCTTGGTGAGCTAACGTTGGGGTCATCCTTTGGTGAGCTGACGTTGGGGTCATCCTTGGTGCGCTAACGTTGGGGTCATCCTTGGTGCGCTAACGTTGGGGTCAACCTTGGTGAGCTAACGTTGGGGTCATCCTTTGGTGAGCTAACGTTGGGGTCATCCTTGGTAGCTAACGTTGGGGTCATCCTTGTTGAGCTAACGTTGGGGTCATCCTTGGTGAGCTAACGTTGGGGTAATCCTTGGTGAGCTAACGTTGGGGTCATCCTTGGTGAGCTAACGTTGGGGTCATCCTTGGTGAGCTAACGTTGGGGTCATCCTTGGTGAGCTAACGTTGGGGTAATCCTGGGTGAGCTAACGTTGGGGTCATCCTTTGGTGAGCTAACGTTGGGGTCATCCTTGTAGCTAACGTTGGGGTCATCCTTGGTGAGCTAACGTTGGGGTCATCCTTGGTGAGCTACCGTTGGGGGTCATCCTTGGTGAGCTAACGTTGGGGTCATCCTTGGTGAGATACCGTTGGGGTCATCCTTGGTGAGCTAACGTTGGGTCGTCCTTGGTGAGCTAACGCTGGGGGTCATCCTTGGTGAGCTAACGTTGAGGTCATTGGTATCAGACAGGTCATGGAGCTGTGGCTGAAGAGATGTGGTAGCGCTGTCTGAGTAGGAACGTTTGTTCACGCTGGCTCTGCAACCAAACAATCATTGTCATCCGTAGAGGGCTTAAATAGCTGGTGTTCTACATATGCTGGGTCAGAACAGGTACCACTGAACACCACCAAAGTGACTCAGAAGCAGTGCAGTGTCTCCCCTGGTAGGTTGAGGACAACGTGATGACTTTATAATGACTCTGCTCTGAATTGCCAGTATCAAGGCTGTGGCAGGACAACGCAGGCACCGCAGTGAATATGGAACCTGACTGAATTGTGTCAGAGTTGTGTCAGTGAAGTGGTATGGGAGATGAAACAGCGAGCAAAGAGCGTCCATCTTTACCCAGCACAATCCTATCAGTTCCCGCAGTTTCGGTTTCTATCTCTTCCCATTCTGTTACATTTCTCTGCTAGTGCCGTCCCCTGGACGGGAAACAGCTGATGGTGACGGTGATGGTGGTAGAAACAGGGCTGAAGACAGTTGGTGGAACAGACATGAGAAGAAAAAACTATGGAGATCACAAGATTCAAAAGGCGAGACTGAAAAGTTCAAGGTTACTGGTTCTGATAAAAGTGGTTTTTGTTACAAAGAAAGAGGAGATAGTTACTGTTTTCTTGAAACCATCCATTCAAGACAGCATGTAATTCGACGTGAAAGCAGTATTTTTTTATGTGTGAACAATAATGTTTTTAACTTTACACTGTTAAAAGACTGAATATTGATTCAAACGAAAGAAAACAACTTCACGACTGTAGCAGGATATGAGGAGTAAGAATAATAACTGATGCGTTTATTCCAAACTTCCATCAACCTGTTCCTTTATAAAACACATTTAAAGGTATACACGTGTCATACAGATAGGTCATGATTACCTGTCTTTTTGTGTTATTAAGATCTTTTTTCCTTGAATCAAACTTACTGTTTTCGTGGTGATCACATTTAACCACACTATACGGCAAAAAGAGCAATAGAAACACACAGTTACGAATCTATGACTTCAGTGATAATTACATTTCATATAAAAAAAAAGTAATTAGCATTCACTTTCTAAAAGTGAGATTATTGTTTTTTGCGAAGAAAACGCTTGTGAAAAAAAGGCTTTGCTTCTAGTACACTTCCATAGGTCAGAGGAACATTATTGGCACTGTAGAGAGCCGTCTCCTGTGTTCATGAAATATTGATGCCGGTGTTCTATGACGAGCGCATTACTGACTTGTTCGGGGGATTAGCCAGTGCGGGAGTGCTGTGGTTTTGGGACCCTATTGTAGTTTTTCCGCCAAAGACTAATACATCTTGCCTGTCAAAAACCCCTGCAGTTAGGCGCCTGGTTAGCCCAGTGGAAGATCTTATTGCTAGACATTGTGAGTTCGGAAGCTGGAACCACGTATAAATCATGCCATTGTTTTCCTCAATTCAGTGTATGGTCGTTCTGGTGGTATAAGAGGTGTGCTGGATAGGTCACATCAGTCTGCTGTCCTGCTCTGATCATTTTCATTGTCGTTCTGGTGATGCTAGACAAGTGATAGCGGTTCTGTCATTCTGCTTCCTGTGATAGTTTTTATGACTGTTATATTTGGTCTGAAAACGCTGATGATGGTATAACATGGTTAGAATCATTCATTCTGTCCTCAAGATTTACACAGAAAAAAATGAAATAATTTGTGAGCGTTTGTGTTGTACATTTTCACGCCACTGCGTCACTGAGTCTATTCCACAAAACAACAAACAAACAAACATGAACTCATTAGATGTCATTATAGCAAGTCTTTTGGATCAGGCAGGACACAGAAAGTATTATTCTTTATTCTGTAATAAGACTGTTGATGAATTATAAGAGAAAGAAGGAAATTGGAAGATGTTATGCAGCTTGAGGAAAATGATGCCACAGACTGGACACAAAGCGTGTGTGTGTGTGTGTGTGTGTGTGTGTTGTGTGTGTGTGTGTGTGTGTGTGTGTGTGTGTGTGTGTGTGTGTAAGATTTGGCAAACACAATTCTACAGTTTTCACCAGCTAACAGATGTTAGGCCAGTGCAGCATAAACGAGAGATAAAAAGCAAAGTTTTTAACTGTAGATAATTCGAATCCAGCCAGTTCTGGAATAGTGATGCTGATATTACATGATCACCACACACACATGTCTTCACAGGATTCCAACTGACCAGAGTACATCTGGTGAACAAAGACTCCGTTCAAAAATATGATTCCCAAATGTATACTAACCACGACATCTGTCCTGTTACACATACAAAGGAGGGAATGGTGTTTAGCAAGTTTCGGATTACACATCGTGTGCATTAACTGTTTTGTTTTAAATTTATATTTCATTTTATTTTATTTTATTTTTTAAGAAATTCGGAACGGGTTTCAAAAGGAAGGACCTGATGCCACGAGAATTATATGTTTGAACAATTTGAGATATGTAATAACTCAGAAGACATCGTTTTTTATCAGCATAAGTGATTTCAACTGAATATATGTTTTTGTCTTTGTCTGTCTGTCGGCCTGTCAGTCTGTCAAGCTCTCTCTCTCTCTCTCTCTCTCTTCTCTCTCTCTCTCTCTCTCTCTCTCAGTGTGAGGTAAATCACAGATTGCCACTCCAGTTCTTCACAGCTAGAAGTAATCGCCAGTGCAGCAGAACAGAGAGGTGGAAGGGGGAAGGCTTCTGCTGCAGTGAGCGTAGTCTGCTGGTCATGAAAGATGGATGACAGTGCTGCATTACCATCGTTCACTGATTTCCAGGGATTAACAAACAGCAGGAGTCTGAAGAGCAAGGAGTCCATTGTACGTTTTTCATTCAATATTTGTTTGTCAAAAACACTCAGGATGTCCTGCAGTTTTGGAATAGGACGATAGTTGTCAGAGAATAATCATTTCCATTTGTGGGTCTCCGGATGGTTTCGAAAGGAGATTTTATCTACATTTTGTATTGATGAGATTCTAGAGAGCAGGTGGAAATGGAAAGCGATTTTTTTATGTCCGAGACAAGCTGAGGTGACAAAAGTCCCTTGTCCTGTTTTTTTTTCCCCCCAGGCTTCTAAAATATGCAACCGTAATAATGACAAAAATGTCAGATCTGGAAGCCAGGATGTGCAACAGTTACTGATCTACAAGACTGTAAATGTCACTTTTATATTCAGTTTTTATTATATATATATTATATATAATATAATAATATATAAATATATATATTATATAAGCTGAACATTTAAGTAGTGGGGGAGAAAACCAAGTGTAGGTTAACAATTTTTCCATCATTATAGTAATGACTTGGTAAAGATTTGAAATTTAAAAAAATAAAAGAAGAAAATGTATATTATAAAAATGAAAACCTTCACTAGCTGCATGAGGAAACCATCACAATCCCTCTCAAAGGCAGATCTATATGTATCGCCTGCTCCTAGGCCTTTCGTCCGCTGGATCGGAACTCATCAGGGAGACACGGTGGATAGTGTCTGTGCTCTTGGCGTCAAATAGAGACACACCCACAGTCCGTATTCTGTGGTGTTCTCACCACCAAGGGTTCAAAGAGAATCTAACAGCACCCCCAGAGCGGCCAGTGAAAGGTAGTAGAATAAAATAAAACGAAAGTGTGGAGCGGTAAAAAGTTGCTGAAAAACTACAAACATTATGCAAACAGTATAAAATGTAGGCGACAATCTTTGAGCCTATGCTTGGGATCCATTTAAGGATGCAAGGGAGGTTAAAAAAAATATGGAACAGTCTGAGTAGTCAACTCTGCTGTTCAATAACCCAAGCATTGTCAGCGTAAGAATTGTGTAGAGCAACCTTTACTTGGATCTCCTAAGAGATAAAATCACCCCAGATTGACCAAACAATATAATGCTGAACAATTAAGTAGTGGGGGAAAAACATGAAGTGTGTTGTGTGTGTATGTATATATATATATATATATATATATATATATATATATATATATATATACTCTATGTCTCTCTTGTTTGTCTCTGTCTCTCTGTTTATTGTCTGTCTGTCCGTTTGTCTGTCTTCTGTCTGTCTCTGTCTGTCTGTCTGTCTGTCTGTCTGTCTCTCTCTCTCTCTCTCTCGCTCACTTGCACTCTCTCCCTCTCCTCTTTCTCTAAGAGTGGAATAAATAACAGATTGCTACTCCAGTCTTTCCCAGCAGGAAATAATCGCCAGTATAGCAGAAACGAGGTATATGGTTGGGAGGTGGTGGGTCGTTTGCGTTACGGTGAAGGTGCCCTGCTGGTCATGAAATATTGATGCTGCGGTTGCATGACCACGTCACTGCTCACTGATTTCAAGGGATTAACAAACATCAGAAGTGTGTGTGTGTGTGTGTGGTGTGGGAGGGGGGGGAGGGGACAGTAAGTCTATTGTACGTTTTGTAATTCAACCTTCTTCGTCAAAGAAAATCAATGAATGATATCCTGTACTTCTGGAATAGGAAGAATCACACCTTCAGTTCTCTACCTCTTCCCTCCCTGCTACATTTCTCTGTCACTGCTGTCCCCAGCAGGAAACGCGGACGGATGGTGATCTTCTTCCTCTCTTTCCCTTGACTACCCCCTTCTCACTTTGAAGATTCTGTAGATCATAAGGGGGAGGGGGGGTTGCGTGAAGCCGAAGTCACTTGAGGTAGAGTTTGCTGGCCGGGGGGGGGGGGGGGGGAGGTTGGAGGGATGGGGACAGGGGGGAGGGGTGTGGGATCAGATTCGGGATTTGAAGCCCTCCAGGGTGGAGCTGAGGGCAACTTCAGCGGGGTTTCCAGTAGATAGTCCGGGGAAGAAAGATTTCTGCTGTAGAGAGTCTGCAGCT
>CM031608.1:78797119-78822119 GCA_018398815.1 Conus ventricosus
AGGGGGCCTTTTGAAACTACCACCAGAGAAATTGGTTTGGTCCTTTAATTTACAAGGTATTTCCTTTTTTGAAGATTTGGGGAAACCACCACAAGATAGTTTGCTGGGGTTCTTTTGGAAGACTTGGACCCCCACAGGATGAGTTTTGTGGTCTCTTTGGAAACTTTGGACACACAATTGGTTTTGTTTTTTGAAACTTACCACCCACAGAGGATTTGCTGTGTTTTTTTTGGAAGACTTGGGACCACCACAGAGATAATTTGCTGTGGTCTCTTTGGGAAGACTTGGGCCCCACCACAGAGATAATTTGCTGTGTCTTTTTTGGGAAGACTTTGGACCACCACAGAGATAAGTTGCTGTGTCTCTTTTGGGAAATTTGGGACCACCACAGAGATGATTTTTCTTGGTCATTTTTTGGGAAACTTGGGGACCACCACAGAGATGGTTTGCTGTGGTCTCTTTGGGAAGATTTGGGGACCACCACAGAGATAGTTGCTGGGTCTCCTTTGGGAAGACTTGGGACCACCACAGAGATGAGTTTGCTGTGGTCTCTTTTGGAAATTTGGACCACCACAGAGATGATTTGCTGTGGTCTCTTTTGGGAAGACTTGGGACAACCACAGAGATGATTTGCTGTGGTCTCTTTGGGAAGACTTGGGACCACCACAGAGATGACTTTGCTGTGGTCTCTTTTGGGAAATTTGGGGCCAACCACAGAGATGAGTTTTGCTGGGTTCTTTTGGGAAGACTTGGACCACTACAGAGATAATTTTTGCTGTGGCCCTCTTTGGGAAGACTTGGACCACCACAGAGATAAGTTTGCTGTGGTCTCTTTTGGGAAGACTTTGGCCCACCACAAGATAAGTTTGCTGTGTCTTTTGGGAAGACTTGGACCACCACAGAGATGAGTTTGCTGGGGTCTCCTTTGGAAACCTTGGGACCACCACAGAGATGATTTGCTGTGGTCCCCCTTTTGGGGAAACTTGGACCACAACAGAGATGAGTTTGCTGGGGTCTCTTTTGGAAAGACGGGGACCACCACAGAGATAGTTTGCTGTGGCCCTTTTGGAAGACTTGGCCCACCCCCAGAGATGATTTTATGGGGTCTCTTTTGGGAAGATTTGGGGACCACCACAGAGATGAGTTTGCTGTGGTCTCCTTTGGGAAGACTTGGGACCACCACAGAGAGATTTGCTGTGGTCTCTTTTGGGAAGACTTGGACCAACCCAGAGATGAGTTTGCTGTGGCTCTTTGGTAAGACTTGGGCCCACCACAGAGATGAGTTTGCTTGGTCTCTTTGGAAGACTGGGACCACCACAAGAAGTTTTACTGGGTCTCTTTTGGGAAGACTTGGACCACCACAGAGATGAGTTTGCTTTTGGTCCCCTTTTTGGGAAGACTTGGGACCACCACAGAGATGATTGCGTGGTCTCTTTTGGGAAGACTTGGGACCACCACAGAGATGAGTTTGCTGTGGTCTCTTTTGGAAGACTTGGGACCACCCACAGAGATGATTTGCTGTGGTCTTTTTTGGGGAAGACTTGGGACCACCACAGAGATGAGTTTGCTGTGGTTTCTTTGGGAAGACTTGGGACCACCACAGAGATAAGTTTGCTGTGGCCTCTTTGGAAGACTTGGGACCACCACAGAGATAATTTTGCTGTGGTCTCTTTTGGGAAGACTTTGGACCACCACAGAGATAAGTTTGCTGTGGTCCTTTTGGGAAGACTTGGGACCACCACACAGTCGAGTTTCATCCACTTGCTACATGCGTCTCTGTGAGTGTTGCTTAAGTTGCCTGCCCAACTGGGCATTGTCTATATTCTTGACCCTAGCTGACGCCTGGATATGTCATGAAAGTAACGTTAAGTCATGCAGTCTCAGATCAAGAAAAAATCACATCCAGATTCTCGTCGCGATGAATGTTAAAAAAAGAAAAAGTCCAAACCTGCGGCGTTTCTTTACCTTGCCCCCCCCATGGTGACCTCAATTTCGTGCCTCTCCACGACTATGCCCATGGTTGGGTTCTGTCAAGGTTACCGTGTCGGAAATTTCATGGGGGCTGTCGTTGACAGACGTGGTGGCGCCCTCCGGGGAAAGAGCTCACTCACCTGGTTCCGTTTACGAGCATTGTTATTGTCGATCGTCAGTAGGACGGTTCGTTCAGTGGGCGTCCTGGCTAGAAAAGGTTAATGGGTGCATGCATGGCCCTTACACTCGGGTCATTGTTCATTGCAGTTGGGCCCTCTCCCCATCCCCGCCCCATCCTGCCCCCTTCCTTTCAGAACACAAAACAACAACAAAAAAGAAATCCCGTGAGTATCTTTCATCGGCTATACTGTTCTCTTTTTTTTTTAGTGTTTTTTTTTTAAAAGCCTGAATCCGATCATGTAATCAAACGCTGCATGACTCCTTCCCCGTTTGCTACTAACCGTCCAATCCTTTCTGTAATTCCTGTGACGGGCACTACCTTAAAAGTGAGTTGAAAAGGTCAAATTGCTTATCCGTTTGAGCTTTCTTTTTCTGCTTAGTCTGTTGAGCTTTCTTTTTCTGCGTAGTCCTGTTTGGTCTTTTTCCTGCGTAGTCCTGTTTTGGTCTTTCTTTTTCTCTTAGTCCTGTTTGGTCTTTTTCTGCTTAGTCCTTTTGGCCTTTCTTTTTCTCTTTTCCTGTTTGGTCTTTCTTTTTCTGCTTAGTCCTTTTGGTGTCTTTCTTTTTCTGCTTAGTCCTGTTTTTGGGCTTTCTTTTTCTGCTTAGTCCTGTTTGAGCTTTCTTTTTTTTCTGTTTGATTGTCTTATAGCAGAAAAAAACCCACGACAAATGCGCTTGCAAAAAGCGCACAAAGTATTTAGTCGACAGAGACAGCAAACTTCAAATAAGAAGTCAGACTTGAATAGATTACATAATAAAACATAGGTAATAAAAGGAAATTATGACCAACATATGCGTGTGCAGTCCTTGGAATATAAAACACCATTGACTGTACGATACGGCAATGCACTGGGAATCTGAAAACAACCATTGACTGTACGATACGGCAATGCACTGCATTCACGGGATATCCGTTCCACCCAAACTTCGATCAGCTGTGGCAGAGGATGTAACCTTGGACAGAAAATCAATCCACTTGTTTCTTTGTTCGCAGTCTCGTCAAGCACAAACAGGTCTGGCATTGTTTTAGCGCTGCCGGGCTGGCTGGTTGGGTGGTCGTCTCTGGTGCTGGCTTATGTCGGGGTATTCAGAACTGTGGAATCGTGTTTCATCATAATTGTGCTTGTTTTGTTGTTCGTGTTGTCTTGTTTCGTGTTGTCCTTGTTTCGTGTTGAGTGACTTTGCGATCGTGTCGGGCGTGGATTAGCGTGCTTTGTGTCAGCATGTGTTATATTGATTGACACGTGTTGTGTTGATTGACACTGTGTTGTATTGATTGACACTGTGTTGTATTGATTGACACTGTGTTGCGTTGATTGACACTGTATTGCATTGATTGACGCTGTGTTGCGTTGATTGACACTGTGTTGTGTTGATTGACACTGTGTTGCATTGATTGACGCTGTGTTGCGTTCATTGACACTGTGTTGTGTTGATTGACACTGTGTTGCGTTGATTGACACTGTGTTGCATTGATTGACGCTGTGTTGCGTTGATTGACACTGTGTTGTGTTGATTGACACTGTGTTGCATTGATTGACGCTGTGTTTGCGTTCATTGACACTGTGTTGTGTTGATTGACACTGTTTGTGTTGATTGACACTGTGTTGCATTGATTGACGCTGTGTTGCGTTGATGACACTGTGTTGTGTTGACTGACACTGTGTTGCATTGATTGACGCTGTGTGCGTTGATTGACACTGGTTGCATTGATTGACGCTGTGTTGCGTGATTGACACTGTGTTGTGTTGATTGACACTGTGTGCATTGATTGACACTGTGTTGCGTTGATTGACGCTGTGTTGCATTGATTGACGCTGTGTTGCGTTGATTGACACTGTGTTGTATTGATTGACACGTGTTGCGTTGATTGACACTGTGTTGCGTTGATTGACACTGTGTTGTATTGATTGACACTGTGTTGTATTGATTGATACTGTGTTGCGTTGATTGACCACTGTGTTGCATTGATTGACGCTGTGTTGCGTTGATTGACACTGTGTGTGTTGATTGGCACTGTGTTGCATTGATTGACACTGTGTTATGTTGATTGACACTGTGTTGTGTTGATTGACACTGTGTTGCATTGATTGACACTGTGCTGTGTTGATTGACACTGGTTGTGTTGATTGACACTGTTTGCATTGATTGACACTGTGTTGCATTGATTGACGCTGTGTTGCGTTGATTGACACTGTGTTGTGTTGATTGACACTGTGTTGTGTTGATTGACACTGTGTTGTGTTGATTGACACTGTGTTATATTGATTGACACTGTGTTTATTGATTGACACTGTGTTGTATTGACACTGTGTTATATTGATTGACGCTGTGTTGTATTGATTGACACTGTGTTGTGTTGATTGACACTGTGTGTATTGATTGACACTGTGTTGTATTGATTGACGCTGTGTTGTAATTGATTGACGCTGTGTTGTATTGATTGACACTGTGTTTGTGTTGATTGACACTGTGTTGTGTTGATTGACACTGTGTTGTAGTGATTGACACTGTGTTGTAGTGATTGACACTGTTGTGTTGATTGACACTGTGTTGTGTTGATTGACACTGTATTGTAGTGGTTGACACTGTGTTGTTGATTGACACTGTGTGTTGTTGATTGACACTGTGTTGTATTGATTGACAACTGTGTTGTATTGATTGACACTGTGTTGTATTAACACCGTGTGTAGTGATTGACACTGTGTTGTATTGATTGACACGGTGTTGTATGATTGACACTGTGTTGTATTGATTGACACTGTTTGTGTTTGATTGACACTGTTTGTATTGATTGACACTGTGTTGTATTGATTGACACTGTATTGTATTGACACTGTGTTGTGTTGATTGACATTATGTTGTAGTGATTGACACCGTGTTGTAGTGATTGGCACCGTGTTGTAAGTGATTGACACGGTGTTGTATTATGATTGACACGGTGTTGTATTGATTGACACTGTTTTGTATTGATTGACACGGTGTTGTATTGATTGACACTGTGTTGTATTGATTGACACTGTGCTGTGTTGATTGACACTGTGTTGTATTGATTGACACGTGTTGTATTGATTGACACTGTATTGTCTTGACACTGTGTTGTGTTGATTGACATTATGTTGTAGTGATTGACACCGTGTTGTAGTGATTGACACCGTGTTGTAGTGATTGACACGGTGTTGTATTGATTGACACTGTGTTGTATTGATTGACAACCGTGTTGTAGTGATTGACACCGTGTTGTATTGATTGACAACCGTGTTGTATTGATTGACACTGTGTTGTGTTGATTGACACTGTGTTGTGTTGATTGACACTGTGTTGTGTTGATTGACACTGTGTTGTATTGATTGACACTGTGTTGTATTGACACTGGTTGTGTTGATTGACATTATGTTGTAGTGATTGACACTGTGTTTGTATTGATTGACACTGTGTTGTATTGATTGACACTGTGTTGCGTTGATTGACACTGTGTTTGCATTGATTGACGCTGTGTTGCGTTGATTGACACTGTGTTGTGTTGATTGACACTGTGTTGCATTGATTGACGCTGTGTTGCGTTCATTGACACTGTGTTGTGTTGATTGACACTGTGTTGCGTTGATTGACACTGTGTTGCATTGATTGACGCTGTGTTGCGTTGATTGACACTGTGTTGTGTTGATTGACACTGTGTTGCATTGATTGACGCTGTGTTGCGTTCATTGACACTGTGTTGTGTTGATTGACACTGTGTTGTGTTGATTGACACTGTGTTGCATTGATTGACGCTGTGTTGCGTTGATTGACACTGTGTTGTGTTGATTGACACTGTGTTGCATTGATTGACACTGTGTTGCGTTGATGACGCTGTGTTGCATTGATTGACGCTGTGTTGCGTTGATTGACACTGTGTTGTATTGATTGACACTGTGTTGCGTTGATTGACACTGTGTTGCGTTGATTGAACACTGTGTTGTATTGATTGACACTGTGTTGTATTGATTGATACTGTGTTGCGTTGATTGACACTGTGTTGCATTCATTGACGCTGTGTTATGTTGATTGACACTGTGTTGTGTTTGATTGAGACGTGTTGCATTGATTGACACTGTGTTGTGTTGATTGACACTGTGTGTGTTGATTGACACTGTGTTGCATTGATTGACACTGTGTTGCATTGATTGACGCTGTGTTGCGTTGATTGACACTGTGTTGTGTTGATTGACAATGTGTTGTGTTGATTGACACTGTGTTGTGTTGATTGACACTGTGTTATATGATTGACACTGTGTTGTATTGATTGACACTGTGTTGTATTGACACTGTGTTATATTGATTGACCTGTGTTGTATTGATTGACACTGTGTTGTGTTGATTGACACTGTGTTGTATTGATTGACACTGTGTTGTATTGATTGACACTGTGTTGTATTGATTGACGCTGTGTTGTATTGATTGACACTGTGTTGTGTTGATTGACACTGTGTTGTGTTGATTGACACTGTGTTGTATGATTGACACTGTGTTGTGTTGATTGACACTGTGTTGTGTTGATTGAACACTGTGTTGTGTTGATTGACACTGTATTGTAGTGATTGACACTGTGTTTGTGTTGATTGACACTGTGTTGTGTTGATTGACACTGTGTTGTGTTGATTGACACTGTGTTGTATTGATTGACGCTGTGTTGTATTGATTGACACTGTGTTGTGTTGATTGACACTGTGTTGTGTTTGATTGACACTGTGTTGTGTTGATTGACACTGTGTTGTGTTGATTGACACTGTGTTGTGTTGATTGACACTGTATTGTAGTGATTGACACTGTTTTGTGTTTGATTGACACTGTGTTGTGTTGATTGACACTGTGTTGTATTGATTGAGACTGTGTTGTTTTGATTGACACTGTGTTGTATTAACACCGTTTGTATTGATTGACACTGGTGTTGTATTGATTGACACTGTGTTGTATTGATTGACACTGTGTTGTGTTGATTGACACTGTGTTTGTATTGATTGACACTGTGTTGTATTGATTGACACTGTATTGTATTGACACTGTGTTGTGTTGATTGACATTATGTTGTAATGATGACAACCGTGTTGTAGTGATTGACACCGTGTTTGTAGTGATTGACACGGTGTTGTATTGATTGACACTGTGTTGTATTGATTGACACCGTGTTGTAGTGATTGACACCGTGTTGTATTAATTGACACTGTGTTGTGTTGATTGACACTGTGTTGTGTTGATTGACACGTGTTGTGTTTGATTGACACTGTGTTGTATTGATTGACACTGTGTTGTATTGACACTGTGTTGTGTTGATTGACATTATGTTGTAGTGATTGACACCGTGTTATAGTGATGACACGGTGTTGTATTGATTGACACGGTGTTGTATTGATTGACACTGTGTTGTATTGATGACACCGTGTTGTAGTGATTGACACGTGTTGTATTGATTGACACTGTGTTGTATTGATTGACACTGTTTGTGTTGATTGACACTGTGTTGTATTGATTGACGCTGTGTTGTATTGATTGACGCTGTGTTGTGTTGATTGACACTGTGTTATGTTGATTGACACTGTGTTGTATTGATTGACACCGTGTTGTAGTGATTGACACGGTGTTGTATTGATATGACACTGTGTTGTGTGATTGACACTGTGTTGTATTGATTGACGCTGTGTTGTGTTGATTGACACTGTGTTATGTTGATTGACACTGTGTTGTATTGATGACACGGTGTTGTAGTGATTGACACGTGTTGTTTTGATTGACACTGTGTGTATTGACTGAAACTGGTTGCTGTGCTTTGTAATTGTTCTGACCACGCGTTGGGCTAATGCCAGGTCAGACATCCGCTGAGTTGTAGCACGAGACCCTCTTCTTCAATTCTCTCATCTTGGTTGTTCATTCATTTATCCATCAGCTTAAAAACATGCGAAGTGTGGTCTCAAAACTTAGCGGATGTGCGTAGCATATATGGACTAGTCCGCACGCAGTGACGCCTCCTTGATGAAACTGAAACTGAAACTGTTCTCAGCATGGATTATGCTGTCTTGTATCAATTTGTATTGTATCAAACAAGACTGTGTCCGACCTGACTATCTCCCTCAGCACTGCGTTGCCGATGGCAACGTACCTACCGCTATCCCTACCCCCTATTCATATAACCTAACTCAACCCCCATGCTCTCTCAGCTGTACCCTACAGCGAGTTGACAGGAAAAACAGTGCTGTGTATTTACACCAAAAGATGTGTGAATGAAATTCTGCGCCAGAAGTTGTTGAACAGATGTACTGTGGGAAATAAAAGAGTGTGAAGTGAAGAACGGAGGCGTCATTTCGACATTGACGGAAAGGTCTCTATACGCCCCCCCCCCCCTCCCTCAACTCCCCCTCCCCCCCCACTTCCGTTCTTCTCGTCCCTCCCCTCCCCCCATCCACCCCCCCCCCCCCTCCCCCTCCACCCCTCCCCCCCCCCCCTGCCACCACTGTTCTTGCTCTTTTTAGGAACAAAAATCAAAGAGGATTAAGAAGGGCATTCGATAATATTTCAAGATGATCACACACACGCGTCACGAGCAATCGCCGTTGACAATGTGCAGACAATGACACCTTCCCACCTTCCTCCTCTTCCTTCTTCCACCTCCACCTCCACTCCTCCACCTTCTCTACTACCCCCTCCATTCAAATCCACTAAACCCCTTTCTGGTCATATCCAATGTGCTGGCGAAGAAATGCTTGAAAGAGTCCGAAACTCGTACAGAGAAGCATACAAGTCAAGAGGTCAGTGTGATTTTGAGTTGACTGTTGAAATGAATGCGAGACTGACACCTGACCCTCTCCCTACTCCTCAAACCTCTCTCTCTCCTTTCTGCCTTTCTCCCTGCTCCACCCCACCCCCACCCCTCCTGCCCTCCCCTCCCCTCCCCTCCCCGCGCCCCACTACTTCCGCTACGGCCAAGTCAAGTCCCCGCATGCTGAAGGAGAAGAGAGACTCATGCGGTGGTGAGGGAGAGAAATGGGGAGAGGGTGAACGGGGGGAGGAGGGTGGGAGGGAGGGATGGAATGATTCTCTGCTATGCAAGAGAACGTTCTTGAAGGTGTGAATGAGATAACACCTAAAAACGAGCCTCCAGGGATATCGATTCCATATTGGGGCTGGGGTGGGGAGGGGGCAGATGGTGGTGTCGGTGGTGGTGGTGGTGGTAGTGGTGATGGAGGAGGAGGGAGTTGGTTTTAAGCATTCCAGCAACACAGCTCTGGATAAACCCAACTCTCCGTCTTCCTTCTCCCTAACCCCAACCCCTGCACCATCCCCTCCCAACCCCTCCTTCCCCCCTCACACACACACACACACACACACACACACACACACACACACACACACACACACACACACACACACACACACACGCACGCACGCACACACACACACACACACACACACACACACACACACACACATGCATACATACACACACACGCCAGCACGCACGCACGCACGCACGCACGCACGCACACACACACACACACACACACACACACACACACACCACACACGCACACACATCCCCCATGTCAGAGACGATGGTTTAATGATGATGCCCACAATGGCCGCGCAGTGAGCTGCTCCTTAAGCCCCCCTCCAGGACCACGTCAGATCGTTCACAAACCCCAACACACGGCCCAAGTTTTAGAGAGACTTCCACTATGTTGTCATCAATCGTAGTGCTCTCCCTTTATGACCCATTTTTGTCTCCCTTGTTTTGCGAAGTCTCTCCTCCCCCCCCCCCCCCCCCCCCCCCCATCCCCCACCATACACCCGTCATCCTTCCCCTCTTGTAACTTTTTATTACATGCATTTTTGTCAATGTCGTCATGTGGCGACTGGATAGTCTTCTTCTTCTTCTTCTTCTTCTTCTTCTTCTTCTCTTCTTCTTCTTCATTATCATCATCTCTTCTTCTTCTTCTCTTCTTCTCTTCTTCTTCTCTTCTTCTTCATTATCATCATCTTCATCTCTTCTTCTTCTTCTTCTCTCTTCTTCTTCTTCTTCTTCTTCATTATCATCATCTTCTTCTTCTTCTTCTTCCTTCTCTTCTTCTTTCTTCTTCTTCTTCTTCTTCTTCTTCTTCTTCATCTTCATCATCTTCTTCTTCTCTTCTCCTTCTTCTTCTTCTTCTTCTTCTTCAGCGCTAGCGTTCCAGTATCTGGTAGCGTGTGAACTCGTTTTAACCAGTTGGATACTCACACTATACTCGAGAGTATAGTCACTTCACTCCGACTTCGTTGAGTGCAGAAATTTGTGGGAAGAGGTTGTGGGGAAAAAAAAGATAGATAAAAGATATGGTAGACAGAAAGGACAGTAGACGACAGTACAGCAAAGGAGGAGACAGAGTTACTGAGAGCGAAAGGAAAAGGGACGTTACTAGCACAGAATGTCCAGAAGGAGGGGGGAAATATTTGTACAAAAGACCCCCCTCCCACTCCCCCCCCCCCCCCCCCCCCACCGGTATCCTCTGGGGGGAGGGGGGGGGAGGTGGGAGGGGGGGACTGAATAGTGACAGTTGAAAGGATGGAGCGGCAGGCGCTTACAGCAGCCTGTTCTGTGTGTCAGCGTTTTGCTGATGTGGCATGTTTACCTCTTCCTTTGTTGTGCTGACACTTTCAGTCTGTGGGGTTGGTTTGTTCGCTGGTCTGGAAGAGCATTAAAAAAAAAAACACCCGATGAGCCGATTTTATCGCAGCTTGGTGTGTGTGTGGTGGGGGTGAGGGGTGGCAGGGGAGGATGCATTACGGCCTGAGGGCGACGTTATGACGTTTGGAGATGGATCCATGTGGAGGATCTTTATCAAAGAGCAGACCCGGATCTTTTGAACCTTAGCAGAGGTCTCGGCGTTTTCCTGAGCGCCGTACTGGTTTAGTCGTTTTTGTTTCATTTTATTGAAATATGTGACCCAGCCCCCTCCCCCTCCCTCCCCCCCCCCCCCCCCGCCCCTCCCCCCCCCCCCCCCCCCCTCCCCCCCGCCCTCCCTCCCCAACACCACAAAATGAGGTGCGTGTCACCTGTGGAATACTTTAAGACTTTATACATATTTTTTATGCTGATCTTTCTTGGTTAGAACTACTTACTTCGTGACATAATAGGGTCTTTGTAAGATGGTAATCTTATAAAACCCTTTTTTATGAAAATGGGAAAAAAAAAACTGAATCACAAATCACAGGTTTAGCCCTTTCTCTTATCACTAACATCTTACATCTGACTGTTCTTAAAATTTTAGATCCCTACTAATCACATAAAAACAAAGATTGGAGGAGAGAGACACAGAGAGAGAGAGAGAGAGAGAGAGAGAGAGAGAGAGAGAGAGAGAGAGAGAGAGAGAGAGAGAGAGAGAGAGAGAGAGAGAAACAGATTGAGAGAGAGAGAGAGATAGACAGACAGACAGACAGACAGTTTGAGACAGAGAGAGAGATAGAGAGATAGACAGAGAGAGAGAGAGAGAGAGAGAGAGAGAGAGAGAGAGAGAGAGAGAGAATAGGAGAAACAGAAGAACAAGAACAGAAATAACAAGAAGAACACGAAGAAGAACAAGAACAAGTAGAACAAACACAAGAACAAAAAGAGCAAGAAGGAGAGAAGAACAAGAGCAAGAAGAAGGAAGCGAAAGCTCAAACAACTCGGTCTCTCCTTCCCTCCCAGTCAATCCTCTTCATCACTGATGCAAGCAAGATCAGTGCTGTCTTTCATGGGGGCGAGTGGTCAGAGAGGATTTTGGGTTTTCACTGGCAACAGAAGTCAAGTGTCCTTTCACTTTGGCAAATACACTCTGGAATTATGGATTGTGTCACCAGAAAGGCTGCGGTTGGGAGCGGGGAAGGAGCGCGAGTCTCTCTCTCTCTCTCTCTCTCTCTCTCTCTCTCTCTCTCTCTCTCTCTCCTCTCTTCTCTCTCTCTCTCTCTCTCTCTCTCTCTCTCTCTCTCTCTCTCTCTCTCTCTCTCTCTCTCTGTGGTAGACTTGATATTATAGTGCAGCGGATTTCTCGATGGACAGTTTTGTCAAAAGTGCCCGTTGGATATCCGTTATCGTAATGATCCCAGTTGACTTCGATTACGGGAACTTGCTCGCCTCAAATCCTCATGATAGCCTTTTCTTTTTGGCTACAAATCTCGGAATAAGCGCCAGTTCTCGCAGTGAGAATACATGCAATGTGAATCGCAGTAGGCTAGCTTGGCTAACGGAGCGTGCAAGAGAGCAGTGAACAGTGAGTGTTAGGCGGTGAGAACCAGTTGTAGGCCTACGGAAGAATCATACGCTCCTCTATAATATCATGACAACGGAATTTTCACCCTATTTTACAGACAGTGGGAAAAGAAAAACATTGTGCTCAACAGACAGTAACTGCTCAACGGACAGTGAACATTCAGAAGAAAAGAAAGGAGAGAAGGAGGGTGACAGCAAGAAACTAAGAATAGAAACCATTAGTGCCACAGATATGGAAGAAGTCAACAGCACCCTCGGCAGTATGTGCAAAAGCTAGCTACAGTCAGTACCAAGGAGGACATTGAGAGCATGAGGTCCGAGTTGAGGAGTGAGATGACACAGCTGGCAGAAAGATTCGATCGGCGGCTAGATCTCCTGAAAGCAGCCTGTTCGACCTGCAGAAAGATCGAGACAGTCTGACCCAGGCGGTGCAACAACTGAAGGCCGAGAACGCATCCCTAAGGTCCAAGGTGGAGGCCAGCCAGAAGGAGACCCTGACGCTGAGGAGCGCACAGAAACGACCATGAGCAGCACGGGCGTTCTTGGAACGTTCGTGTACATGGCTGAAAGAGGCAGCCAAACCCGCGGAGGAGACAGCGGCTGACTGCATCCAAAAGTGCGTGCAGCTGTTCTCGGAGAGGTGGGTGTGGCCGTCAGTGCTGCAGACGTCGAAGTCGCGCACCGTGCAGGCAGACCGGGGGACCGACAGGGGGTGCGGGAGGGAACAAGCCGCGTCCAATTCTGGTAAGATTTTTTTCCAGACAAAAAGAAAAAGAAGTGTTGCCAATCGCAGAAAACTCAAGCAAACAGGAATTTCAATCAGTGAGGATTTGACTGTACTGAACCTCAATTACTGAACAGGCAGCCGATCACTCAGCCACAATGTCAGCCTGGCATCAAACGGCAAAATCATCGCCAAACTCAAAAATGGAAAGACTGTCAGACTGAGCATTGAAAACGAAGTAAACTCCTTCCTCCAAAAGAAAGTCCCGTTGAGTTACCTATTTTGAGAGAAGTAATCCCACAGAAAAATATGTTTTCGTTGTTTTGTGCTTTCTTCATTTCCTTAAATACTTGAGTTGTAAAGCAACAGTATGAAGATGACATTTGTAAAGTCATTTGTTGCATTAATACATTTTCCCATTAAGTGTGACCATGAAACTAGTACTTCGTTCTTATGCGATGAAAAAACTGCAACCCTATAGACAGCTCTTTTTTGTACACATGGTCATGTCCTTTGAATTACCGATCAAACTATTAATCAGTTGATATGCTTTTCATTGCTGGTTAATTCTTCTACTGTCCTGATAAAGAGGGTTTGTATGATTCGATTGAGGTAGGAGCAAGTGTGGGAAATGAGTGCCGGAAATTTCTATTTATTTAGTCTGTTTATTCATGTATTCATTTATATGATATCATTTTTAAAAAAAACTTCCTCCCCTCCCCCCTCCGCCTTCCCCCTCTGCCCCCATCCTCTGCCCCCACTACCATTCCCTTCCCCCCCCCCCCCCCCCCCCCCCCCCGCCTCCTTGCTCCCGAAATCGAAAGCTATAATTATGCACTCATGAGCATGATGGTAGAACTGTGTGTTTTGTTTTCTAAAAACTTCCTTTTGCCCCCCTCCCCCCCCCCCCCTCTCCCCGTCTATTCTCCTCCTGTCCCTATTCTCTCTGTCTCCTCCCCCGGCCCCCACTCCCATTACTATCCCCCCTTCCCCCCTCCCCTCCCCTTCCACCTCCTTGCTCCCGTAATCGAAAGCTATAACTATGCGCTCATGAGCATGATGGTGGAACTGTGAGTGTTCTGTTTTCTGAAAACTTCCCTTTACTCCCCCCACCCCCCTCTCTGCCCCCCCCCCCCCTCCCCCTGCTCCCTCTACCCCCGTCCTCTGCCCCCACTCCCATTGCTATTCCCCCTCCCCCTCACCCTCCCTGTTCCCGAAATCTAAAGCAATAATTATGCACTCATGAGCATGATGGTAGAACTGTGTGTGTTGGTAGGCCTCTGTGTGTTGTGTGTGTGTGTGTGTGTGTTGTGTGTGTGTGTGTGTGTGTGTGTGTGCGTGCGTGCGTGCGTGCGTGCGTGCGTGCGTGCGTGTGTGTGTGTGCGAAGGCGCTGGCGTGTAGGAGTGTGTGAATGTAGGTGTATTTGGTATTTTGGAGGTGTGTATGTGTGTGAGGGTGAGATGCTTCCAACGTTCGTTGACAGTGTTTGGTTTTGAATACCTTCCGGACAACATGTTTGTATATTGGCATAATTTTGTACGGTACTGTGGAAGTATGGCTCACGACTTTTTTTTTTTTTTTTTTTTTTTTTTTAAATAAAATTCATTGGTATGTGAAAGTTAAAGTTGGACTTAACCTGCTGATACTAAGAATGACATAAAACAGCTTTTTCCTGGGGTGATTGGAGGATTGCAGAGGCTTGTGAATGATTATGCTCAGTACACTGGCGTGTATAAGGTGTGACACAAACCCTTTTTTTTGGGTGGGGGGGGGAGTAATATGACAACCGACTCCTCTTGATAATTATCTTTGCTACAATTGTGATTCAGAGAACAGTGATTTTAATTTATGATGAGGATGTTGAGGATTATAATATTTAAGATTTCTTTCTATTGGCGTGCTAATAACATACACAAAACTATTCTGCATGTGGAATCGAAGTGGTTGTAAACTCATACCTATTGGTCAATTATCACTAATGCCAGTATTGATCAGCATCATCATCACCATCGTTGTCGTCATCATTATTAGTCCTAGTATTGCTCCGATTGATGTTGCTGCTGATGCTGCTCGATATCGTTTTCCAATGTGATCATGATTACACACCAATATTGGTAGTAGTCATATTTCTATTGTTATTGTTATCACTATAATTTTTGTTGATTGTTATTATTATAATAATAATGTTATTATTATTATTATTATTATTAATTATATTATTATTATTATTGTTATTATTATTATTGTTGTTGTTATTATTATAATTATCAGTATTACTATTACAATGATTATTATTATTGGTGGTGGTGGTGGTAATGGTAGTGGTAATAACATTAATATTGATATTAACACCCTGCAGTTGATCTCCGTGTTCCCTACCCATCAATCTTTTTTTTCTTTCTTTCTGCGTACGCAGGCTGATACTCCTGCGGACACTCCCTGTATAGCCAGGCAGTGGAGTTTTGTGTGTATGACCCTTTTTTATCCCGCCATTAAGGCAGCCATACTCCATCTTGGGGGAAACCCATCAATCTAATCTGAGTGTCCTTGTAATTTTTTTAATTTTTTTTTCTTCCTTCAAGGCACTTCGCTTTGATTTGAACTGCAGACTGATGTATTTGCTTGCTGATTATTGAATGATTTGAACTGCAGACTGATGTATTTGCTTGCTGATTATTTAATGATTTCGTGAGTGCATACATATTGGTTCTTTTATTCTTGTTTTTTCTGCCAATGTAGGGAAGCCAATATTCTTCAGTCACTAGGGTTAAATGTGCAAAACACTGTCCATGAACTGGTGTAGGTGCCTGTGCATGTGGGATTATTGTGTGCGTGCGCGAATGCCTGCATGCGTGCGTGTGTGTGTGTGTAAATGCGTGCGCGCGCGTGAGTGTGTGTGTGTAAGTAAGTGCGTATGGAAGTGTGTGTGTGCGTGCGTGCGTGCGTGCGTGCGTGTGTGCGTGTGTGCGTGTGTGTGTGTGTGCGAGCGCGCGAGTGAGTGAGTGAGTGTGTGTGTGTGTGTGGTGTGTGTGTGTGTGTGTGTGTGTGTGTGTGTGTGTGTGTGTGTGTGTGTGTGTGTGTGTGAGTGTGTGATTTTTTGTGGCCTAAGATCTGTAAATGGTTTTTACTGTGGAGTGCATGTTTAAGAAGCCTCGCAGTTCTTATCTTTTGATGAATGATCACTTTTTTTTTTCTGGAGAGTAAAATGTGTTTAGGAATGAGAGTACTAGCAGATGTATGTGTAAACATTGTTGAGTGAAAGGGTAAAAAATAAGGAGGTTTTTGAGTTTAGGAAATGTAAATAGTTTGTAGTCTTGGGGTGTTTTGTTTGAGAGGGTGCACATTTTGTTGTTGTTGTCTTTTTGGATTTCAACCATGGTTCTTTTTCGGGAGAGCTGAGTGGTATCTAAGAATAAGAGTGCCAGTATATGTATGTGCAAACATTGCTGTGTGAAAGGGTAAACGATAAGAGTGCTTTTGAAGTTTAGGAAATGTAAATAATTTGTAATCTTGGGTACATAGTTAATTAGACGCACATTTCTGTTCTTTTTTTACTGGATATTATTCGTGGTTCTTTTTTCTAGAAGAGGTTCACTGCTCCCTGCAGTATTTTGAAAGCAACAGTTTTGTTGTTGTAAAAAATGACATACAAGCTCCGCCGAAGCAAGGCCTGTAGTCACCGTCTGAAATAATCTTTTTGTGTTTCTGTGTGTTACATTGAATGTTAATTCGTCATGTTTTGTATGTTACTTGTTCACATGTTTGAGTTTTTCGTTTCAGTACAATATAAAACAGAACAGGTTTGCTAAGACATATGGGGAAAGTGTTACTCACAATGATAATTATTAAATGAGTAGTCTCTCAATAGCCTCAGCGAATGTACAAGGCCTTGGAAATTTTCAGAAAAGAAGGGATGTTTTCCAATTTCTTAGACAGAAACAAAACTCTATATACTATTTACAAGACACTCATTTCACACAAAAGCTAGAGAAACAAGTAAGAGCCGAATGGGGATATGATTGTTATTTCGCTTCATATACGTCACAATCAAGGGGGTTGCAATATTATTTAATAACAATTTTGATTTCAAGGTGAAAAAAGTTATAAGGACACAGAGGGTAATTACATTATCATTATTATTCGTACTATGGAAAAAGAATTAGCCCTTGTAAACGTTTATGGTCCAAACACTGACACTCCCCAATTTTACACAGATTTACAAAGTAAAGTTCAACAACTGACTTACGACAGAATCATATTTGAGGGGACTGGAACTTAGTTTTAAATCCAGCATTAGACTATTACAATTATAAACATAACAATAACACACGAGCTCAAGAAAAGGTGATAGAATTGTCAAATGAAATGGAATTAATAGATGTATGGAGAGAAATCAATCCAGAAACACAAAGATACACATGGAGAAGACCAAATCCACCACAACAAGCTAGACTAGACTTTTTTCTTATCTCAGAAAACTTAATCTCCAATGTACGTGATGCTGATGTAAACATTGGTTATAGAAGTGATCATTCTCGCATCTCAATAACATTAGATTTTAGCGAGGACACAAAATCAAGAAATTTTGGAAGTTTAATGCATCACTGCTAAGAGATGAAAGATATGTGGATCTTGTTAATGAAACTATCAAAAATACAAAAGAACAATATGCTGCATTAATATACGAAAGAAAAGAAATTGATAATATTCCTTTAGAAAACCTTTGTTTTACTATTTCAGATCAGTTGTTCTTAACACTTTGTTTATGGGAAAAAAGAAAAGCGTCAATGGAATATAGTGCAAGAAAGAAAAAGAAAACGCACAGGCAGAAAAGAAATTAGAAGAAGAAATATCAATCATAGAAAACAAACTTAGCAAAACAATTGAAGAACAGCATCAACTACACAATAAAAGAGAAGATCTTGTAGCATTGAGGAAATCAAAAATACAAGGAATATTAGTAAGAAGCAAAGTGAGATGGGCTGCAGAAGGGGAAAAGGTAACTAAATACTTTTGTAACCTTGAAAAAAGACACTACATTAGTAAGCAAATGTATAAGATCATTCAAAAGATGGAAATTGTCTTGAAAAGACAGAGGATATCCTACAAGAAACTAGAAATTATTATGAAAACCTATATAATGAAAAAGAATGTAAAGCCACAGATTTAGAAAACTATGTTAATAACCTTCCAAAACTGTCAGAAACACAGGCAGCCTCACTTGAAGGTAAGCTTACTCTTGAGGAAGCATCGCAGGCACTCAAAAACATGAAAAATGGAAAAAGTCCTGGAACAGATGGAATGACCGCAGATTTTCTTAAATTTTTCTGGAAAAAAATAGGTGTTCTAGTTGTTCGTAGTCTAAATGAGGGCTTTGAACAGAAACAGATGTCGATTACACAGAGAGAAGGTATCATAATTGTCTCCCTAAGGGAGATAAACCTAGAGAGTATTTGAAAAACTGGCGTCCCATTTCCCTTCTTAATGTTACTTACAAAATAGGATCGTCATGCATCGCAAATAGAATTAAATCAGTTTTGCAAAAACTAATAAATGAAGATCAGACAGGTTTTATCAGTGGCAGATATATTGGTGACAATGCAAGACTTATTTATGATGTAATCTATTACCTAAAGAAAAAAAACTTGCCAGGACTTTTAGTTTCACTGGATTTTGAAAAAGCTTTCGACTCTATTAACTGAAATATATGCATAAAGTAATGAAGTTTTTGGATTTGGGAATGACATTTGTAACTGGATAAATGCTTTTTATACCAATATAAAATCTTCAATCATTGTGAATGGAAAAGCGTCGCAAAACTTCCCTATTAAACGCGGATGTAGGCAAGGAGATCCAATATTTCCTTACTTGTTTATTTTATGTGCAGAACTATTGGCATGTAAGATAAGAGAAAATCAAAACCCTACAAGCATACAGCTGTCAGACACGCAATGTAAAATCAGTCAATTTGCAGACGACACAGTGCTGTATCTAGAAGGAGATAAAAAATCGTATGAAACAACTTTTAAAATCCTCCAAGAGTTTCAATGTATATCAGGATTAAAACTAAATTATGAAAAAACTTGCAATGTGTGGATAGGCAATAAATGTAATAGTGAATGCAGATTTTTACCAAAACTCAAAATGACTTGGAACCCCATAAAATGTTAAAATCTTAGGCCTTTGGTTTACAAATGATCTAAGCAATGTAGCAGAACTAAACGTAACAGAAAAGTTTCAAGAAACTAAAAAACTATTCAATATATGGATGAAAAGAACAACTACACCCCTTGGTAGAATAGCTATTCTTAAATCGGTTATATTGTCAAAATTAACCTACTTGTGGGTCATGCTCCCAAACCCACCTGACAACATAGTTCAACAACTGCAAACAATGTTGTTTTAAATTCGTATGGGACAAAAAAAGGGATAAAGTTAAAAGGAATGTAGCAACACAAGATATACAAAATGGTGGAATTAAAATCCCTCACATAGCATCATTTATTAATTCACTAAAACTAACATGGTTAAAGAAGTGCTATGCACAGACGTTCAGTGCAAAATGGAAACAAATTCTGATTAAAGAATGCCCACAATTGAAATGCTAGAGGAGTATGGGTCTTCGGTACTTAAAATTGGAGGTCGCCCAATAAATATGTTTTTGGAAAGATTTTTCAAGAGCTATAATACAATTCTTTGAAAAAATTGATTCATACGACAATAAAGACATACTGATGGAGCCCTATTTTACAATAACAAATTCAAGATCGATGGAAAGGAATTCTACTTTGATGAGTGGGCAGAAGGAAATGTTTTCCATGTAAAAGATTTACTAAAAGAGGATGGTAAATTCATGAATGTTAATGAGTTCCAAAACATCTTGCAACGTCCAGTTCAAAGACTGAAATATTTTGGCTGTGTAAGTTCTATTAGAGAATTCTTGAGAAAAAAGGAAATAAAATTAGAAAATAACAGAAACGAAGGAACTGAACACCACAAAGCATTTAGCCAAATGATTCATGCTCCCAAGGGAACAAAATATTCTATGAAATACTGATTGGTAAACCAGTGTTGCCTAATGCATGTGGGGGATGGGAAAGAAATCTGCAAATGGAAATTCCTTGGGCAAATATTTTCAGGAAACAAAAAAAATAAAAGAAATAAGGTTAAAGTGGTTTCAAGTAAAATTAATTATCGGTTTTGGTGACAAATTCAATTCTAACAGATATGGGAGTAACAGAAAACAACAAGTGTAGTTTTTGTGAAGATGTTAAAGACTCCATTTTGCACTACTTGTGGGAATGTCAACATGTGCAAAGTTTTTGGACAGAATTTACAGAGTACATAAAAGGAAAATGTGCAAATTGTGATCGACTGAAACTAAATCAGTTACTAGTACTCTTTGGAAATGACAACAAAACAAAAACGGACAACTGTTTTCTGCACATCTTATTACTAGCCAAGTATACTATTTATAAATGCAGAATAAGAAAAATAAATCCAACACTCAATTATTCTTAAGAGATTTAAAAGAAGCTTATGTGATAGATAAATATGTATTCAACACTTCTATGCAATATGATAAATTTGTACTGAAATGGGCATCATACACAAATTTGATACAAACTGATTAAGACACAAAAAAGTAAAATACTGTTGCAAAAGGGTTTGTTGTTGTTGTTGTTAATAGAAGTCATGTATATACACACAATTACACAATTTGCTGCCAAACGATGTATGTTTTGTTTTTTTGTTTTTTTTTAATTAGCTTTGGTTGTCCCAAGCCAACATTGACCATAAGATGATTGATCTATGATTACGCTTGTCAAATTATATATCCATTACGGTATGTGGACAGCTTACTAAAGTTCTGCCTTCTATTTAAGATTAACTGTTACATAAAATGACTATAATGTAATGTAATGCTGAGCAAGTCTGTATGGTTAATAAGAGAACAAAGTTTACATAAAGTCTATTATTAAGTACTGTACTAGATATTGACATTGCGTATGTGTTACATGATCAACCCCATGTATAGTAAGAATGATGACACATCTGTGTGCAAACCTTGTTCAACGGGGAAAAAAATGGAATAAAAAAAAAAAAAAAAATCTCGGAATAAGCTTGTTTTGGCTCGAATGCTCAAAAAATCTATTTCTTATTGTTGTTGTGGTGGTGGTGGTGGTGGTTCAAAAGTCATAACAAGCTTTTTGTGGGGTCAAAAGCTTGTAACTTTTTTCTTCATTCAAAAGCTCGTTAAAATCATTGTTGTGTCAAAAGCAGATAATTATTTGGGGGCTTAATAGCTCATGATAACCTTTTCTGGCTTAAACTTCATTATAACTTTTTGGGTTTTTTTTTCTAATCATGACATAATGTCTTAAATACGGCAAAACCAACGAAGATAATTGTTTTTATGCAAGGCCAAAACAAAAATATTTGAACTACCAGCCGCCGTGGCGAAGTGGTTAGCGTCGCGGACTGCCGGCTGGGAGATCGTGGGTTCGAATCCCATCAGAGTCATGTGGGTTTTTCTGCCCCGACCGGCTCCTACCCAGAGTTGAGTTTGCTGCGGACTCAGTTGGGAAGACTGGGACCACACAGTCGAGTTTCATCCACTTAATGGATGCGTTTCTGAGAGTGTTGCTCAAATTTCATGACCAACACTGCAGGTGCCTGTACCTCTCGGGCCTGGTTGACGCCAGGATATATTATGAAAGGAAGCGTAGAGTACAGCCCTGTCATGTAGTCTCAGACCGAAATGGAAATCCGTAGCATCATCTTAATCATCCTCATTCCCATTGATCAGCATTTTTAAAAAAATGTCTCAAATTCTGTGGCCCTTCATGCCCTGCTCTCATGGTGACCTCAATTTCGATGTCCTCTCCGCGTCTGTGGCCTTGGTTTGGTTCCGTCGGGGTCACCGGTATCGGCGAGTCCATGGGGGCTGTCGCTGGACGGACGTGGTGGCGCCCTCCGGAGGGAGAGCTCACTCACGCCGGCTCCGCGACTAAGCAATTATTGTCGTCAGTAGGGGCTTAGTAGGTGGGGTCTTGCGTATGTTAGATCAGAACAGGCGCCACTGAACACCACCGAAGTGACTCGGCAGCAGTGCAGTGTCTCCTCTGGTGGGTTGCCTCTTGACGACTTGACACTGACTGCTCCCTGTGGATTGCTGGTGCCGGGGCTGCGGCGGGGCCGACCGGGCTATGGCTGTGGACGGGGTGTCGGAATGAGCGGCGTGGGTGCACTGCCTCTGAGGTGGCGCAGAGATTGGGACAGCAAAAAAAAAAAAAAAAAAAAAAAAAAATTGAACTACTAGGTCTATTTTTACACTTTGATGCCAGTTACTTCTTTCACGGTATATGACTTTTGGACTGAAATAACTCCTAATACTTCACCGCCACAGGTTTCGGTGTTTCCTCCGTCATGCTTGCAGAGACGTGGAGCAGACACATCAGTGTGTGGTGCCGCACTGCTGAAAACAACGGGCCATGGGGAGACACAACCAGTCGTAGGACCAATAGGCTGCAAGGAAAAATGTACGCTGCCACATGGAGGGACTGAGGAGGGGCAGGAGGAGGAGGAGGAGGAGGAGGAGAGAAGAGAGAGAGAGAGAGGGAGGGAGGGGGAGGGAGGAGAGAGAGAGAGAGAGAGAGAGAGAGAGAGAGAGAGAGAGAGAGAGAGAGAGAGAGAGGGGAAGAGAGAGAGAGAGAGAGAAGACAAGATAAGACAAAATTCTTTATTTACGAGGATATATAGATAAGCACTGACGCCCTTTTTTCCATCCAGTCCTCGCCCTGAGTAGGACTACAACATGCAGTGACATGGAATAATAAGAAGCAAACAAACAAAGCGGTCTTGCAATTATAGTAGAACATCAATGAAATAGAAGAGAAATGAAAGAAAAATGAATAAAAATAAAAATAATAAAAATGAAGGAGAAGAGAGAGAGAGAGAGAGGAGAGAGAGAGAGAGAGAGAAGAGAGAGAGAGAGAGAGAGAGAGAGAAGAGAAGCGCTATCTGGTCTCTCTTTCCCCACTATTCGCTCTTGTCGGGAGTCCTGTTCGTTTTGGGCAGATCACGAGGAATTGGTTCAAGGGACTGGCTGCCCTCTCGGGTAACCACGTCTGCCAGCTTATTGTTGCACACTTCTCAGCGAGGGCGGCCCTCTGCCTGAACGGAGCCACTACCCCCAGCGCGAGCGGACCACCGGTGTGTGTGTGCTTCAAACGTGCCAGCATCTCAGAATACATCAGCAAGTAGGTAAAGGGGAGACCCGATGCTGGGGAAACACCTTGTCTAGTGGAGCCTGCCAATGTAGGTGGCCGTAAGACCAGCTCATTTCTGGAGCTGCGCGGCAGAACGGGTGGCGTGTCCAGAGTCCACTGGACGGTTAGCGACGGACTGTGGCAGAAAGCCGACCTCTGTGACCTGGCAGGAAGACAGAGAGCCAAACAGATGAGCGGGAAATGATGAATGACTCCGATGGATGCGCGCAATGGAACTTTTCCAGCCGACGAAAGGTGAAAATACAAACTCTCTCTCTCTCTCTCTCTCTCTCTCTCTCTCTCTCTCTTTCTCTCTCTCTCTCTCTCTCTCTTCTTCCTCTCTCTCTCTCTCCAAAGGACCTGGCTTTCAGGAAGTGACAGCTCTGATATGCCATCCCTGTCCCCTCTCCTTGCGAAGTCGGTTTTGCTTTTAAAGGAAGTACCAGACAGACTACGTACACACCGGACAGAGCGAGACAGACAGACAGGCAGACAGATAGATAGAGACAGATACAATGACACACAGACAGACAGACAGACAGAGACAGTGAACACACAGATGGACAAACAGACAGGCAGACGGACAGAGAGCGGTTTTCATTATGTGTCCAGCTATTGGCCACTACGGAGAAAAAACCAGAAGAGAAAGAAAATCTATTCTTTTCTTCTTTAATAACTGACAACAGTGTCATCTCAGCATATTTCAGCGAACATGCAGAGGAGAGAAAACCGATGCTTGAAGAAACACCTTTGTAGTGGAACCTCTGCCCAGTTTGTCTGGCTGCAAGACCAGCTCGTTTCTGGAGCTGCCGAGGCGGAAGAAAGGGTAGCGTGTCCAGAGTGCACTGGACTGGTGTCTGGGTGTCTCTGGCATCACTGTCCTGTTGTTTCGCCCGTCAGACCAGAGACTCTGGTTTCACGTGTCGAAAGAGAATCAGGAGAATCGATGGTAAACCAGTCCTCTGTTAGGCTTAGCTTTAAGAAATCGGCGAGAATGGTGAAGGTGCCGTCGCTGAAAAATCAGCGCGAAGCCCTTTGTACAGAGTCTGTGGAGATTTACTGGAAACAAGTTCGGGCCAACTAATGAAGAGTTTTACAGAGTCTGTGGAGGTATAGTGGAAACAAGTTCGGACCAACTAATGTAGAGTTTTACAGAGTCTGTGGATGTATAGTGGAAACAAGTTCGGACCAATTAATGAAGAGTTTTTTTTGGGGGTTTTTTGTTGTTGTTGTTGTTGTTGTTGTTTTGTTTGTGTTTTTTGCTGTTCCAACCTCTGCGCCACCTCATTCCGACACCACGTCCACAGCCACAGCCCGGTCGGCCCCGCCTGAGCCCCGGCACCGGCAATCCACAGGGAGCAGTCAATATCAAGTCGTCAAGAGGCAACCCACCGGAGGAGACACTGCACTGCTGCCGAGTCACTTCGGTGGTGTTCAGTGGCGCCTGTTCTGATCTAACATACGCAGGACACCACCTACTAAGCCCCCTACTGACGACAATAATTGCTTAGTCGCGGAGCCGGCGTGAGTGAGCCCTCCCTCCGGAGGCGCCACCACGTCCGTCCAACGACATCCCCCATGGACTCGCCGATACCGGT
>CM031608.1:78824619-78829619 GCA_018398815.1 Conus ventricosus
TTTGTTTCGAGCGTGTTGCGCTGTCATCAGGATGGCCCTCGGTTTGCCCACCACCGATGTTATATAGCGTGTGGCTCCCGTTTGCGGTTGTTTGCACGTGCGGGTTGGCTGCACGTGTTTTGGGGGGCTTTCAGGTTTTTGTTTTGGATGTGTTCACTAACAACGATTTCCATTTATGCCTGCAGTTGTTTACTATTTCTGTTTTGGTGTTTAAAGTTGCTAAGTATGGTTTGCATAGTATTAACCATTTTTCAGTTAAACATAGGTTGCACCTTTTTGAAACATTGCTGTATGGTGATGCTCTTTTTATGATTTTCCAGGATAAATTGTAGCTTGTTTTTGCGTCTTTAAGTTTCCAGATATATTTGCTCAGTTCTGTTTGGTTTTTATATTTTTCTTTATTAAATGACTGTTTGTGGTTTGCATATCTGGTTTTGAAGTGGTTTTCAGTGATCCCTATGTATGTTTCTTTTTCATTTTCTGATGTCACAGTAGCCTGGTATACAATGTTGCTGTGAAGACATTTGTTGTTCAGTGGGCACTGCTCCTTTCTGGTGCAATTGCAAGATTTCCTTTCTTCACCCTTCTTTGCTGTGTTGATTTTCATTTTGTTAGATGCGTCAATCAGGTTTTTGAGGTTGGGCATACATGAGTACGATAGTTTGACAGTGTTTTTGTTAAATATTTTGGACAATTTGTGTTCTTTTGGAAATGAAGTTGTTAGGATTCTAAAGAATTCTTTCCCTATGTTCGTTTTGACTTTCCCGTCGTATGGGGGGTTATACCATATGATTTTTCTTTTCCTATTTTTCTTGCTTTTATTTGTGTTGTTGTCTGGGTTGTATTGTAATTTGTAATTGTATCCACTTGTTTGTAGTGCCTCCTGGTATTCTACTGCTGCATTGTTGAACACTCTCTCACTGCATGACAGGTTTGATAGTCTCTTGTTTATGCCATGGGGTATGGTCTTCAATACAGATGGTGGATGGTTACTTTTGGTGTGTACATAAAGAGGTGTATCGTTGGGTTTCTTGTATGGTTTATATATATGATTGTTGAGATCCAGTGTTATGTCTAAGTAGTTCACTACCTTTTTGTTTGCTTCAATGGTAATCTCGTACAAACAAGTCGGACTATACAGAGACGATGGCCTTGCTGCACTAACCAACAACCCAAGAACCATCGAAAACAAGAAGAAAGAACTATGCAAAATCTTCCAAAACCACAACTTAAAGATTACCATTGAAGCAAACAAAAGGTAGTGAACTACTTAGACATAACACTGGATCTCAACAATCATATATATAAACCATACAAGAAACCCAACGATACACCTCTTTATGTACACACCAAAAGTAACCATCCACCATCTGTATTGAAGACCATACCCCATGGCATAAACAAGAGACTATCAAACCTGTCATGCAGTGAGAGAGTGTTCAACAATGCAGCAGTAGAATACCAGGAGGCACTACAAACAAGTGGATACAATTACAAATTACAATACAACCCAGACAACAACACAAATAAAAGCAAGAAAAATAGGAAAAGAAAATCATATGGTATAACCCCCCATACGACGGGAAAGTCAAAACGAACATAGGAAAGAATTCTTTAGAATCCTAACAACTTCATTTCCAAAAGAACACAAATTGTCCAAAATATTTAACAAAAACACTGTCAAACTATCGTACTCATGTATGCCCAACCTCAAAAACCTGATTGACGCATCTAACAAAATGAAAATCAACACAGCAAAGAAGGGTGAAGAAAGGAAATCTTGCAATTGCACCAGAAAGGAGCAGTGCCCACTGAACAACAAATGTCTTCACAGCAACATTGTATACCAGGCTACTGTGACATCAGAAAATGAAAAAGAAACATACGTAGGGATCACTGAAAACCACTTCAAAACCAGATATGCAAACCACAAACAGTCATTTAATAAAGAAAAATATAAAAACCAAACAGAACTGAGCAAATATATCTGGAAACTTAAAGACGCAAAAACAAGCTACAATTTATCCTGGAAAATCATAAAAGAGCATCACCATACAGCAATGTTTCAAAAAGGTGCAACCTATGTTTAACTGAAAAATGGTTAATACTATGCAAACCATACTTAGCAACTTTAAACACCAAAACAGAAATAGTAAACAACTGCAGGCATAAATGGAAATCGTTGTTAGTGAACACATCCAAAACAAAAACCTGAAAGCCCCCCAAAACACGTGCAGCCAACCCGCACGTGCAAACAACCGCAAACGGGAGCCCACACGCTATATAACATCGGCGGTGGGCAAACCGAGGGCCATCCTGATGACAGCGCAACACGCTCGAAACAAATTTGTAGATAGTTTTAAGATTCCTCTTTTAACTTCTTTTAACTAATGTTGCTCCCCAAGGGGTCGAGCACTTTTAAAGTCATTTTAGGCTTTTTAATCATATTCATCTTATTTGCTCCTCACGTTGAGCACTGTGGCCTGAAGGATTTTAAAATGGAGGAAATCAATTTTAGGCAGTCAACAAAAAACATACCGTTTTCTAACCCACAATCCTACTTAAAAAGATTAATAGAACAAACCGAAAAGTTCGTACGCAACATGAGATGGAAAGCATTCTTTTTCCTGAACCCGAATGCAAAAAAAAGAGGACAAAAACACCTACGATTTCAAATCATGGCGATCACCACCAGTCATAGACGATATGAAACCCTTTGAAGATCAAATGAAAAGAATGATAACCAATATTGAATTCAAAAAATCTAACAGCGGTTTCCAAACAACATTAAAAAACCAAATAAAACAGGTACAAAATGACAAAAAAATATTTGTGAAGGCTGATAAAACTAGCAATTACTACAAAATGGAAACAAAGGAATATTCTCAACTCCTTGACAAAAACATCCAGAAAAACTACAAAAAAGCCGACAAAAATACACATGACAGTATCCGCACTAAAGAAAAAGAACTTGCAGAGCGCATAGACCTAAGTGACAGGATAGAAGCGACAGCAACAAAAGAAGCTTTCATAACACTCAAAGACCACAAGCCCAACTTTCACAATAATCCAACATGTAGACTAATAAACCCATCCAAATCTGAATTAGGCAAAATAAGCAAGAAAATTCTGGAAAAAATAATAAAGGACATAAAATCAAACTCTGATTACAACCTCTGGAAGAACACATACGAAGTTATTCAATGGTTCAAAACACTCAATAAACAAAGTAATACAGTATTCATCACATTTGACATAGTAGACTTTTACCCATCCATAGATGAGGAACTACTCACCAAAGCCCTGAAGTTTGCCAGTAACCACACAGACATAACAGGGTCAGAAATGGAAATCATTCTCCACACCAAGAAAACATTATTACACAGCAGAAATGAAACCTGGATCAGGAAAACCAACAGAAACTCAACATTCGACGTAACCATGGGTTCATATGATGGTGCAGAAACATGTGAACTGGTCGGACTATTCATGCTGTCCAACATCAAGAAAAAACCCGGAAAACAAGTCGGACTATACAGAGACGATGGCCTTGCTGCACTAACCAACAACCCAAGAACCATCGAAAACAAGAAGAAAGAACTATGCAAAATCTTCCAAAACCACAACTTAAAGATTACCATTGAAGCAAACAAAAAGGTAGTGAACTACTTAGACATAAACACTGGATCTCAACAATCATATATATAAACCATACAAGAAACCCAACGATACACCTCTTTATGTACACACCAAAAGTAACCATCCACCATCTGTATTGAAGACCATACCCCATGGCATAAACAAGAGACTATCAAACCTGTCATGCAGTGAGAGAGTGTTCAACAATGCAGCAGTAGAATACCAGGAGGCACTACAAACAAGTGGATACAATTACAAATTACAATACAACCCAGACAACAACACAAATAAAAGCAAGAAAAATAGGAAAAGAAAAATCATATGGTATAACCCCCCATACGACGGGAAAGTCAAAACGAACATAGGGAAAGAATTCTTTAGAATCCTAACAACTTCATTTCCAAAAGAACACAAATTGTCCAAAATATTTAACAAAAACACTGTCAAACTATCGTACTCATGTATGCCCAACCTCAAAAACCTGATTGACGCATCTAACAAAATGAAAATCAACACAGCAAAGAAGGGTGAAGAAAGGAAATCTTGCAATTGCACCAGAAAGGAGCAGTGCCCACTGAACAACAAATGTCTTCACAGCAACATTGTATACCAGGCTACTGTGACATCAGAAAATGAAAAAGAAACATACATAGGGATCACTGAAAACCACTTCAAAACCAGATATGCAAACCACAAACAGTCATTTAATAAAGAAAAATATAAAAACCAAACAGAACTGAGCAAATATATCTGGAAACTTAAAGACGCAAAAACAAGCTACAATTTATCCTGGAAAATCATAAAAAGAGCATCACCATACAGCAATGTTTCAAAAAAGGTGCAACCTATGTTTATCTGAAAAATGGTTAATACTATGCAAACCATACTTAGCAACTTTAAACACCAAAACAGAAATAGTAAACAACTGCAGGCATAAATGGAAATCGTTGTTAGTGAACACATCCAAAACAAAAACCTGAAAGCCCCCCCAAAACACGTGCAGCCAACCCGCACGTGCAAACAACCGCAAACGGGAGCCCACACGCTATATAACATCGGCGGTGGGCAAACCGAGGGCCATCCTGATGACAGCGCAACACGCTCGAAACAAATTTGTAGATAGTTTTAAGATTCCTCTTTTAACTTCTTTTAACTAATGTTGCTCCCCAAGGGGTCGAGCACTTTTAAAGTCATTTTAGGCTTTTTAATCATATTCATCTATATATATATATATATATATATATATATATATATATATATAGCTCGCTGAGAGATGGAATATTACGATTTTCCAACGGGGTGTGTCGTTGCACTTAACACAGCGCAGAAATTCACAGTAAACAGCTCAAGGAGGGAGAGAG
>CM031608.1:78834619-78839619 GCA_018398815.1 Conus ventricosus
AGTCTCATGAATAATGACGACAAATCTGATGTAATCGTGTCGCGCTGTGTATCGACAGAAACGTTCCTTTGAGTTTTTCTATCAGTCTATTGCACAGTTCATGGCAAGCAGACTACGTCATAAGAGGAACGTTGAACAGTGTCGTCACTACCTTCATGCAGTTTGACAGAAATTGGATTGCCTGAACATGTCCTCTCATATTTCAGCTGCAGTCTCTGCATCAATCTTCCTTAGCGGATCGGCCTAGCTACTTCTTCTGCGTAGGCAGGCTGATACTCCTGCGGACACTCCCTATACGGACAGACAAGTATTAATCCCATCTACCCAACAAAGGGAGTGGTGTTTTGGGTGTATGACCGTTTTCTTATCCTGCCATTAAGGCAGCCATACTCCATCTTCGGGGAAGGTGCATGCTGTGTGTAACGTGTCATCCATACCAACGGCCAAACTGGCCTTCTCTTCCGAAAGTTGGTGATGGATTTTACGTGTGTGCAAGATGTTATGCGTGCGTTCACACACGGAACCTCGGTTTATAGTCTCTTTCGAAGGACTGTATGGGAAATGGAGTCAGAACTAATGTTAACTCCGAGGGAAAAATTCCCCTGTACCGAAACGACGCGGCGGAGATTCGAACCCGGAAACTTTGGATTACGAGTCCGGCGCTCTACCAACTGAGCTATTCCGGCCCCCAGATCGGCCTAGCAATCTCCCGTTGCACAGTCTACGAGCGTCAAAATGCATGTGTGTCCAGCCTTCCTCACAGGATGACGAGGGCCGACCAGATCAATTGCCCTTCTGCTTGAAAAGCGAGTCCACAAGAGGCGTCAACTGCATAGAGAGCTTGGAAACTTTTCGTCTTTGGGCACTGTCTTCTGACACACACGTCACGGGATGTGCAGAATCAGATAACGTCCTTCGGGAGAGATGGCCAGAAGATATCTCCCTAGGTTTTACCTGCAGGTTCTATTTTTATATCCATTTGACCCCTTGTCGTGTGCTTGCTACATGACCGAAATGACGTCGCATGGATGGCTGTCGCATCCGAGATAGCTTAATATTTTTCATTCTCGTTTCCGATTAATTGATGAGGAGGCAAAGCTAGAATGGGACCACAAATAAAACCCGACCTAACTATTCCACTGATAGCTAAAGGGAAATAATCTACTTCCGCCTTAGCCCCTAAGTCCCTAAACCACTAAAACGGGTGACGTCCCAAAGAGCAGCGGCGGCTGCACGGAATGAGGAAGAGATTCGCATGTCCAGTCAGAGAATCTCAAAGAAAGGGAGAAAAACTAAAAGGAAAACAAAGCACACCAAATGTTTTGTTATTCTCGATTACAAATGACGGTAATTTTGGTGTCCTTAGAAAATGACCCTCATTGCTCATCCTCAGAGCAAGAACACCGCTTTCCAGTTCAAGTCTCTGAGACCTAGTTCGTGAGGTCTTCGTGCTTCTGATTCCCGTTGCCTTTCTGCTCTGTCAAATCTCTCTCTCTCCTCTCTCTCTCTCTCTCTCTCTCTCTCTCTCTCTCTCTCTCTCTCTCTCTCTCTCTCTCTCTCTCTCTCTCTCTCTCTCTCTCTCTCTCTCGCTCCGCTTTTCTCTCCCTTTTCCTTCTCTCTCAAGACTCACTCTCTCTCTCTCTCTCTCTCTCTCTCTCTCTCTCTCTCTCCTCTCTCTCTCTCTCTCTCTCTCTCTTTCCCTTTCACACCACACTGGCGATGTTAATTGTTTCGTCCATAATATATGCCATATTAATGATAGAAAGTCTCGTCTTTGAATCAGAAGGCTTCCCTTAATTAAACTAAGTTACATAATTATGTAGGGCTTGAATACAAATAACACTTCTTAGAGATCTCAAATGTAGCTTAGCCAATCAATAATCATGGATTATGCTAGAATGTTTCAGAATTATAACGGAGCACATCAGATCATTTTCTGTAAAGGTTAAGAACCATCATGTGTTATATAGCCAATGAAAATGTTCAGAACATTAAAAAAAAAATTCCGGAAGCTTCTGGCACTTTCAGTCTTATTTCTGGTACTTGAGACCTCTGGAATCTTTACGCGTGCATGCTTCTTTTCGGAAACAAACATCACACTAAAATTAACTCAGTTAAGGCGAAACCTAAGACGTGTAGATATGCATCAACTTACGGTAGTGTTAAATGATCTGAAGTAACAGTGTGTGTGTGTGTGTGTGTGTGTGTGTGGGGTGTGTGTGTGTGTGTGGTGTGTGTGTGTGTGTGTGTGTGTGTGTGTGTGTGTGTGTGTGTGTGTGTGTGTGTGTGTGTACGAAAAAGAGAGAGAGAGAGAGAGAGAGAGAGAGAGAGAGAGAGAGAGAGAGAGAGAGAGAGAGAGAGAGAGAGAGAGAGAGAGAGAGAGAGAGAGAGAGAAGAGAGAGTTGAAAAAAAATCTTCATTTACGAGGACAGAGAGAAAGAGATCGAGAGAGAGCTTCGTTGACATTCGAATTTTCCCCGCATGTCGAAAACTACCTCCCTGCGGCGAACGTCCATTCGGCAAAAGTCCACACGCCCAGTAAACCCGGGAAGGAAAGCCGCTCCAGTCCCATAATGCCTGGACCCGCGCGCATGACACATAGTTTTTTCATTTTGAGCTGTGGCTTTCCCTTTCCGGCCTTTACCCTCCCCTCCTTCCCCACCCCCGCCACCCCCTCACCCTCCACCATCCTTCGTTCCCCGGCAGATCCGAGTTTCAAAGATGGTTTCTAGTTCTGACAGCTCAAATGTTCCCGGTAGATTTATTGAAGCTTTTCATGATGGACATTCTAATCTAGAGTATTTTGTCGCCAGTCAGTCACCTGCGGTACGTATTATGGATCGGTTTTCTCACGAGAACTGTCTGGATTAAGCATGTCAGTTTGTTGTTGTTGTTTTTGTTTGTTGTTGTTGTTGTTGTTGTTTTGTTTTTTAGCACGGAGCCTGGGTTATTTTCTGAAGCCGTTACAGTAGTGTTATGGAACACAGGCGCAAAAAGAAATTATCATCTCGGTCTGCTTGAGTACGGTATTTTCGAGAGAAGCTATTCGTTCTGTAAGTGACTCGATAATGCTTTTCATCTCTTTTACCACCAGGGTGGTGTGTGTGTGTGTGTGGTGTGTGTGTGTGGGGTGTGTGTGTGTGTGTGTGTGTGTGTGTGTGTGTTTTGTGTGTGTGTGGTGTGTGTGTGGTGTGTGTGTGGTGTGTGTGTCCGTGGTCAAAATGTGTTCCACTCGCTCCAGACAAAACTACTGGGTCGATCTTTCTGAAAATTTGTAGGTATGTTCATTATGGGTCAAGGATGATGCCCGACGTTTAGTTTACCGTTACAGCCGTTACTAACGGCTGTAACGGCCTGTAGCGCTTTTTCTTCTTTATGAATATCTCAGAAAGTACTTGGCCGATCTTTCTGAAAATTTGTAGGTATGTCCATTGTGGGTCACGAATAATGCCCGATGTTTTAGTTTACCGTTATAAACCGTTACTAACGGCTGTAACGGCCTGTAGCGCTTTTTCTTCTTTATGGAATATCTCAGAAAGTACTTGGCCGATCTTTCTGAAAATTTGTAGGTATGTCCATTGTGGGTCACGAATAATGCCTGATGTTTTAGTTTGCCTCGTTATAGCCGTTACTAACGGTTGTAACGGTCTGTAACGGTTTTCTTCTTTATGGAATATCTCAGAAAGTACTTGGCCAATTTATAAGCGGTTTGGATGATCTTGAGACAAATCGGATCCTCTGTTCATATGTAAGTGATGTAATGCTGAAAATGGATTAAACAACCGTTAAAAACCGTTATTCTGCCGTTATTTCTTATATATAGGTCGATTTTAATGAAATTTGGTATATAGAAAGGTTATCACGCACAAATGGCACTTCTATATAGTGTTCCAAAATTTGACCGTTAAAAACCGTTATTCTTGACATATTGTCCAATTTGGATGAAATTTGATATGTACACAGGCTTTAGCCCAGTGAGGACTAAAATACCGGTTTTCAAAAGTGCATATCGGTTATATAACCGTTAAACCGTTATTTTGCCGTTATTTTTATATATATTGGTGGTTTTTAATGAAATTTGGTATATAGAAAGGTTATCACACACAAATGGCACTTCCATGCAGTGTTTCAAAATCTGACCGTTAAAACCCGTTATTCTTGACATATTGTCCGATTTGGATGAAATTTGGTATGTACACAGGCTTTAGCCCAGTGAGGACTAAAATCCCGGTTTCAAAAGTGTATATCGGTTATATAACCGATAAACCGTTATTTTGCCGTTATTTTTTTATATATTGGTGGATTTTAATGCAATTTTGTATATAGAAAGGTCATCACACACAAATGGCACTTCCATGCAGTGTTTCAAAATCTGACCGTTAAAAACCGTTATTCTTGACATATTGTCCGATTTGGATGAAATTTGGTATGTACACAGGCTTTAGCCCAGTGAGGACTAAAATACCCGTTTCAAAAGTGTACATTGGATAGATAACCGTTAAAACCGTTATTTTGCCTTTATTTCTTATCTCACAAAGCACTTGACCGATTTATAAGCGGTTTGGAAAACTGGGAGTATTTTTATATGCTTCGCATCTTGTTTTTTTTTCTTTCTTTCTTTCTTTCTTGGACATGTCAGTTGTAGGCAACGACGTACACACAGCAAGAGGAATAACCTGTTCACCGATCTCTTTCCTTTTTGATGGAAAAAAAGATGGATTTGAAACAGATTTGTAAGTGGGAGGGGGGGGGGGAGGGAGGGGGGAAGGAGGGGGGGGGGGGGTCGCCCAAAGTCCAAGAATGGCCTGACAATGACGCATGGGTTGACTGTCAAAGACCGGAGACTGTAGCCGACAGGAAGGAAGACCCACAGACTCGAAGCTCGGTCCGATGATAAGGAGCAGCAGCAGAAATTCGAAACGTTCAACCTGATTCATGGAGGAAACAGATATTGTGGTGACTAACCCTTGCCAGTCGAATAGAACGTACAAATGAGCGTT
>CM031608.1:78850755-78853255 GCA_018398815.1 Conus ventricosus
TAATAATCAAAGTAAGTAGTATTTAGTTATTTTATCTAATTTTCATAGTTACTGTCCTACAATTCATCTATGCTTTATTATGTTCCATGTAACCACATCGTCCTCTTTTCTTTTATAATAATAGTCTAAAATTGTAAACAATATGTTATTTAGACGTCTGCAATCACCTATATGTGTGACGAGACGTAAAACAGAATTCCTTCCTTACACACACACACACACACACACACACACACACACACAACACACACACACACACGAACACAGACGGACAGACAGACAGACAGACAGACAGACAGACAGACAGACGCACGCACGCACGCACGCACGCACGCACGCGCGCGCGCGCGTTTATGGATTCTCCACTTGCATCTCTTCACTGATGCGCACTTACCACCGACATACGTTTATGGTTAAAAAAAAGGAAAAAAAAAGGAGTCCTCAGAGATTACCAGTCTTATCTCGCTTGATGTATGTTCGGTCATCTGAGTCTGCCATTGTTGGAGTCTGCCATTGTTGTAGTCTGACATTGTTGTAGTCTGCCATTGTTGAGTCTGCTGGCCATTGTTGGAGTCTGCCATTGTTGGAGTCTGCCATTGTTGGAGTCTGCCATTGTTGTAGTCTGACATTGTTGTAGTCTGCCATTGTTGGAGTCTGCTGGCCATTGTTGGAGTCTGCCATTGTTGTAGTCTGACATTGTTGTAGTCTGCCATTGTTGGAGTCTGCTGGCCATATGTTGGAGTCTGCCATTGTTGGAGTCTGCCACTGTTGGAGTCTGCCATTGTTGTAGTCTGACATTGTTGTAGTCTGCCATTGTTGGAGTCTGCTTGCCATTGTTGGAGTCTGCCATTGTTGGAGTCTGCCATTGTTGTAGTCTGATATTGTTGTAGTCTGCCATTGTTGTAGTCTGACATTGTTGTAGTCTGACATTGTTGTAGTCTGCCATTGTTGGCGTCTGCCATTGTTGGAGTCTGCCATTGTTGGAGTCTGCCATTGTTGGAGTCTGCTTGCCATTGTTGGAGTCTGCCATTGTTGGAGTCTGCCATTGTTGGAGTCTGCCATTGTTGGAGTCTGCCATTGTTGGAGTCTGCCATTGTTGGAGTCTGCCCCGTTCTCTAGCAGCTTTCGTAGCGTTGGTCTTGAAATGATACCACGATTTAATTGGTAGATAGGTGTTAGTTCCTCTTCCTTTAAATCTGGAAGTGCTCCTCTCTGGATGATGGGCTCTATAAGATGATCTATGGTACAGTGGTTTTGAACGTGTTTGTTGAAGTGATTCTTCAGATTTCTTTATCACATCAGATCGGCCAAGCTGGGATTCAGTTCGTATCGTTGCCTTGCCAGCCAGTGTGTCTTGCTCTTTCATTTGCTTTGACACCTGCGTGTCCTGGGCAGAACATCACCATGAGTCTCTTCAGAAGAAGGCCGCACATCACTTGATGCCAAACAGGGCTTCCCATCATACTCTCCACCTTCAAAACAGGTTCATGGGTCAGTCAGTATCATGGCGTGTTGAGTGCTAACCTGCTCTGTGGATGAGAGCCAGAGGAGTGCTTGTGTCACTGCTTCTGTCTCCATTGTTCCACCTGAAGTTGTAAAACTGTAGAACCGTTTGTCTTCTTGGATAGGTCGGCCATTTTGCATCACTGTGTATGCATCCCCAGCCTGACTGACTGTTGGTGACCGAGCCGTCAGTGTAGATCTGATGACATCTTCTGTAATGCCCATGTCTTCCATCTGCATCTGAATTTCTGAGTTGGTTTTGCCTTCTGGCCATGATGGGCAGTTTCTTCCCTGGCTATGGAGCGAGGGCAGTCTGGTAGAGGTGTTTAAAGTGGTCTGGATACTCCCCCCCCCCCATTTATTCGTTTCTTTGAGGTCTGATAATTCGCAGAAGAAAAACGGGAACAATATCAGCAACAGCAATAGCAACAGAAAAACGAAAGGAACAAATAAGGCAATAACAACAGCCGCAACCACAGCATCGGCAACAAGGACAATAACAATAGGAACAACAGCAGTAACATCAGTAGCGACAACACAGCAGAAACAGAAACGACTGCAGTGACAATGGCATCATCAACATCAACAGGAATAACAACACGTGAAACAACAGCGGAAAATATGGCAAAAACAATATTTACTCTCTCTCTCATACATACACACACACACATGCAGACACACACACGCACGCACGCACGCGCGCGCGCGCGCGCGCGCGCACGCACGCACGCACGCACGCACGCACGCACGCACGCACGCACGCACGCACGCACGCACGCACGCAGCACACACACACACACACACACACACACACACACACACACACACACCGTGACTTCAGCCATTCTCCATCAGACGCAGTTTGCAAGGCCTCGCCACAAACAATGTCATCGTCTCTGGTTGCAGTGTTACAGGAACGGGCTGGCTACTGTTACAGGAACCACAACACGGCAGCGACATTGTCTGCAGGCAGCGGCAGCAGCAGCAGCAAAAGCAC
>CM031608.1:78858255-78860755 GCA_018398815.1 Conus ventricosus
CATGGTGTGTGTGTGTGTGTGTGTGTGTGTGTGTGTGTGTGTGTGTGTGTGTGTGTGTGTGTGTTTGTGTGTGTGTGTTCGTGCGTGCATGTGTGTACGCGCGCGCGCGCGTACGCGAGTTTTCCAGTTGACGTGTCTGAAAACTGGATTCCTGTTCAGTTTTTTATGTTGTTGCTATTTTGCCCCCGTTTTTTTTCCACTTGTGCTACATTTACTTGATATTGTTGTCATTTGTCACCTTGAGGAACTAAAAAAAAAAAAAAAAAATCTTCAAAAGATTCTAAACCAAAAAACAAACAAACAAACAAACGAAATAAAAATTTAAAAAAAATTAAAAAACAACGAAAAAACATGGCAACACCGATTCCATTTCTGTATACGGGGCAACAACAGCAGACGAAGACACGTGCAAAACACAGATCAGCATTTGTTCCAGATTAGCACAGCCCTTGAACAGAGACAACAGGGAGTACAGCCTACACAGGCACAAGTAAACAAGTCAAACAGGGGCGCTGCCATCTGCAGGAATGCAAAGTAAACAGAGGGGTGTGTCGGTGCATGCTGATATACTTACAGGCGTTTTTGTTGGTGTTGTTGTTGTTGAGGTGATCATGGATACATTGCATGCGCGCATGCATTCTGCAGTCATACACGTAACCCACGCGCGTACAGATAAGCGTAAGTATGCACGCGCGCACGCTCACACCCACATACTCTGTCTGTCTGTCTGTCTCTCAGCTTATCTTTTCAATCTCATTAACATATTCGTATTGGTAAACGTATTCTACCTCTCTCCCCACTCTCTAATATCTGTCTATCTGTCTGTCTGTCTGTTTGTCTATCTACCTATGAATTCCGTCACGCACGCACACATAAACACACACGCACACGCACATACACATATGCACACACACACACACTCTCTCTCTCTCTTTCACACACACACACACACAAACACACACACACACACACACACTCTCTCTCTCTCTTTCACACACACACACACACACACACACACACACACACACACACACACACACACACACACACACACACGCACGCACGCACACACACACACACACACACACACACACACAACACACACACACACTCACACCACACACACACACACACACACACACACACACACACACACCACTCACTCACACACACACACACACACACACACACACACACACACACACACACACACACACCACACACACCACACACACACACACACACAACACACACACGACACACACACACACACCACACACACACACACACACACACACACACACACACCACACACACACACACACACACACACACACACACACACACACACACACACACACACACACAACACACACACACACACACACACACACACACACAACACACACACACACCACACACACAACACACCACACACACACCACACACACACACACGACACACACACACACACACACACACAAACCACACCACAACACACACACACACTACACACACCCACACACACACACACACACACACACACACACACATACCACACGCGCCACACGACACACACCACCACCACACATACACACACGCGCGCGCGCGCGTCGCACACACACGCACACACACACACGCACCGCGCACGCCTCACAGCACCACCAGGCACATCCAGCAACCATCAAGCACACACTCTTCGTAGCGCAACCATGTACAGCTACCAGACCCACTCGTTGCCAGCGCTCTACCACGCACCATGCCACTGGATGAAGGCAACAAGTCAGACTCAGAGCATTGCAGTGAGAGGACCTCGAGACACCTGAGGTTGAACATGAAAGGCCAGAGGTTTGGACTTCTTTCAGGATGATGAGTTGAAAATGAAGATCATACTCCTTTACACTTCTTAAATCTTGAAGGCAACCCCCCCCCCCTCCCCCCCACCTTTTGAATAAATCCGCTATGGAGAAAATCTTGCTCGAACACTGCCATCCAACTGGCCAAGCAGAAAACATCGTCGCCTACTAATCCTTGATTCGTAGTTCGAATCTCCCACGGACCCTGTTGACAGCGGGAAAGAGTGCCACTCGGGATCTTCACCTGAGGACGCATGCGAAACCTTGTAGCAAAAGTTGGGTTGGCTCTGCAGTCGCACTGTCTTCACCTGTCACCGAAACGGAGACGAGCGGAGGTAGCAGGATGCGCACAGAAGTTCGCTTGACGGTGGCGTTTTTTGCCAGTAAACTCCGCGGTCCTACGGTCTGGTACAGCCATGGGGTTGCTCCCAATGGAGGTTCGAATACTTTAGTTTTATTTCCATGAACATAACACAAACATTGAACACAAAGCACATTTGTCAGGACAACGAGAGGATTCTTATATACAGCCCTGGCGGTGAGACTTGCAGAATGAATAAACATGTGACTGATGGCGGCCTCGCTAAAATGTATAATACAACATACTACCATAACAGACAAATTTAAACATGACAAAAGAGGTA
>CM031608.1:78870755-78875755 GCA_018398815.1 Conus ventricosus
GGCCACGCAATTTGACGAATTCTGTAAACTTTGGTCCGATTGGTGCATTGAGCCAGCGACTTACACCTACTGCAAACGCTGTTTCCACTTGTAACCTCTTGTTCGTTTTTATGTTTAGGTGTGTGCGGCTTACTTTGTAAATTAAAAGGTTACGATTTCTGTCATCACATGTCATCCTTTCATCTTACGTATCTCGTGGAAACTTTTAGTAATTTTCAAATCCTCGTTTGCAACCTGAATATGTAGCATCTTGTAAAAAAAGAAAACCAAATTCACGAAAAAAAAATCAGCTGTTAAATTAACGACATAAACCCATTGTAAAATTAACGAAAACCCAAAAGGCGTTCAGAATATGATGTATACTGTTTGTTTGAAAGGCATGTTTGTGTCCTTTGTCAAATAAATGAACCGTGAACGTGGAAATGGTTTGTATTTGACATGGTATAAACAGATCTTCAGTACTGATGGAAATGTGATTTTTTTTATTGAGTGCACATATGCGCTTCCTAAAATTCTCTCTATGGACATGTGGACATTTAGAATGGGTTTTTAAGTATAAGATGAAACCCTTACAGCTTAAGGATGAATGAAGTTGATTAAGTGTTGTGTGGTGTTTGCCATTGGAGGAACTTATCACCCTATCCAGTCCATTCATGATATAACAAACACTAGCATGGATAGATGTTGTAAAATAATTGTAAGAAACTCTTAGTACAGAGTATTGATCTTTTGAATTCATACTCGTTGGTTCGTTGTTATGAACGATGTTCGCAATGGACATTACTGAGGTCGTTTCATTCTCATGTCTGGCCAAATGCTTTGCAGAGGTGCTTGTTTTTTTTCGGGAAACGTCTATGTTTTAAGGTTCGGATAGAAGTGAATCTGATCACTTTCCTGTTGAAACAGGTTTTTAGAAAAGGTTACCTGTTGAGTATGTCTCGTAATCAATAAGCAAGTGAAGAAAATCTGCTTGAATATTATAACGGATAAAGTAAGGACAGTTTTGACTCGAATCATGTTAAGGGCCAAGAATTTTGTGACGTAATGAAATCAGATTAAAGGTGCAACTTTGTCACGACTCTAATCTACTTTGGTAAACAAAGCATCGAAAACGCTTGGTAAGCTACAAGACAAGACAAGATAATGTTGCTTATAGCCCAGCCGACCACAGAGGGCCACATCAGGGCTGTCACCACGTTAAAATCAACTCACCAGTCGGTAAGCTACAAAAAAAGGCTGAAAATATGAAGAGATGAAAACAGATTAACTCTTGAGTGCTGAGCAGCAGACGATGTTCGGTAAATCTGTGTTAGGCGTTTTTTTTTAATTTGATAAGAATACATAAAACATTTAAAAAGCTCAACTTCATAATGACAGACGCGTCACGTAATCATTTCGCTAATTTCATAGTATGTTTTCGAGAAGAAAGACAACACTGAAACAAACAGATTTATTGATAACACAGTTTGAGCAAAAATATGTCCATTTGTGAGAGAACATACCGACTATGCATGGTGTGTAAGAGACCGGATGTGAAAAAAAAGCAAAAAGAAAAAAGCAAAAAAAAGCTAGTTGTGGATTTTTTCCGCTTTTTGTTTTTACGCCAGATGAAGAGGACAGTGTGAAGCACCTAAAAATGAAGAGGTGGATTTTGGCCTTAGGAAGAAATAAATAAGAAAAAAAGTCACCGCCTTAGGTGCTCCATTGATCCCACAACTGATGCCACAAAAAAAAAAAAACCCAGTTAATGACAAATCAACCTGACATGGTGATTTGTCAAGACAGACCTTGCTCAAGAGAGGACGTGTGCTGTTAGCCCTGAGCTCACTCGAAGCTAGTAAAGCATCTGAGCCTGATGGCGTGGTGTAATTTTTGGAAAACAGGGACACCATTTGTGTCCCTTAAGGAAGACAGGGAAAACAGTTATCGTCCTGAGGAAAACAGCGCCGATCTTCATGGGAAAACCCCCTAGCTTAAACCCAAAATTTGAAACCGCCAAGAACACAGACAAACAAGACATTACTCACGTGGATGATAAATTAAGTGAGGAGTTTTTTTGACGTTTTTTTATTTTTATTTTTTAACAAGTGTCTAATATCATCTGGCGATGAAAAGACATTAAATAAACTACTGAACCGAACTGAGACAAACAAGAGTACAGGACTAGACACAATGCATTTCGACCTCTTGGGTCTTCTTCAGGTGAAAACACACAATATTTAGGACAGTGACAAGAAGAACATGCAGCCACTTAGCTGCGCTTCTCCTGTTCGTCTTCAAATTGAAAAAAAAAAGCTTAAACCCGTTTTCCTGATGGATCGCAGTCGTTTCCCTGGGAAAACAATCATCATTGGCTTATAAAGCCAGTATGCTCCCAAAGGTGGGGATCACTCCTTCAGGACCACAGACCCGAATTTCAAACACCTTTCCCTCATGTCCCCCCCCCCCCTCCCCCCACTCCACCCACCCCCCTTCCGAGTTTGAGGCCAGAGACCCGAGTTTAAAACACGCCCCCATCCTCCCATCCCTTCTCAGTCCCGACTCTCCCCTAACCAGTCATGGGTGAAAATCTATCATTCTGGAACAGGCTATAGTTGTGTATCATGAAATTCGGTCAGGGGAAGTAGATGGAGGTGGGGGGGGGGGGGGGGGGGGAGGGGGGAAGTGTGCAGGAGGAGGGGAGGAGGAGAGACAAGCTTGGTGGGAGAGGAGCGAGGAGAAGGGGGGGGGGGGGGGGACAGAAGAGCGATGCGGGTGGTACATGATTTGTGATGGAACCATCCCCCTGGGAGTAAATTGGCGATGGGAGCTACATCTCTGGAACTATTTCTCCATCACAGAGGATCGGGAACTGCGCGGCAGGCGGGGGTAGAGGTAGCAGAGGGCATTGCGGACTGAGGGAAGAGGGGAAGGGAGGGGAGGGAGTATAGGACGAGGGGGGAGAGAGGAGGAGGAGGAGCTTGTATCATCATCAATACTAACCATAAGCTCCAGCTCTTATCTTTCTTCTGTACACCCCCCCCCCTCCTTCCTACACACACACACACACACACACTCACACACACACACACGTGCAAGTGCACGGACACACGCACTCACAGACACACAAACACATACACACACGCGCGTTCACACGCACACACACAAACATGCACACACACACACCACACCACACAAGCGTGCATATCCACACTCACATGCAGGCGCACGCATGCATGTATACACACATACTCTACCTCTGTCTCTCTTCCTCACACACACACACACACACACACACACACACACACACACACACACACACACACACACACACACACACACACACACAGAGCTCAGAGGCCCATCATTTTAATGTCATTGTCATTGAGAAAAAAGTGTGCGTGTGTGTGTATGTGCGTGTGTGTGTGTGTGTGTGTGTGCGTGCGTGCGTGCGTGCGTGCGTGCGTGTGTGTGTGTGTGTGTGTGTGTGTGTGTGTGTGTGCATCTGTGTGTGTGTGTGTGTGTGTGTGTGTGTGTGTGTGTGTGTGTGTGTGTATGTGTGTGTGTGTGTGTGTGTGTGTGTGTGTGTCTGTGTGTGTGTGTGTGTGTCAAAAGTGGGCGGAAACATTTTAAAAAGAAAAATGTCCGTTATAAACCTCTGAGCATCAGCAGGGCAAGCGGTCATCAGTTTCTCTGAGGTAATCGGCGCAGAGGGGATGCAAAGAGAGGGAAGGTAGGGGAGATGCGGGAAGGGATGGGGGGGGGGGGGGGAGAGCTGAACGGGGAGGTAAGGACGGATCAAAATCCTAGGAAGGGTTGGGGTGGAAGGGAAAGCAAGTGAGGAAAGGGAGAGAAAGAAGGGGGGGGGGGGGGGACGGGGGCGCGTGTGTACAGACCCGTACGCTGGGAAGATCCCGTTTAACCCCTAGCAAGACGTGAACATTGATTTCAATGAGAGAGAGAGGAGAGGGGGGGGGGGGGGGGGGGGGGGGGGGGAGGGGGGGAGTAAGGGAGGGAAGAGCAAGGATATGGAGTAGGCAAGGGGTGTGTGGAGTGGGAGTGTGTGTGTGTGCGTGTGGGGGGGGGGGGGGTGGGGTGTTGTATCAACACACGGATTTCATTCCATGCAAACATCTCAAGATGTTTTCCAGGTGCGCTACAAGTCTTCAGCTTGAAATGGAGATGAATCTCTAGACTGGTTGCCAGACTGATAGATAGAGGATAGGGGAAGGGAGAGAGGGGTGGGGGTGGAGGGATGCGGGGGGGGGGAGGGGGCGGATATTCATGACGCCTTCCTGTCACACCTGCCGACATCCATACCCACTCTTGAGGTATGAAGGAGGAAAGGGCCATGGGGATGAAAGTGGGGGAAGGGAGGCAGGGTCTGATGAAGAAATAAAGGAAGCGGATGTGTGTGTGTGTGTGTGTGTGTGTGTGTGTGTGTGTCCGTGCGTGCGTGCGTGCGTGCGCGTGCGTGCGTGCGTGCGTGCGTGCGCGCGCGCGCGCGTGTGTGTGTGTGTGTGTGTGTGTGTGTGTGTGTGTGTGGATTTTTCTGTGTGTGTGTGTGTGTGTGTGTGTGTGTGTATGTGTGTGTGTGTGTGTGTGTGTGTGTGTGTGTGTGTGTGTGTGTGTGTGTGTGTGTGTGCTCATGCGCGCGTGCATGTTCGTGCGTGCATGCGTGCGTTCATGCTTGTGTGTTTGTATGTATGTATGTATGTGTGCGTGTGTGCATGCGCAGTTCTGTGCATGTGATGTTTATGCTGGCTGGTGAATACGCATGCTCATGCAACCAAGAAGAAACTCCAAACAACACGGCTCAAGTCGCAGTATGAAAAGACAGACTGGCAGAACGGTCCGCTCACTGGGAACCCCTCAATGAATCCGGCACAACATGGACGTGAACGGGGCTTTGGGGACCGGGAACCGCTCAGTCTGATCGCCATGTCATAGGCCGGAAACCCCCAGAGAGCCATCGGCAAGACGGCCAAGGACTGTCTTCCCCACACTGGCTGTCAGTCATC
>CM031608.1:78895755-78898255 GCA_018398815.1 Conus ventricosus
CTTTCTGAAAATGTGTAGGTATGTTCATTATGGGTCACGGATGATGCCCGATGTTTATTTTACCGTTATAGCCGTTACTAACGGCTATAACGGCCCACAACGGTTTTTCTTCTTTATGGAAATATCTCAAAAGTACTTGGTCGATATTTCTGACAATTTGTAGGTATGTTCATTATGGGTCACAGATGATGGCCGATGTTTACCGGAATAGCCGTTACTAACGGCTATAACGGGCCAAAAACAGTTGTTCCTCTTTATGGAATATCTCACGCGTATTCAAGATACGATAGGAGTACGTTTATATGCGTTGCATCTTGTGTTATGCTCCGGTGCAGATGTATGGAACAGGCTACGAATGAGTTGGAAGAATTAAAAAACAAAAACGAAAAAAAAAGAAAAAAGAGAAAAAAAAAAAAGAAAAGAAAAAAAAAGAAGAGCTTTAAAAGGTCTGAAAATCTATATTGAACGGTTCGACTATTTATATTTTCCCAACCACCGCTTTTTGAAGTCATTTTCTGTGTCCGTACATTATGTATGTATTAATGTATATGTATATCAGTGCACATGCTCGCGGATTTGTATGTGCGCTTCATGAAATAGAGATGAAAGGGTGGGACAGTGTGTATGTTATACTTGGTAACATGCATGCTATATCTAACTTTCATTTGAAAATGCATAGTAGATAACTTTATACTACTACAACTGATGGTGATGATGATGATGATGATGATGATGATGATGGTGATAACAATAAGAAAAGAGAACGACGACAACAACCACAACTAATAGTAATGATGATAATAATGATAATGATGATGATAATGATAATTATAACAACAACAACAATAATAGTGATAATGATAACAACAATAATAATAATAATGATAATAATAATGATGATAATGCTAGTAATGATGATGATGATGATGATGAGAATAATAATAATAACAACAAAAATAATAATAATTGTAATGACACATGTGTACACACATACAAACAAGAACAATAATCAAAATAATCGGGAATAGTAGTGAACAGGTTATAAAGAATGACCAACTGTCAGCAGTATAGCTCGAATATGAAAAATTTCATGATGATCAATCTCTCGACACGAACGGTATCCAAAGCAGGTTCCAAGCCCCAAAGCCTGCAAGGACCGTGCATTCATTGTATGTGTTTTTTAACACATCAAGAGCAGGGTGCTGTCAGGAAGATGGGCGCTTATCCCTCACTCCTTCCACCGCTTTAACATGCCCTGAACTGAATCAGGTTCAAACATTTTGCTGTTGGGTGGACATGGAAACGAAACGAAACGACATTTGATTTTAGCACAGTTTGACGCATGACCTTGATGGGTGTGATGCGTACGTGTCTGCTTTTTTTTTTTTTTTTTTTTTTTTTTTGCTATCCCAACCTCTGCGCCTCCTCATAGGCAGTGCACCCACGCCGCTCATTCCGACACCCGTCCACAGCCACAGTCCGTTCGGCCCCGCCGCAGCCCGGCACCGGCAATCCACAGGAAGCAGTCAATGTCAAGTCGTCAGGAGGCAAACCACCGGAGGAGACACTGCACTGCTGCCGAGTGACTTCGGTGGTGTTCAGTGGCGCCTGTTCTGATCTAACATACGCAGGACACCACCTACTAAGCCCCCTACTGACGACAATAATCGCGGAGCGGAGTGAGTGAACTCTCCCTCCGGAGGGCGCCACCACGTCCGTCCAACGACATCCCCCATGGACTCGCCGATACCGGTGACCCCGACGGAACCAAACCAAGGCCACAGATGTGGAGAGGACATCGAAATTGAGGTCACCATGACAGCAGGGCATGAAGGCCACAGAATTTGGGACATTTTATTCTAATGTTGATGCTGATCGATGAGAATGAGGATGATTGAGATGATGCCACGGATTTCCATTTCGGTCAGAGACTACATGACAGGGCTGTACTCTACGCTTCCTTGTCTGGTCTTCTGTGCTTTTGGTGCTGGATCAGAAGGTCTACCCGCTTTCCTCAGCTGACACGTGCCGTCTTCAGAGAAACTCGTGGTTTGAATTCAGAGTGTCCTTCTCCTAGGTAAGCTGCCTACCACGGCTTATGAGTCTTTCCTACCCATTCCTGGAGCTGTCTTCATCCGCTTTTGCAGTCGTTAGGAGAAAAATCCTGACTGCTCCACGTTGAGGCTTTCTCCAGGTTTGAAGTCAGAGTTTTCCTTCTCCTCCTAGATGGACTGCCTGCCAAGGCTAACGGGCTCCATCTACCCGTGTTTGGAATCGGAGTTTTCCCTCTCCTATACGGACTGCCTGCCAAGGCTGATCAGCTCCGTCTACCCTACCGGTCTAGTCTGCGGTTCTCTCTCGAGAGTTTCCCAGTACTAGTTTTGCTGTCGCGCGTGAGTTTTGGCCCGGTACAGTGGAACTCCAAGAAAGCTGTGGGGAACGGCAGACTCACTCCGACGGACCGCTGACTTTTTGCAAAGCTACCGGACTTTGTATCTGA
>CM031608.1:78903255-78910755 GCA_018398815.1 Conus ventricosus
CATCATTATTATTATCTTCTTCTTCTTCTCCTTCCTCTTCCTCTTCTTCTTCTTCTTCTTCTTCTTCTTCGTCTCCTCCTCCTCCTCCTCCTTCTTCTTCTTCTTCTTCTTCTTCTTCTTCTTCTTCTTCTTCTTCTTCTCTTCTTCTTCTTCTTCTTCTTCCTCTTCTTCTTCTTCTTCTTCTTCTTCTACTCCTCCTCCTCCTCCTCCCTCCTCCTCCTGCCTAACTCCGTAAGTTGTCAGCGGGACGCGGCACTGAAGAACTGTTCACACGTTCTCTCTGCTCTGTCGCCTGGTGCCAAAGCCCTGGGTCACTGCCAATAGTTTTCCCTGTCCACTGCAGTGTCGTCCCCGTCTTCCCCTTCGCCTGTCTCTCTCCACAGTTCCCCTGCAGGATTTGTGTGAACAGACCCAGCAGGTCTTGTCACGTCTGGGCATGGTCCCATGTGCTGGTGAGGGGTTTGGCGCACTTCCTCACTGGTGATGGATTGTGTGAACAGAGCCAGCAGGTCTTGTCACGTCTGGGCATGGTCCCATGTGCTGGTGAGGGGTTTGGCGCACTTCCTCACTGGTGATGGATTGTGTGAACAGAGCCAGCAGGTCTTGTCACGTCTGGGCATGGTCCGATTTTGCTGGTGAGGGGTTTGGCGCACTTCCTCACTGGTGATGGATTGTGTGAACAGAGCCAGCAGGTCTTGTCACGTCTGGGCATGGTCCCATGTGCTGGTGAGGGGTTTGGCGCACTTCCTCACTGGTGATGGATTGTGTGAACAGAGCCAGCAGGTCTGTCACGTCTGGGCATGGTCCCATGTGCTGGTGAGGGGTTTGGCGCACTTCCTCACTGGTGATGGATTGTGTGAACAGAGCCAGCAGGTCTTGTCACGTCTGGGCAAGGTCCCATGTGCTGGTGAGGGGTTTGGCGCACTTCCTCACTGGTGATGGATTGTGTGAACAGAGCCAGCAGGTCTTGTCACGTCTGGGCATGGTCCGATGTGCTGGTGGGGGGTTTGGCGCACTTCCTCATGGTGATGGATTGTGTGAACAGAGCCAGCAGGTCTTGTCACGTCTGGGCATGGTCCGATGTGCTGGTGAGGGGTTTGGCGCACTTCCTCACTGGTGATGGATTGTGTGAACAGAGCCAGCAGGTCTTGTCACGTCTGGGCATGGTCCCATGTGCTGGTGAGGGGTTTGGCGCACTTCCTCACTGGTGATGGATTGTGTGAACAGAGCCAGCAGGTCTTGTCACGTCTGGGCAAGGTCCCATGTGCTGGTGAGGGGTTTGGCGCACTTCCTCACTGGTGATGGATTGTGTGAACAGAGCCAGTAGGTCTTGTCACGTCTGGGCATGGTCCGATGTGCTGGTGAGTGGTTTGGCGCACTTCCTCACTGGTGATGGATTGTGTGAACAGAGCCAGTAGGTCTTGTCACGTCTGGGCATGGTCGATGTGCTGGTGAGTGGTTTGGCGCACTTCCTCACTGGTGATGGATTGTGTGAACAGAGCCAGCAGGTCTTGTCACGTCTGGGCAAGGTCCCATGTGCTGGTGAGGGGTTTGGCGCACTTCCTCACTGGTGATGGATTGTGTGAACAGAGCCAGCAGGTCTTGTCACGTCTGGGCATGGTCCCATGTGCTGGTGAGGGGTTTGGCGCACTTCCTCACTGGTGATGGATTGTGTGAACAGAGCCAGCAGGTCTTGTCACGTCTGGGCAAGGTCCCATGTGCTGGTGAGGGGTTTGGCGCACTTCCTCACTGGTGATGGATTGTGTGAACAGAGCCAGTGGGTCTTGTCACGTCTGGGCATGGTCCCATGTGCTGGTGAGGGTTTGGCGCCTTCCTCACTGGTGATGGATTGTGTGAACAGAGCCAGTAGGTCTTGTCACGTCTGGGCATGGTCCGATGTGCTGGTGAGGGTTTGGCGCACTTCCTCACTGGTGATGGATTGTGTGAACAGAGCCAGCAGGTCTTGTCACGTCTGGGCATGGTCCCATGTGCTGGTGAGGGGTTTGGCGCACTTCCTCACTGGTGATGGATTGTGTGAACAGAGCCAGTAGGTCTTGTCACGTCTGGGCATGGTCCGATGTGCTGGTGAGGGGTTTGGCGCACTTCCCTCACTGGTGATGGATTGTGTGAACAGAGCCAGTAGGTCGTGTCACGTCTGGGCATGGTCCCATGTGCTGGTGAGTGGTTTGGGCGCACTTCCTCACTGGTGATGGGATCAGCAAATCTGGTGTTTAGCAGCTTGATGTCACACTCATTTCCTTGACGTGGGTTCTTTCTGGAGCCCCCGGGGCCGTGAAGGTCCATGTCTTAACATGCATACAGGCCGTGAAGGTCCATGTCTTAACATGCATTACAGGCCGTGAAGGTCCATGTCTTAACATGCATACAGGCCGTGAAGGTCCATGTCTTAACATGCATACAGGCCGTGAAGGTCCATGTCTTAACATGCATACAGGCCGTGAAGGTCCATGTCTTAACATCATACAGGCCGTGAAGGTCCATGTCTTAACATGCATACAGGCCGTGAAGGTCCATGTCTTAACATGCATACAGGCCGTGAAGGTCCATGTCTTAACATGCATACAGGCCGTGAAGGTCCATGTCTTAACATGCATACGGGCCCGTGAAGGTCCATGTCTTTAACATGCATACAGGCCGTGAAGGTCCATGTCTTAACATGCATACAGGCCGTGAAGGTCCATGTCTTAACATGCATACAGGCCGTGAAGGTCCATGTCTTAACATGCATACAGGCCGTGAAGGTCCATGTCTTAACATGCATACAGGAGATGGAGCACACCAGCGCCCACAAGAGCCTGACCTTGTGTTCCATGCACATCTCACTGTTCACTGTTCTCCTATACATGGTTCTATCTCAGAAATCCTCTCTGAAGGCCAGCAAAGACAAACGTCAGCAGTGTCCCACTGCTGAGACGTTTGTCTTTGCTGGCCTTCAGAGAGGATTTCTGTTTGGGATCCGGACCACCATCATCAGCAATAAGGTTGGTAACAAAAGCTCACAAAGAATGGAATAATTTCTGCGGACTCTGCGATAATGCCACCACCGCCACACCGACGTTAAAGGATACGACTTCTTGAATTCCCCAGTGCTCATAACTTGGTTCTTGCCAGCACTCTAGTGACAGAAAGCATCTCCATTTCCCATATAGTTCTTCGAATGAGACTTTAAACCGAGGTTCCGTGTGTGATCGCACGCATAACATCTTGCACACACGTAAAATCCCATCACCAACTTTCGGAAGAGTAGGCCAGTTTGGCCGTTGGTATGGATGACACGTTACACATAGCATGCACCCTGCGTGAGAAATGGAAAGAATGAAGGAAGTAAGGAAATTGAGTGAACGATATTGAACAATATTGACTGGATGACACGTGAAACGACTGAATAAAGCGCCAGCTGGCAGCTCTTCGGTCGAATACTACCAGGTAGGCAGCCCGTTGTGTAAACGAGTGTGGATTGTAAAGCGCTTAGAGCTTGGTCTCTAGCCGAGAATAGGCGCTACATAAGTATTCATTATTATAATTGTCATTATTATTATCTAGACGGTGGACATGGCGGTCCACAAACAGTCAGCATTACAACCACATCGACCCCGTGAAGAATCGAGTAGGTTAACATGAACATGGCTAAAACAAGGACACTTCCAGCAGCTGACCTCGGCAGTGACTAAACCCTTGGTCGTGATGGAGCTTTAAGAGACCGACAGTGACTAAACCCTTGGTCTGATGGAGCTTTAAGAGACCGACAGTGACTAAGCCCTTTGTGGTGATGGAGCTTTAAGAGACCGACAGTGACTAAACCCTTGGTCGTGATGGAGCTTTAAGAGACCGGCAGTGACTTAACCCTTGTCGTGGTGGAGCTTTAAGAGACAAGGAGTGACTAAACCCTTGTCGTGATGGAGCTTTAAGAGACAAGGAGTGACTAAACCCTTGTGGTGATGGAGCTTTAAGAGACCGGCAGTGACTTAACCTTTGTCGTGGTGGAGCTTTAAGAGACAAGGAGTGACTAAACCCTTGTCGTGATGGAGCTTTAAGAGACAAGGGGTGACTAAACCCTTGTGGTGATGGAGCTTTAAGAGACAAGGAGTGACTAAACCCTTGTGTGATGGAGCTTTAAGAGACCGGCAGTGACTTAACCCTTGTCGTGGTGGAGCTTTAAGAGACAAGGAGTGACTAAACCCTTGTCGTGATGGAGCTTTAAGAGACCGACAGTGACTTAAACCCTTGTCGTGATGGAGCTTTAAGAGACCGGCAGTGACTTAACCCTTGTCGTGATGGATCTTTAAGAGACCGGCATTGACTAAACCCTTGTCGTGACGGAGCTTTAAGAAACCGGCAGTGACTAAACTCTTGTCGTGACGGAGTTTTAAAGAAACCGGCAGTGACTCAACTCTTGTCGTGACGGAGCTTTAAGAAACCGCAGTGACTAAACCCTTGTCGTGACGGCGCTTTAAGAGACCGGCAGTGACTGAACCCTGGTCGTGATGGCGCTTAAGAAACCGGCAGTGACTTAACCCTTGTCGTGATGGAGCTTTAAAGAGACCGGCAGTGACTTAACTTTTGTCGTGATGGAGCTTTAAAAGACCGGCAATGAGTAAAGCCTAGTCATGGTGGAGCTTTAAGAGACCGGCAGTGACTTAACCCTTGGTCGTGATGGAGCTTTAAGAGACCGGCAGTGACTATAACCCTTGTCGTGATGGAGCTTTAAGAGACCGGCAGTGACTTAACCCTTGTCGTGATGGAGCTTTAAGAGACCGACAGTGACTAAACCCTTGGTCGTGGTGGAGCTTTAAGAGACCGTCAGTGACTAACCCTCGTCGTTATGGAGCTTAAGAGACCGGCAGTGACTAAATCCTTGGTCGTGATGGAGCTTTAAGAGACCGGCAGTGACTAAACCCTTTGTCGTGATGGAGCTTTAAGAGACCGGCAGTGACTAAACCCTTGTCGTGATGGAGCTTTAAAAAACCAGCCGCAGAACAAATCTGGAGTGAAAACAGCCGACTCAGATCCAATCTTGACAAAGCGAAAGTACAGGGCATCGCTGAACATTTGCAAGCAGCCGCAGGAAGAAACATCGCCCCAGTTTTCTGCTGCTTGAAGAAGACTTTGAAGTCCCCCCAAACAATTTCAGTCAAGTTGTAGCTTAACACAACAGAGTGCCTGGGAATAAGTCGATGAAAGCCAAACCATGGACCACGAACAATAATATTATCTTCGAAAGTTGGTACACTAGAAGGAGCTTCTTCTTCATCTACCTTTATGGTGCTTTCCTAGACATGCTTCATCATCATCATCATCATTATCAGCAGCAGCAGCAGCAGCAGCAGCAGCAGCAGCAAAAGCAGCAGTAGGAGTAGGAGGAGGCAGGCAGGCAGGCAGGCAGCAGCAGCAGCAGCAGCTTCTTCTTCTTCTTCTTCTTCTTCTTCTTCTTCTTCTTCTTCTTCTCCTCCTCCTCCTCCTCCTCCTCCTCCTCCTCCTCCTCCTCCTCCTCCTTCTCTTTCAGCCTTACCCTTTTTCTGCTTCTTCTTAATGTACTTTTCGATCTGCTACTGCATTCTCCAGCTATATTTTCTACTGTGTCCGTTCCTCCATCATCTGCTTTTTTGTTTTAAATAATCTTTTCCTGCATCTACTAAATTCTCTTGTCCGGCTTGTTGTTGCTGTTGCTGTTGTTGTTGTTGTTGTTGTTGTTCGTCTTCTTCTTCTTCTTAGTCTTCTTCTTCGTCTCCTCCTCCTCCTCGTTCTCCTCTTCTTCCTTCTCCTCCTCCTCCTCCTCTTCTTCCTCCTCCTTCTCCTCCGCCTCATTCTTCTTCTACTTCCTCTTCTTCTCCGTCTCCTCCTCCTTCCTCTTCCTTCTTCTTCTCCTCCTCCTTGTTAGTCTTCTTCTTCTTCTTCTTCTCACTGTTAGTCTTCTTCTTCGTCGTCTCCTTCTCCTCCTCTTCCTTCTCCTTCTTCTTCTTGAACTGTTCCCCTGTCCATATGTTTCTCTTCTTCCTTCCTCTGCTCGTCTTCCTCCTCGCCCCCCCCCCCCCCACTCCACCTCCTCCTCCTCCTCTTTCTCCTCCTCCTCCTTCTGCTTCATATGCTTCGTCTCTTTCTATCGTTCTTATTTCTGTTTCTTCCCCTATGTCTAATGCTACCTCTTCTTTTCTGTCCTAATTTGCTGTTGAACTCTAGCAGCGCTTCTTCCTCCTCCTCTTCTTCTTTGCTACTCCTCTTGTTTTTTTGTCGTTGCTGTCGCACCAATTATTGTTGGTGGTGGTCTTCTTCTATCTTGTCCTCTTCTTCTTTTTCTCCATATTCGTCTTTGTTCTTCTTCTCCATCATACAATTCGTCTTTCACTTCTTCGACTGCTATTACTACCACCACCACCACCACCACTACTACTACTACTTCTACTACTACTACTACTACTACTACTACACCGATAACTACTACTACTACCACTTCTACTATCACCACCACCACCACCACCACCACCACTACTGCTGCTGCTGCTGCTACTACTTCGAATACCATTGCTGGTGCTGGTGCTGCTGATATTGTTGTTGTTGCTGCTGCTGCTACTCCTCCATTCATTTTAGTTTTTTGTACTCCCAGTTTTTATAGAATAGGGAGTACTTTACAATGGAACGAAGAAATCCTGTCTGTGTGTCTGTCTGCCTGTCTATCAGTCTGTGTGTCCGTCCGTGGTCAAAATGTGTTTCCACTCGCTCCAGACAAAACTACTGGGCCGATCTTTCTGAAAATTTGTAGGCATGCTCATTATGGGTCACGGATGATGCCTAATGTTTTATTGTATCAGAATAGCCGTTACTTCAGGCTATAACGGCCCATAACGGTTTTTTCTTCCTTATAGAATATCTCAGAAAGTATATGGCCGGTCCTTCTGAAAATTTGTAGGTATGTTCGTTATGAGTCACGGATGATGCCCGATGTTTTATTTTACAACAATAGCCATTAATAACGGCTGTAACGGCCCCAAACGGTTTTTCTACCGTTACTAACGTCTATAACGGCCCCAAACGGGTTTTCTTCTTTATGGAATATCTCAGAAAGTACTTGGTCGATATTTCTGAAAATGTGTAGGTATGTTCATTATGGCTCACGGATGATGCCCGTTGTTTTAGTTTACCACAATAGCCGTCAATAACGGCTATAACGGTCCCAAACAGTTTTTCTTCTTTATGGAATATCTCAAGCGTATTCAAGATAAACTGGGAGCACGTTTATATGCTTTGCATATTGTTTATTCTTCCGCTGTTGAATTCCCTGGCCAGTACGCTCAGAGCGAGGTCCACCGCCCGTGGTAATGACCGAACTGTTCCGCGCCGTTGTCCATGAGGATCCCCAGTCACATCGACCACAACATGCCAAGAAAACGTCTGTGTATGTACACCCAACACACACACACACACACACACACATAGACAGACAGACAGACACACACACAGACACACGCACACACACAGACGTAC
>CM031608.1:78915755-78918255 GCA_018398815.1 Conus ventricosus
CCCCTCATACAATCACTAAACAGACGTCAGGTTTGACGCAAAAGCCAGGTTTATTTGTGCCTACTCCTCTGTTGAGGTTCAAAGTTCAAGGTCCCATAGTCCGAGGGCGGTGAGCTGTTGGAGGTCCACCATGTCTGGGCCACACAATACTGCCAAAGACGGAGCCAGGCCCTCTCCTTCCGCTGCAGCAATCGCACCTGAATTGAATCAGATACTTACTGAGGGCCATGACACCATGGTAACGGCAGCTCGTGCGGCACGGTGTTTCATGGCTTTTCCGTCTGGCTGAGGCCCAGGTCACGTGAAAATGCTTCCAGCTGGAACACCACTCCCACAGCGACCCACTCCATTTTTACAGCAGCGAGTATTTCCAACCTAAACCAGACGGGAATGACCCAAAACGCCCGTGTTTCAAGCAGATTTCGACACGAAATACTGTTGTACTGTCTGTGCGATACTGCCCTTAGCTGTGAAACATAGACTGTTCTAACGGGGTCATCCCGATAGATCCCCGCACCGATAGATCCCTGCACCGAACCGATAGATCCCCGCACCGATAGATCCCCGCATCGGTAGATCCCCGCAAAGGGATAGGGTTAGGGTTAGGGTTAGGGATCTATCGGTGCGGGGATCTATCGGGGTGCACCCGTTCTAACTTTCATGCGCCATTTGGGAACGGATATTGTTCCCTAAAATACTGTCGTGTGACTAAAGCTTTAGTGCCTAGTGGACGAAGAGGATGTTCAAGCCGTAACATTTCGACCCCGAGTGGATTCAAACCTGCAACTACCAGTTCCGCAGCCAGACGCCATAACCGTTTGACTACGCAACCCTTACGCCTAGTTAAAAAAATATTCCCCAAACTTTCTCGCATCTCAAGTCTTAAAAATTCGAGTGCAATGTATACACAAAGTACAAAATAAAATAGTAAAAGGAAATGAAATAATAAGATGGGAATTGAAATAATAATACATACACCAGTTTCTTTACATACCAAGTTTGCAGCATATAAAGATACTACAATCGGTCAAAAAAAAAATAGAATGCAAAATTGCAATCGAGGAGACCAAACCACATTTTAACCTTTATACCTCCAGTATCACACACACACACACACACACACACACACACACACACACACACACACACACACACACACGCCTATTCCTACACACACACACACACACACACACACACACACACACACACACACACACACACACACACACCACACACACACACACACACAACACACAGCCACATTAAGACCTGCACTATCGCAGTCGTAAGCCCAGCAGTCCACAGGTAGTCACCGATATCAAGTTAACAACAGCCAACCACAAGAAGTCACATATCCTAGACATTTCAATAGCGTCCGCCCCAACCACCCCCACCCCCTACCCCCTTCCCAAATACGTTCCGTTCACTGGCAGCTCCCATACCAGAACACAGAAGCAAACATAACATAAAGGTACGGGGTGAAGTGCAGACCTCTGTCAACGTCAAACAAACCTTGAATCCACCCTTCCAGCCAGTTCATTAACGAAAACATTTTTTTTTAAATTTCTGATAGGAGAAGTAATAACATTTTATTTCTGTTGGGAGCAGTAATGGTTGGTACAGACTGATGGAGTTACTTCCCGTGTTCCATCTGTTTGCCTTTTCAACAGGATATGCAATGTTTTACAAAAAAAAATGTCGAGATTTGTATCGATAGGAAATTTCACTATTCCACCAAAACGTATGTCATTTGGTGGATGTTACTGATTCGTAGGAGTGCCTCCACAGCGTCCATGAACTCATCTGTACAATAATGTGCGGAAGAACACCTGCGTCCCTTGTTTAACTCTGCATCTGCGCCACGAATCCCCGCTAAACGTGAGCCAGATTCCATCCTGAATCAAAGTCGCTTAACGTCGGTTCGGGTGTGCTGGGTGATAACACTGGTAGCCTCGTCAGTTCGGGTGTGCTGGGTGATAACACTGGTAGCCTAATCATCTTGCTGAACGATCACGAATCCGATTAAAAACCCCTAAAAATGCTTTCTCTCTCTCAACCCTAATCCCACTCTCTCCCTCTCTTTCTTTCTCTCTCTCTCTCTCTCTCTCTCTCTCTCTCTCTCTCTCTCTCTCTCTCTCTCTGTCTCTGTCTCTCTGTCTCTCCCTCTCTCGCTCTCCTCTATACATCCGTGTTGTATATCTGATGCCGCTAACTACAGGTTATGATAGAAACAAGATATACAAAAAATGATTTAATGAAATGGCGACTGTATAAACCTGCGAATGAGACAAATTTACTTTGTATGTTATTATCCGGCCTATCAAGACTTAAGACATTATTTAATCCCCTCACAGTTTCATAACAATCCTAACGACTTTAAACTTAGACTAATTTTCCCAGAAAAAAACAACAAAAAAACAAAAAAAAGAACATACAATAAAGAATCTTGCTGTTTTCTTATACGAAGCATTAAAAAAGAGCAATGTATTTATCTCTACCA
>CM031608.1:78923255-78924986 GCA_018398815.1 Conus ventricosus
CCATACTACCAAAGAATAAACCTTGCACGCCGTACGCCGTGGGTGTGGGGCCACCCATACTTACAAAGCTTGCGCGCCACACGCTATGGATGTGACGTCACGCATGCTTGCTACAGAGAGATAAGAGTCGCGTTGGTAAGAAATTCCTTCCTGCCCACGATTTGGTGCCACCGAGTTCCGTCTGCTTTGTCTTTTGCTGCTTTGTCTTTTGCGGGGCGCGTACTGCCAAGTGTGAGCAATGTACGTCATAATCAAAATGATGCAAAGTAACATTACGTATTTAAAATTTTATTTTTTAAAAAACACGTAGGCCTTGGTATGTTGCACATTCTAGGAAACGTCATACTGACAGAGGATCAAGTATTTCTAATGTTTTACCAATACACACACACACACGCGCGGGCCCGTGCGCGTGTACTATATAGCATAGCTCATATATAATATATATATTATATATATATATATATATATATATATATATATATATATATATATATATATATATATGTCTTTCCATGCATGCACATATACACACACACTTTCTCTCTCTCTCTCTCTCTGTTTCTCTTTCTCTCTCGCACAAACATGCAATAATGCTCACATGCACACACACAGATAAACGCACATTCATGCGGCCGCCTGTGCACAGTTATTCACTGAGAAACAACAACAACGAACAACCGTTTGACGCAAGTAGCAAGACTCTCATCTCATAGAAGTCAAATTTGCATGGCGTACGGCAAGGTCTTACTTCCTCGAAAAAAAACATGGGTTACTGTACACCCACGGCGTACGGCGAGGGGTTAGTTCCTACACAAAAACCATGGGTTACTGTACACCCACGGCGTACGGCGAGGGATTAGTTCCTACACAAAAACCATGGGTTACTGTACACCCACGGCGTACGGCGAGGGGTTAGCTCCTATACAAAAACCATGGGTTACTGTACACCCACAGCGTACGGTGAGGGGTTATTCCTTCTTAGAAAGCATGGGTTTCTGCACACCCACGAAGTACAGCGCGCAAAGTGAACTCGCCCGTCTTGCTGAGGGCTCAAGAAAATACAGCGTGAAGCAGAGGTTAGCTGTCGCCTCGTTGTCTCCTGGGTGGGGACGTAAGACAGTGGAGGTTGCTGTAGCCTTGGAGCCGACGACGAGAAGAATTGTCTCCCGTGTGGGGACGGTCGACAGCAAGACGTGTCAGCCTGTTGGAGCCTAGACGGGAGCTGCCAGACAACGGTGGGGTGTTTGCAGCCAGAGAAGACCTGTGGGAGAGGCCGACAGGAGCCCTTTCCGTGGAGAGGGCGAAGTGTGGTGGAGTCCGGGAGACTCTGTGTGAGGGTGCGACTCAAGCTACGTTGCCAGTGTCCCCAACTGGGATTTGGCCAATCGGGAGGACACAACAGTGTGGCAGCTTCAGCTCATAGTCGCACAGTGGGATGAGAGAAACTGACGGTCAACCGAGGAATGCTGGCAAGTTACGGACGTTTTATTTGTTCTTAAGTTATAAGTGTGCAAACAGAATTGTGGAATATTGTCTTTCCTGGTTAATGAAGAGTACTTGAAGGAAAGGGATGCGATTTATGAGATTGTATGTATGATGTTTACATTGTTGTATGATACAGATAGTTGTGTTGTGTAGTGACGGGTGGGGGCTCGGAGTCAAGTTAAATAAAGTTGATTATTTTCTATGAAATGTTATTGGTTCCGTCACTTGTGCGGCTGTAAGTAG
>CM031608.1:78925086-78932586 GCA_018398815.1 Conus ventricosus
GAGGGGGGGGGTCCCTCCCAATTGCCCCAAGCAAACCCAAATGCCCCCCGCAAACAAAAAAAAGGAAGGTGGCGCAAAAATAGGATCACGGGTAAAACTCGAAGGCCTTTAATGTGACGTCAGCAAAGGAGTGCTTCATGTCAAGATTGTGAATGTCACTTTTAAAAAAGTGGAAAGTTGTTCATCTGATCTAGAATCGACTTAGAATTAATCTGTTGTTCAGATATATGTTATTGGAATCGACTTAAATTTATCTGTTGTTCAGATATATGTTATTCCTCAAAATGCATACAATGGATTACGTAATGAGGTGCACGTGATGCGAATTCTTTTAATTGTGGCGTGTGGCCAGCAACGAGCTGTTGGCTGCACACCAAAATTAATGCCCAAGGCCTTGCTTAAGGAGTCGAGTATTTGTAGACAGGCACAATTAAACTGTTTTGAGAATTTTTGTTGTGCCCGAAAGTTGATTTATCTTCTTTCCTTTCATATATCTACCAAGGTGCATGCCAGGATGTTCCAAGCAGATAGATTAAAATGAAAGGAATGGGATTACTTTGGGAAAACCACCTGGTGCAAAGATAGGGTCGCGGGTGAGGGCGAAGGCCTAGCATATGAAGTTAGGTAAGGGTAGCTACAACACAGTACAGAGCACAACACAGCACAGGCCTGTACAACACAATGAACTACAACACAGTACAGAGCATAACAACACAGCGCAGGCCTGTACAACACAATGAACTACAACCAGTACAGAGCATAACAACACACAGCACAGGCCTGTACAACACAATGAACTACAATACAGTACAGAGCATAACAACACAGCACAGGCCTGTACAACACAATGAACTACAATACAGTACAGAGCATAACAACACAGCACAGGCCTGTACAACACAATGAACTACAATACAGTACAGAGCATAACAACACAGCCAGGCCTGTTACAACACAAGGGAACTACAATACAGTACAGAGCATAACAACACAGCACAGGCCTGTACAACACAATGAACTACAATACAGTACAGAGCATAACAACACAGCACAGGCCTGTACAACACAATGAACTACAATACAGTACAGAGCACAACAACACAGCACAGGCTTGTACAACGCAATGACCTACAATACAGTACAGAGCACAACACAGCACAGGCCTGTACAACACAATGAACTACAATACAGTACAGAGCACAACAACACAGTACAGCCTGTACAACACAATGAAGTACAATACAGTACAGAGCACAACACAGCACAGGCCTGAACAACACAATGAAGTACAATACAGTACAGAGCATAACAACACAGCACAGGCCTGTACAACACAATGAACTACAATACAGTACAGAGCACAACACAGCACAGGCCTGCACAACACAATGAACTACAATACAGTACAGAGCACAACACAGCACAGGCCTGTACAACACAATGAACTACAATACAGTACAGAGCATAACAACACAGCACAGGCCTGTACAACATAATGAACTACAATACAGTACAGAGCATAAACAACACAGCACAGGCCTGTACAACACAATGAACTACAATACAGTACAGAGCATAACAACACAGCACAGGCCTGTACAACACAATGGACTACAATACAGTACAGAGCATAACAACACAGCACAGGCCTGTACAACACAATGAACTACAATACAGTACAGAGCATAACAACACAGCACAGGTCTGTACAACACAATGAACTACAATACAGTACACAGCATAACAACACAGTACAGCCTGTACAACACAAAGAACTACAATAAAGTACAGAGCACAACAACACAGTACAGCCTGTACAACGCAATGAACTACAATACAGTACAGAGCACAACACCAGTACGGGCCTGTACAACACAATGAACTACAATACAGTACAGAGCACAACAACACAGTACAGCCTGTACAACACAATGAACTACAATACAGTACAGAGCACAACAACACAGTACAGCCTGTACAACGCAATGAACTACAATACAGTACAGAGCACAACACAGTACGGGCCTGTACAACGCAATGAACTACAATACAGCACAGAGCAAACAACACAGTACAGGCCTGTACAGCATAATTAATTACAATACAGTACAGAGCACAACAACACAGCACAGGCTGTACAACGCAATGAACTACAATACAGTACAGAACAAAACAACACAGTACAGGCCTGTACAACATAATGAACTACAATACAGTACAGAGCACAACAACACAGCACAGGCTGTACAACGCAATGAACTACAATACAGTACAGAGCAAAACAACACAGTACAGGCCTGAACAACATAATGAACTACAATACAGTACAGAGCACAACCACAGTACGGGCCTGTACAACGCAATGAACTACAATACAGTACAGAGCATAACAACACAGCACAGGCCTGTACAACATAATGAACTACAATACAGTACAGAGCACAATGCAGTACAGGCCTGTACAACGCAATGAACTACAATACAGCACAGAGCACAACACAGTACAGGCTGTACAACGCAATGAACTACAATACAGCACAGAACACACCACAGTTCAGGCCTGTACAACGCAATGAAGTACAATACAGTACAGAGCATAACAACACGTACAGGCCTGTACACACATAATGAACTACAATACAGTATAGAGCACAACACAGTGCAGACCTGTACAACGCAATGAACTACAACACAGTACAGAGCATAACAACACAGTACAGGCCTGTACAATTAAATGAACTACAATACAGTACAGAGCAGAACAACACAGTACAGCCTGTACAACGCAATGAACTACAATACAGTACAGAGCACAACAACACAGTACAGCCTGTACAACGCAATGAACTACAACACAGTTCAGGCCTGTACAACGCAATGAACTACAATACAGTACAGAGCATAACAACGCAGTACAGGCCTGTACAACGCAATGAACTGCAATACAGTACAGAGCATAACAGCACAGCACAGGCCTGTACAACGCAATGAACTACAATACGTACAGAGCACAACACAGCACAGGCCTGTGCAACGCAATGAAGTACAATACAGTACAGAGCACAACACAGTACAGTCCTGTACAACACAATGAACTACAATACAGTACAGAGCACAACACAGCACAGGCCTGTGCAACGCAATGAACTACAATACAGTACAGAGCATAACAACACAGTACGGCCTGTACAACACAATGAACTACAATGCAGTACAAGCAAAACACAGCACAGGCCTGTACAACACAATGAAGTACAATAAAGTACAGAGCATAACAACACAGTACAGGCCTGTCCAACACAATGAACTACAATACAGTACAGGCACAACACAGCACAGGCCTGTACAACACAATGAAGTAAAATACAGTACAGAGCATAGCAACACAGTACAGGCCTGTACAAACAATGAACTACAATACAGTACAGAGCACAACACAGCACAGGCCTGTACAACACAATGAACTACAATACAGTACAGAGCACAACACAGCACAGGCCTGTACAACGCAATGAACTACATTACAGTACAGGCCTGTACAAACGCAATGAACTACAATACAGTACAGAGCATAACAACACAGTACAGGCCTGTACAACACAATGAACTACAATACAGTACAGAGCACAACACAGCATGGGCCTGTATAAACACAATGAACTACAATACAGTACAGAGCACAACACAGCACAGGCCTGTACAACGCAATGAACTACATTACAGTACAGGCTTGTACAACGCAATGAACTACATACAGTACAGAGCATAACAACACAGTACAGGCCGTGTACAATACAATGAACTACAATACAGTACAGAGCAGAACACAGCATGGGCCTGTACAACACAATGAACTACAATACAGTACAGAGCATAACAACACAGTACAGGCCTGTCACAACCAATGAACTACAATACAGTACAGAGCACAACACAGCACAGGCCTGTACAACACAATGAACTACAATACAGTACAGAGCAGAACACAGTGCAGGCCTGTACAACACAATGAACTACAATACAGTACAGAGCACAACAACACAGTACAACCTGTACACCGCAATGAACTTCAACACAGTACAGAGCACAACAACACAGTACAGCCTGTACAACGCAATGAACTGCAATACAGTACAGAGCACAACAACACAGTACAGCCTGTACAACGCAATGAACTACAATACAGTACAGAGCACAACACAGTGCAGACCTGTACACCGCAATGAACTACAATACAGTACAGAGCACAACAACACAGTACAGCCTGTACAACACAATGACTACAATACAGTACAGAGCACAACACAGCACGGGCCTGTACAACACAATGAACTACAATACAGTACAGAGCACAACACAGCACGGGCCTGTACAACACAATGAACTACAATACAGGACAGAGCATAACAACACAGTACAGGCCTGTACAACATAATGAAACTACAATACAGGACAGAGCATAATAACACAGTACAGCCTGTACACGCAATGAACTACAATACAGTACAGAGCACAACACAGCATGGGCCTGTACAACACAATGAACTACAATACAGTACAGAGCATAACAACACAGCACAGGCCTGTACAACACAATGACTACAATACAGTACAGAGCATAACAACACAGTACGGGCCTGAACAACACAATTAAACTACAATACAGTACAGAGCACAACAACACAGTACAGCCTGTACAACGCAATGAACTACAACACAGTACAGAGCACAACACAGCACAGGCCTGTACAACACAATGAACTACAATACAGTACAGAGCATAACAACGCAGTACAGGCCTGTACAACGCAATGAACTACAATACAGTACAGAGCATAACAACACAGCACAGGCCTGTACAACGCAATGAACTACAATACGTACAGAGCAAAACAACACAGTACAGGCCTGTACAACATAATGAACTACAATACAGTACAGAGCACAACAACACTGCACAGGCTGTACAACGCAATGAACTACAATACAGAACAGAGCACAATGCAGTACAGGCCTGTACAACGCAATGAACTACAATACAGCACAGAGCACAACACAGTACAGGCTGTACAACGCAATGAACTACAATACAGCACAGAGCACACCACAGTTCAGGCCTGTACAACGCAATGAAGTACAATACAGTACAGAGCATAACAACACAGTACAGGCCTGTACAACATAATGAACTACAATACAGTACAGAGCACAACACAGTGCAGACCTGTACAACGCAATGAACTACAACACAGTACAGAGCATAACAGCACAGTACGGCCTGTACAACACAATGAACCACAATACAGTACAGAGCAGAACAACACAGTACAGCCTGTACAACGCAATGAACTACAATACAGTACAGAGCATAACAACACAGTACAGCCTGTACAACGCAATGAACTACAACACAGTTCAGGCTGTACAACGCAATGAACTACAATACAGTAAGAGCATAACAACGCAGTACAGGCCTGTACAACGCAATGAACTGCAATACAGTACAGAGCATAACAGCACAGCACAGGCCTGTACAACGCAATGAACTACAATACAATACAGAGCACAACACAGCACAGGCCTGTGCAACGCAATGAAGTACAATACAGTACAGAGTACAACACAGTACAGTCCTGTACAACACAATGAACTACAATACAGTACAGAGCACAACACAGCACAGGCCTGTGCAACGCAATGAACTACAATACAGTACAGAGCATAACAACACAGTACAGGCCTGTACAACACAATGAACTACAATGCAGTACAAAGCAAACACACAGCACAGGCCTGTACAACACAATGAAGTACAATACAGTACAGAGCACAACAACACGTACAGCCTGTACACCGCAATGAACTACAATACAGTACAGAGCATAACAACACAGTACAGGCCTGTGCAACGCAATGAACTACAATACAGTACAGAGCATAACAACACAGTACAGGCCTGTACAACACAATGAACTACAACACAGTACAGAGCACAACACAGTGCAGCCTGTACAACACAATGAACTACAATACAGTACAGAGCAGAACACAGTACAGGCCTGTACAACGCAATGAAATACAACACAGTACAGAGCACAACACAGCATGGGCCTGTACAACACAAGGGAACTACAACACAGTACAGAGCACAACACAGTACAGGCCTGTATAACACAAACTACAATACGGTACAGAGCACAACACAGTACAGGCCTGTACAATGCAATGAAATACAACACAGTACAGAGCACAACACAGCATTGGCCTGTACAACGCAGTGAACTACAATACAGTACAGAGCACAACACAGCATGGGCCTGTACAACGCAATGAACTACAACACAGTGCAGAGCACAACACAGTACAGGCCTTCAACGCAATGAAGTACAATACAGTACAGGACACAACACAGCACAGGCCTGTACAACACAATGAACTACAATACAGTACAGAGCACAACACAGTACAGGCCTGTGCAACACAATGATCTACAATACAGTACAGAGCACAACACAGTACAGGCCTGTACAACACAATGAACTACAACACAGTACAGAGCACACACAGTACGGGTCTGTATAACGCAACGAACTACTATGCAACACAGAACACTGCAATGGTAAACAACATTGCAGTCCTATAGAATACAGAACAGAAAAAACAAACAAACACATAGTATAGAGAAATGCAGTACAGAGGAGTAGAATACAGAACTGAACAGCACACTACAGTGGAGTGCAATGCACCATATTGCATCAACATAGAGAATAGTACAGTACAGAGTAATACAGATTGATACTTCACAGCGCAGAACCTTAAGCTGTCATGCAGAAGTTAACTTTCTTTTCTACATCTCCGACAATGTCACTGTAGGCCTGAGGCACGGTACAGTGGGAACAGACAACATAGTGGCCTGCACAGTGGACAGTGAGGGTTCATAGTATCACTCTCCGGCCGGGATGTGACCTGTGGGTGTTGGAGATGTGTTGACACACAGCACCAGTCAGTCTGTTTGCACTGACTCTTGGCTGAAGGTCCCTGAAGTGCCTCTCACCCGTTGTTACTTGACGCCTGATGACAAATCGCTTCGGGATTCGTCGGAGATCAAGGCGAAGACCGGCCTGTTGCTTCGGCTGAAAGAGGAAAGAAAGAAAAAGAGATAATGCAGTAGGGGGACAGGGAAGGGAGAAGTGTAAGCGGGTAAGGGAGAGTAGTGGTGATAGGGGTGGAGAGACAGAGAGAGATAATGTGTGTGTGTGTATGTGTGTGTGTGTGTGTGTGTGTGTGTGTGTGTGTGTGTGTTACAGACAATGTTTACTTCTCTGGTGAAAAAAGTTAACGGGTTAACTGGGAGGCGGGGAGAGGGACAGGGGAGGGGGAGGGGGGGAGTTATTGTAAATATTTTAATGTTTTTTTTTTCTGAATCACCTGTTTCCCTGTGAACTTTACCCTCTCCGCTTCTTTCTCTTTCTGTCTATCTCCAAAATGGAACCCCATTTT
>CM031608.1:78937586-78970918 GCA_018398815.1 Conus ventricosus
CAAACTGGCGTGTATGACCACCACTCAGGGTCACTATGGGGAGTAGGCTGGCTGGGTGACTGAGGACGATAGTGGAGACCTTTACCAGAAAACGAAAGACTGATGCACTCCAAGACTTGTACAGTGACGTGCAGCTCGTCATGAGAAAGGCCTAGCATGTGGCTTCGCACTGCTACGTAAACAACTAGTAAGTGCATAAATAGACAAAATAGACATTGTAATTGAATGGCGTCCAAAAAGTTTAGAAACAGTATTCATACAGTTAAAATTCATTTTTTTTAAATATTGAAATTCAAAAAACAACACAAAAAAATTCAAATGGAAATTTCTACAAAAACACGACTACATTTTTTTTTGAACTGCAGTGGGGCTGTAATGACGAGAGACAGATAAAAAAACAATGGCTGCAATTATTCTCAGCTTCATAAGAGGTTGGGGGTGGTGGGGAAGGTAAAATCAGAAACAGTGACAATAAGGATTTTCGGCTTCAGTGACTGGCTCTAAGAAGAGGCAGATTAAGAACACTGTGTATAGCTGTTTACGTCTTCAAAGAGAGGCTATGAGATAAATGTCTCTAGGGAGGTTAGGCGCTGTCGCTGAAGACACCCTGCCACTTGTCTGGTCTTTTCCTGGGCCACTGCAGCTGACATTCCAGCGGTGTTGACCGGTCACTGCACACCACAGGTGGAGAGAATGTAAATATCTTCGTTCAAGCTCACCCATGTTATCTAGCACGAAAACCCGTTTTCACATCCAACTCACGTCCATCTCATGCTAGTTTTGGCCAAAATTAACACCTGTTTCACAAAAAAATTAACACCCCAAACCTCTAAAAATTGACGAAATTAACACATTAAAACGGGGGCTTACGTGCTAGATAAGATTTGGTGATCGTGAACAAAGATATTTACATTCTCTCCTAGACACATAAAAATTAACGCCCGCGGGAATTAGTCCTTCTTACTATTCTAACATGTTCTTCTACTTCCAGCACCATTAATAAATCAGAACAAACAACTGGCTTTCCGTCTTGATTAACTATTTTTACATCCAATGAATTTAAAGAACCCTCAATTAATTCTTTAAATTCAATGTTTCCACTAAAGCTATGTAACTGATAATCGCAAAACCCTACATTAGTTGGTGGCAATGCTTGTAGAACAGTAGATGGATAGCCATTAAACAAATTAGTAATCTGTTTTTAACTGTTGTAAATGGACATACAACATCGGGTTTACGAGAAAATCAGACGGTCTACTGCCTACATACTCATAAAGACCTCCTTTTAAGTACATATGTGTTTTAATATGATATGTTTCGCCACTGTCATAAAAGCCTAAAATTCGAGCAAGGCTTCTAGGAAAAACGTACTCCCTTTCTTCAATTTCTGGAAAATTCATAGTAACTATAAGATTTGCCTCATTAATTTTTAACTTAATGTTAAAATTGCTAAATACTTCTCTTAAAGAACAAAAGTTGTAGTAACCATCGGGTATTTTTAAAAGTTTTTAATAGATTGCCTTGTCCATCCTTAATATCCACCCAGTTATTCTTATCTTTTTCAGATATGTTAATCCATTTTAATTTTAAACCCAATTCTTCTAAGGGCAACCCTACAATCGCCGCGCCTATTTTCAATTGGATGCGTTAAGAACACGCGCTCGTTTTGTTTGGTTATATAGATGTACATCTTTTTTATAACTATTTAAAAAAATTAATTTAAAAAAATGGTAGCTTTTGAATATATTGAACATGCTTCTTACAATGTAGGGGCGTTTTATAACCCCAAATCTTTGGACTTCAGCAATTTAACCATTGCAGTAGATGGATCATATGGCTTCCGGGTTAGACTTGTAAACCCACTAACTAGATATTTAAATCCACCAATAAAGAGTGATAGAGTGCCATCAGCATGGTCATCCCACCCTATGGCTTTTTTCCAGAATCAGTTAAATTTTGCCATTTACTGCGCAACCACTGGCTGTGGCGTTTCATATGCAAACCATTTAAACCACCCCAATCTTTTAGTAAGGTCAGTATATAACTTTCATGTTTATTACCAGTACAGACGCATACTAACCGAACTACAAGTGCCACTCCCTAACGACAACGCGTTTTATCCATTTAACAGCCCATGGACAATAATGCATATGAAAGAATCTGCAACGAATTTAACATTGATCCTTCAACTGATTTTAGACAAAAGTTAGACCGCAATCATGGGTTAGGCACATTGTATTTGTGGGGCGCAAAAAGAGAATATACTTATGACTACTGGCCTAGCCACACCTCTTTTCACCCAAAAGCACAAGTTAGATTGGGATCAATAGAACAAAAACACCCTAATGCCTGGACAACATTTATCTTAGATAAAAGTAAAGGTCTAACAATGCCAGGCGTGCAAAGACTTAATGACTCCATAAGGACATACGTTTGGTGTGTATTAGGAGCGCAAGCACAGACCAAGTCTAGCATAGTAGATCAATCTACAGGCTTTGATGCTAGAAAACAATTTCTAGTTAATTTAGAAGATGCTATTAACTCTGCTGTTGATTTGCCTGCCAGCATACAAAGGTATCAAGACGTTCTTGCGCATGCTAGGTCAAAGGTTGACTTTGTTGTAGGTCATGGATTATACATGCTACCCACTGACCTTAGACTGCAGATTGGTATGATACAGAATTATAACAATGAAATCCTCATAGCTGGAGACGACCAAGACTTAGGGTACAATAAATGGTTAAACACAAGGCCCGCTCCATCCATTTTAAAGAAAGTACCTTGCCCTGAAGAAAGCGATCCAGTTATAAACACCCCAGAAAGCAGCCCACAGCCAGAAAGCAGCCCAGAAAGCACTCCACCTGTTAATGTACCTTTCACTGACAGTCATACTAGTGAAAAGACAGCCCTTGTTGTGTTTTTAACTTTTACTGGATTAGCCATACTTTATTTCACTAAAAATTAATCCGGCAGCTAGCACTCCTAACGTCCACAGATGGTCGGCCATATAACCAGCAACTTTGCCTATAGTAGACAAAACCCAACTAACAACACTGCCTATTATGCCGGGCAGGGCATCAAGCGCTTTGGCTGCTAACTTCTTTAATAAGTTTGCTAGATGGTGTATTGTTTTCTAATCCAACTTTTACCAGCTGAGGCGTTGGAGGCGCTAGGGGCCCTGTTGGCGCACTGCCGGTTAAAGCATAAACGAGTGTAGAGATAGCAAACCCAACAGCAGTTAATATGCTAATTATTGTAATCCCCTCTTCTCTGAACAGAATCCTATTCTTTCTGCAAACGTAGTGTTTTCATGAAGTATTTTGTTTATAACTTCTCTGATTCTGGTTATTTGTGATTCTAGATGCCCTCTGTTAATAGAAATCGCGCCTAACAGTTCTGCCTTTTCGCCCATTAACTCCTGTAATTTTTGCTGTATTCTATACTTTTCTTCTCGCCCTAAATTGTTATCATCTGCATCAGCAGTTTATTTTTATTCTTCTTACTATAATTCTTTCTAGCTCACCAAGTTTTTGCTGTATGTGCATTAGATCACCTCCCCCCTTAATGTCTGTAGAGCTTTATACAATGGCCTTTGCCTCTCGAACAGAATATTGAGAATTAACAATTCTTTTACACCTGCTCCTCTTTAAACTCGTTTCAATTTGTGATATTAGTTCATCAGCATCATTTCTTGAACTTAAATCTTGAGAGGTATGTATTGTATTTTAGAATTGTGTTGGCAGCTCCGCACAAATTCTGTAAACGTACTAACGCTTCGGGTCTAAGCTCTAAAAAGGTTTAATGTTCTGGCCTTAAGCAATAAGAATTTCCGCCTAATATGAGCTTAGTATATAACAACTTGTTGGGAATTTGCGTTGAAGAAACCTTCGCGCGCTCTCCGAGCCAGTTCTTTAATACAAATTGCCCACCATCATCCTCAAAAACGTTAAGAACAACTACAATCATGGAAGCTCATCGTCCTATGCTTCAATAGAATGGATTGAATTCTTTCTCTCAATAGTTCTTTGGACATTGTCTAGGAGTAAAGAACCCGCCTCCTAACAAGCTCTTCTTGCAATGAAGGCCCAGATTTCTGTTTTCGATCCATCTTCTTCATAGGATCAGGTGCGTCCCCCCAAAATCTTCATCCATATATTTTATTTATAATCTTTTTTGGTTTTAATAAAAAATGAACTCAAACGGATGCGACCCCTCGATCCCATACAGAAAAGAGAAGGACCCCCACGTCGAAAAAGGAAAAATCAGCAGTAAATTAGTGAAAATACACCATCAACAGTTCACCCATGGACAAGAAATAATATTAAGTTCCCCCCCTGATCTTTGTGCTGACGAAATAAATAATGCCAGGCACAGCTAAACTAAACATTCAAATAGATATTACATCGACAGATCCTAATGCTACTGTTTGTAGCTAATTTATGGCAGGGCTAAACGTTATCACTAAGGTAATCAAACTGAAGCAGAGAAGTCTTTGTACAAAACGAGCAGACATTTTTGCCCTTAATCCTGATATATAAGGCTGCCTCAAAAATTAAAGAAAAGAGAAAGTTTATCAGGGAATACAAAGCCCAACGGCCTCAAAGGCACAGGCTTAAAGCGGGCGATGCAAAGAATGATGATAAAAGATGAGGCAGTAGCAGAAGCATTTGGCAACAATACTACTGCAACCCACTAGATTTTGAGCAGTTAAAGGACACATAAGCCCATATTACCAAGCGCAACTAAAAGAAAAACTAACTTAAAGACTGACATATAATCTAGAGATACAGTCTTTCTGTCTGAATACCCAAGCAAAAACACAGTCAGTGACCTCTCTCTTGAGTTTGATTTTGTTACAAACTCCCGGACTAGCTAGAACAATCTTAAACCCAGTAATAAAAATAAAACAGGTATTTTATTATGAAAGAGTTATACACCCTCCCATTACAGAAAATAGAAACAAAGCGAGGACAACTCAGGAACATAACATCTAACTCAGTCTCAGAAGTCTTAAAAGGAATTTTGTTCCTGGTTTACGAAGGAACTACTCCTTTACAGAGAGAAGCAGAAGCGTTTATAATCCACAACTTGAGAAGGATGACTGTGTAAAAAATGGTAGGTCCCTAGATTCGGCTGTATACAGGGCGAGACCTTTTACCCACCAACACTACGATGAAATAATAAAGATGTTTGCTGGAGGTAGGCAAAGAATCCGCAGTTGATCTGTGTAAGTAAAAAACTTCGCGCCTTAAGATGTACGAACCGAAAACTACTTATACGAAAAAATGGGCTGTGAAGGAACTATTAGATCCACAATTGACAACAGATAGTTTGAATGGAGACAGGATAGGCAAGATGGCATACAAATAAATATTTCTCAAGAATGCAGACGAGATGCCCCAATAAAAATGCAGTTTTTATGGATTAGTTGATGCTCAGAATAACAATTGAAGAAAACATGCTAAAAGACTGTCATATAAAAATGCAGAAGAAATATTCTAAAAAAAACAGATGGAAAGCTTAAAGTTTCTAACCCCAAGATCCGCACTGATACTCATATCTGCGGGATTACTGGTATGTTGGGGAAAACTGTCTTCTACTGATAATTTGATCCAAACAATATACAGGTTCCATTACGACGAGCACATTGATAATTCATCACCACCATTCAAAGCATCAACAAGTCTTACAAAAGGAAAGAATTTTATTTGGACAGACGAGCATAATCTATTTTAAGATGAACCTACCAAGCGTGACAAACTGAGTCGACAGTTATAGAAGCTAACTATAAACTATTTTGAGGGAACAGAAACACTGTTTATTATTGAATGACCTGTTGCAGCTTGAAGCGAGACAATGTTAAAAAAAAGAAAAGCCCTGTCACAGCTGGCCTTTAGGGCCTGCCACGCCTTAGTTTCTTGTGTGGCAACTTAAACTCACAAATCATGCAGACTAAAAACTTTTAGATCGCAGTTAAAATCGTTCTACTTGTATTATTTTTACACAAAGGCAGAAGATAGTTTTTGAAGAAAGTTAAAGTACAAATGATATAAATAAGGGACAAATATTAGTATACAAAAAAAATAAAAGTAGCAGTTTAGAAACATCTAACACGCTAAGCAATTCTTTCGGACTGACCCCCTCATTTCCAATACGTTTGTTTATTGTAGATTGTTTTATATATAGAAATGCCTATAACAATTTGTTAATATATAATTTTAATATAACAAAAAAAAGAATGTCTCGGACCAGAATCAAAAGCGCAGCTATCTCACAAAATGCACTGCAGTAGAGCTAAAAGACATAGGAGACACAACTGAGTTTGATCTAATAGGAGGTGCCGAAATGTTTCAGGATTTGAGAACACAGATGAAGGGTTTACAAACGAACAGAATTTGAAGACCAAAACGCAGCAACATCCTACCCCTAAAGAGAATAAGAAATTTAGAGCTCACTAATTTGGCAAACGTGAAAACAGACTTCATAAAAGAGAGAATTCTTGGGCGTTTGCATCTGAAATAGAAAGGGAATTAAAAAAGTTTGAACTACGGAGCCCTAATGTTATACAACGATAAGAAAAACAATTTTTAAGAAAGGCTTTGAATGCAGGCCCCTTTCTTGTCCAGCTAGTTCCAGGAACACAACATAAAAAACAGATTGAAATAACTAAGCAGGGTTCTGAAATATTTCTACAGATAAAGAAGTCCTTAGCTGAAGTAGAGACTGAAACTGTCGCTTAGAATTTTACCCCAACGCTACAGGTATTATCCAAGACAAATGACAATGATTATTCGCTTATTAATTACTCTCCAAGGGAGGGCGATACTCGTATGCCATAACATGTGTTAGATAAGAGGAATACAAATAAAGGCTGAAACTTGAGATGCCCCTTTAAGCTCTGTTATTGTTAATACTAAAAACGTAGATTAATAAACACCCTTACATCATCTGACAAGGTTAAACTGTGAAGGATGCCAAAGACAAAACTAACAGTACTCGACTATATTTAAAATAGTATGATGATATTATTGCGTTTTAACTCTGTTGAAGAAATGTGCTGCCAGAATGAATAAAAAGAAGATATATATAAGATTAAATTAATAAAAATAATCTTATTTAAAAATGGAGGACAACAGTTTAGGTTAGAGCAAATAACTGAACATCAAAATGGAAAAATAAATCGACTTGGATAAGTATAGGGCTACTAGAAAGAAAAATGCTAAAAGCTATTAATACTCATTCTTATGAAATACGGCCTCATCGCTGTAGCTAGCGTAATGCGGGTCTGGCATAGCCGTTTAGCCATCCGGGACGAGGAGCCCAGCCTCTATAGCATTAGGGGCCTTGGTTTAGGTATTTAGGCCCCGTGTCAATGATTGTATGTGCAGTTTTTAAAAAAATAAACACCTAAATAAACAAAAGCACAAAGCCATTGTTGCTTTAGCATCAGCAAAACTTGTTCATTAAGAATAAGAATAAGCCAATCATTACAGGTGTACAAACATACCGAACGAAGAATTTCAGAAGCTTATGGCTGACGGAGATGATTACCGAGACAGCCGAAAAATTGAACTTCCAAAGGAGTGGAGAAAGACTATTACTTCACGACAGTAGACACTGAGCCAATAAACAGAACATTGGAATAAACACACACACTATCAGTTAAAACCAACAAAGGTTAAAATGGTTTTACAGAACTTAGACGTCCTTAGACTTAACGACAGCCAGACGATAATCAGCGGCTAGACTAATATTGATTTTACCCCCACCACCACTGATTCACTTGTCGCCGGCCTACAGGGTATTGAATGATCGCAAGCCCAGAAGCATGTTGATTTACTAAGGCTAGCCTCCGCATGGATTTTCTGTCATATTTCCGGCGAAAAACATTTTCGCGAGTGAGTTGACCTAATTCTGCTTCTGAAATTTTGCTTCACCGGAAGAGGCGTGACGGAAATTCCCTACTGCACATGCGCTAACCTCATTAACATGATGAAACGAAACAACATTTGTGAGTACGCATGTGTTAACCTTAGTGGATGCATTAACATGATGAAATCGAAACAACATTTGTGAGTACGCATGTGTAATATAAATTAGGATAATGAAATCCTGACATGGACGAGCTTCCCCAAAGCCAACCCTCAACTAGCCAGCCATCAACAAGCCAGCCCTCAACTAGCCAGCCTTCAACTAACCAACCGTCAACAAGTGGAACTCGTGTATTTCGTTTCTTAGAAAGCGTTGCGACAGATTCAAGTATTTCAACCACTGCGTTAAAAGTCCGCCTTTCCAGAAAGAAAAACGAACTTCGTAGATTAAAAGAAAAAAGTAGAAAGCAAAAACAAAGAATACGGGATCTTACAAAAGATGTAAGGGCTACAGAGACACAGATAGATCAAGTTAATCAAGAAATATCTTCATTAAAAATTTAGTAATGGGTTGTGATTCTCAATCACAGTCTGAGTGAAGAGCATAGCGCCAGCCTTACAGGTCAATATTCTTCGTAGAACCTGGCAGGTAAGTTATTGATTTTTTCCCTATTCGCCGCTAAACATGCCTTGCAGTGCGTGCGTGTGGGGTAGAGAGAGGAGGGGGGATGAGAGGCAGAGACGGGCAGAGAGAGGCATAGAGAGATGCTGCAGATTATTTAAATTATTTTAATTTATAATTTTATTCTAGTTTAAAAATGAATCCCGAAGTAGCTTCAGAACTTATTAATATACTTTACGAGTTGGATTGGGAGAGTGAGATGGGAGGGCAATATAGAAGAGTTAAAAGAACAGGGTTGAAGACTTAATTACTGATCTTTTTAATCGAATAGACATGCGAGAAAGCGTGAAACAGGCCATCAGCAAAATACCAGATTGTTGGCCTCAACCAGTTATAAAGCCTTTGCCATATTACTCGATAATATAGCTTCTGAAGATGTTAATCTAACTGTTTCTACCACCCTGAAGGAGTAGCTATTCGCTTAAATGAAAATCAGGTTTTACGATTAGAAAAGTCTATGAATAACAACTGAATTTACAATTAATTTTTAAATTTATAATTTATTAGGTTTAAAAATGAAGCCAGAAGAAGTTAGAAAGCTTACTATTATACTTCACAAGTTGAATTGGAAGGCTCATAGAAAAGAGTTAAGGGGTAGGTTTGAAAAATCAATTACTGATCTTTTTAATCACATAAATATACAAACAAGAGTGAAGAAGTCCATCAGCAAACTACCAGATTGTTGGTCTCCACAGGCCATAAAATTGTTTGCCATTTTAATTGATTATATGGATTCTGATTTTATGGTGTTGTGGATGTTTCTACCAGCCCTGAAGGAGTAGTAACTATTCGCTTTTATGAAAATCAGATTAGAAAAGACTATAAATAACAGTTGAATTACAATTATTTTTTTTATTTATTTAGATTTAAAATGGCTGCCGAACTTAGTGTATCTGATTTAAAGAAGTGTAATGAACTAATTAACGAGACAATGAAAGCGTTCAACATTGATTTTAGTGAATCTATTTTTGAGAATGATGTAAACAATATAATAAAGATCATAGTGAACTATTTAACGAAGCAATCAAAGTGATGAACATTGACTGTAGTGATTCAGAAAAAGCTAAAATATTGGTGGGTGTTATTGTAAGGTTAACGTGTCTTGAAGTGTTGCAACGCTTGGGTGAATAAAAAGCGGGTTTTTACTTACTTTTATATACATTTATTTTTTAATTTACGTAAATATTTTGAGTTAAAAAATGAGCCTCACAAACGCGTCTGAGTTTGAAAAACTGCCAGCCAGCGCACTGGTGAAAGGTAGTGACAAACAATTAATCAATATGTTTAGCGAAGTAGACATGGACATAATTAACCCCTCGAACGTTCATGAAAGCGTGGCACATGCTATCTCAAAAATTCCAGAGTCTCTTCAATGCGAACCGCCAGTAAAAGTTGCTGTTGGCAGTTCTGATTGATTATATAACGCCCGATGATACTAACATGCAGTATGGGTTTCAACTAAACAGAAAGAAGTTATTTAACTATCGCGACTTTAATTCTGACTGGCTGATTACATGCTTACACAGTTTAACCATGCAAGTGAAGAAGCAAAGTTAAGGGGTTCTGGCTGGTCTGAAGGGACAGTCCTTCAAATTATATTGAAACAAACAAAGTTCTATCCTATAGTTGGCAATTCTCACCTTCCTCTCCCAAAAGAGTTTAGTTTTAAAATGGGCAGTCTTAAACATAATCCCGACAACATGTGTTTTATGTGGTGCGTTTTAGCGCATTTACACCCTGTATATAAAGAACGCAGAAAGAGTTTCCAATTATGAACAATATAAGCAAGAGCTTGAACTTTGATAACATAACCTTTCCAGTAAGTATAGAAAGTATATCTCAGTTTGAAGAGCAAAACAAACCAATCACTGTAAACGTATACACATGGTCGTAGAAGCTGATATTTTGCCTCGGGGGTTTTTCTCCCAAACCCCCCAACTTTAGGCGAATCACTTGACAACATTTTAAAACTTAATCCTTTTTACAATAGTACAAAGAGTATTATGTATTAACAGAACAATAAGCAAAATTATGGCTTTTACGTAAAAAGGATCAGGGCAAAAACAAGGGCTTTGTAGAAGGGGTTTGGTCGAAACCCAACTATAGAAGCAGCTCCCCAGTCAGAGAACCGGGTTAAAAGTTTTGTAGACTGTAAAACCCCAAACCCCTCACCCCCAAAAAAACCAGGGTCAAAAGTTATTTTAAAAATTTTACAAAAAATTCAGATGAGCCCGTACGGGGTTTTAATGGACTTTGAATCGCTCTTACCGCAGTATTTAGGGCCACAACAGCAAAAACCAAAAAAAAAAACCTTTTAACCCCATCAGATCGTTCTTTTTCGTTTTTTTGTTTTTTGGTTCAGGGGGGCCACCCCCACGCCCCAAGATTTACAGAGAGGGCCGACGCAGTTTGTAATTTTTTTTTAAAGCAATGAAAAAATTTTTGGGCAATCATTTTCCCAAACCCCAACTAAACCCTTTCAGAAAATTGTTTTTACTCTGAAGCCAAAAACTTTATGACTCATCTACCACTGTTGGTTTTTGCGGCTTAAGCTAAGCCTAACAGTAAAGACGCGACAGTGAAAGCCCAACGTTCACATTATGGAAAGTTTAGGGGGGCCGGCACAACAATTCCCAATCTTAAATTAAGGTTGATCCAAAGGGAAAAGGAAAGCTCCCTTTATTTTCTTTAAAAAACTTACGGGGTCCTACGTTTCCTCTTTTTAATCTTGCAAGCAGTGACATCTGAATAAAAGGGGGTTTACTTGCTTTGCACAGTTTAGAAAAGTACTTTGGACTTTTACTCTTAAACCTTTACCCTTTTTATGACTCAGCCCAACATTGATGGGGGGGTTTAAAGATAATTAGCAGGATCTCTACAAGATTTTCCCCAATCATTTGGAAAATATTTTGATCCATTTTTTAGTGCGAAAAAGGATTTTACCCCTTATGAAAAGGACTCGGGGGAATAGGTTTTGAAAAACCTCACTTCCTCCTAAAGGGTTTTTTTCCTTTTTTTTGTTTTGAGGCAAAGACAAAACTGCCCTCTGACTATGAATAGCACAGAAACCCTGGACAAAATTTTCACTGTGAAAAAAAGGGGTTTACTATCACGATAAAAAATTTTTGGGCCGCGTTTTTTTATTGGCAGAGTCTTTAAGAATTACAAAACTACATGCATAAATTTTTACGCTTAAAAATCATCACATTACATCTCGCGCCCGGCCCTTTCTTGGTTGCTTTCAAAAAGGTCTAAAAAACTTCCGTTTGACTTAATTTCTTTTTTTCTACCCACACTTCAAAGTTTTAAGGGAACGGCCAAAAGGGGAGGTATTAGCAGGCCTCCAATCCTTACTGCCAACCAACAAAAAAATTTTTAAAGGATGATTAAAACCCCAAAACAAAACCATCAAACTATCTAATGAAATTTTGACGCCAAAAAATCTGTATGGGGGGGCCATGAGCCAGCCGTTTCCCACTGAAAAACTTTAAAATTTTAAAAAAAAGGGCCTCATAATGTTAATACTGTGTTAAGTATGTTGTCACGTTTCCGCCTGTAATCCAATGGGGGTTTAATTTTGGGAAAAGGAACTTAGAATTTCCATTTGACTAAAACGATCCCTTAACAAATTCCCCCCTAGCCGCAGAAAGAAAAGAGGATCCATCGAACCGCCAAACTTCCCCCCAAATTCTTCGCCAAAAAACAAAGGGAGTTTGTTAAATACAGACTGTTACAGTTTTACCTAAGACACGGACTAAAACTGATGCTTTTCTTAGAATTTTTCCCCTGTGATAAAGACCCTTTTTTAAACCATCCCTAAAGAAGAACACTGATCTTAAAACCCCAACCCCTGATGTTTCAAAAAAGAACTTTTTAAAAAAAGTTTGAAAAACCAGCTGTTTTGGAAAAACCAGGGAAAAATCCACACAAACGAAAAGAGGGGAAATTAGTTACAAAAAAAAACCAAGAAAAAATTAAGTTTCCCTTCTAAAACCTAACAAATAAAAGACTTTAGAAGATTTAACGCAGTTTGGGTTTGGGGCATTATGTTGAAAAAAAAAGGATGAAAATTTTTGGACAACCCCTTTTGTTTTTTTGGGCTTTTCTGTTTTAGAGTTGTCAAAGTTATTGGGGTTTAAATTTCTTTAGCTATTTTTTAAAACACTTTTCCCAGAAGCAAGAGTTTTTACACAGCCCATGTTTAGTTTTATTTTTGACGCCCCCCACAAAAGCTTTTTAAAAGGATTTAGAAACTGGGGTAGCCAAAGGAATTTATGGGCGGTACGACACTTTCGACTTTTAAAAAAGGGGACAACCCTTTACATTAAACTGTTAACAAGGAAAATAATTTGGGAAAAAAAAGGATGAAAATTAATTGGGGCAGTTATCAAAGAATTTTGTTGGTTTGCGGTCCCAAAAAAGTATAAACGTTGCCAGTCAGACTTCTGTTATGAAAAAAGCTAAAGGAAAAAAAAAAATAAAAAAAAAGTTGTAAAAAAAAAATAAACTCACGACAACAAAAAGCAAGCTCTCTTTGAAAACAAAGGGATTTTTAAAAAAAAACAAATGTTTTAAACGCGCTCTTTTCATTCATCAAGTAAAAAAAAACTGTTTTTTAAAACCAAAAAAAAAAAACACTAGTTTTTAAAATAAAAGAGAAATAGTCAGCCCGAGTTTCATATTTTGAAAGGGCCTTTGGGGAAAATTTAAAAAATTAACTTGACCGACTTAACATACTTAAAGTACTTAAATTTAAAAATCCCCAAATTGTACTTTCTTTAAAAACCTAAAAATAACTTTCTTAAGAACAAAAAAAAGAAAAATTAACTGAAGAACTTAATTTTTTTTTCACTTTTTCTTGTAAAAATTTTCTTCCCCCTTTAAAATTTAAAAAAAATTTCAAAAACCCAACTTTTAAATTGTACTTTTTCTATTTTTTAAAATTGTAAATTTAACCTTTCTTTAAAACTATTCCCCGGAAAAAAGGGTTTTACAACAGGGGGTTCCTTTTTTTGCAGAAGTTGGGGTTTTTATTTTCTTTTTCTGGGGTTTTGGGGGTTTGTAACTTTGCTGCAAGAAAAACGAAAAACATTTGTTAAAGCAAAACTCCCCCCACCCAAAAACAAACAGCAGCCAAAAACCTAATTAAAACAAACTTTTTGTTTTATTGTAATTGGTTGTTGTTGGCGGTGATGGGGGGCGGGGCGATGTTGTATTTCTACTAAAAAAATTTTTGGGTTTTTTGATTGGGTTTTCTTTTTGCAGCTGTTTCCTTTAGCTAGTTTACGCCCCAGCCTCCAAAACGCCAGGAATTTTTTGTTTTTTGTAAAAATTTTTCTCCCCTTGCGGGGGCATTCACTTTTTGGTTTTTTTCAATTGTTTTGCATTTACTTGCCCCCGCAGATTTTCCTGTGGGGTCTTTTTCTCGCTCATTTTTTTTTAAATTTCGATTAAATTTTTAATTTTATCAAAATTTTAAAAAGATTAAAAAATAAATTAAAAAACCATGATGAAAGGGCCCTAGCATCGTTTCCAAAACCCGTAATACATGACACACGCAAGAATTTTAGGGGCTTGTTAAAAAAACCCGGAATTTTTTTATTAAATCATATTTTAAACGGTTTTTGAAACAAATTGGGGGCCATCTTCCCAAAAAACTTTTGCTATAAACTAAACATTTCTGCCCAAATGATCTAACCCTTTTTTTTACCCCAGCTGTTTGTACCAAACTAGTACTTTCCCCGTCTGATGTAGACATTGTTGAATTGTTCAATAAATTTGTTCAAAAGCCTAAAAAATGTTTAAAATTTTTTTCCCCAAGCAGCCAGAGATTAAAAAAAACTTTCTTTTGGCAGTTGCCCGCTGGTAGGGCCCACGGGAATGTCTGCTTGCCCTCACACTTTTTAAAGTTCGTCACAATCCATTTTTTTAAAAATAAAAAAAAATAATTAAAACTTTTAAAACCATGAGTTTAAAAAGTTGGTTTAAATTTTGCAGTTTTTTATCTTGGTGTTTTTTTAAATTTAAACCCCTTTCAAAAAAACTTGTTAAAAATAAAACCACCCAAATTTGGGGAAAAATAGAAGATTCGCCAAAACTAGTTGCAACCTTTTTTTTTCTTTAAAAACAAAGATTATCTGATTAAAAAGGGGACATAGACAGCCTTTTGTATTATGATTATTTTTTAAATTTTTTTTTAGTTAATAAAAAAATTAGTGAAAAAAAGATTTAAACAATACCCAATTTTCCCACAGCTGTTTATTTTTGGTCTTAGTATAGGCTATAGCGTGCTAGCAAAAAAAAATGTTTTGAATTTAAAAACCGGCAGATCTAGGGGATTAACATTGAGGACGTTTTTTAGGTTTTAGTTTTAATCACTGCCGGGATTGCTCCAAAAAAACTTTCTTGGTTTTCAAGGGGATTATCCCAGAAAAAATTGTTTTATAGAAAGATTAATTATAAGAAAATATTGATTTTTAAAAAGAAAAGGGGAGTAGTTAGGGTGGAAAGGGGGGCTATTGTTAACCTTTGGGCCCTTTTCCCGGAAGCAATTATATGTTTAAAATAAAAAAAGGTCCAATGAAGAGAGGAACGCCATAACAAGGGGATGGGAAAATTTTGCTAAAACAAAAGGGGCTTTAAAAAAAAGGCGAATTTTCACTTAGACTTTATTTAAAAAAAAGTTAAGAGGGAAAAGGGCCATGCAGAGCCCCCATTTACAGACGTTGATGAGGGAATGAAAATTAGTAAAATTTCTTTTTGACAGGAAAGAATTTTTTTAACAACGCCCGCCTCCGAACTGGGCTGCTTTTATGAAAAACCCTCAGAAAAAACAGAAAATACCCGAAAATTTGGGTTTTTTTGGGGGGGTTCTTGGGGGGCAACTAAAAACTTGCACAAACCAAATTTTAAAAAACAATTAAAATACGTCCCTTTTTATTGGGCCCGTACAAAAAAAATATTCCTCCTAAAGGGGAAAATTTGGGAAAAGGGAAAAGGCCCCTAAAGAAAAATTAGTTTAAAAACTGCTTGAGTGTCGAATCAGAAGCAAAAACTGGCTTTCAAAACAGGCAATTTGGCAAATAATTTTCCCGCCCCAAAAAGAATAATAAGGGCCTTGAAATTTTTTTAATTTTGTTCCTATTTACACCCACCAGATGGACCTTTTCTGTATCTTTTCCCCATGGAAAAAAGTTTTGAAGAAAAAAGTTTAAAATAAGCTCTGACAGTTGTTGAAAATGGCTTCAAAATACAAAGACGCGAAAACCCTTAACGGATAAAAGCTTTAAAATGCGGGGGCTGTAAACTTTTTCAACAAATTTTTACATGCGGGGGCCCAATTTTAAAATATCCTAGGATGATTCAAGTTGATGATGGGGAAAAAATTTTAAAGGGTTTTGAAAAACCCAAAAGTTTTTAAAAAAATCATGTTACAGTTAGGGGAGGGGTCCCGGCAACCTTTGGTCACAAGCCCTGGTAAAAACTTTAAAAAGAAACTAGCTTTAACGCCTGTTTTCCATCAAAAATCACAGAGAAATTAGGGGTTAAAAGCGTTTAAAACCCAATTTGGGTTTTGGGGATTGCCATCAGTCCCCCGTGGCCAAAGAACCCAAAGAAGAATTTAAAGCAAGGGGTTGGCCTTTTGGGAAAGCAATTTAAAATTTAAAAAAAATTTCATTTACGGGAAGGCATCCAAGGTAATGAAAAACTCTTTCCGGGTTTTTTAAATAAAAGTAAGTTTCTTGTCGCTTTTGGAGAGGCAGAGGGCGATGTTTGAATTTTGAGGCACAGAAAACCTTTTATGGAGCATAGATTATAAGGTTGAAAGAATTTATGGAAAAAAAACCCCTCCCGAAAAATTTTTTAAGGGGAAACTCCCTCTTCTAAAAAGCCTGCCCCCTAAAAGAGCCCTTTTTTCGTGAAGAGTGCAAGTTGTCCCGGGCCCAAAAACAGTGAGTTTTAAAATTAATTTTTTTGGGGAATGGTAGAAAGTTTAATACTTTGTTTACATCACCAAATCTTTTCTAGCACGTTAAACCCCCCGGGTTTTTTTTTTTGTTTTTTTCGTCAAATTTTTGAGGTTTTTGGGTGTTAATTTTTTTGTGAAACAGGGGGGTTTTTTGACCCAAAATAACAAGAGTTTGGGCGTGTAGGATTTTTAAAAAGGGGGGGTTTTTGTGCAAAAAAAAAAATTTGGGGGGCTTTTACGAAAATTTTTTACATTTTTGGTGGGGGAAAGGGTTTGGGCCCCCTACACCCTTAAACAAAATTTTCTTTAGACCGAGTTTTTACCACCATTTGGGGTTCCCCCCCGGCCTTGCAAATATGTGAATAAAAAGGCCAAAAGGGTTTGGCTAAGGGCAAAAAAAATTTTTTCTGCCGTTTCGTTTCAAAAAAGCACGTGGGCTTCGGGGCCCTGGGTGTGTTTTCGTGTATGTGTGGGTTTTGTTTTAAAAAGTACACAAAATAGAACGGCCCTTTGGGGTTGGGGCCCCCCCCTCTAAAATCGTATGGATTGGATCTGGGTTTCCCCAACAAAAACATAAATTTTTTGAGGATGGGGGGATTTCCGGGGCGTGTTTTTTTTTAATTTAGATGTTTTTGATTCTTTGGACATTGTAAAAAAAGCTGCTACCCCTCCCCCTTATCCGTCAATGGAAAAAAAGTGGACCCCTTCCCGCCCTGCTTGGGGCAGGAAAGTCAGGGGGCCGTCGGGGCACCACAAGGGCCTCATTGCGTTTTAGTCTGGTTGAGATTTGCCCGCTTTTTTTTGAAAAACTCTTGGGTGAAAGGCAGACAAAACCCCCTGAAAAATAAAGAAAAAGACATCTTTAAGGAGGGGAAAAGGATGAACATTGGGTATAGCTCAGATGGTAGACCCCCCCACTCGTGTTCCTTAGGTTGCGGGTTCGAATTTCGGTACAGGGGGATTTTTTCCCTCGGAGTTAACATTGGTTCTGACTCCATTCCTCATACAGTCCTTCGAATGAGACTATAAACCGAGGTTCCGTGTGTGAATGCACGCACAACATCTTGCACACACGTAAAATCCCATCACCAACTTTTGGAAGAGTAGCCAGTTTGGCCGTTGGTATGGATGACACGTTACACATAGCATGCACCCTGCGTGAGAAATGGAAAGAATGAAGGAAGTAAGGAAATTGAGTGCACGATGTTGACCGGATGATACGGGAAACGACTGAATGATGCGCCGGCAGGTAGCTCTTCAGTCGCACTACCCAGGTAGGCAGCCCGTTGTGTAAACGAGAGTGTCAATTTTATTATATGTAAAGCGCTTAGAGCCCTAATCTTTAGAGAATAGGCGCTATAAAAATTAACATTATTATTATTATATTAAAATGCAAACCTCTGCCACGGTCAAACGGGAACGTCCCACTAGTCCGAGGGTTCACTAGTCCGAGGGTTCACTAGTCCGAGGGTTAGGGTTAGGGTTAGGGTAGTCCGAGGGTTCACTAGTCCGAGGGTTAGGGTTAGGGTTAGAACCCTACCCTCGGACTAGTAAACCCTCGGACTATTGAACCCTCGGACCAGTGAACCCTCGGACTAGTGAACCCCGGTCAAACAGTCTCGTTCGTCTCATTCAAACGCTACTCAGATCAATAATTTGTTCATTACAATCAAACGCTACTCAGATAAAAAAAAAAATCCAGTTCGCTTCAATCAAACGTTACTCGGATCAAAAAATCCTGTTCGTTGCAATCAACCGCTACACAGATCAAACAATCCTGCTCATTCCAATCAAACGCTGCTCAGATCAAAAGAAATTCCTGTTCGTTTTCAATCAACCGCTACTCAGATCAAATGATCCCGTTCATTCCAATCAAACGCTACTAAGATCAATAATTCTGGTCATTCCAATCAAACACTACTCAGATGAAACGAGTCTGTTCCTTTCAATGAAACATTACCAAAATACATCGAAAATCTCTTGAAATATCACCAAAACTATCGCAGATAGGCCTACACCAGAAACTGTGCCAAGCTGAGACCTTATTGTCATCGCTACACTCAGGCGTTAGTTGTAGAATTTTCTGCTCAGTTAGTGTGAATCAGTCTTACGCCTAAAGCCCACCATCCTCCGTTTTGGACTTCTTTTGCTCATTGCATGGTCGGGGCTGCAGCTGACATGCACAGCAGGTTTTAAACAAGTTGGGAACTGTCAAGACATCTCGTTAGGCCTTGTCCTTCCTTCGAGACCCGTGCATTGTGTCGTGTAGCGTGTCCAATCACGTCGACAATGCCATGTTTGGCGATGTTTGAAAAACGCTGGGCATAAATCAGGTAGTGGATAGGACAATGAGCGTTTCGTTATGGTGGTGGCGATTCAAATTTGAATGGCTTGTAGCGCCGTTGTCTGAGAAAGTAGGTCACTGTGCCGCGAGTCAGTGGGTACCTAGGCATGTCGGTAGGTGTGTGTGTGTGTGTGGCCGTTTACCTGAAGACTTTGTAACGAGCAGAGCGCACTAGATTACATTATCATTATCATCTTATATCATCATCATCATCATCATCATCATCATTATTATTTTTATTATATTATTATTTTTATTATTATTATAATCATTACTATCATTATTATCGTTATTGTTGTTGTTGTTGTTCTTCTTCTTCTTGTTATCATTGTGATTATAGTGATAATGATTACGCGGGACATGTTGATTGGTTTTACCTCCCCCATTCACGCCTTTTTCTCTCTCGCTGTCCCCCCCCCCCCCCCCCCCCCACCTTCACCGTCCCCCCCACCTTCTCCCATACTTACACACCGCCTTCCCCCACCCCCCACCCCCCCACCCCCCCACCCCCCCCTCCGCCCCACCCCTCCCCCCCCCCCCCCCCCCCCCCCCCCCCCCCCCCCCCCCCCCCTCTCTCTCTCTCTCTCTCTCTTTCTGTGTGTCTTCACGTGTTTCCTTCTCTCCCACGCAATGGTAATCTTGTGATTTGATAATCAGGGGACAACTGGGAGCTGAAAGTGTACTGGGTGTGCTAATATTGTGTGTATGCGTGCGTGTGAAAGAGAGAGAGAGAGAGAGAGAGAGGAGAGAGAGAGAAGAGGGGACTTTTATTGTCTAAAGCTGTTTCAATAGGGGGTTACATCCACATCTTAATTTCCTGTCGTAAACCTTGGCTAGGTTAAAACCATATTCATAATGTTTGAACAATTCAAACGCCAATTGGAGAAACTTGCTAGTCCTGCTGCCCTGGTTTCTGGCTTCACACACCGTCCTGCTTTCTGGTGAGTCCGGTGATTCGCCGCTCGCGTGTCCAGCAGACTGTCTAGGAAGTTTGGGAAGCTCGGCACAGTCCAGCAGACTGTCCAGGAAGTTTGGGATGCTCCGCACAGTCCAGCAGACTGTCCAGGAAGTTTGGGAAGCTCGGCACAGTCCAGCAGACTGTCCAGGAAGTTTGGGATGCTCCGCACAGTCCAGCAGAACTGTCTAGGAAGTTTGGGAAGCTCGGCACAGTCCAGCAGACTGTCCAGGAAGTTTGGGATGCTCCGCACAGTCCAGCAGACTGTCTAGGAAGTTTGGGGATGCTCGGCACAGTCCAGCAGACTGTCTAGGAAGTTTGGGATGCTCCCCCATAGTCCAGCAGACTGTCCAGGAAGTTTGGGGATGCTCGGCACAGTCCAGCAGACTGTCTAGGAAGTTTGGGATGCTCGGCACAGTCCAGCAGACTGTCTAGGAAGTTTGGGATGCTCCGCATAGTCCAGCAGGACTGTCCAGGAAGTTTGGGATGCTCCGCACAGTCCAGCAGACTGTCTAGGAAGTTTGGGATGCTCGGCACAGTCCAGCAGACTGTCTAGGATGTTTGGGATGCTCCGCACAGTCCAGCAGACTGTCCAGGAAGTTTGGGATGCTCGGCACAGTCATTTTGGCCGTCCAGTGATTGAATCTAACAGTCATGTGTCACGATTCGCTCTGCGTCGTCTTCAGCCCGTGTCTTCGGTCTGTCTACATTTTTCAGCTCTTCGGTTACAGCTCGAGCATAGACACTGTCATCTGCAGACTGATATCCGTCATCGGCAACAATGGGACAGTTCATGAAACGGAATGTCAATCTTAATATCTCTACCAGGAATTACGGGACGGATTAATATCTTCATCAACAAGAAATGGACAGACTAATATCTTCATCAACAACAACGAGATAGACTGATGTCTTCATCAACATCAACGAGATAGACTAATGTCTTCATCAACAACAACATGACTGACTAATATCTTCATCAACAACAACGGGACAGACTTATAATTTTCATCAACAACAACGGGACTGACTAGTATCTTCAACAACAACAACGGGACTAACTAGTATCTTCATCAACAACAACGGGACTGACAAATATCTTCATCAGCAACAACGAGATAGACTGATGTCTTCATCAACAACAACAGGACTGACTAATATCTTCATCAACAACAATGGGACAGACTTATATTTTCATCAACAACAACGGGTGTGGTGTTCTGCATGGTCCGAATGGAGCCCCATGAAAAGAACACACACACTGTAACAAAAGGCGTTTTGTCCCAGACAATTTAGAGCTGGGGCCAAAGAAAATAGACACCCAGTAGAGGTTGTGCGTGCGCAGTTTGCGTGAACAGAAATCGCTCACCTGTTTGGAAGTCGCGGGCTGAAGTTTTAGCTGACACTGTTGACAATGTCTTTTGCCTGTAAAGGTATGTATTGGTTAAGCTTGTGGAGATAGGGAGATATAGGAGGTTTAACATAATTCATGTATTGGAAACTAAACAATCTTAGATATGTTGCAGAATCCAACCCAAGTCTACAGTCGTTTTATAACGGGATGAGGTATTTATGTCGTGAATGTGATGTATTCCGTTTGAAATTAACAGTTGGATAAGATGAATGATGTTTGTTCCTTCATTCAATAGTTTTACTTAGATGTTGAATAAGGAATATGTTGGTGATGGATAATAACGCACGCACACACACACACACACACACACACACACACACACACACACACACACACACACACACACACACACACAATCAATGTATGTCTCTCGAAAATTGATATGCTATTGTGTGATGTTTGATGATGATGTATAGTTAATAAAGACAAGCATTTTATTTTACAGAAGTGTATGTTTTTGTCTATAAATTGTGTCAACTATAATTGCAAATTTATCTGAAATCATTGTGGTTGATATTGTAAGAAAGGGATGTAAAGGAAATGGTTATGACGAGGATAGTAAAAGGAAATCCTTCTTGTAAAATGGTATTGATGAGGTTGACAAAGCGGAATTGTGCTTTTGCTGTTCTTGAGGGTAGTGAATCGAAATCTTTCCTTGGATAGAGGTTCATGTAAAGGTTATGGTGTATATGTTGTTGTGTTTGTCTGCTTAGGATAATAAGAATAATTTTATGGCCTGTGGATGGACTTTGGGGAAGAGGGGGAGGTTTGGAAAAGACGAGAGGTTTCATGGCCATGGACAAAAAGGAGAGAGGAGGAACACATGTTAAAAGACTGTCACTGTGCAGGCTTCCAGTGCAGGGACTGAGCACGGGGTCTTGGTGCCAGGAGATGGGCCCAGACAAACTGTCAGGTCTTTGACAGGTTACAGGCGTGACTTCTTCCCGGAACTGGGAGAAATGTCAGACAGTCAAGAACGCCCGAGAGCTACCTCCAGAGCTGCCCGGAGTGAGGGGCGGGAGGAACAAACAAAAAAACGGTGTCTTCGCCAGGGTGGTGAATTTAACCTCTTTTCCTCTCCTCTGTCCATACCGGGGCCATAACCGCAAAAAAACTTACTCCTTTTACTAATAAAAGGGTGTGCTTAACCAGTTTTCAACTTTAGTTTCCTTTCCAGTGGAGAACGCGTTTGTCTGTTGGAGTGACAGAGAGTACAGATAGCAGGCACACATTCAAGCATGAATACATAATCTTTATTCTGTCTATCTGGGACTTTCTTTACAGTGGTGACCCCTTTCCTTTTTTCCCCTGGGTTAGGATTATAAGTTTGTTGTTTTTTCCGGGATAAAACACTTTGCCTGTTTCAGATGGGTTTGCTTTGGAAATACTTCCATTTGAAATTTTTTTTTTGATCAAGTTATTTTTGCTTGTTTTTTTTTTCCACCTCCGGTTTGTGGGGGTGCCCCATTGTACATAGTAAGTTTCTGGGGTACCGAGGACTTTAGGATCGTTCCCTTTTTGTGAAAAAAAAACAAAAACATTTTGCCTGTCTAATTGATATTCTACTATAATCTTATCTGACTTGCCTGTCATTCTGTAGACTTTTTGTATGTCAGTAGTATGAGCCACACCCTATAGTTTGTATTTCTGTTCGTTTTGTCCGTTCATACCTTAGGCTTGTGTATTTTTTTTGTATATTTCTCTTTTTACATTGTATTTGTGAAAGAATATACCTATATTTCATAATTTTTCTATTGTGAAAAGTGAATATGGATGATGAAACATTTAATCGCCTGGTGAGACAGGCACAGGCACTTGGACTTGAGGTGAGGCTTTAACCAAATATATTGAAGATGCTTTGGAAGAAATGAGCGCCAAAAAGTGCGCGAGATGAAACAGAAGGAATTGGAGCTTCAGAAAGAGGAAAGAGAAGCTAAAACTCTGAAAGAGAAAAGAGAAGCTAAAACTCAGAAAGAGGAAAGAGAAGCTAAAACTCTGAAAGAGGAAAGAGAAGCTAAAACTCTGAAAGAGGAAAGAGAAGCTAAAACTCTGAAAGAAGAGAGAGAAGAGAAGCTAAAGCTCTGAGAGAGGAAAAGAGAGAGAAGCTCAAACTCTGAGAGAAGAGAGAGAAAGTAACCTACAAGAAAAAGCAACTGGAATTAGAACGGGAACGAATCAGATTAGAAGCTCAGAAAATCGAGTCAAACCTCGGGAGAGAAGCCACGGAAGGGCTGTATTCACCTACTGTAAAGGGGGCTGGCGCTTCAAGATATCCTAAGCTTCCCATTTTTAATGAAAATAAAGATGACATAGATTCTTTCATTTTTCGTTTTGAAACCTATGCTCATAATCTAAACTGGAGAAACATGAATGGGCAATGCTTTTGGGTGCACATCTCCAGGGAAGCGCGCTTAGCTTATACCATTCCATTTGTACGACAGGATTGGTAGACTATGATGAACTGAAGGATGCTCTTCTTACAAAATTTCAGTGTTCAAAAGATGGGTCAGGGAAAAGTTCGCTCATGCCGCCCTGAAAATGATGAATCATTCCCTGCGTTTTTCATTCGTCTGACTCATCTTTTTGATAGATGGGTAGATTTTATCACTATTGAAAAATCATATGTGCTCTTCGTGACCATATTTTGTCTGAACAGTTTCTACCGAGTGTCAGCAAGGATCTATCTATATATTTGAAAGAAAGGGTTTTGAAGGACAGTCAATCCATGGTTACAACTGCTGAACATTATAGATTAGCACACCCAAACAAAAGTTTCGCTCGAACAGCCAGAGTGGACTTTGGTCTTGCAGCTGAACCTGTGTATGACAAGCCTTATACAAGCCAACCTGGCTCCTTTTTCACTAATCAAGGGGCTCTCAATTTACCAGAACCTTCGCCGCTCATCTCGTAGGGGTGGACAGAAAGGTCGCATTGTGAGTACAGGTGGCTTCTATCAACAAGACAGAGACAGAACTGCCGTTTGTTTTGAGTGCAATGGTACAGGTCATTTTAAAAGGAATGCCCGACGTATCTTAAGCGCACTACAAGGGACAAAAATGCATCCAGTGCCACTTTTTTAGGGGTAGACAATCCATGTCTAACTCTCTTCAAAGGTTTCTGCTGTTGGTTTCGTGGATGAGCCAGCTTTGAAGGAAGATGTTCTTTGTTCAGGTTCTACTGCAGGATCTCTACCAGTCGTGGAAGGATTGGTCAATGGGTTTCAAGTGTCTATACTGCGTGACACAGGAGCTACTACTGCTGGTGTCAGAAAAGCGTTGGTACGGTCTGATCAGTATGTGGGTCGCACACAGAAGGTTGTCTCCTTTGGAGGTAATGTGGAGGTTTTTCCTTTAGCGCAGGTAGAAGTGGAATCGCGCTTTTTTAGTGGAAAGCTTTTGTGCTGCGTCATAGATGACCCATAGCCGATCTTATTTTGGGAAACGTAGGAGGAGTGTCTCCCATTCCTGGTCTTGTACTTGGCAACGTTGATTCCAAGCTGCTGCTGTCTTGACACGGCTCAGACAAAAACCGAAGCCAGCTCTCCCACACCACTTCATATTCATTTCAAGATCTTCACGTTGACCCATCAGAACTGAGAGAACTGCAGAATTCAGATGATTCTCTTCAGTACATTAGAGAATTGGAAACACTGGGTTCGTCTGTCAAAGCAGGAAAGGGTTCGTTTTCTTTTTTCCGGAAAAATGGCATTCTTTTCCGTCGATTTTCCAAGGATGTGGTCCAGGTTAATCAGGTGTGGTACCTGCTTCTCTCAGGCAGAGAGTACTCTTTACAGCTCATGAATGGAGTACTGGCAGGTCATTGTGGGGTCAGGAAGACACTAGGCAGGGTGCAAAATCGGTTCTGGTGCCAGGCGTCACTCGTGATGTGAGAATTATTGTCAAACCTGCACTGTCTGTCAGAAATGTGCAGCGAAAGGTCGAACTCCAGATGTGCCCTTGGAAACCATGCCAAGATTGAGGAACCTTTCCTAGAGTCGCTGTGGACATTGTAGGTCCTGTCTCTCCGCCTTCTGAGGAAAAACACAGGTACCTGTTGACTCTAGTTGATGTGGCAACACGCTTTCCAGAGGCCATTCCGTTGAAGAAAGTTGGACTCGTGTTCAGTAGCAGAGGCACTTTTTTCCGTTTTCTGTCGGTTGGGGTTTCCAAGGAACTTTTGTCTGATAACGGATCCAGTTCACATCTGAAATGTTTTCTGAATTCCTTCATCTGCTTTCGATCAAAGGTGTCCACTCTTCTCCATACACGCTCAATCGAATGGAGTGGTGGAAAGGTTTCATGGAACTTTGAAGCCAAATGCTGAGGAAGCTCATTCAGGACCAGCCCAAACTTTGGCATCGTTACATTCCTGCGCTTTTGTTTCTTGTCGTGAAATGCCGAATGAATCGACAGGATTTTGTCCCTTTGAACTGCTCTTTGGGCGTCGGCCACGGGGGCCCATTGATTTTTTGGCGGACTCATGGACTGGACGAGAGAGCTCACAGGAGGCAAAAACAGTCTGTGACTATGTTTTAACCTGCGTAATACCATGCAGAAATGGCTTCTCTTGCTCAGATTCAGTTGATAGGTCCAGACGGATTCAGAAACATTACCATGATAGAAAGTCGAAGCATCGATCATTCAGTGTTGGTGAATGAGGTTCTGTTTTCCTGCCCTCCACTTCGAACAAATTGTTAATGAGGTGGAAAGGTCCATACAAGGTAGTGCAGAAGTTGGACTATGACTACGTCATTGACATGGGTGGAAAAAGAAAAATTTTTCATCCCAACATGCTGAAGAAATCTTTCACTCGAACTGTTGCATCTGGATCAGTCTCAGTTACTTGTGGGGATGACATTTCTTTTGAGGACATCCTTCCGTCTTCTTTTGTGGCACAGTCGGGAGACTTGGTCTGTCTGTCTCTGATATTCCCTCAACAAAGCTACCCTGTGCAGGAATGGTGGCTGTTGTATCAGACTTCAAGGAATCTGCTGATGTCTCGCCTTTACCACTACCTACTCTTCCTTCATCTGTGAAGGAACATTTTAAGACGTTCATGTTGATTCCAGCTTGTCATCTGTACAACAGGAGGAATTGCGAGAGCTGTTTGCTTCTTTTTCTCAACTTTTGACAACGGAACCAGGCCAGTGTTCATTGAATGTTTTGCATGAGATACATCTCACCATGAGCAGCCAGTTCAACGGAAACAGTATCCGTTACCATTCTCTGCTCATGAAACTATTAAACAGAGGTGATCAACATGTTAGAAATGGGCGTAATCGAACCTTCTCAGTCTGCTTTTTGTGCTCCTGTCGTACTGGTAAAGAAACCTGATGGCTCAACAAGATTTTGCTGTGATTACAGAGAATTAAACAAAGTGACAGTGGTAGATGCTGAACCTATCCTGATCAGGAGCAGTTATTCTCACAGCTTGCCAGTGCCAATTCTTCACTAAACTGGATTTAACGAAAGGATATTGGCAGATCATGGTCAATAAAGAAGATCGCCACAAAACTGCCTTCAAACACCTCTAGGGCTTTTCAGTGGGTGAGGATGCATTTGGTTTGGCAACTGCACCAGCTACATTTGCCAGGGCTATGGGGCTACTTCAGCTGGGCGACCATGCCATAACTTTCTTCGATGACATACTGTATACAGTTTGTCCTGGAAGCAGCATCTGTATGATGTTCGTAGGGTTCTCTTGTCCCTTGAGGAGGCTGGATTACTGCTCGTCCAACGAAGATCTTTACTGGATTTCAGAACTTGAGTTTTTGGGACATGTTTGTTGGTCGTGGGATTTGTCAACCCCAGACGGAAAAGATTGAGAAGATCTTACAGATTCTGTCCCTTCCACAAAACGTCTGATCAGAGCTCTGTTGGGATTAGTGGGATACTATAGGAAATTCATTCCAAATTTTGCCACAGTCACTGCTCCCATCTCCAACCTGTTGGCTGGTAAGTCCCCACGTCGGATTGCTTGGACTCCAGACTGTCAGAATGCTCTGCAGGCACTCCAGGAGTGTTTGTCAGATCGCCTGTTCTCTTATTGGTGATCTTTCCAAGCCATTTGTGGTAAGAACAGATGCCAGTTCCATTGGAATAGGTGGAATTCTGTTGCAGGATTTTGAGGGCACTCTGCATCCTGTCACTTTTGTCAGCTGAAAGCTACTTCCCAGAGAAACGCGGTTACAGCCCAATAGAACGGGAGTGTTTGGCCATTGTTTGGGTCATTCAAAGTTGGGCAGGTACCTTGGGGAAGGGAGTTTCTGTTGGAAACAGATCACCGTCCTTTGACATACCTTCAGTCTGGAAGGTTTAAGAATTCCAGGATCATGAGGTGGGCACTTGCTCTCCAAGAATATCGCTTTTCGGTGCAGTCAGTCAAAGGATCTGAGAACCTTTGGGCCGATTTTCTCAGCAGAGCTGATTGATTGGAGTATGTTGTTGCGTGTTCGTTTATCACGTCAGGATGCTGGTTTGTATGTTCTCTTCTATTTTTTTTTCTGTGTCGAACGTTGGCACGTTCTTTCATTAGGGGGGAGAACTGTAACAAAAGGCGTTTTGTCCCAGACAATTTAGAGCTGGGGCCAAAAGAAAATAAGACACCCAGTAGAGGTTGTGCGTGCGCAGTTTGCGTGAACAGAAATCGCCACCTGTTTGGAAGTCGCGGGCTGAAGTTTTAGCTGACACTGTTGACATGTCTTTTGCCTTGTAAAGGTATGTATTGGTTAAGCTTGTGGAGATAGGGAGATAGGAGGTTTAACATAATTCATGTATTGTGAAACTAAACATCTTTAGGATATGTTGCAGAATTCCAACCCAAGTCTACAGTCGTTTTATAACGGGATGAGGTATTTATGTCGTGAATGTGATGTATTCCGTTTGAAATTAACAGTTGGATAAGATGAATGATGTTTGTTCCTTCATTCAATAGTTTTACTTAGATGTTGAATAAGGAATATGTTGGTGATGGATAATAACGCACACACACACACACACATCACCACACACACACACACCACACACACACACACACACACACAACACACACACACACACGCAATCAATGTATGGTCTCTCGAAAATTGATATGCTATTGTGCGATGTTTTGATGATGATGTATAGTTAATAAGACAAGCATTTATTTTACAGAAGTGTATGTTTTTGTCTATAAATTGTGTCAACTATAATTGCAAATTTATCTGAAATCATTGTGGTTGATATTGTAAGAAAGGGGATGTAAAGGAAATGGTTATGACGAGGATAGTAAAAGGAAATCCTTTCTTGTAAAATGGTATTGATGAGGTTGACAAAGCGGAATGTGCTTTGCTGTTCTTGAGGGTAGTGAATCGAAATCTTTCCTTGGATAGAGGTTCATGTAAAGGTATGGTGTATATGTTGTTGTGTTTGTCTGCTTAGGATAATAAGAATAATTTTTATGGCCTGTGGATGGACTTTGGGGAAGAGGGGGAGGTTTGGAAAAGACGAGAGGTTTCATGGCCATGGACAAAAAGGAGAGAGGAGGAACACATGTTAAAAGACTGTCACTGTGCAGGCTTCCAGTTGCCAGGGACTGAGCACGGGGTCTTGGTGCCAGGAGATGGGCCCAGACAAACTGTCAGGTCTTTGACAGGTTACAGGCGTGACTTCTTCCCGGAACTGGGGAGAATGTCAGACAGTCAAAGAACGCCCGAGAGCTACCTCCAGAGCTGCCCGGAGTGAGGGGCGGGAGGAACAAACAAAAAAACGGTGTCTTCGCCAGGGTGGTGAATTTAACCTCTTTTCCTCTCCTCTGTCCATACCGGGGCCATAACCGCAAAAAAAAACTTACTCCTTTTACTAATAAAAGGGTGTGGCTTATACCAGTTTTCAACTTTAGTTTCCTTTCCGTGGGAGAACGCGTTTGTCTGATTGGATGTGACAGAGAGTACAGATAGCAGGCACACATTCAAGCATGAATACATAATCTTTATTCTGTCTATCTGGGACTTTCTTTACACACACACACACACACACACACACACAACACACACACACACACACACACTACACACACACACACACACACACACACACACACACAACACACACAAAACAACAACAACAACGGGACAGACTAACATCGTCTCATCAAACAACGGGAATGACTAATATCTTTGTGAACAACAACGAGACATATTTCATCACCAACAATAGACAGACCAATATCGTCATCAACAATACAGCAAATTGATATCATCATCATCCACATTAGCGGGCAGACTAATGTCATCATCATCATCATCATCATCAATCAAGAGTAACGGGACGGACTGATATCGTCATCAATAATATAGGGACAGACTGTATCCTCATTAGCATTAAGCGAACAGGTTGATATTTTCATCAATAACGACGGGGCAGACTGTTATCTTCATCAACAACGACGGAACATTTTGGTATTTTCATCGCAAACAATGGGGCAGATATATTATTTTCATCAACAGTAACATGACAGTCCAATGTCATCATCAACAACAACGGGACAGACTGTGATATTTTCATCAACAACAATAAGATAGATTATTATGTTCATCAACAATAACGGGATAGACCATACCTGAATCGACAACAATGGGACAGACTTGTACGTTCATCAACAGCAACGGCGCAGACAAATAGATCTATCTTCGCAAACAACTGCAGTACAGATTAATTTCTTCAGCAAAAAAAGTTGTAAACACTCGCACAAAAAATATGCATACGTCAATACAAACATATCAAAGAATATTCAGAATATATCTATGTTACTAGGGAAAATACACTAAGAAACAAACAAAACTTTCAAAATGTTAGGCGGTGAGTACAGTGAGAAACGCAGTAATTATCATGATTTCAATGATCTTCTGTCACCAAAGGAAACGTCAGAAACAGAGCGGAACAACCCAACAGAGCCCGTGAAACACGCGTGCATAGTCTGGCACCACGCAGCAACAGCAATAAGAAAAGCATCGTGACGAAGCGGAACAGGAAGCCAGTGCCAGCGACGCTGCTTCCGGCAAGATGGCGGACAACGGTAGTGTAACCGGGGACAGCGGCAGAGGAACAGCCTTCTCCAGTGGAAGCGTGGGCACAGGGACCTGGTCATCATCGTCATTTACCTGGCTCTGTGCATGGCCACAGGTTTGTGGTGAGTTTCAAGGAGGCTTTGATCGTCGTACTGTGTATGTCGTTCTGCTGTCCGACTGTCTGTGTGCCTCGCTGTCTATTTGTTCTTCAGATGTCCGTTACCACAGATGTCCGTTTACACAGATCTGCGGAGTTTGGGGAAGGGAATTGCTTTGATCAAGTCATTGTCAGTATCAAAAGAATGCGCAAGCCTGTACCTGCACAAAGGCAGAGTGACTCTGCCAACTATTATAGTTTGGTTCTCTAGTAGTTTGGATAAGACTGAAAGCAAGATAGTACTAGGCAATAAAATTGTTCCTAATTAACACACACCTTCAATTAAGAGAGAGAGAGAGAGAGAGAGAGAGAGAGAGAGAGAGAGAGAGAGAGAGAGAGAGAGAGTCCTACATTCCTCAAGGATACGGTCTGTGCAATCCTAATCCAGCTTGTCTTCGTTCTGTTGAACACACGAAAGGACAACTGCAATAACAACCACAACCACCACCACCAACACAACAACAATAGCAATGATGATGATAATAGTAATAATAATAATAATAATGATAGTAATAACAATGATGAGATCATCATCGACATCATCATCATCATTACCGCAATACTAATGATAGTAATGTGATGATCATGATGCTGCTGCTTCTGGTGCTGCTGCTGCTGCTGCTGATGATGATGAAAGAAGAAGAAGAAGAAGAAGAAGAAGAAAACGATCCTGCTGGAGAAAGAAAGTATAGAGACCAATATGGAATTGCATTTCTGTTTAATTAACAAATCTGATATAGTGGTGTTAGTAATGGGCAAAAGTCATAAATAAGGTAACAAGATACAATAAGAATAACAGGTTAAGAATCAACTTATCAGAATATAGCGGAGAGAAAGGGAGAGAGAGAGAGAGAGAGAGAGAGAGAGAGAGAGAGAAAGAGACAGACAGACAGGCAGACAGACAGACGGCGACAGTTTATTTATCTGGACACACACACACACACACACACACACACACACACACACACACACACACACACACACACACACACACACAACGTGCACGCGCGCATGCACACAGGAATGACAGCATTGTGTGTTGGGTAGGATGACATGGGGAGTGACAGCATTGTGTGTTGGATAGGATGACATGGGGAGTGACAGCATTGTGTTTTGGATAGGACGACATGGGGAGTGACAGCATAGTGTTTTGGATTGGACGACATGGGAGTGAAAGCATTGTGTGTTGGATAGGATGACATGGGGAGTGACAGCATTGTATGTTGGATAGGATGACATGGGGAGTGACAACATTGTGTGTTGGATAGGATGACATGGGGGGGGGGGGGGTGACAGCATTGTGTGTTGGATAGGACGACATGGGGAGTGAAAGCATTGTGTGTGTTGGATAGGATGACAGGGGAGTGACAACATTGTGTGTTGGATAGGATGACATGGGGTGACAGCATTGTGTGTTGGATAGGACGACATGGGGAGTGAAAGCATTGTGTGTTGGATAGGATGACATGGGAGTGACAGCATTGTGTGTTGGGTAGGATGACATGGGGAGTGAAAGCATTGTGTGTTGGGTAGGACGACATGGGGAATGACAGCATTGTGTGTTGGGTAGAATGACATGGGGAGTGACAGCATTGTGTATTGGTTAGGACGATGATGTGGACCGACAAGGGTGTCTATGATTTCAGGCCACATGGCGTGCCAACAGGGGCAGTGTCAGCGGCTATTTCCTGGCTGGACGCGATGTCCTTTGGTTTGCGGTGAGCCAGGAACATACAACACTCACACTCTCACACACGCACGTACATACGTACGGATGCACGCACGCACGCATTCACCCGCGCGCGCACGCACGCATTCACCCGCGCGCGCACGCACACATGCACCCCGCGCGCGCACGCACACACACATACACACACAGTCACACACACACACACACACATACACACGCATACACACGCATACACACACATGCACGCACGCAAGCACGCACGCACGCACGTGCACACACAACACACACACACACACACACACACACACACACACACACACACACACACACACACACACACAAGTATAGGTACCAGCAGCACACGTCCCAGGGAAAAAAACACAGCGGCAGACAAAAAATCCAGACAAATAAAGCTGGGTGCAGAACTGAAGCTTGATAATTTCGTTCTGAAAAAGACCGAGTTCGCCTGTGTGTTGACACTACGATTAACCTGTTTGCTTCAACATGGAATAAAGTTTCCCCGAGTACTTGTCCTATCGACCACACCCAGAGGCATTCGCAGTTGATGCATTTTCCAGTCAGTGTAATCAGTCAAGAACTGCGGAACATGACACAGGACAAGTTTGTGCGAGTGAATGATGTGACTGTGTGGTCAACACAGGTGTGATGGGCAGTGCTGGGATGTTTCTCCACAAACCAGGACCAGTGACAAGGAACAGGTTGCTGACCTTGCAGCGCCATCCCAGACAGGAACAGCCAGTGATGAAGACACCTGAAGGCTGATGACGTGTCACATGTCAGGACCTGTTTGATAAAGCAAGGACTGCTTGACAGAGCAAGGACTGTTTGACAGAGCAAGGACTGTTTGACAGAGCAAGGACTGTCAAACTAGGCAACAGACCTCACAGTTAGTTCATGGAGACCACACACTCAGGCATCTTGTAACGGCCATGGAGAAGAACGGAAGAAACAAACCAAAGAAAACACAGTCATCAACAATCAACATCAACCGTGGAAGGGTCTGATGTCTTAGCTCATTTATATAAGAAGGGTGCAAATTATAGGGTAATGAAGAGTTTATTATGTATTTATCAGCTTTTTAAACATTTAAGAAAAGACAATCAGATGGCTACCGTTCGGTAACGTGAAGATCAGGTAAAGAGCTTTTGTGAAAAGAAAACTACAAATCAGAAGGGAAGTAACC
>CM031608.1:78971918-78974418 GCA_018398815.1 Conus ventricosus
ACGACACGTAGATCTATGGTCGTAGGTCAAAATACTGGTAGTGCTTTAGATACGTAGTGATTGCGCTACGCACCCATCAGGAGACACGGCTGTTTATGTCTGTGCTCTTGGCGTCAAATAGACACACCACAGTACGTAATTCTGTGGTGTTTTCACCACCGAGGTTTCAAAGAAGAATCCAACAGCACCAGCAAAGCAGCCAGCGAAAGGTAGTAGAATAAAACAAAACGAAAACAATTGGTATGAAGCATGAGAATACAGCATTAATGCGGATTGAAAAGACCTGAGGACAACCACGTCAAGTAAAAAACGATCTTTGAAATAAATCATACTATTTCATAAACGCATTAGATCCGAATAAGAATATAATAAATCATTGTTTAGAGCCAGTGTTGTACAAGTGTGATTTTCTGCGTTTTAGCACTTATTGTACATTGTCCATGGCCTGGTGATATGGATAGTCATAAGCGCGTGCACGTGTGTGGTTTGTTTATATGTGTGTGTGCGTGCGTGTGTACGTGCGTGCGTGCGTGTGTGCGTGTGTGTGCGTGCGTGCGTGCGTGTGTGTGTGTGTGTGTGTGTGTGGGGTGTGTGTGTGTGTGTGTGGGGTGTGTGTGTGTGTGTGTGTGTGTTGCGTGCGCGCGCGCGCGTGTGTGTGCATGTGTGTGTATGTATGTGGTGTGGTGTGTGTGTGGTGTGTGTGTGTGTGTGTGTGTGTGTGTGTGTGTGTGGCGTCCTCTGCAGTTGTGGAATGTCCGCTTTGATTCATTACTTGTCATTGATATGTGTTTCTCCGTGGGTCGTTGATGCTGATGGTGTAATCCTCACGACCCCCTCACCCCCAGCTCCAACCACCCCCCCCCCCCCCACCCACCCCCCCACCCTTCCTCTCGCCAGTCCATGCCAGCTTGACTTAATTACTGGCAGCAATGAAAAACTGTCAGTGTTGTTCTCTCTCTCTCTGTCTCTGTCTCTCTCTCTCTCTCTCTCTGTCTCTCTCTCTTTTCTCCCCTCTCTCTCCCCTCTGTCTCTCTCTCTCTCTGTCTCTCTCTCTGTCTCTCTCTCTCTCTGTCTCTCTCTTCTCTCTGTGTCTCTCTCTCTCTCTCTGTCTCTCTCTCTCTGTCTCTCTCTCTCTCTGTCTCTGTCTCTCTCTCTGTCTCTGTCTCTCTCTCTCTCTCTGTCTCTCTCTATCTCTCTGTCTCTCTCTCTCTCTCTGTCTCTCTCTCTCTGTCTCTGTTTCTCTCTCTTTCTGTCTCTCTCTCTCTCTGTCTCTGTCTCTCTCTATCTCTGTCTCTCTCTCTCTGTCTCTGTCTCTCTCTGTCTCTGTCTCTCTCTCTCTCTTCTCCTCTCTCTCTCCACACACACACACACACACACACACACACACACACACACAACACACACACAACAAACACACACACACACACACACACACACACACACACACACACACACACACACACCACACACACACACACAACACACACCATCCTGTAATATGATATCATTTTTCGGTGAACAGACTTTGAATAACAATATAAAGAAACACATAACCTCCACGTATAAAAGAGAACAAGATTTAATTGGGCACATGTTATTTGATTGTGTATTTGCCATTTGAAAATGCAAATATGTATCTAGTCTTTTCTTTTTTCTTTTTCTGTTTTTATTTCGGTTTGGTTCTTCCTTCTTTCTTTCTCGCACAATTTCAATAGTTTTTCCGTAGTGGTCCTTTCGCGCATTTCATTTTCAGCATCACCTTCTTTTCTCAGTGTACCCCTTCTTTGTTGTTATTTGTGTCTGTAATGAAGATTGGCGGGAAGAGAGAGAGAGAGAGAGAGAGAGAGAGAGAGGAGAGAGAGAGAGAGAGAGAGAGAGAGAGAGAAAGAAAGAGAGAGAGACTTCAGACGTCAGATTTTTATTCAGTAGGGCCATTGGCCCATTTGAAAAGGAATGAGCACAGTCATTCACATGAAATGTCAGAAACTAATGATCTATCAGGAAACAAAAACAACAAAACACAACGCCATCTAAGACCTCATTATTTCTCTGATCTTAGACAAAACATACCCAACTCCAAAAAAAATGTAAAAAATGTTAGAGTAATAGAAAACTGTAAACAAGCATACATGGGCCCTATGATTTTTCTGTGGGAACTTTCTGACGCTGTTTTAAAAGCTGGACAAGGAACAAAAGGTGTTTCTTTCCCCCAAACTTGCATAACAATGGAAAACAAAGCCCTTTTCTAAGTAAAGTCCTTGGTCAAAAACCAACTCTGAATTTAGAGTTATTTTTTTATAGCGATTTATCATTTTTTCAAAAAAAGGGGGTACAACGAAAACTAAACAATTTCTGAACAAATTAACGCCTCTCTTTTTTTTATGATCGCCCACAGTCTCTGCAGTCAATCAAACCTTTGTGGGAAAACACAATAAACGGCTTTCATTTCCAACCCCTAGACACCCCGACACCCCAAAACCCGTGCTTACCCAGAAAAACT
>CM031608.1:78991918-78994418 GCA_018398815.1 Conus ventricosus
TAAAACAAAGCCAAATGATGCCTGAAGCTCTGCATTATGGCGTCTGATAACTTTTGGTTACTTGTGACTAAAATGGTTACTTTGACTCGGGTTTTTAAATTCATGATTTTAAGTGCCCTAGAAGCATGTAATTAAAGCAAGACAACTGAAAGTATCTGTTCTGCGATTTGGTCTTGTATTAGCTTTTAGACTCTATTATGTTTGTGTTTCTGTTTTGACAATTAAGGGTAATCATTTACTTTTTAAGTTTAGTTTATGAATGTGTTGAGACCGTAGTGTCTTAAATGGATTATCGAACAAGCTCACGCATCTTTTTATGGCCAACCCGACAAACAATATTGGTTTTGGGGTTTATGACTAATGCGTGTCGGTTAATATAGGCCCGTGGCCCAATATTTACCACACCCTGGTCCAGTTAACCCGAAATGATGTCTAAAGTGGGCTTCCTTTTCTTTAAAATTTTATTATTTCTTTATAGAACTTTTTGAAATAAAGATAGCCATTTGATGGCTGTACTATATGAAGCTCTTATGGTAAGCTTTACAAATAATTAACCTTGAGTGAAGTGACATTAGTGAAGGAGGTAGGGCTGCATTTTTTAGGGGTTCTAACTTACCCAATCTCCCCTACTTTCGTTGTGCTGAATGTCCTAGGCTACGATATTGATAAAACATCACATTTCACAGCGCACACACACACATACACACACACACACACACACAGACACACACACACACACACACACACACACACACACACACACACACACACACCACACACACACACACACACACACACACACACACGTTCACAAACGCATACACACACACACACACCAACACACACACACACACACACACACACACACACACACACACACACACACACACACACACACACACACACACACACACGAATGGAAATTTGACTTCGTCGAAAGAAAAGAAAAAGAAACACCCGAAGGTGCTGGGGAGGAGCCAGAGAAGCACCGTCCCCGCCTGCCCCCAGAGCAGTCCTGTACCACCCTTGGAGGCCCGCGCTGTGCCGACGATGGGCACAGGCACGCACAGGACACTCCATTAAGATATCAAGGGACACAACTGCTCCCGAACAGAGGTAAATTAGACCACAGGATGCAGCATCATAACAGCCTTAAAGTAGCATCCCATGGGTGTACCTCCCGTATTTCATGACTGCAAAGCCCACCGGCGAAGAACAACCACCCCCAGCTGCCGAGACACACCCCACAGACCCAACCACCCCTGCCCACGGACAGACGAAGACAGTGCCACTCCAGACACAGCCAAGCTTTCGCCATACGGTCTTATGTGCCCTCAAGAGAGAATCCAAAGTTGTAGTCTTCCCACTGTCAACAGGACTTTCCCTGTGGTCAGTGGGTCTTTCCTCACCGTCACTGGACCTTTCTCCAGGGTCAGCCTAGCTAAGGCAAAGAAGAAAAAGAAACATTATGATAAAAAAAAATCACTTGCGACAATTTTTATTTTATTATGGCAGGCTGCATTATTTTCTGTGATATTTTGACGCTCAACCGCGGCGATGTTTTTTCACTTTGCAGAAAAAATCGTCGCTGTGAAATATTAAACGCTGCGACCATATTTCACAGGAAATGTTAACTCTAGCAGTAAGATTCACGTGAAAATGTGTCGCAAGCGACAGTATTCACTGACTACAATATTTCACAATGTCCTGTCGCAAAAAGCTGTCGCAAAATTTCGAGCGACAGTATTTTATGGACAGCTACAATATTCTATAGGACATTTTTCGTGAAAGTTGTCGCGTGACAATTTTGTCCAGCAAATATTGTCGCTGCAACAATATTTCACGTGAAATGCTATCGCTGCGATACAATTCCACGGCGACAGTATTATATACGACACCGGCCCTATGTGTTCTGTCAGCATGTCAAAATCAAAATCATGTGTGCGTGGGTAAAAACAATCAAAGAAGCACGTCATTCTGAACATGCTAAAGCAGCCTAACACCTGATCTGTTTCCCCACAATTCTACGATCAAATGACATTTTCTTTTCTTTAAGAAACACACACACACACACACACACACACATACATACACACACACACCACACACACACACACACACACACACACACACACACACACACACACACACACACACACACTTCTGAGCTTAGGCAAGCCACAGGAATAACTGTTGACAAAAAGTTTATATCTGCTAGGCCGTCCTTCTTCCCTACACCACCCTGGGAACTTCAAAGGGCCCATTTTGATATTGATCACACTGATTTTAAAAAAGGACAATATGAATTTAGTGGCGAGCACTGTTAAATCTCATATTGAAGAGAAGTATCCAAATCATTTAAAAGTATACACAGATGGGTCATTAATTCAGAAAAATGCGGGCTCTGCTTATTTGATACCTGATTTTAAAGTAGAGAAATCAGTTTTTACTGCGGAACTTACTGAAATATTAATGGCGTTAAATTATCTTCTAAATTTTC
>CM031608.1:79004418-79009418 GCA_018398815.1 Conus ventricosus
GCGTGCACGCCAACATGCACACCCCTACACTCCCATACGTGTGAGGACAGCATGCACACATATACATGCGCACACGCACATGCGCATGCGCGCGCACATAACACACACACAACCACACACACACACACACACACACACACACACACACACACACACACACACGCGCCGCGCGCGCGCGCGCGCGCGCACGCACGCGCACTCCCACTTGATGTAATCTCTGAATTTCTGAGAGATAAACATTTTTTTGTCTGACCTAAGAATTTGCAGAAGAAAGACTTTTAACAAAATTTATGGTGCGTTTTAGGTGGCGTATTTTAAAGGGTTGTGTGAATGAGAACTTTGATTTTACTTCAACGTGGTGACAGCCCTGCTATGGCCCTTTGCGGTCGGCTGGGCTATAAGCGATAAGCACCATTACCCTACCTTGCCTTACACACACACACACACACACACACACACACACACACACACACACACACACACACACACACACACATGGAGAGAGAGAGACAGAGAGAGAGAGAGAGAGAGAGAGAGAGAGAGAGAGAGAGAGAGAGAGAGAGAGAGAGAGAGAGGAAAGAGACAGAGAGAGAGGGCGGTGGGGGCTGGAGGAAGATACAAGGGGACAAGACCAGCACGGTAATAATGTCAAAGAAGAAGACAAACAATAACAACAACGACGACGACAACTACAAGCAATGATGCCAAAGAGACCGTATCAACAACACCAGAAATAAGACAGACGCAGCAGCAGCAGCCAGGAGGGACACAGAAAACACTGTCTCACATTCGGAGTACCTTTACCCCTAGACAACATCACAAAGCCAATAGGAGTGATGAAATATCTGGAGGGAAGATGGAGGGGGGGGGGGGGGGGTCAAAATCAATAAGATCAAGGAGATGAGGATGCGAAGGGTCCAAGAGACAGAGGCAGAAGGCTACTGAGGGATGAGAATGAATGAATGGGAAGATGCGTGCTGACTAATGGTGTCCTTGTCACTGTCTTCACAGACAGATGGCAAACGTGGGTTCTGATTCACGCGTACCCCTGGTGCTTGTGAGAGGGGTCGCTAGCTCTTGTCTGTTGCAGGAGGAGTGATGATAACTGGTGAGAGGGGTCGCTAGCTCTTGTCTGTTGCAGAAGGAGTGATGATGATAACTGGTGAGAGGGGTCGCTGCTCTTGTCTGTGCAGAGGGTGAGATGATACTGGTTGAGAGGATCGTGCTGTTGTCTGTTACAGAAGGAGTGATGATGATACCATGGTAGAGGGGTTGCAAGTCTTGTCGTTGCAGAAGGAGTGAGATGATACTGGGGTGCCATGGACTGTAAAGCGTGCAGGGTGATTGTGGTGTAGTGGTGAACAAGTGCTCGCATGTTTTGCATGCACAGCCAGTAAGACACAGGACAAGGCCCACAGACAGATACAATACACACGCGAGCAGAACGCGTGCAAGTCACACACCACACTTTCAATCACACACACACACACAACGCACACAGGACACAACCCACACTGTGCAACAGCACCATTTATATATTTTATTTATATATTATATGTCTATGTATATGGTATAATAGCTATGTAGGTGTGTGTGTGTGTGTGTAATGGGTGTTGTGTGTTGTGCCGATGACGCCGTGCCAGTGCTGTAGTGTTTCGAGAGAGTCACATACAACCACACCACCACGCACACACCACAAACACACACACCACACACACACACACACCACACCACATAATATATAATTTAATGATAATATATATTATATATATTTATATATATATATATATATATATATGTATATGTGTGTGTGTGTGTGTGTGTGTGTGTGTGTATTGTGATTTTGTTTCTCCTTGATTCGATCACTCGGTTGATTCGCCGGATTTTCGTTCCCGGAATTAGGTTTATTTAAACCGACATTGTGTTTTCTGAAGAAATATATGCCATAACCCCAAAAATTGACACTTATCACCAAAAATTCTTATTGAAACTAATCGCAGAATGTTACGAATAAGGAGATCCATCATGCAAATGCAAAAAGTCTCAGTTATGCAATAGTTAAATGCAAAAAGTTAATGAAGGAAAGTGGCGGAAATTGCTTCGTTCGCATGTTTTTTTTTTTAATTCTTTAACCCCTACCCCCCCCCCCCCCCCCCCCCCTCCCGCCCCCCCCCCCCCCCCCCCCCCTTTTTTATATTTGCATTAATATACATTTACAGGAAAAAAATTGGGTGGGGGGAGTAATGAGGGAAGGCAAATATGTATACAAATAAATAAGTAAATTTAGAAATCACCCCAAACAGTTTGAAATCACATATTCACGCAAACATTCTGGAATCAAAACAAAACAAAAACAGAGAGAGAGAGAGAGAGAGGAGAGAGGGTGGACGTATCAAGAAAAATCATGCTGACAGGGATGTGTTTTTACATCATTACATTTGGCAAAATATTATACTCAGGCCTCTAATAATATACAAAAATGTGTTCATTCACACACTTTATGTTACACTTCTGAGTCTTTTAGTGCAAGTTGTTTAAAAAGAAAAGAAAACAATAACAAAAGGGTATAACTGTTAAACAGTATCCATTAATGGTCTGTATGCCAGCCATCTGGTCACACATTCTGCATGGTTTAATTTTAAATATGGAATATGTTCCTCAATTTTGTATCTAAATTTTAATTTGTTTATGAATACATGTACTTGTGGCAGGGTGTTGTTTATTTTACAAACACATATGTAATGCTTCGCAAATAGTATTATAAAGTAAAAGAAGGTGCCACCAACAATCATATTGTCATAGCCAAATAGTACGAGTGCTTCTGTCAAAAGTACATTTTCCGCATTCAAACATTTTTCTTTAATTAAACCAATGAGAGCATTCCAACATACTTGTACATGGTGACATTTCAAAAAAAATATGATCAATGATATCCTTGAATGTGCTACAAAAACTACAGTTATTATTTTCAACGATTCCAATTTCCTTTAAAACAACATTTTTGCATAAACACCTGTGTAATATTTTCAGTTGAAACCACTGCAGCCTTAACATCACATATCTTGTGCGCGTGCAAAAAGCAGGATTTCCAATCATTTTGCATTAACAATTTTATGTTCCATTTATCACAGCATTTTGGCATAAGCTTATTTGCAATAAAGATATCATAATACGATTTTGAGCCTTTATTTACAGCAAAAAGGTGTTTAAAGCACAATGATGAGTTTATGTACTTATCGGTTTTTTTTATTGTGATACCTGACGGTCTTACGTAGTCCAACATAGTCGATTTATAGCCAGCAAAAGTGACAAAATCAATATTTACATTATATTTTTCTTTAAAAAATGCATTTGGCAAAAACTTTCCTTTATCATCAAAAAAGTGGGCGAGACAGTTAATATCTTCGCTACTTATTTTTTTCGATACAGTGCACTTCTTTCCGATTTAAAATCGCTTATTTAGGCATAATGGTTCGGCAAGAAGTTCAGTGGAGTTTTGGGGGTAACACTTGTAGTAAAAAAAAATTATATGCATCAAGAACTTCAGCCCAAAACTGATTATACTTGGTGAATTTGGAAACGAATTCTGGGCCACGTTTTTTCATAAGCGACCACTTGGGGAAGTTATGCAACAGAATATTTCGCCATTTATGGGTTGACGTGTCAGCTTTTCGTATCCAGGACAGCTTCAGAGATAAAACAAACGTTGTTAGGTCTGGAGACCAATACCACCATCTAGAGAGAGAGAAAAACAGAGAAAGCGAAAGAGAGAGAGAAAGAGAGAGAGAAAGAGAAGATGAGAGAGAAAGAGGTGGCGACAATTATTAAAGAGATGTTTCCGGTAATCGTTTCAAACACACACACACACACACACACACACACACAACACACACACACACACACACACACACACACACACACACACACACACACACACACACACAACAACAACAGCAGAACACCAATAACATTAACAACAACAACAACAACAACAACAACAACAAACACACAACAAGGACAACAACGTAGACCACAGTAACACAATGGGGACCATACGAATGGCACAAATGAGATTGGCACAGCAGCTCGCGGGGTCAAAAGAAAACACTATCAGAAACTCTGAGTTCGGTTCCACTAAACCTAATCTTAAGAAACAAAAGCAATCGTGCTCCAAAGGGAAGAAAACAGTGCACAAGATCACAAATCCACTCAAAGTTACCAAAGATGGGCATAACGTAGTTGTATTGTTTTTTGTTTTTGATTTTTTCTCTTGAAAAAGGCCACATGGCCGAAAGTTTCAAGAGTGTAACTGCGACCTGGTGTGCATAATCTTAAGGCCAATAGGACCACTATATGTTAGTAGTAAGAAAGCCAACAGGGGGTCAGGAATCGATCAGGTGCAGGAAGATGAAGGTCAGGAATTTAGAGAGAGGACGAGAAGGAGGATGGTGAGCAAGGAGGGTGAAGGGGGTATGCATGCTGACCGAACGTCCTCCTCACTGTTTTCACGGACGAGGGATGACCAAGCACGAGAACTGATTGAAGCCCTCCTCCTTCCTGCTTTTTGAGGGTAACCGTAAGCACTGTCTGCTCACCTTCCACCATGTGTAGCAAAACGTGCAGGAAGCTTGTTGTTTGTCAACACACAAGCATGCAAGTGTGCAAACACGTTAACATGCACAGAGACACATACACGCGCGCACGCACGCACGCACGCACGCACGCACGCACGCACGCACGCACACACCACACACACACACACACACACACACACACACACACACACACACGAACACATACACATACATAGAGACACAAGCGTACACACACGCACGCACGCATGCACGTACGTGCCTGCACGCATGCACGCACAAAAGCAAAATTTTAGATAGCAAAATTAGTTAGAAGATGGCTTCTTTTTGAGACTGAAGTTATATGTCTTTTTCATCCGTTTCTTTCCCTGTCTTCATTTGTTTTCTGTCAGTTTATTTCTCTTTCTT
>CM031608.1:79021918-79024418 GCA_018398815.1 Conus ventricosus
CCAAAAACACCAAAAAAAGACAGAAGCCGCAAACAGCCGCCAGGGGGAAAACAGAAAAAAACTGGACCTTTACATTTGGGGTACCTTTACCCCTAGACAGCATCACAAAACCCCAAAAGGGGGGTAAATATCTGGAGGGGAAAATGGAAGGGGGGGGGGGGGGGTTTTCCAAGGGGGGGGGGGGGGGGCAAAATCAATACGACAAGGCGATGAGGTGGGGGAAGGGGTTTAGGAGACAGAGGCAAAGGGGACTGAGGGGTGAGAAAAAAAAAGAATGGGGAAATGCTTTCTGACAAAAGATGTTTTTTCCCCGGGCACCCGTCTTCACAACCCGAGGGGGAAACGGGGCTCTAATTTACACCCCTTTGCTTGTTAGAGGGGTCGCTAGCTCTTTCCTGTTTCAGGGGGTGATGATGATACCCGGGGGGAGGGGGCGCTTGTTTTTTTTTTGCAGAAAGTAAAAATTGGGATTTTAACCTTTTTTGGGGGAGGGGTCGCTACTGTTGTCGTTTTCGTAAACCCCGGGTACCCGGAAAAGGGGGCCCCTAGCTCCTTCCCGTTGAAAACGGATGATGAATTTCCTGGGGGGGGGGGAAAGGGGCGCCCAGCTCTCTTTTTTTGCAGAAAAGGGGTTTTTTTTAAAAACAACCAAAACCCAAAAACAAAAATTACAAGCAAAAACAATAATCCCAAAAGAAAAAACCCCATAAATACCAAAAAAAAAAAATCAGTGGGTACGCCTCCAAACAATGGGCAAAAGAAAACCCGTCACAAAATCCAAAAGCAAGCCTGGTTTCCCCTCTAAACATAATAAAAGCAAACACCAACCAAACAAAATCCGGTGAAAAGGCCAAGGGGAGGGCCCCCCAAAACAAAACCATGGAGGGAGACGACAAGGGAAAGGCAGAGAAGAGGACAAGGGTAAGACAACGGTGGTGGACGGGAGGACAAAGGGAACCCGCCGACTACTGGGGGTTCTCACAAAAGGGTTTTTCCCCAAACCCAAAGGGGTAAAAACGACTTCCGATTTTACCCCTGGGTTCTTGTGAGAGGGACACTGCGCCAAGATTTTTTGGTCGGGGAGAACTAAACCTCTGGGGCATTATGACCGGAAAAGCGAAACCGGCTGCGTGTTTTGTAAACGGAACCAAATTTAAAAACGCACGAGCGCGCCGCGGGGCGCACACACAAAAATAACCCACACACACACCACACACACAAAACACAAAAAACACACACACACACCCACACACAACACACAAAACACACATGCACCCTGCACACACAAGACCCTATTTCCCCACGAGCTCACACAAAAACCATCACACAAACCCCCACACACACACAAAACCCAAAACACAAAAACAAACACACAACACCCCCCACCCAAAACCACGCACACATTCACACACACACACAAAACAAAACACCCCCAAACCACACACCCCAACTCACAACACCCCTACAGGCCCCAAAGGGAACTCACAACCCCCAAAAAACACCCACAAAAACACACAAAACCAAAACAAAACCACACCCACAAAAACACACACACAACACAATTTCACAACAACACCCACACACACACAAACACACACACACGCAAACGCACCCCGCACGCCCCGCCCTGCACGCAATCGAAAGCAAAGCACGCACGCATTCCCCCCCCCCACACACTACACACAAAACATACACACACAAAACACATTACACACAATACACACACACACACACACCCCACACACACACAAACACACACACACACACACACCCAAACAAATTTTTTGAGGACAAAAACTGGTTTTTAGGCAGAGTCGAATTTTGGGAAAAAGGGAAAACAATTTCTTTTTTATTTCCCCAGGGCTTTTACTCTTTTTTTCTTTTTTTTATCCTTTTTTTGTCTTTCATCCCTCTCATTTTGCTTTACCTTTATTTAAAAATTTGTTCCTTTTGCCTTATTGTTCCACTGCACCTTTTTTGTATTTTTTCTTTCCCCAAAAAAAAGGAAAAAAAAAAGAAAAAAAGAGACAGGGAACAAATTCTGAGAGAGAGAGAAGAGAAAAGAGAGAGAGGGGGAGAGAGAGAGAAGAAAGAGAGAGGGGAGAGAGGGGTGACATTCAAAAACAGGGGTGAAACACATTTAAAATGCCAAGGAACATCAACAAAAAAAAAATATTGTAACAACAAAAGATGATGACGACAAACCCCAACACGCAGGGAACAACCCAAAAACAACTTCTTTAGTACGTAAAAAACCCCCCCTTCTTCCCCCCACCCCCATACATCAACACCTTAAAGTAACCCTGTACCAACCCCCCACTTTTAATCCAGCCCACCAAAAATCCCCCCCCCAACACACACACATACACCTTAAACTCCCCCCTATTCAACCCCACACATAAAATTATAGCTACTTAAATTAAAGCATTTATTATCTTTATTTTTTTTTTTTTTTTTTAATTTTTTTATTATTTTTTTAAATTTTTTAAATTAAATTTTT
>CM031608.1:79028151-79055651 GCA_018398815.1 Conus ventricosus
TAAACCCATAACATAACCACCTGGATGTAAAACCCTGATTTCTGTATAAATCATATATACCTGAACAAACTAGATGAATATTTATTTGTTTGTGGAGAAAGTAAGGATGACCAGAATTTTATCATTCGTGTATGTACTTGAACTGACACAGGATACATTCCTAGTTCTCCATATATCAATTCGTTTTGGTAGAACAATTTAAATGAAAAAGATGTTTAAAGAATTTAAGCTGAAAACTTTCCATTAGCTTTAAATTACTATATCCCCAAATTTCACAGCCATATAAATGCACAGGTAGTACCATTGACTGGTAAAAGTCCAGTAACAATGTTTATAGGCAAATCTTGAAATTTTGCCATCTTTAATAAAGAAAACATTGCACATTGCACTTGGTCATACAAATGCTTCTTACATTATAAAAAATTTCCTGTTCTGCTAAATATTATACCTAAATATTTAAAAGTGTGTACTATTTCTATACACTGGTTTTTGAATTTAGTTTTATCCTTGGGTAATTGCGTCCATTAAAGACTACACCCTTTGTTTTTGCTACTTTAACATTAAGCTTCCATGTACTACAATACTCGCTTAATACACACACACACACACACACACACACACACACACACACACACCCCACACACACACACACACACACACACACATGCACGCACGCATTCACGCACACAAACACGCAGGTATGCACGCTCGCACACACGCACGCATGAATGCATGCACGCACGCGCACGCACGCACCACACACACAACACCACACACACACACACACAACACACACCCCACACACACACACACACACCACACACACACACACACACACACCTAAACCAGAAGCGGTTGGAGGTATTTTTTCATTCTTTTTTCATTGTGTTTCTTATTTTATGAGGTCTATTGCTCATCTCTTGTCCTCTTGTTGCGTCTTATTTTGATTTTCTGTATTTATCAGTCTTTCTTTAATCATGATTTTTAAATCTGTTTTCAAACAAAACTTTGAAGAGAGAGAAGAGGCACAGAGACAGAGAGACAGACAAAGATGAAGAGAGAGAGAAACAAAGAGAGAGAGAAGAGAGAGAGGTCATGGAAAAGGGAAATAATAACCTTAATGGCTGCAATGACAATAACGTTGGCAAAGACAAGGCAAAGAACAGCAACAACAGTGACAGCAGGAACATCAGCAACATCAACAAAAGACCGTATAAACAGCAAAGAAAGACAGAGACAAGAGACAGAAGAGACAGATTTCCAACAAGCAAGAAAACATGGTCACCAACTCTAGGAGGCGCCCATACCCAAAAAATAATCACAAAGCGAACAGCAGCGGATAACATGTCCAGAGGGGAAGGCGACACAGGGTCCAAAATCAATAAGATCCAGAAGATGATAAGACGAAGGTAGTGCAGGGCGTGAGGGTAAGGTTGGTAGGGGAGATGAGGGAGAGTATGGCGTGTCTGACTAAAGTTTCCTCCTCCTCCCTTTTCCAGACAGGGCTAACGCGTAGTTCCTGAATTGAAATTCTTGTTTCTTGAGAAAGGCGGTTGGAGGTAGTTTCAGTTGTGGAAGAAAGCAATCCATTGTGGGTAGAACAGCAAGCAGAGAACGATACAAGATATGATGAGTAACAGGGACAGAGACATATGCAGAGAGACCGACCATCAAACATACCGAGAATGGAAGACAGAACTTCAAACAGACAGATGGAATGGAGAAGACAGAAAGAAAGAAAGGGAACAGAGAGGGATAGTGGAAGACTGAAAACAACATGAGCGAGCAAAGTTGAGTGAGAGAAAGAGATAAGAGAAAGAGAGACAACGGAAAAAGAGAGAGAGCGAAACACACACAGAGAGGCAAACAGACATGAGAAAGAGAGCAGGGGAGTGAGAGAGGGGGAGAGAGAGAAGGAGAGGGAGAGAGAGAGCGAGAGGAGAGGAGAGAGAGAGAGAGAGAGAGAGAGAGATAGAGCTGCAAAATGTGGAATGAACAATAAAGCAGACTGTTGTTGCGACAGCGTTGGGAGCAGGGAACACGACGATAAAAACGGCAGTAAGCCGCAGCGCAATGCATGAAAGCCATAAAAGTCCAGAGACAGTAAGCAGCAGCAGCAGCAGCAGCAGCAATGTACCCACACCTCAGGGCCAGCTTTGTCAGAAAACAAGCACGAAGCCTACTGAAGCGAAGCAACATCCAGAAAGCATGTAGACATGATGGGGTATAGGTCAGGTTTGGAGAGCAACAAACGCTAAAAAGACAGCAAGATCCTTTGAGGATTTTGAGAAGAGCAAAGAAAGGATAGGCACTGTGTGCTGGGATGTCAAGGTGGGACGGGTACTATAGCCATGATGCCGTGAGCATGTACTCAGGATGCCTGTCACCATTTCAGTCTGTAACAGTACGGTGAGGTAAGCAAGTGGTAATCCTATCGTTGGAACACTCACAGTTTGTTTTTCTCATAATTAAGTATATGGTCACTCACTCGACTTTGTTTATTGTCGATGACAATTTGATAGAGAATGGGTCCCGCCAGCGTAGAAAAACAGGTCAGGTGGCTTGTACAGACACTGGACATGGACAATCACGTGTGTGGCATGCACATGCACATCACACAAACACCACAATACACACACATCACACGTGGGCAGAGACTCACACAGAGACACAACACATGCACTACCCACATACACACACACATAACAAACACACAAACACACACCAAAACCCAAACACACACTCACAGACGCACATACACACATGCACCCATGGCATACTGTCCCACAAACACACACACACACACACACCACACACACACACACACACACACTATACACACACACACACACACACACACACCGCACGCACACATGCACGCGAGACAAATACGCAGCACACATGCACCCATGCAATCCATGCTCCACACACACACACACACACACACACAAACACAACACACACACACACACACACTACACACAACCCACACACACGCCGCACACATTCAGCGTCACGAACAAATACGCATGCACACAATGCACCCATGCATCCATGCACACACACACACACACACATACACACACACACACACACACTCACACAACACCACACACATACAACACAACACACACACAACACACACACACACACACAAGCACACACACACACACACACACACACACACACACACTCACACCACACACACACACACAACACACACACACACACTCACACTTAAACCACAAGTCAAAATTGACTTCCAAAAAGAGACGTTTGTTCATTTCCCTTTATTTTCCATGGTGGTATGTTTCTGTTCTTATGAGGTCTAATGCTCTTCTCTTCGTCTTCTTGTTGCAATTTATCTGATTTCTGTATTTTATTATACTATTCTTCAATCAGGAATTGTTATTTTGTTTTACCTCAAAACTTAGTAAGAGATAGAGATAGAGAGAGAGAGAGAGAGATAGAGAAGAGAGAGAGAGAGAGATAGACAGACAGACAGACAGACAGACACAGACAGACAGAACAGACAGACAGAGACAAAGACAGGAGACATACAGACAGAAAAAATAGAGAGAGAGAGAGACATACAGAATAGAGACAAAGATAGAGAGAGAGGGGTCATGGGAGAATGAAAATACCCATGATGGTTGCAATTACAATAATGATGGCAAAGACAAACAAAGAGCACAACAACAGCCGACGGGTCAAAAAAACAATCAGCAATATCAACAAAAGAAGACCGCATGAATAACAGAGAAACGACGGGACAGAGACAGAGACAGATTATTCAACAAGCAGGGAAAATACATGTCAAGCCAACTCTAGCGCCCCATACCCAAAAAATCATCACAAAGCGAATAACAGTGAAAAAATGTCCAAGGGTAATTGCGACAAAGGGATCAAAAATCAACATGATCCATGAAGAAGATAAGACGTAGGTAAACAGGGGAGGAGGGGAGGGCATTGGGAGGGTAAGGGTGGTGATGGGAGAGAAGAAGAGTAATATTGCTGACTAAGAGTTTCCTCCTTTCTTTTCCACAGACAAGGCTATTGCGAGTTCTGATTGAAATGCTGTTTCTGTGAACAAGCGGATGGAGGCCAGTTTCTGTGTGGAAGAAGCAAAGCATTTTTGGCATGTGGGCAGGAAAAGAAAAAAGGTAAGCAGAGAACGAGATGGAGGGACGAAAAGAACGACAGGACAAACACCGACAGACAGACCTTCAAACACACAGACAGAGACAGAGAGAAAGAAGGGACAGAGACAAACACAGACAGACAGACCTTCAAATCACCACAGACAGAGACAGATATAAAGACAGGGACAGATAACCAAACTCAGACAGACAGACCTTCAAAGACACAGATGAGACAGTAGACAGAGACAATAGAAAGGAAGCGTGACAAGACAGAGGAGGGGAGGACTGAGACTACATAGCGAGCAAGTGACAGAGAGAAAGAGAGAGAGAGTGATGCAAAACCAGAGAGGGAGAGTGAAACATACACACAGACAGGAAACAGACAGAGAAAGAGAGAGGAGAGGGAGAAAAGGAGTAAGAAAGGGTAGAGCTGAAATAGGAGAGAGAGAGAGAGAGAGATAGAGAGAGAGAAGAGAGAGAGAGAGAGAGAGAGGAGAGAGAGAGAGGAGCGAGCTGCAGAAAATTGGAATGGCAATAAAGCAGACGTTGTAACGACAGCGTTGGAGAAGCGAACACGACTAAAAACGGGCAGTAACAGCATCAGCAATGTATGATGAGCCAGAAAAAGCCAGAGACCAGTCGCAAGCAGCAGTAGCAAAGTACCCCCAACTCAGGGCCAGCTTGGTCTGAAAACAAACACCAAATAGAGCCTATTGAAGCGAAGCATCATAACAGAGAGCATTGGTATACATTTATGCGGTTAGAGGTCAGGTCCAGGTAAGAACAAATGCTAAAAAGGCAGCATGATCCTTTGATGGATTTAGAGAAGACAAAGAAGGATGGGACACTGTGGCTAGGGATGCCCATAGGTGAGGACGGGTGACTATAGCCACGAGGCGTGAGCACGAACTTAGGATGTCTGTCAACCTTTTTAGTCTGTATATACAGACGGTGAGGTAAAGCAAGTGGTATCCTATCGATGGAACACTTTCAGTTTTTTCTCACATAATTATGAAGTTGGCCACTCATACTTGTTTTTACGTCGTGACCACAAATTGATAGAGAATGGTGCCAGCCCTGTGTGAGAAACACCGGTCAGGTGGCATGTACAGACACTGGACAAATGCCATCACGTGTGTGCGTACAGACGCTCAACCACAGACACACAATACACAACACTAATCACTGTGCACAGACTCACACAGACACACACACACACACATGCACTACCACACAGACACACACATTACACTCAAACACACACCACACATACACATACACACACACATACACACATGCACACATGCAAACTGACACAAACACAACACACCCGACACACACAAAGCCACACACAATACACACAACAGCGAACACACACACACACACACACACAACACACACACACACATGCACGCACACAACACGCATGCACGCACGCACATACACGTCACACACACACGCACCGGCACACATCACATACAACACACAAGGGCACACACACAACACACACACACACACACACACACACACACACACACACTACCTAACCACAAGCTGCAAGCAAGTTGACTTTTGGAAAAACAATAACGTTTTTAATTCTTTTTCATGGAGTTTTTATCCTGTTTTATGAAGACTATTGCCTTCACTTCTCTTCTTGTTTGCATCTAATTTCGAATTACTGAATTTAACATTCTTTATTCATCATGATTTTTTAATTCATGTTTTTCCATCAAAACATGGAAGAGGATGGAGAGAAAGAGAGAGAGAAGGATAGAGAGAGGTCAAGGAAAAGTGATAATAACCATAAAGCTGCAATTACAATAACATTGGCAAATACAATAACATAGAGCACAACAACAGCGACAGTCAGGAACATCAGCAACATCAACACAAGACCATCTGACATGCAGAGAAAAGATGGAGAGATCAGAGACAGAGAAAGAACTATCAACAAGCAGAGAAAACACTGTCACCAACATCACAAAGCGAACAGCAGCGATAACATGTCCAGAGGGTAAGCGACAAAGGGTCAAAAATCCATAAGACCAGTGAAGATATAAGACGTAGGTACAGGGGGGGGGGGGGGGGTGAGTGGAGGGGGTGGAGGAAAAGGGGTTGTGATTGGGAGAGGAGGGAGATAAAGAGTGCTGACTAAGAGTTTCCTCCTCCATCATTTCACAGACGAGGGCTAACGCAGTTCTGATTGAAACTCCGTTTCTTGTGAAAGTGGTTGGAGTGCAGTTTCCTGATGTGAAAGCATCCAAAACATTGTGGGCATGTGGCAGGAAAACTAACAAGAACGATATGGAGAGATGAAGAGACAGGACAGGACAAGCAAATACAGACAGACCTTCAAACAGACAGACAGACATACCTACAAGCACGACAGAAGACAGATAGACAGAGAAAGGAGATAAAGAAAGAGAACCGAGATTGGAAGAGTGAAGACTGGACAACAGTGAGCGAGCAAGTGACTGAGGAGAAAAGAGAAAGAGAGAAAGACAGTCACAAAAGACAGAGAGTGGACGGCATAAAGACAAGAGAGAGAGGAGACGAAACATACACACAGGAAGGATACAGACAGAGAAAGAAAAGGGGAGGAGAGAGGAGAAGAAGGGGGATAGAGAGCGAGCTGCAGAAATTGAATGACAAAAAAGCAGAGGTTTGTAACAAAAACATCGTTTTGTGTGAAGGGAACACGACAAAAAACGCATTAACAGCATCCGGCAAGTATGAAAGACGGAAAAAAGCCAGAGACCGATAGCATCAGCAGCAGCAGCACCAGCACCAGCAGCCGCAGCAGCAGCAACAGCAGGCACAATTGTACCCCAACACTGGGCCTGCTTGGTCTGAAAACAAACATACGAAGCCTACTGAAGCGAAGCAACATACATGAAATGTTGTGAATGCTTGGTGTAAGAATATTTTGCTGTATGAATTCAAACAATAGTAAACGTTTAAACTCTTGTTGAATATGATGATAACATTGTATTGACTGATCTATATTGATGGTTTTGTCAACAGAACTGTATTTATAACTATAGAACGAGGATCCAAAAGTAAAAGCATAAGAGCAACGTCCCTTGGACCAAAACTTGTCCACAACACTGCATCACCATCTTTCTCAAATCAAGAGTTTGACTTTAAGATATTAACTCTTAAATAAACTAATAGAACAAATAGAAGTGAATGGCAAATTGACTAAACGCAAATCAAAGAAAAGTACTAATAACAAAATGTATAATGAACCATTCGTTTGTTTCTATTCTTATTAATAAAAATATTTCTCAAGAAAAGCCTACAAGCACTTGCAAAGCATTTTCAAAGAGGAAACTTTTTTTTCTTTTAATTCACAACTACACATAGAATGTTGTACGAAACGCTTGACGACCCCATCGCGATTGGTTCCCACTAAAACCCCAAACCACAAAAATAGATTTCAAATCTATGCCCACTCACAGTATTCCCTTCCCCCAACCCCCCCTACCCCCCCCCCCCCCCCCCCCCCCCCCCCAACCCCCCCTCTCTTCCTCTCCTCAGTTAGGACGGCGCGTATCGCACGATTGACACGATGCACTGACCACGGAATATTTTTAGCGGTCACGGAAAAACGCTGACGCTTTCGTACTAGGCCGGCCACCACTCCCCCCCCCCCCCCCCCCCCTTTCCCCTCTCCCGTCCCGCGACACAAAGGCGTTTCGCGCTCTCAACCACCACCACACCCCTCCCCCCTTCCATTCCACCCCCGCAACTCTCCATCCCCACTCTGAGCATACACGGCGGAGATTTCTTTCAGTTACATTTTGGGTGGAATGACCCGTCTCACACTCACCCCCTCCCCTTCCCCCTTCTATCCCTTGAAACAAAAGCGCGACTCCACGTCCTTGCCCCCCGCCCCCCCCTCTCTCTCTCTTCTCCTCTGCTCTCTCTCTACCCAGTATGACAAACCGAGGCAATCTCCAATCCTCCCACCATTCCCCTTCCCCAATAATCCAACCCCCCCCCCCCCCCCCCACCCCCCCCCCCCCCACGGACGCATGACATTAAACTGGCCGTGAATATGCCGACTAATTCAAACGGTTCCCGAGGCGACTAGCGATAAGACTAGATTCCCTCCCCCACTCACCCCTGAGGAGTGATGACAGTTTTTCAAAATCGGATCTCCACAGTGGACTCCAAATAATACCAGACACACAGTTGTAGAGCTACACTGACCCCTCAAAGCTGCCTGTAATACTGACAAGAAAGACAAAAGAGACACTAGAGAATACGTGGGACATCCTGAGTATCCTCTTGATCTTCCAGTCATTCACGTGTTAATTCCAGGAAAAAGTGAGTGGGAAACTATGTTTTTACTTTTTCGGAATCTATGTAAGTGATTTTATGGTAATGCTGTGTGCATTAACAATGTAGAAAATTTGTACAATGATTAGCAACATGTATCAAACTGAATGATTCTTTTTGTGTAGGAGTTGGCTTAGCCACCATAAGCACCAGCTCTCTCCCAGTAGTTATGATTCTTTGTTTATCTCTGATCACTGTTCTTTGTGTTTACCCTGACTTTTTGCCAGTAGTCAATTTTGTACTGTAAGATAATAACTACATGATAAATTATGACAGGAAAACAGTATGCCCTGTTGCTAGGATAGACTGCAACCCTCTATTATAAATACTGGATATTGTTGGAAATGATTTATAGTGTATTACTTAAGTCTACACCACGTGAGTACTGGACTCAAGATTAGCCCCAGTCAGTATGATTCAATTCAATAATAAACATGAAGATAAGTTGACAGAAACAATTTAACCTATTATAACAGTCCTCCTACATTTTGTAAGCTGTAACGTAGCCTTTAAACAAAAGTGAGAGATTACTAGTTATAGCAGACAGCTCTACCATAGAGAATATTTGCTGGCTAAGTCCTCAACACCTCTGTGCTGAAAGTAACCAGGGTAAAGTTGGCACTCGACATACCATCATCAGAATCTCACCTACAACCAAGTTCTCTTTTATCTCAGAACTGGGATCCTGGTCACCCTATCCTAGCCATGCCAACCTGATACCTTAAACCTGTACCAGAACTGGACTTATTCGCCCCGGAAAATACAAACGCAAACACCAGGGCGGACACCAGACAACCAACAGGGAGCGTAACAAACCAGTGTGTGCCTGTACACCAACCACAGTAGCGTATCCACTACTCTTCTCCGAAACCAAAAGCTAAGTTAGCTTACCACCTGACTCAAAAACGATCAGACCACGCCGCCCACAGTTGATGAAGATACATGGGAGACTCTGTCTATGATTTATCTCTTTGGTACATTCAGTGAAAACTTAGACAGACCCCCCTGTATGCCCACTTAAAACTATGCAGGCACTGAGTGTAAGCGAGTAAAGTAGGAGTTAGGGAGGGCCCTCATGAGGAGCCCCATTAAGAAATATAAAACCCTAGCCTTTTCAGAGTTGACTTGCCAATACTTACCAAGGTTGTAAAGCAATAAAAGTTCTGTGAAGAAAGTGCACGTAACTTGTGACAGTTCTCTGTGTTCAATCAAATGTTGAATGTTTGAACTTCTCTCTTTACAATTCTGTCTCTCGAGCTGCAATAACTTTTAATGAGAACAAGCCTACGGAAAACTATCACAGAGCCACAGACCCGTATTTTACCCCAGTCCCGGAATTAAATAAACATTCTTCGATGACTAGTACCGTAAAGTTGCTCCTTCCACCACTAGTAAGAGAGATGGTGTAGGTGAAGTGTTAATATAATTCCCAATGTGAAATTAACCCCGTCCTTCCCCTAGAGGACCCACCAACACACACCTAAACCTCATCACATCTCGCACAAATGTAATGCAAATACTTCAAAGTGAATGAATATAACAATCAGTGGTAGACATATGGGGAATAGGTCAGTTTTGGAGAGACAAACGCAAAAAAGCAGCAAGGATCCTTTGAGGGATTTTTGAGAAGAGCAAATAATTATGGGCACTGTGGCTAGGGATGTCTCAGAGGTTTAACGGGTACTACAGCCACGATGCGTGACATACGTACTCAGGCGGTCTGTCACCTTTTAACATTCTGGTAGACAGACTGAGAGGGTAAAGCCTGGGTATTCACATTCACGAACTTTTGGAAAGTTCGTAAGGATAAAAGTCGTCTTGCGGAAGTGTCGGAAGCAATTTGGTCCAAAAACCTTTCCTTCCGACTCTTTCCGACCACCTTCCTATCACGAGCCGACTAACAGCCTACCAACAGCCGACTAAAATTTGGCTCATACGACCACCGTTCAGAGACATTTACGAATGCCGTAACGACATTTCCCCAACTGCCATAAAGACATAACGAATTAAGAAGCGTAATCCGCCCACCGACTAACCAACTGCTTTACTACTGTCCTTTAAGACAAATCCAACTGTTACCGAATTGCACTAACGACACATACACTGCCCTTACGATCATAACGATGACCTTACGACACACATACGAATGGCCTTCAACTGATCCGAATTATATCAGGTCTTACATAAATGGATCCGACTATTCAGACTAAATTTCCTCCCCTTTTCACAACAGGGCAACCCCGGGGTTCGTTGAAATTCCTTTTTTGGAAAGGGGTTTTGGGGGGCAGTTTTTTTGAAAGCGCAATACATTGGGGCATGGGAGGAAAGCGAACAGAAACGAGATGGAAAATAAAGAGAAGGGACAGGGAAAAGCACAGACAGACAGACCTTCAAACAGACAGACAGACATACCCAAGCAGACAGATGGACGATAGACAGAGGGAGAGAAAAAGGACAGAGATGGGGGTTAAGATGAGAAAAAACAGGAGCGAGCAAGTGACTGAAGAAAGAGAAAGGGGAAAAAGCAGTCAAAAAGACAGAGAGGGGCAAAGACAGAGGAGAGGGAGAGCAAAAATACACACAAAGGAAAAAGACAGAGAAAAAAAGGGGGGGGAGGGGAGAGGGAGAAAAAAGGGGGAGAGGGAGCGAGCTGCAGAATGGGGAAATGAAAATAAAGCAGGGGTTGAAACCAACAGCTTGGAAAAGGGGAACACGACAAAACGGCATTAACAGCTTCCAATGTATGAAAGACGGAAAAACCCAGAGACCGATGAGCAGCAGCACCAGAAACCCAGCCGAAAACCCGGGCAGCAACGCGCAGAAAATGACCCCAACTCGGGGCCCCTTTTGGGTCTGAAAACAAACAAACCTATGAAGCGAAGCAAATAAAATGTAATGTTGTGATTGGGGGTTTAAAGAAAATTTGCTGTATGGATTTTATACATAGGGAAAGTTTAACTCTTGTTGATTGATGTAAACATTGTTTGAATGATTTTTTGAGGTTTTCAAAAAACGTTTTTTTCTATAGAACGAGGATCCAAAAGTAAAAAACAAAAAGGGAAAAGTCCCCTTTGGCCAAAACTTGTCCCAACACTGCATCACCATCTTTTTTCAAATCAAGAGTTTATTTAAAAATTTAAAAATTTAAATATACTAATAGAACAAAAAAAAGTGATGGAATTTTTAAGCTAATCAAAGAAAAAGCTTTTTCAAAATGTTAATAACCTTCGTTTTTTTTCTAATCTTTTAAAAAAATTTTTCTCGAAAAAGCCCCACAAGCACTTGTTTGCATTTTAGTGGAAAAACCTTTTTTTTTTTAATTCACAACTTCACATGAATGTTGTGCGAAACGCTTGCGACCCCCTCCCCTTGGTCCCAAAAACCCCAAACCAAAAAAAAAGTTTTCAAATCTTTGCCCCCCCCCCCCCCCCCCCCCCCCCCCCCCCCCCCCCCCCCCCCCCCCCCCCCCCCCCCCCCCCCCCCCCCCCCCCCCCCCCCACTCTCTACCAAAGGAAATTTACCGAAAAATGACTCGTTTTTCGGCCCCCCCCCCCCCCCCCCCCCCCCCCCCCCCCCCGTTCGCCCCCCAACCCCCCCCCCCACCCCCCCCCCCTTCCCCCCCCCCCCCCCCACGGACACGCGGGTTTTCTTTCAGTTCTTTTTTGGGTCCCTCTCAACTCACCCCCCCTTTCCCCCTTTACCCCCTAAACAAAAACCGACTCCACTCCGTGCCCCCCCCCCCTCTTTTCTCTTCCTCTTCCTCCCTAACCCGTAAAACGAATTTTCCCCCAAAAACCCCCCCCCCCCCCCAAACCCCCCCCCCCCCCCCCCCCCCCCCCCCCCCCCCCCCCAAAAAAAACGGGGAAAATGCGACAAAGTTAAAGGGTTCCCGAGGCGACTAGCGTTTAAAATCCCCCCCCCATCCCCTGAGGGGGTGAGTGACAGGTTTTTAAAATCGGTCCCACGTTGGGCCCATATATACCCTCACACAGGGGATGCTTCCTGACCCCTCAAAAGCTGCCCGTAGATGACCCGTAGAAGACAAAAAAAGAAACAGGAAGTCGGGGACAATCTGGTATCCTCTTAATCCAATTTCACTGTTAATTCCCAGGGAAAAATGAGTTGGAACTATGTTTTACTTTTTCGGATTATGTATTGATTTTAGTATGCTGTGGCATTTAAAATTTAATTTGACAATGTTTTGCAAAAATGTATCAAATGAATGATTTTTTGGTAGGAGTTTGGGTTGCACCATAGGGACAAGCCTCTCCAGTAGTTATTTTCTTTGGGTTTTCCTCTGATCACTGTTCTTTGTGTTTACCCGACTTTTCCAGTAGGCAATTTTGCTGTTAAGATAATAACTACATGATTTAAAATGGGGCAGGAAAACAGTTTCCGTGTAGGTTAAAAAAGCTCCCCCCTTTTTTAAAAACTGGGATTGTTGGAATTTATTTTTGTGTATATTTAAGTTTCACCACGTGTGTACTTGGACTCAAGAGTAGCCCAAGTCAGTATGATTCAATTCATAAGAAACATGGAAGAGTTGTTTGACTGAAACTATGTAACCTAGTATTACTGTCTCCTACCCTTTTGTAAGCTTAACGTAGCCTTTAAACAAAAGTGGAGATTACTAGTTATAGCAGACACTCTACCATAGAGAATATTTTGCTGGCTGAGTCTCACACCTGTGCTGAAAGTAAACCAGGGTAAATGTGAGCACTCGACAGACCAGCCATCAGATTCTCACCTACAGACCAAGTTCTCTTTATCGCAGAACTGGGATCCTGGTCACCCTATCCTAGCCAGGCCAACCTGGTTACCTTATCCTGTACCAGAAGCTGGGACTTCGCCCAACACCAGGGCGACACCAGACAACCAACAGGAGCTACACCAGTGGGGCAGTCACCAACCACAGGAGAGATCAACTACTCTCTCCGAAACAAAGCTAAGTTAGCTTACCACCTGGACTCAAAACGATCAGACCCCTGCCCTCACTTGATGATGAGACAGGGGAGACTCTGTCTATGAGTATCTCTTTGGTTACATTCAGTGTAACTTAGACAGACCCCTGTATGCCAACTTAAAACTTGCTGTGCACTGAGTGTAAGCGAGTAAAGTAGGAGTGAGGGAGGGCCCCTCATTGTGGTAGTCCATGAAAAGTTAAACCCTAGCCTATTCAGAGTTGACATGCCAATACTTACCAAGGTGTAAGCAATAAAAGTTGATGTGTGAAAGTGCACGTAACTTGTGTCAGTTCTCTGTGTTCAATCAAATGTTGAATGTTTGAACTTCTCTCTTTCAATTCTGTCTCTCGGAGCTGCAATTACTTTTATGAGTACAAGCCTAAGGAAAACTATCTCAGAGCCACTGTCCCGTATTTTACCCAGTCCCGGAATTAAATAAAAATTTCTTCGATGACTAGTACCGGAAAGTTGCTCCTTCCACCACTAGTAAGAGAGAGGGTGTAGGTGAAGTGTTAAGATAATTCCCATTGAGAAATTATCCCCAGTCCTTCCCCTAGAGGACCCACCTACACACACATACCTCATTCACATCTCGTCACAAATGTAATGCATACTTCAAAGTGAATGATTATAACAAGCAGTGGTAGACATGATGGGGTATAGGTCAGGTTTGGAGAGACAAACGCAAAAAAGCAGCATGATCCTTTGAGGGATTTTGAGAAGAGCAAAGAAGGATGGGCACTGTGGCTAGGGATGTCAGAGGTGGGACGGGTACTACAGCCACGAGGCGTGAGCACGTACTCAGGCGGTCTGTCACCTTTTCAGTCTGTAGACAGACGGTGAGGGTAATGCCTGGGTTTCACATTCACGAACTTTTGGAAAGTTCGTAAGGATAAAAGTCGGCTGTGTCGGAAGTGTCGGAAGCAAATTTGGGCCAAAAACCTTTCCTTCCGACTCTTCCGACCACGCTTACGATCAACAGCCGACTAACAGCCGACCAACAGCCGACTAAAATTTGGCTCTTACGACCACCGTTCAGACATTTACGAATGCCGTAACGACATTTCCAACTGCCTTTACGACATGAACGAATTAGAAGCGAATTCCACCCGACTAACCAACTGCGTTACGACTGTCCTTTAAGACAAATCCAACTGTTACCGAATGCTCTTACGACACATACGACTGCCCTTACGATTCATACGAATGCCCTTACGACACATACGAATGGCCTTACAACTGATCCGAATTTTTTCTGGTCTTATATATATGGAGCCGACTTTTCAGACATAATCATTCTTCTGCAAGTTGTCCAACAGTGCACACCTCCAAATCTATGATGGGTGACGACAGAAATCGACGACTTCAACTTGTTGAGGCTGCCCTACTGCTGGATGAAGATTTGAACGAGGCTATCGATGATCTTCGGGCTGTTCAACAGCCAGTTCAAGATGATGATGATGAAGCTGATGTTCCTGGTGAAAGAAGACGCAAGAGGAAAAGGTGGTGGGTGCGTCCTTGGATCCTACGCAGACCTCTCTTCGGCCAATATGAACAACTGATGGTGGAGCTTGAAAATGAGGACATCCAATCATTTGTCAACTTCACGAGATTCGACCCAGAAACCTTCAGAGAACTCTTGATGAGGATCGGGCCTAGGATTGCAAAGAAACCGACGTACTGGAGGCTGCCCTTGGACGAAGGCCTGAAGTTGGCTGTGGTTCTGCACCATTTCGCAACAGGAGACAGTTACAAGAGCCTCATGTACAGCTTCAGAGTTTCAAAGACCTCCATCGTGAAAATGGTGCCTGATGTATGTGATGCGATCATTGATGAGTACGGAGGCGAGGTGATACACTGCCCAACCACACCAGAGTGTTGGGAAGAGCTAGCCCAGCAATTTAAAGAAAGATGGAATCTTCCTCACTGTCTTGGTGCTTTGGATGGCAAACATGTGGCGATCAAGTGCCCAAAGAACTCTGGGTCAACCTACTTCAACTACAAGGGTTTCTTCTCTCTGGTACTCTTCGCCTTGGTTGATGCGGACTACAAGTTCACCTGGGTCGACGTGGGGGCCAATGGATCCGCTAGTGACTGTCAGATATTCAACTCGTCTGACCTGAAGGCAGCTGTCGAGGATGGTAGCATCGGTTTTCCTGAAGCAGAACCTCTCGTCGGAGATGATGAAGACATGCCGTTCTTTATCGCTGGAGACAACGCATTCCCCTGCGTACCTGGTTGATGAAGCCGTTCTCCCGGAGGGACCTGACTGATGAGGAACTGATCTTCAATTACCGCCTGTCAAGAGGGAGACGTGTGGTTGAGAATGCCTTTGGCATTCTTGCCAACCGATTCCAAGTCCTGCTTACCACCATGAGACAACAGCCAGGAACAGCCTAGAAGATCATCCTTGCCTGTGTTTGTCTCCACAACCTCTTACGAATCAGGAACCCCAGCCTTTGCAGACCTGACCAGGAAGATGCTGACCACCACATTGTGCCTGGCGAGTGGAGAATGGATGCTGCTATGGAAGATCTACAGAACGTCACTGGGAACGCCACAACCCGGGCAGCCAAGAAACAGAGAATTACCCTGAAGCATTACTTCAACTCACCAGTAGGGGCAGTTCCGTGGCAGGGGGACATGATCTGAGTTCCACAGTGGAAGGAATGCAAAGAAAAAGAAAAAGAAATAAAAACAAAAACAAAAAAACCCACAAAAACACAAAACAAACACACAAAATAACAAGAAAATGGAAAAAATAAGCTTACAAAAAATGTTCAAAAGAAGAAAATGAAAAAAAAAACAATGTAAAAAAACCACAATTAAAGGAAACCTGTCAAATTATTGCACTATTCCTTTTGCTCGTCTCGTCAGAGAATTGTTTCTTTTTTGGATTTTTCTTTGTTTGGCCTGTTATTTTTCTTTGGATGTCATATTTTCCTTCTTTGTTTTTAATTGTGTTTTTTTTCTTTTTCTTTTCAGGGAAATAACTACTCTGTTCAGAATTAAAAGATATATCTTTTGTGTAATATCTTCTCACAAAAAAATACTCACTTCATTTCGCAGAACACTTGAAAAAAATCGATTTAAATTCTGAAGTGAGTAGTTATTTATCGGAAATAAATACACACTTTATTTCACTGAGTATATTGATAACACAAGAAAAATATCTATTTAAATTCTGAAATGGGTAGTTATTCCTGTGAATATATTGGTAATGACCTTTGTGAAGCTGGACACCTGATATTTTTTGGCACTACTTTTCTGCTGATCTCTTCAGAGAAATGTACAATTCCTTTATTTTTTAAAATCTTTTTCTCTCTCTTTCTTCCATTTTATTAAAAAAAAAACAACTGACAACAACATAATGTAATATGATATATTTTTTAATGAATACACAGTTGCTCTTACATTGTTCAGACACAGGAGAGGATATCTTCCTAACATAGGATTTGTTTCTGCACAATTATGTAAGTAAAACTTCTTTTTTGGTGTTTAATTTTTTTTTTCTTTGGTGTGTTTAATTAATGTTGATTTCAATTTTTTAATACAAATATATGGGTAATTATACAATACTATGTATATAAAAAATAAAAGAAGTATTTAGACAAGACAAAATTATATCTACGAACCTGAGTCGAAATAGAAATTAAATGGAATGTTATGTACAATGATAGCCTTTGACTGAACACTAGATAGGGAACATCTTGGCACATCTCAATGCTGAACCTCTCAAACTATTACCAAAATAAAGTAATTGGTACTGACACAATACCACTAAGTATCTTGTAATAAAAAGTTATAAATAGCAAACGCTATAACGAAGTGAAGTTAAACTGAGAGCATGTTATCTTAACATTTAAACTTTGGCAGAACAATACACAAGTGAAAATATGGCTTAAAACTTTAAGCAATAGTGAACGTCTTGGCACATCTACAGTGGCTCAATATCTTCATTGCCCAGAATCTGTCTTGTCATGGTACCCAGGGACATGTCCATGCTGAAGCTCGTAGCGGGGGTGCTGGCACCAGGCGTGCGGGGTGTCATCTTTGGAGTGTCGAGGTTATGAGACTGCGGACCAAGAGGAGCATTGGTATCCCACAAGAAGCTGCTCCCCTGCTGATAATACTGCTGCTGCTGGGGCTGCTGTTGCATGGGCTGCTGCTGCTGAAAGGGGGCCACTGTGAGGTCATGGTATGACCGCTCCTGCTGCTGAAGACCAGGAGTGGCAGTCTGATACTGCTGATGGCCGAAAGAAGACTGCTGTTGGCCAGAAGAAGACTGCTGTTGGCCGGAAGAAGACTGCTGTTGGCCGGAAGAAGACTGCTGTTGGTCTGAGTCAGAAGAAACAGACCGCTGGAACCCTCTGACGTGCAGGTGTGCAGGAGCTGAATGACGAGGCTTCTGCTTGCCTTGGAGACGCAGGCTTTCTTCCCGGAAGTGGTTCAGCCCAGCGAAAGACCATTCCTGGAAAGCTGGCCACATGTCGTCGTGAATGTTGGTAGCCACAGCCGCCATCCACTGGCCCCAGTGAGCCTTCTCAGTTGTTGGACGGTCATCCTCACGTTGGATCAGACGTGTGATCTCACCATGAAGTCGGCGGGAGGACTGGACACGTTCACTGACCTCAGTTACATGCGGTGGTACAACAATGGGAGCTTCTTCCAGGGTGCCTGATGCAGGACGTGAAGTGGATGTGGTAGGTGTGCTGGCAGCACATGGGACAATGTCGTCCTCTTCTTCAACCTCTTCTTCCGGTGGAACGGATGTGGAAGCGGTAACCTCTGGAGGAATACGAGGTTCTTTGGATTTCGACTTGAGGCTGGCAATCCCTTTACCAGCACGGCGCAGGATGTGAGACGACAGGAAGCTGAACTTCTTGAGGATCCAATCCTCTCTAGGTGTGGGATCTCTTTTGCCATCACCGCTCTTGGACTTGACAAGTTTGGAGTAGCGTGTACGCATGTTCTCGTACCACGCCATCAAGGCTGCAAGGTCATACTCCATGGATGCTGCTTTGATGCGCCACAACTTTTTGCGTTTGTCGGTATCTTTGTACCCCTTGGATGACTTCTCATAGATCTCCTCATTGTCGCGGATCCACTCCACAAGGTCGTCTTCATCGGCAGTACTAAGGACCAACTTCTTCACCTTCTTGGATGAGGATTTGCCCTCATCTTCTTCTGGATCAGGAAGAATATCACCGGCCGCTACGTCAGGATTTGACTCATCATCAGATTCGACGACAGGAGGAGTAGTTGGAGCACTCTCAGCAGATCTCCTTTTGGTCTTCTTCAGAGGTGGTGGCATGATGGGAGAAAAGATGCAGGCAATGGAGAAAGAGACGTCTGCACCTCACCAGTGCCTGGAAAAGAATGAAAAAGAGAGGCTAGAGGGGCTGTATTTATTACCCATTCGGCCTTGTCGTAAGGCTAGTCACTTCTGTCGTAAGGACAGTCTGAACGTTTGTAAGGGCAGTCTGAAGATTCTTAAGGGTTGTCTGAACAGTCGTAAGAGCTGTCGGAGAAGTTGGAAGAAACACCTTTCCGAATTCCTTCCGACACGGCCGAACACTCTTACGACTGTTCAGACTATGCTTACGAACATTCAGAATGCCCTTACGACCAAAAAAAGGCCCTTCAGACCAACAGCCGACCAACAGCCGAATTGCTTCCGACTAATTTTTAGTCGGAAGAAATTCGGACGTGTCGGAAGCTTCTTACGACTGTTTTGAACATTTCAAAACAGTCGTAAGGAGCTCCTGACACGTCCGAATTTCTTCGGAATTTTTGCCTCGTCTTCCGAACTCCCCGACCTCTTACGAAAGTCTTCCGACTACCAAAATTCGGAGGAAATTCGTAAGAAATTCGTCTATGTGAAACCCGGGCTTAAGCAAGTGGTATCCTATCGTTGGAACACTTTCAGTTTGTTTTCTCATAATTATGAAAGTGGTCACTCAGACTTGTTTATCATCGACCACAATTTGATAGAGAATGGGGCCAGCCCATGTAGAAAACCGGTCAGGTGGCTTGTACAGACACTGGACAATGCCATCACGCGTGTGCTTACAGACGCACAAGCACAAACACACAATACACACACACTCATCGCGTGTGCAGAGAGTCACACAGAGACACACACATGCACTAAAACACACACACACGCACTCACACACACACACACACACACACACACACACACACACACACACACACACACACACACACACACAATACACTCAAACACACACACAAAATGCACTCAAACACACACACAAAATGCACTCAAACACACACACAAAATACACGCAAACACACACATATACACATACACATACACACACACAAACACACACATACATGGACCCATGTAAACACACACACACACACACACACACACACACACACACACACGCACACACACACATACACACACACTCTCTCTCTCTCTCTCTCTCTCTCTAAAACACACACATACACACACACAAACACACACACACACACACACACACACACACACACACACACACACACACACGCATGCACGCACGCATGCACGCACACATTCACGCACACAAACACATGTATGCACGCTCGCACCCACGCACGCATGCATGCACGCACACACACACACACACACACACACACACACACACACACACACACACACACACACACACACACACACCTAAACCACAAGCAAAGTTGACTTTAAAAAAAATATAACGTTTTCCTTTTTTCATGGCGTTTCTTCTGATTTTATTAGGTCTGTTGCTCATCTCTTGTCTTCTTGTTGCGTCTTATTTCGATTTTCTGTATTTATCAGTCTTTCTTCAATCACTTTAAAATCTGTTTTTTAACAAAGCTTTGAAGAGAAAGAGAGAGAGAGAGAGAGAGAGAGAGAGAGGAGAGAGAGAGAGAGAGAGAGAGAGAGAAGAGGGGCACAGAAACAGAGACAGAGAGACAGAGAAAGAAGGAGAGAGAGAGAGACAAAGAGAGAGAGAGGAAAAGGTCATGGAGAAGGATGATAACCATAATGGCTGCAATGACAATAACGTTGGCAAAGACAAGACAAAGAACAGCAACAGCATGACAGCGGGAACATCAGCAACATCAACAAAAGACCGTATAAACAGCAAAGAAAAGACAGAGACAGAGACAGAAGAGACAGATTTCAACAAGCAGAGAAAACACTGTCACTAACTCTAGGCGCCCATACCCTAAAAATAATCACAAAGCGAACAGCAGCGATAACATGTCCAGAGGGGAAGGCGACAAAGGGTCAAAAATCAATAAGATCCGGGAAGATGATAAGGACGTAGGTACAGGGGGAGGAGGGGAGGGCAGTGGAGGGTAAGGGGTGGTGATGGGAGAGGAGGGAGAGTATGCGTGCTGACTAAGAGTTTCCTCCTCCTCCTTTTCACAGACGAGGGCTAACGCGAGTTCTGATTGAAATTCTGTTTCTTGTGAAAGCGGTTGGAGGCAGTTTCAGTTGTGGAAGAAGCAATTCATTGTGGGTAGGAAAGCAAGCAGAGAACGAGACAGACAAATGAAGAGACAGGGACAGAGACAAATGCAGAGAGACAGACCTTCAAACAGACTGATGGACAGACAGAACTTCAAACAGACAGATGGATAGATAGAGACAGAGAGATAGAAAGGGACAGAGAGGGAGAGTGGAAGACTGAGACAACAGGAGCGAGCAAGTGAGTGAGAGAAAGAGATAGAGAAAGAGAGACACAGAAAGAGAGAGAGAGAGCGAAACACACACAGAGAGGCATACAGACAGAGAAAGAGAGCAGGGGGAGGGAGAGGGGGGGAGAGAGAGAGAGAGAGCTGCAGAAATGTGGAATGACAATAAAGCAGACTGTTGTTACGACAGCGTTGGGAGAGGGAAATCGACGAAAACGGCAGTAACAGCAGCGGCAATGTATGAAAGCCAGAAAAGGCCAGAGACAGGTAGCAGCAGCAGCAGTAGCAGCAGCAATGTACCACAACTCAGGGCCAGCTTGGTCTGAAAACAAGCACGAAGCCTACTGAAGCGAAGCAACATACAGAAAGCAGTGGTAGACATGATGGCGTATAGGTCAGGTTTGAAGAGACAAACGAAAAAAAGCAGCATGATCCTTTGAGGGATTTTGAGAAGAGCAAAGAGGATGGGCACTGTGGCTAGGGAATGTCAGAGGTGGGACGGGTACTATACCACGAGGCGTGAGCACGTACTTAGGATGTCTGTCACCTTTTCAGTCTGTAGACAGACGGTGAGGGTAAGCAAGTGGTATCCTATCGTTGGAACACTTTCAGTTTGTTTTCTCATAATTATGAGAGTGGTCACTCGGACTTGTTTATTGTCGATGACAATTTGATAGAGAATGGGCCCGCCCGTAGAAAACCGGTCAGGTGGCTTGTACAGACACTGGACAATGCATCACGTGTGTGCTTACACATGCACAAACACACACACACACCCCTCCGGGGTTGCGACCTTGTCGTGGTCGGAGGGCTTGCGCGTCCAGTGATCCCTTTGGCTTTGCTGGCGGGGGCATCAATACTAGAGATAGGCTGGTTTTTTCAAACTGCTTCTAGGTCCGAGAAGCCAAGATGCTGTCTGGCCTAAGCGTTACGTGGTAAGGAGTTGATGCCCCTGGTAGGGCTTCCCATGTCAGATAGGCTAAGGGTGAGGACCTGACTAAGAGTAACCCGCCTTTCTCCTTTTCTTGTTTTCTGCCTTTCTTGTTTGGGCCCTTTTCTATCTTCGTCTCCCCTTCAAGTCTTCTTTTCCACACTCCTTTTCTCTCTGTGGTCTCCTTAAGATCCGCCGCGTTTGCCGTGCGGTGGCGACCTGTGTCGGAGGGAATGAGATCCTGGTGATTGAGAGGGCCAGCGCTCTCAACACATCACTTTGGCTCGGACCTCTCCTAGACAGGAGTACACTTTGGCCCGGGTGTACTAATCGGCTCCCCTTCTTGGGGCTGGGTCAAGACAGACAGTTCCCCTGCTGGCCAAGTTAACCCCTGCAGTGCTCAGCTCTCTGTCCCCGGGAGTTTGAGCATGATCAGGGGGGATAGGGTTGGTAGTTTCTGTTTGTCGTATATCTCTCCGAAGCCTGGAAGGGGTCAAGACATTGGTTTCTTGGCCCTGGCCCCTTAGTTGGACTCCAAGGTGGGTGGGAAAGGGGAGAGATGAAACATCATAAATTATTATGGCTTTTTCAAAAACAATCCCCCCCAAAAAGAAGGGGAAGGCAGCATCCCCTATTTCAGGGGATTTTGATTCTGACAGCGATTCGGATATGGAGGTACGACAGTAAGACAGGTTTCTGGGCTTCCTGGCTCGTTATGGAAGGAACGGAGCAAGAAAGACCCCTTTCAGCTCTGAGCCCTTTTGCTATCCAAAAGGGGCTTTCAAGGCTTAGCAGGTGACCCTCGGTCCATCAAGAGGTTGAGGAACGGCTCGTTTCTAATTCAATGTAAATCACAAAAACAATCTGAACAGCTGCTGAAGGCAACAAAACTAGTGGACAGGGAGATCAGTGTCACTCCCCACAAACAATTGAATTCATCGAAAGGATGATTGGGCTGCAGGGATTTATCAGGTTGTTTCAGAGGCAGAGATCAAAACGGAGCTGGCGTCCCAGGGTGTGACGGAGGTGCGCAGGGTGACAGTAAAGAAGGGTGCAGAAAGAGTGGCCACCAACACCCTCTTTCTGACATTCTGCAACCCTGTGCTGCCTCCAGTCATCAAAGTCGGCTACCTGGATGCCCGGGGTTCAGTTTATATGTTCCGTCCCCGTTGAGGTGCTTCAGATGCCAGAAGTTTGGCCATGTCAGAGACCGTTGTTCTGGGCAGGAGGTGTGCGGTATTTGCTGCAAGGCAACCCATGATGGGCCGTGTAAAGATCCGGCACATTGTGCAAACTGCGGTGGCGACCATCCCTCCTCTTCACGAAACTGTCCTCTTTGGATTCAGGAATCCGCAATACAAAGAGTTAAAACGGAAAGAAGATCTCCTTTTTTGAAGCCCGGAAACAGGTTGTGGGCAGTCAAAACGCCGACAGCTTTTCGTATGCTTCGGCCGTAAAGAAGTTCCCACAGTTCCTACTCGGTCAGTCTGCTGTCAGACTGATGACTTTACGTTTTCGAAGACATTGCAAGGAAGAACTGTCAACTCTGGTGGAAGCAGGTCCACCGCCTTCCAACCCAAAGTGAATGCCCCTGGTGGAGGCAAAAAAATCCGCCACCCCCTCAGACTGCCCAGCAGTCTACAACATCTGCTGCTGGGCAGATTAAAAAACCAGCAATCCCCCCTCGAACTCCTCTGTCCAGTGCCCGTGCGGGCAAGGGAGTTCAACCCAGTGTGGAGATGGTGGAGATGAGGAAGAAACCTCCACCGTCTCCCAAATCCAGACTTCTTCACCTGTTGGCAAGTCTGCCAACAGTCTGTAGACCAACACAGTCCAGTGAAACTAAATAACAAATTCACTCCATTGGAAGCAGACATTGAGGAGGAGATGACCTGATCTCTCTCCTTTTCGCCCCTCTGCACCATGGATAGTACAATATTCCATTGGAATATCCGTGGACTAAATTCCCAACTTTGAGGAGCTGCAGCTTCTGTGTCAATCTCAAAAACCCTTCCGTCGTGGCTCTTCGGGAAACTCAAATTCAAAGCCAGAAGACCTTTACTCTTTCTGCTTTAATATTCTTTCAAAACCTGCACAACCATCCACGTTGGGACTGTCGGGCGGTGTTGCCCTTCTCCTACACAAAACTTTGTTGTATAGTCCTGTCGCTCTGTCTACCTCCCTTCAGGCTGTAGCTGCGAGAGTCACTCTCCACAAACTGTGACAATCTGTTCCCTTTATCTTCCACCTTCTGTCCCGGTTTGTCGTCAGGACCTTGTCAGTCTGATAAGAGAACTTCCTCGACCTTTTTGCTGTTGGGTGACTTTAACGGCCATAATTCCTCTTTGGGGTAGTGTCAGTACATCATCCAGTAGGTCTGCTAATTGGGGATGTCCTTTCGGATTTAGACTTGTGTTGTCTGAACGACGGATCTGCAACTTACCTCCACTCTTCCACAGGTTCACTTTCGTGTTTAGATTTGTCGGTTTGTGACCCCTCGCTGGTCCTGGACTATGAGTGGTCTGTCCATGACGATCTGCACGGAAGTGACCATTTCCCTGTTCTTTTACAGCCCATATTAACTGAACACGTCTCTGTCTCTCAACATCTAAATTATAAGAAAGCAAACTGGGATCTATTTGGGAGCCACTATTTCTAAAGAATTCCAGGACACTGATTTTCTTCAGAGTCCGGACCCAGTCGAATCTCTGACTAACACTGTGATAAACTGTGCTAAAACCTGTATTCCAGTGTCTTCCGACAAACTCCAAATGCCAAAAACACCCTGGTTCAATTCAGACTGCCAACAAATTTCAAAAGTTCGCAAATGGCTCAGCGTCGGGTATACCAACGACCTTCGGGTCCCAACGCTCGAGCCCATCAGAAACTCCGTGCCAAATCGAGACACACTTTCAAAATCAGTAAACGTCAGTCCTGGAGAAGCTTCTGCTCCAGGCTGACATCGAAAACTTCCAAAAAAAGTTTGGAATATCATTAGAAAAATCAAAGGGAAGAACACCAACCCCTCCATTCATCACTTGAAATTGCTGATGCTCTGATCACTGACAAAAAAAGCTGTTGCCAATCTGTTGGCCTCCACCATCCAACAGACCTCCTCATCTTCAAATCAATCTGCAGTCCTTTTAAGAAACAAAGAGATTAGAGAGAAATCTTCGTACAATTTCACATCAGACAACTCTGAAACCTATATCTTCCTTTTTCAATCGTTGAACTCAAATTAGCTTTACAAACCTGCACTGATTCTGCCCCTGGTCTGGATGACATTCATTATCAGGTTGTGAAACATTTTCCAGAAAGCTGTCTCCAGACTCTTCTCCAAGTCTATAACCATATCTGGACCACAGGGTCCTTTCCGCCCTCCTGGCGGAAAGCCCTGATCATTCCCATTCCAAAGCCTGGAAAGGACCTTACCAACCCTTCCAACTATCGCCCAATCGCTCTGACAGTGCCTCTGTAAGCTGATGGAAAAGATGGTCAACTCCCGTCTGATGTGGAAGCTGGAAACCGATGGTCTTTTGGCCAGTGAACAGTGCGTTTCCGGAAGTACCACTCGACGGTTGACCATCTAATCCGTCTGGAAACCACCATCCGCAATGCCTTTGTTAACAAGCAGCATGTGGTCGCTATCTTTTTCTTTTCGACCTCGAGAAGGGGTACGACACCACGTGGAAAGCAGGAGTCCTCATGGACCTGCACAGACTTGGTTTTCTTGGTCACCTGCCTCTGTTCATTCAAAACTTTTTAGCCGATCGACAGTTCCAGGTGCGTGTTGGCACCACACTCTCTGACATCCATGGGCAGGAGTTGGGTGTTCCTCAGGGGAGCATCCTTTCTCCCGCCCTTTCAGCATTAAAATAAATGACATTGTCCAATCAGTAAGCCTGGGCACCGAGTCCTCTCTGTTTGTTGATGACTTTGTGCTGTATGCAGTTGGAGCTTCTTACGCCAGCGTACAGCGTCGACTGCAACTTTGTGTCAACAGAATCCAACAGTGGGCCGAGGAAAACGGGTTTACCTTCTCCCGTACCAAAACTCAGTCAATTCATTTCCACAATTTTCGTCGATTCTTTGCTGATCCTGAAATTCGTCTGGACAAGTCCACCATTCCAGTTGTAAAAGAAGCCAAATTCCTGGAGTTATTTTTGACCAAAAACTCAACTTTCTCAGCCACATCAAAAACCTCAAAACTTCTTGCCAGAAAGCTCTGAATATTCTGCGGTTGTAGCGCACACCGACTGGGGCGCTGATAAGAAAACTTTGCTGCACCTCTACAGAGCCTTGGTCCGTTCCAAACTGGACTACGGTTGTGCCGTGTACGGCTCCGCAAGATCGTCTTACCTCAAACTCTTGGACCCTATCCACCATCAAGGGCTTCGTCTCTGTCTTGGAGCGTTCCGCACCACCCCTGTGTACAGCTTGTACGCAGAGGCGTGTGAACCTTCACTGTCCAACCGCAGGCTGAAACTGTCTTTGTTATTATATCGACCGACTGTTCTCAGAACCGCAGAATCCTTTCCTATGACTGTGTCTTTGACCTCCGTTCCAAAGTAAGTTTGAAAACAACCCGAAATGTATTCCGCCGTTTGGTCTTCGTATGCGGCCTCACGTGCGGAATGCAGGTCTAGACCTAGGAGTTGTGTCGATTTTTCCAAGTTTCCGGATCAACCTCCGTGGACCTTTTCACACCAGAGATTCGTTCGATCTTGCAGCTTTTCGCAAAGAGTCTACCAGCTCTCTGGCGTACAAGGCTTTGTATGCTGAGCTCTGTTCCAAATTTCCCATCCTGTCAAAAAGTTTTCACTGACGGTTCCAAGTCTGAGGATGGAGTGGCCTGTGCAGCCTACTGCCCTGGGGCTCCTTCTCAAAATACTGTTGGAACATATACATTCAGATGCTTCTGTCTATTCTGCTGACTTACTGCTCTGGTACTGGCTTTGAAGATAATGTCACATTCTTCGAAGAGGGACTTTCTGGTTCTGTCAGATTCGCTGTCAGCTTTGGAGGCCATAGCTGGCCGCAACCTTCAGCATCCAGAACTTTTACTTTTTTTTGAACTTTTTAGTAGTTGAAGGCGGACGGTTAAAACATTACTCTTGCTTGGGTTCCTGGACATGTTGGCATCGGCGGAACGAAATGGTTGATCGTTTAGCAGAACGCCACAGAGAGAAACTGTCCAACACTTATATCCCCTGCTCAGATGTGAAACCCAAAATTAACGATTATGTGAGAGACCTCTGGCAGGAGGATTGGAACACACAGACAATAACAAACTCTTTCAGGTCCGTCCAAACCTTAAGGAGTTCCTCCCATCTACGTCGGGTGGTCGTAAAGAGGAAACGGTTCTGTACCGGCTGCACACGGCCATTCGTATTTTACCCATGCTTACCTTTTAAAGAGTGAAGA
>CM031608.1:79063151-79070651 GCA_018398815.1 Conus ventricosus
TCGCTTTCATTGGCCACGATTTCCCGATCTCGAACATATGCGAGGTGGCGGGAGGTGGGGTTGCTGCAGTGATGTATAGTGGAAAACAAATGTGGCAAGACAGATGCATCAGAACGATACTGTTGTGAATAGAGTCAATGTGTCAGAGCCACTCACGCGATGTAGTCCCACTAGTAACCACGATGACCTCCGGCCAAGGCAAGAAGGCAGCGACAGGGTGGTTTCTTCCCCCTCATGGTTCATGGCACCGGCCCCCCAGAGTCAAGCAGCGTGGCGATGGGTGACGGGAGTGGGAGGGACACTCTCTCACGCTACACAGACAGCAGGCGACACGGGTGGGAGACAGCCAGCGGGGTTTTCCCCGAGTTGTGTCACCGGAGGGCGACGTGGCACTGACGCCCGTGCATCACGTGGAGGGTACGCATCGGGCAGGCAGGCATGCCTGCAATCCTACGTTAAAACCCGGCCAAGCAAGTCTACAGCTCCGGGTCGTGGCGGGGGGACAAGCGAGGGAGTGAGCGACAGGAGCCTGCGCTCGGCCGCCGCGAGAAAGCCATAGGACAGGCCCGCCCATTCCCCCCATGGACTTTTCTAAATTATAATGTTGAAAACTTTTTATAATAAACTGCATGACCTTTCTTTTCTGAATTATGTAAATAAATTTGACTTTGTTACCCTCACGGAAACTATTCTTGATTCATCTTTTGATTATAGTAATGTATTTTCTGATTACTTAAAGTTTCACGTACCAGCGAGAAAAACCCTCGTTTCACGGAGGAATTCAGGGGTGTATTTTGTTGATAAGAAAGAATTTACAGAAAAGTGTGAAAGAAATAAAACTTGAATGTGATAATGTTGTAGCTGAAAAATAGATAAACATGTGTTTTGGCATTGGCAGAGATGTTGTACAGTTGCTTGCTATGTTGTCCCGGAAAGGAGGCCCTACATACAATAACAAATTGATAAAAGATGGTGTTTTATTATTGGAAGAAGTACTACTATATAACTTTAAAAAAGACATGGATGAACTTTATTTCATAGTTGTCGGGGATTTAAATCCCAGAAAAAGGACACAAACAATTTTACAAATGAAATGTGACAAACTATGCTAGCGGGATAGAGGATGCTGATATTGATGATGAAAGGGTGGGCACTCGTTCTAAAAAAACTCAACTATTAGTAATTTTGGAAAAACATTGTTGAACTTTTTTTCATGTTCGATTTGAGTATCTTAAAGGGTTTTTGTAATGGTGATAGTGAGGGCGAATATACTTTTGTTGTCTACCAATGGTTGCAGTGTAATCGATTATTTTTGATTACACTAAATTTGTTATCAAATTTTGATTTACGAGTTGGTGACTTTTATTTACTCAGGGCACCTGCAGTCGAGGTAATATGGAGAGGTGACTGTTGTCATTCGGAGGATAAGCATCTACGACAGCAAGGTGAAGAAAAAATCATATGGTCAATGAAAATGCAAATATGTACCAAAAATGAACTTGAAAGTGATGAATTTCAAGAGACTTTGCAGAAAGCCTGTCAAAATATTAGTATTGATGTGAATGAGAGTCTTTATAAATTTGTCAGTGCTTTGTGTGGGGCTTGGGTGCTTGTATGGTTTGAGTTATTGGTAGAGGTGACAGAAAATGAACGATTGGTTTGATGATAAATGCAAACGAAGGAACCAGGAAGGGTTTAAAAAATTACTGAAAAGATTTCAGAGATGCAAAATAATTAAGGACAAAAAAAAAGAAAAAAAGAAGGATACGCTTTAGCTCGAAAAGATTACATTACATTAAGGAAACTAAAGGACATGAGTTTGATGAAAACAGATTAAAGAAAACTAAGAGATTCTGTTGATGATTCGAAGACATTTTGGGCAATTAATAAGATCTGTTAATAAAAAACGCTTTGTTTATAACGAGATTTAGTACAAAATTGGGATTTATCATTTCGGAGCGTTTTCCATAACTTTGATAGCAGTGTTACAGAAGAAGATGCAAATTTGGTGGAAGAAGATGATGAAATTGAGCCATTATTTAACAATCTGATATCCAGGAAGAAGTTGTTGCTGTATTAATCATTTAAAGGTAGGAAAGAGCGCAGGGTCAGACAAAATTATAGCGGAAATGCTAAAGCATGCAAACTCAGCTGTAATCGATTCCTTGTCCATTTATTCACACAACTTTTTTGAAAATAGCATTTTTCCTCTAGAATGGGCTAAATCGATTTATTATACCAATACATAAGAAAGGGGATGCTAACAATCCGGATAACTATCGTGGAGTAGCACTTACCAGCATTTTAAGTAAAGTCTACACTCAATATTAAATAAAAGATTAACAACATGGGCTGAAAATGAAGGAAAGATAGTAGAGGAAACAAGCAGGATTTAGAACTAATTACAGCACCATAGACCATATATTTACACTAAAACTCACTGGTACAGAAAAACTTACTCTGTAATTTCGAAACTTTAGTTGCATTTGTTGATTTTAAGAAAGCATTTGATTCTATAATACACAAAGTTTTGTGGATGTACTTCGTAAATATGGTGTGAATGGTAAATTGTATAAAGCCATTAGGTATGTACAACTCGGTACTTGCGTGTGTACGTGTCAAGAGTGAGTATTCGGATTTTTGATTGCCCAAATGGAGTTTAAACAAGGGTGTCTGTTGAGTCCGCTGCTGTTTTCTTTTTTCAAAATGAGCTAGCAGTGGAGTTATTAGTAAAGGTAGAATGGGATTCAATAATACCTGGAGCAGTTGAGATATTTTTGTTACTGTTTGCGACGATGTTATTTTTTTGTCTGGCACAGTTGTAGGTTTACAAAACCCGTTAAATATTTTGAAAGGGGAAGCAGATCGTCTTATGTCTAACAGTTAACCTGGATAAAAACAAACATTGTGGTCTTTAGAAATGGTGGGACATCTTTCTTTACACGAAAGATGGGTTTTTTGGAAATACAAAAGTTCAAGTAGTCAATTCATACAAATATTTAGGGAAAGATATTTTCAACAAAAATTTACGTTAAGTTATGCGTGGGAAGAATCTTTAAGGGAAAGGGGAAAAAAGGTGTCATTGAAATTTGAGATCTTAAGGAAGCTGAAATGTATTGATTGTAGTATAAATTTTTGGGGAATGTTTGATCACAGATAGAACCTTTACTTACTTTTGGAGCTGAAATTTGGGGTTGCAAAAAAATACACGGATAGAAAAGTACACACGTATGCTATGAACGTTTTCTTCAGGTACCAATTCATGCATCTAACACTCTTTTATACGGAGAGATGGGAGATACCCTCTTTATATAAGATCTTATGTGAAATGTGTTAGGTAAATGGGGTTAAAAATGTTGAAGCTCCCACAGTCACGTTTTGCGACAAGCTTAGATATGATGCTGATACAAATGGAACGAGGTAAAGAAAAAATTTGGGCTTAAAATATAAAGAAAGTGCTATCAGAACAGGGGTTTGGAGTAGTGTGGATGTCTCAAGGAGTAGGAAACGAACAGCAGTTATTGCGGAATTTAGGGATAGACTCATTTGTTCTTTTAAACAGGACTGGCATTCTGATAGAAACCAAAGAAAAGTATCATTGGTCTTCTCCTTTAAAACATATTCCATTCGAAAAGTTCTTAAGGTTTTAAGGATAAATGGCAAAGAAGTTGTTACGCAAGATTCAGGTTACGAACCCTAGGTTTCAATGCAAACAAAAAATGGTTCGAGTGTGGAACATCCACAGAATCACCATGCCTTCATGGGATATACTATTGATAATGAAAAGCACTTCTTATTTCAATGTACTGCATACAGTGGTGTGCGGGTAAAATATTTTTTTTATTTTTTACTATGGGATGCTTGTGAAAGGCAAAATGGGTTTCTTTTTGTTATCGTCTGATGACGACTGTATAATTAAGTCAGTCGCTAAAGTTCATTACAGAAGCAATGAATTTTAAGACAAAAGCATTTGAAAAATTGTATGAAAAAAGGACTTAAACTAAAAAATAAGACTAAAAAGCATGTGGAATAGTTTAGTAAAATAGTCAATCGCCTAAAAGATGGATGGTCGGATCAATCCGTAATATTATATTCTCCTCGTGTGTGTGTATGTGTGGTGCGTGCGTACGTGCGTGGTGTGTTGTTGTTGTTGTTGTTGTTGTCGTCATTTTGTTTTTCTTTGTCGTTGTGGTGTTATTGTTGTTGCTATTGTAATGTTAAAATGGTACTCGTGTCTGAAGGATATTCGAAAATTCGTGTCTTAAAGTTTTGCTTGTTTTGATTTGACTGACCATTGGGGAATAACTGTGTAATATTGCTTGTATGTAAGGAAGAGGAATGAGTTATTGCCCTGTTACCCCCTTGTCATAAGACCTTTTGGTAATGACAATAAAATATCAAAAATGTCAAAGTGTCAAAGTGGTTTCTCTCTCTCTCTCTCTCTCTCTCTCTCTCTCTCATCTCTCTCCCCCCTCTCCTCTCTCTCTCTCTCTCTCTCTCTCTCTCTCTCTCTCTCCAGAGGTTTACTGTGGATTATATGGAACTATTTATCTTATTGTTTGCTGATGATATAGTTTTGCTATCAGAAACTGTTATTGGTTTGCAAACACAACTAAATAGTTTGATCACTTTAGCCGACCAGCTGCAATTGACGGTAAACATGGATAAAAGTAATGTAATAGTTTTTAGGAAAGGGGGTCAGGGAAAGATGGGTATACAATGATATTGCCATGCCAGTAGTTAATGTTTACAAGTATCTTGGAATCTTTTTCTCAACTCATTTAAGCTTTGTAGCTGCTTGCAGAGATCTTACTGGAAGAGCAAAGAATTGTTTGTTATATATTTTGAAAAAGCTATACCTTTTGAATAACAATTCTTTAGAATTTTTTGTCAAGATTTTTGATATTTACATTCAACCGATTGCACTATATGGATCAGAGCTGTGGGGACTGGACAGAAAAATCAAAATGCATTGCGAGTCAGTCCATTTATTTGGCCTTAAAAAGTTTTTGGGAGTGGATGTAAAAACTCCAAATGAGTTAGTGTATGGAGAAACAAACAGGTACTCACTGTACATAAACGTGGCAATTAGGTGCATTCGCTACTGGTTCAAATTATTGAATATGAGCATTGATTGACTACCAAGGAAATCTTACACCATGTTATACGATTTGGATTCAAAAGGGAAAAATAACTGGGTATCAAATATTCGATTATTTCTTTATGAATCTGGTTTTGGTTATGTGTGGGAGTACCAAGGTGTTGGTCAAGGAAATTTATTTGTGCAAACGCTACGCCAGAGATTAATTGATTGCAGATGGCAGGACTGGGAAAGTCATATAAAATCAAGTGAAAGGTTTAAAATGTATATACGCTATAGCTCTGGTCGTCTAGTAAAGGCATATCTTTCGTTTGATTTGGATATATTTTTGCGGTTTCTTGTCACTGAATTTAGATTTGGTATATCTGAAATTAATGTACATGTGTATCGCTTTAAAAACTATATAAGGTAATGAGTTAGTGTGTCCTTTGTGTAAGGAGTCTAAGGAGGACGAGCTTCATTTTGTTCTAATTTGTTCACTGTTCTGACTGATCTTTGTGTGAAGTATATTCTAACAAACTTCTATATGAATCCCTGTTTGTTTCGATTTTATCTACTTCTGGTATCGAAAGATGAAAGAATAGTACGTAAGTTAGCATTGTATCTGCATAAAGCCTTTCAGTTAAGACAAACTCTTCTTTCGTGACTTGTGGTAGAAACCATGCTTGTAATGGATTATGAATTCTGCCTGAAATTGCATTATGATATGTGTTAAACATTGTTACCGCCCCTCGTTCATATGGGGCTTTGGCTTTATTGAATAAGACTTTAGTTATCTGAATCTGAATCTGAATACTCTCTCTCTCTCTCTCTCTCTCTCTCTCTCTCTCTCTCTCTCCTCTCTCTCTCTCTCTCTCTCTCTCTCTCTTCATTGTTGTTCTTGCTGCCCTTGCTTTGTTTGTTCTCTCTAAATATGACTGTATTTCTCGTCTTGTTGTTCTTTTTCACATTGTTTCGTTTGTTTTTCTATCCATATGTTTTCTTTGTATCCTGTCTGGTGTCTGATATCTTCTCTTTGACCAAAGCTAGAGAGAGAGGGAGGAGAGAGAGAGAGAGAGAGAGAGAGAGAGAGAGAAGAGAGAGAGAGAGAGAGAGAGAGATACAGAGAGAGAGAGAGAGATACAGAGAGAGAGAGAGAAGGGGAGAGAGAGAGTGAGTGAGAGAGAGGTCATCGGATGACAGTCATGATAGTGACAATGACATCAAAATTAGAGAGAGAGGGAGAGAGAGAGAGAGAGAGAGAGAGAGATACAGAGAGAGAGAGAGAGAGAGAGAGAGAGAATACAGAGAGAGAGAGAGAGTGAGTGAGAGAGAGAGACTGACAATCATGATAGTGACAATGACAGTCATGATTTGCAAAAAAAATAAAAGAAACAAAAAGCAACAACAAAAAGAAGAACATCAGCAACAACATCACACAACTGAAATAATGGTCAGGAATAAGACAGACACAGAAGCTTTCTACAGCACAGAAAACTCGAAGCGCCCGTGCCCTTAAAAAATGAATCACAAAGCGAACAGCGGCGATAAAATGTCCAGGGGGGAGACGACAGAGGGGGTCCAAAATCAATAAGATCCAGGAAGATGATGAGCACGTAGGTACAGGACGGTGAAGGAGAAGGGTGGTGAGGAAGGGGGGGGGGGAGATGGAGGGTATGCACGCTGAGTAAGAGTTTCATCCTCTCTTGTCTTGACAGACGAGGGCTAGCACGACGAGTTCTGATTGAAACTCTTGCTTCTTGTGAAAGCGGCTGGACGCAATCTCTGTTGTGGAAGCAGTGATACACTGTGGGCATGTGCAGGAGAGCGAGCAAAGGGCTTGCATGTGTGAACAAACATGCACGTTTCCGCGCATGCTCGCATGCTTGATGTGTGCTGACGTGTAGGTGCACGCGTGCGCGCGTGCGCTCACACACACACATACATCAACACACACACACACACACACACACACACACACACACACACACACACACCACACATCACACACACACATACACACACACACACGCACGCACGCACACACGCACGCACGCACGCACACGCACACACACACACACACACACACACACACACACACACACACACACACACACACACTTTTGTTCAGATGATAGGAATGTGAGATCAGAGAACTTTTTTTTGTGTGTGCGCAGAAAAAGTTCTGAAAAGTAGTATTTTGATTTTTTAAAATCTGATTTTGCTGTTCTTGTCATCTGCTTTTTTCGATTTTTTTGTTTTTGTTTTTTGCTGTCTTGTGCGTTGGTTGTTTGTCTCTGATCTTTTTCTGTTGCGGTTTGTTTCTTTGTTTTTGGTCAAGCAACTTTTGTTGATAATCTGTAGCTTTTCGTATCTCTCTCTCTCTCTCTCTCTCTCTCTCTCTCTCTCTCTCTCTCTCT
>CM031608.1:79075651-79088151 GCA_018398815.1 Conus ventricosus
GTAGTATAGCAGTGGCAGTGGTGGTGGTGGTTGAAGAAGAAGTAGAAGAAGAAGAATGAGGAAAAAAGAATAAGAATAAAAACGCACACACACACACGAAAAACAGTTACAAAACATAAAAGCAAGAAGAGAAAGTAAATAAGAAAGAAAAACAAAATCAGAAATGGCAGCGACGACAACAACAACAACAACAACAACAACACGGTTATATAAATAACACGACAAATACAGCGATTTGCAGCGACAAACATTATGCTTTCACACACTTTCGGCCTCCTTTACCCTAAAAATAAGCAGAGTGGCCAAAAGAAGCCAAGCATATCCAGAGATGGGACGGCGAAAGGTTAAAAACCAGAAATAACAACAACAACATTAACAACACCAACAACACGGTAACATCTTGGGACTGACGGTGAGAAGCCAACGCAGGGAAATACCGACAGTTCTCTGTCTACCAATCACAAAATAGTGAACACAATAAAATTCGGCGAATCCCGTAGCCCAATAAATATTTTAACAGTTATACCGGTAATAAGAGACGGCGATGAAAAATACAGACGAAGTTTCAGCATCCAGTTTCTGGATAACCTCTTTTAGTTCAGATGACACAACCTCTTTTCGTTCAGATAACCTCTTTTCGTTCAGGCAACCTCGTTCAGCCAACCTCTTTTCGTTCAGACAACCTCTTTTCGTTCAGATAACCTCTTTTCGTTCAGATAACCTCTTTTCGTTCAGATAACCTCTTTTCGTTCAGACAACCTCTTTTCGTTCAGATAACCTCGTTCAGACAGCCTCTTTTCGTTCAGACAGCCTCTTTTCGTTCAGACAACCTCTTTTCCTTCAGATAACCTCTTTTAGTTCAGACAACCTCTTTTCGTTCAGATAACGTCTTTTCGTTCAAAATCCCTGTTCACCTTCAATATCGAGAAGATCAACAATGAAGATCTATGGAAGCAAGCAGAACAGGAACCAGTGGCCAAGCAGATTCTGCGGAGGAAGTGGGGTTGGACTGGACACACTCTCAGGAAGCCAGCATCCAGCACCACACGCCAAGCCCCGACATGGAACCCGCAGGGGAAAAGGAAGAGAGGCCGACCTCGCAGCAGCTGGAGGCGAGACACTGAGGAAGAGATGAAGAGGCAGGGGACCAACTGGACAGGCATTCAGCGAGCAGCCCACAACCGAGTGCGATGGCGGAGTGTTGTCGATGTTCTTTGCTGTCCCTTGAGCTATGGGCCTAAGTAAGTAGGTACCTTCGATATCGACAAGATAAAGACAGGACCGTCGAGCTCGCCCAACAGGGGGCGATCTACCGTTACAAAGATTGTGCAGGCAAGAGATCTTCGACAGTTTCCACGTGGGAGGAACTGAGAGAGAAAGCTAAGGGAAGAGAATTCCAAAAGAAGCAACCGGAAATCGTCACCAGTATAAGCGCACAGGATCTCCACAAAACATCCACCATTCTCTCCCACAGCAGTGTATCGGATTTGGACTGAAAATGCACGTGGCAAGGGAAGGAAGCAGGAGGGAAAGGGTGGGACGAGGCCAAGGGAATCAATCGACATTGCTGGCACCAGCCCATACTTTATAGGAATAGAGGGAGACACGTGTACCTTGCCCGCAGTCTGTTCTGCCTGTGTTAGGTCCTGTGTTGTGAGCTGTGTTCAGTTCATGGTGACGGGCACTGAGCTCAGCCAGACAACGCAGATAAAGGATGACCGGTGAAATACTCAAGCGCCCGAGATGTACCGGGAAATATGCGAAAGCCCATAATGCACTGGAAAATATCCAAACGCCCGTGATGTACCCGAAAATATGCGAAAGCCCATGATGTACCGAAATTATCCGAAAGCCCATGATGTACTGGAAAATACCAAAACGCCGATGATGTACCTTAAAATATCCGAAAGCCCATGCTGTACTGGAAAATATCCGAAAGCTCATGATGTACTGGAAAATACCCAAACGCCCGTGATGTACGGAAAATATGCGAAAGCCCGTGATGTACCGGAAAATATCCCAAAACCCATCATATACTAGAAAATATCCGAAAGCCCATGACGAACCGGAAAATATCTGAAAGCCCATGATGTACCGAAAAACATCCGAAAGCCCATGTTTTCCTGAAAATACCCGAAAGCCCATGCTGTACCTGAAAATACTCGAAAGCCCATGTTGTACCTGAAAATACCCGAAAGCCCATGTTGTACCGGAAAATATCCTAAAGCCCATGTTAGCAATTGTCACCTATTAACGTTAACTGTTTAACACATGTTTACGAGAAAAAGCTGTCTTTAAGGCTTAGAGGTTTAAAAAAAAAAAAAAGGGGGGGGGAGGAGGGGGAGCGTATCTAATTACGTTCAAGCAGTATTTCCACCCCTTGCACCGACAAAAGTGACGTCCCTGATTTGCAGGAAGATTCGAGAGGTTTACTACCAAGGAACAGGGGTGGAAGGGAGGGGGGGGGGGGGGGGGGTTAGGAGAAAAAAAAAGGGGGGGGGCGACTAATGAGTCAGAGTGCCATCATCAACGTGCACATAGACAAGGCCGTGTCAGGAGAACCGATTGAAACTGCTGAGTCAGCTGCGTATAAATGTGTTGACGTGCGTCTTTTATCCTCGGTGACATGGTCAGAAACCTATTGAGAATCCAGAGAGGAGTGAACAGATGTGGTTTTGAAAGTGTGTGTGTGTGTGTGTGTGTGTGTGTGTTGTGTGTGTGTGTGTGTGTGTGTGTGGTGTGTGTGTGTGTGTGTGTGTGTGTGTGTGTGTGTGTGTGTAAGTGTGTGTGTGTGTGTGTATGAGTGTGTGTGTGAGTGTGTGTGTGTGTGTGTGTGTGTGTGTGTGTGTGTGTGTGTGTGTGTGTGTGTGTGTGTGTGTGTGTGTGTGTGTGTGTCTTTTTATCACTGATCATAGAGACGCGGCTAAGAAGGGATTCTGACTGAAACTCTCGTTCTGATTTTTGTACGCGTAACTAAGAATTTTATGTCATCAAAGATACCTTCTGGGCGTGCATGGAGAGAGAGAGAGAGAGAGAGAGAGAGAGAGAGAGAGAGAGAGAGAGAGAGAGAGAAGCAACAAAAGTGCGCGCACACGCGCGCGCGTGCACACACACACACACACACACACACACACACACACACACACACACACACACACACACACACACACACACACACACACGCAGTCACGCACGCACGCACGCACGCACACATGCATGCATACTTAAATAAAATAGCAAAGGCAATACTTTGTAGAAATGAATAAAACATTTAACCCTAGAATAGAGTAACGTTGTCAAAAGATCCACTTTAATCTTGGCATACGCCCTTACTGTGCGTTAGCTTTCTATTTAGAGGTTGCCTTTTGCTGGTGTTCCTCTTCTTTCTATTTTCTTTCTTTTTTTTTTCTTTCTTTTTCTTTTTTGTAATTTGTCTCTGTCTATTTTCCCCTCATTTTAACCTTTTTTTCTGACAGTTTTCCTCTGTCATTTTTTCCCCTTTTTTCCTTTTTCTCAAAATGTCTTTTCCGTGGGGGCTGGAAGTGGTACAGAGGAAGGAAGGAGGGCGTGTGTGTGTGTGTGTGTGTGTGTGTGTGTGTGTGTGTGTGTGTGTGTGTGTGTGTGTGCGTATGTGTGTGTGTGTGTGTGTGTGTGTGTGTGTGTGTGTGGTGTGTGTGTGTGTGTGTGTGTGAGTGGTGTGTGAGGCGCGCGCGCATGCGTGCCAAAGAAAATGGCTTATTGATTGTCAATGATAGAACCAAGAATGACAATGACGATGAAATTTGGTGTGTAGCTTAACAGAAGAAAGAGTATTGTGGATCGAAAGGATGAAAGAATCTGAGTGAAAAGAAACAATCTGCATATAAAATGAGCATTTAGTTAAGGAAGTGAATGATTCATGCAATGATTTGCAAACTCTTAAGCATTCTGGGAAAAAAGACAATCACTGCTACGAACAAACAAATGGAAACCTAAGAGATCTCTCCAAAGTCATTGTATTCTTATTTTAAAACTTTGTTCAATGTAAGACATTCGTCGGATGACTTTGCCGGAAACGTTAGAAGAATTGTAGGTTAACACGATCCATAGGCGATGATGTTACTGAGTACGACATCTGTAGATCCTTGCGTAAGCTCAAAATCAGCAAAGTGGCAGATTCTAACGTATAGCATCTTAATTTTTCTTACATTTTGTGATGTTCAATTGACATTCCAGTTACCCCCATTTAACAACATTTTCTCAACGGGGAAGCTATGCAGAAAGCTGGTAGTCAAAAGCATTGATTTGTTTTCCTATTACGTAAGAAAGGTAGTATCCAATTTACAGAGGAATGTGTGGGAATTACTGTGTTGAACATTGTCAGTAGTGTATACCGTACAATCATAGACAAAAGACTTCTTCAGTTTTGCATGATGAATTTCTTAAATCCGGAGACACCGGCTGGTTTTCGTAAAGGTGACTGTACAAAAGATAACGTATTTACTCCACAGTCATTATCCAGAAGTATCTAACAAAACAGGGAGGCCCATTCTACACTCTCTTTGTGGACTTCTCCAAAGCTTTCGATTGCATAGACAGGAAGACGTTGTATGTAATATTGCAGGAAGCAGTTAATGGCAAAATGTTTTCAACATTGCAAGGTATATATGTACAAAAAAGTAAAAGCGGCATTCAGAGTGGGCAACAAATTTACAGAGTATTTTGACCCACTGATGGGGGTAAAGCAGGGATGTATTTTCAGTCAGCTGCTGTGTCTCAGTTTTCTTAAGTGGAACTCCAGCTTGGCACTAGTGATGCTGGTGGCATGGATGTATTGAGTGTTCAGCCCGGAAACTTGTCATTAATGAGTACAGATGTCACCGCTTTAGTTTTTCAGATTCTGTTGTTGATTTACAGAAGAAAATTGTCTGCCATGAGCATTCATGTAGGAAATCAGGCTTAACAGTTAATATTGACAAAGCTAAAGTGGTGATTTTTAAAATGGTGAGCTGCTGAAAACAAATGTGGAAAATGGTTCTATGCAGGAATGCAAACCCCAGTGAAAGCTTGTTATAACTATCTGAAAGGCTTTTGAAAACAAATGTGGAAAATGGTTCTATGCAGGAATGCAAACCCCAGTGGAAGCTTGTTATAACTATCTGAGAGGCTTTTGAAAACAAATGTGGAAAATGGTTCTATGCAGGAATGCAAACCCCAGTGGAAGCTTGTTATAACTATCTGAGAGGCTTTTGAAAACAAATGTGGAAAATGGTTCTATGCAGGAATGCAAACCCCAGTGGAAGCTTGTTATAACTATCTGAGAGGGTTTTGAAAACAAATGTGGAAAATGGTTCTATGCAGAAATGCAAACCCCAGTGGAAGCTTGTTATCTGAGAGGATTTTTAAAATTTCAACCAACTCTGAACTGGTTTCACTGTGTTTGGAAAATGTATCAAGTAAAACTTCAAAACTGTGCCATTCAAATATGTTTACATCGAAGTGAAACCAGTCTTGTCGCATGAATCACAGATATTGGGGAGTTAGAAAGTTTGATGACAATAAGACGGCACCTACTTAGATTTGCAAAATGGTCTTAGGCATTGAAGAGGTGTTTAGAATAACATAGGTTTGTTGTGAGTCTAATAGTTTTCCAGTTTATATGTCGATGTTATCAAGCTGTGGATAAGATTTCGCGCATGTCTGATACCAGATACTCACTCCAGTGCTTTGAGATGCCGCTCAGCTATAATTCAGCAGGTAGGAGGAAATGGGTCACGCATGTAGAATCCCTTTTACATCCACATGGATTTGGGTATGTTTGGGCAATGCAGAATGTTGGCTATGCTCCGATGTTCATTTAAAACTTTCAAACTTCGTATTTTAGATGCTTTTCGTCGAGACTGGCATGCTTCCTGGTGTCCTTTCCAGATCATCTGACTTATCACCCCGATATACGTAGAGTGAATTATGAAAGCCTTTTATCGTCTTTTGAACATCGCCGAATTCTTACATTACTGAGATGCAATAAATGATTACGGAATGGAATTTCTCGCTTTGGAAAACTGATCATTAATTCAAACTGTGAACGATCTGATGATGATACACTTGACGACTTATGCCATTTTCTGCTGGTGTGTCCAAGATTTACATCATCACGTAACACGTATAATCCCCATCATAATATAGATCCCCCATCAAGTTTTCAACAGCTCCGCTGCTTTGCTCAAACGTTCCCCCCCCCCCCCCCCCCCCCCCCCAAATCATTTTTAAGCTAGGTTTTTACGTAAGTGAAAGCCTGAAATCAGAAGCGTGTAGTTTTCTGTGTTAACAAATCTAATCAAAGCTATCTTAGCGTGCTTGCACGATGATGGAACACTGATTAATTCTCTGTTGTTACTGTCTATACCCATTTGATAAGGGTCTTACGACCAGCAAGGACTGAAAACATAATTGTGTAATTTTGTATTTTTTGTATTTGTACTTTGTACACCTGCAATGATTTTACGGTCAAAATCCATCGAGGGCCGCGAATGAACATGAGACAGCTTTTTGAAACTTGAGAGAGGAGGGAGGGGGGAGAGAGATAGAGAAGAGAGAGAGAGAGAGAGAGAGAGAGAGAGAGAGACAGACAGACAGACAGACAGACAAGACAGACAGACGACAGACAGACAGACAGACAGACAGGACAGACTGACGAGAATACAGGAACAACATGGTTATAAGGTCACTGGCCATGAGGCCCGTCTGCCAAGAGAGAAAAAAGAGAGTTTTGTTTTTTCTTACAGATATAGACATCGTTGTGAGGTTGTGTGTGGTTTGTTGTGCGAGGGATAAACAGAACGAAAATAAAAACACAGGAGACAGAGAGTAATGGATAAGAGAGAGAGAGATAGAGGAGAGGAGAGAGAGAGAGAGAGACAGACAGACAGACCGACAACAGAGCGACAGACAGACAGAACGAACAAGGAGTCATAGAGAGAGAGAGAAGAGAGAGAGAGAAGAGAAGAAGAGAGAGAGAGAGAGAGAGAGAGAGAGGAGTACGCAAGAACACATTACATTAAAATAATGGCCGTCGGCTCTGTGGCTCGTATAACAAAAATATGAAAAAAGAGAGACTTGCAGACAGAAACAGAGTTAAACTGACAAATAAAGAGAGAGAGAGAGAGAGAGAGGAAGAGAGGAGGAGAGAGAAGAGAGATAGAGAGAGAGAGAGAAGAGAGAGAGAGAGAGTTGATGATTATACGGATAGTGAAGTAGTTTTGACTGACGATGACACAGCGATCGAACAACAAAAGCGTGATGAGAGAATGATGATGATGAAGATGATGATGGAATGGATGAAGGTAATGGCGTGGAAATCGAGGGGCAACGAACGGATCACGTGAGGGGGGGGGGGGGGGGAGGGGGGGGGGGGGGGGGGGGGGGTGGGGGGGGGGGGGGGGGGGGTGAGCAGGGAGACAAGACGAACGGACGGTCAGCGACGGAGAGGAGTTGGAAGACACACACACAACACACACACACAACACACACACACACACAAACACGACACACACGACCACACACACACACACAGTGGGCAGCAACAGCGCACGCACGCACGCACGCTCACACACTGAGAAGAGAGAGAGAGAGAGATGTAGAGAGAGAAAGAGAGAGAGAGAGAGAGATAGAGACTTTTAGAACGAAAGAGCGAAGCAGAAAGCAGAACTCAGAAGGATGGTCGACAGCTAAACTAGGCGCAGGCGCAATCTGAAGCGAGTATAAATGAATCCACGTGGGCTGAAAATCGAATAATGTTCTTGGAATAAGAGAAGAGGATAGAGGGAGGGAGGGGGGGGCAAGCGAAGGAATAGGGAAGGTGGGATGAGAGCGAAGGGGGGGGGAGGGCAGTAGAAAGAACAGATCGCTAGGGCAGGTGTAGTCATCCTTCGCTGTTTTTGAAACCATTGCTGAAGAGCACAGAAATTGCGTTCAGTCGAACTACCATGCCTTTGCTCCCCTACCCGACTGCTCTCGCTGTTTTACTTACGAACATTAATAGGCGGGGAAAACAAGCGCAGGTTAACAATTTCTCCCATCATTATAGTAATAAATTGGCACAGATTTGAAATCATTAAAAAAAAAAACGGGTTGAAGATGAAAAAAAGGGAAAAAAATGTAATTATGCATATGAAAAAACACCTTCGCTACGCATGAATGAACCATCGTAATCCTCTCTGAGAGGCATCTCTAGTCTGTGTTGCCTTGCTCCTAGGCCCTTTCGCGTCCGCTGGATCGGACTCATCAGGGAGACACGGCTGATGTGTCGCGCTCTGGTCGTCAATTAGAGACAACACACACAGTCCGTGAATTCTGTGTGTTCTCACCACCAAGGGCTTACAAAAAAGAAAAGAATCCAACAACACCCCCAAAAGCAGCCAGCGAAACGTAATAGATAAAAGAAAACGAAAGTGTGGGGGAAAAAAAGTTGCCGGAAAACTAAAACATTATCAAACAGTAAGAATTGAAAGGGGACAATCTTGAGCTATTAGCAAACAGTATGAAATGTAAGGGACAATCTTTGAGCATTATGCAAACAGTATGAAATGTAAGGGACAATCTTTGAGCTATTATGCAAACAGTATGAAATGTAAGGACGATCTTGAGCTATTATCAAACAGTAATGAAATGGAAAGGGGACAATCTTGGGGCTTTTATGCAAACAGAGAAATGTAAGGGACAATCTTTGAGCTATATGCAAACAGTATGAAATGTAAGGGACAATCTTTGAGCTATTATGCAAACAGTATGAAATGTAAGGACAATCTTTGAGCTATGCTTGTTTCTTACTTTTTGCAAAAAAACAGTGTTTTACTTTTTCCTCCTTTTTTCTTCTCCTCCCCCCCTCCCCCCTTCCCTCCCTCCCCGGATTTTTTTTTTTCTAACTTGCACTCATTTTTTCTGTTATGATTTTCTTTTTTTCGCAAAATTGTTTTCATTTTTTTTTTTGCCCCTGATAGTTAGCTGCTTTCCCTCTATTGTCCTTTTTTTCTAATCACATTGTTCTGTATTTTCGTGGGATCTGCTTTTCCCACTTTCCTATATAACCTTTGTAACGATTCCCGGGGTTTACAATGACAGCCTGCCTAAAACCTTTGTTCAGGTCAGGTTCCCGCCCAAGCGGTCGTAAGGGAAAGTCCCCTGATTCCTTCCCACAATACAGGCTTAAAACCCAGGCAAAAGCGGGGAGTTAAAAAAAAATCGAAAAAAAAATGGACAAACTGGCATGCGGGCCCCCTAGGGGAAAAAAGGCCACGGGAGGGAAAGAGCGACCCCACCACGACCCAACCCCCTTTGGAACACTAACCAAAAGGCCCCCAAAGCAAAGCAAAACCCACGACCACCCGTTGACGTACTCAAGCACGTGTGGCAGACTGCTTAAGTCGGTAACGGTGCCCAAGAGCATCGAACATCATTCCAGATGGCGCACTTCGTAGTTTACTGTTTGTTGAATAGATAGCAGCAAGACTTGCATGTTGAGCGAGAGTTGTGGTACTTTTAGAGAAAAAAAGTGGGAATGGTGGGCAAAAAAAGAGGATGGAGCCCCCCCCCCCCCACCCCCCCCCCCCCCCCTCACGCACACACCACACATACACCAAAACCCCCAGGGGAAAAACAGGAATGTTGGAAAACACATTTTAAGGGAAAAATAGGGATTTAAGAGGAAAAAAAAACAATGAGAACGATCCCATTGCATAGTGAGGCGACTGCAGGCAAAATCTAAACAAATTTTTTAAATTTTAGTTAATAGCGCACCGCAAAAAAAAAAAAAAGCAAAGAAAAAAAAACGTAGACAAACGAATCACAAGACAAAACACGACGCGTTTCGGCCTCTTAGGTCTTCTTCAGCCAAGATACCAAACACCAGGACAACGAAAACGAAGATAAGTGATTGCTCGTTCACTTTTTGTTTTCCTGAGTGGGTTTTTTGTTTTTTTTGTTTGTTTTTTTTTGTTTTAATATCAACTTTGGAGGGTTACAGGTGCGCAAAAAGAGGGCAGTGCGCAGAGTCAACACATCAGCAGCACCTCCGTAAAACGCTCCCATAAACACCTGACTCACAAAAACCCAAAAAAGAAAAAAAGAAAGAAAACATCGAAGCAAAAAAAAAAAAAAAAAAAAAAGCACAATATAATTTCAACTAAATCTGTCTGCAAACCCTAATTTTCTTTCTGATATAACGGTAAGGCATACTATTTCAATACAACATAATAGAACACAGTACAATAAAAATACAATCAATCCAAAACAATCTGTTCAGTGGATTTCCCCTTGTAATACTATACGACCGGGCCCCGACACCAGATCTTCACACAATATTGGTTCGACCTTTAAGTGACTTCAGCTCTAAACATCCTCAACTTGACCTTAAAGCTAAAGCAAAACCTGTCCTTTTTTTTCAAATGTCAATTCAATCCATGCTTATTTCATTCTACTATATTGACCGACCTTGATCCACATCTTGACATGATTTCTTAACAGCCTTAAACTGACCTTAGTTTTATATTGAATCTCATCCTGTTCTTAAGAAGCTGATTTTTGTTCAAAGGAAGTTTTTTTCTTCTTTTTTCTTTGTTTTTATTTTTGTAATTGTGACTCAGGATCATAATCACCCTTATTCAGTGTTCTAATAAATGTGTGTATTGACTCCATTTTTGTTCAAAATCAAAGTGTTTCATTTCCAGATTATGAAAGTATTTTTCCATTTGATATCTTAATCTTAATTCTTTAAAGAATGTTTGCACTGATGGTCTTATGTTGTTCATTCTGCATTCATATACGTAGAATTTTCCCAGTAGATTTAGAAGGTCAAGAATTTCATCTGTTTTTGTGTTGTCTTCAATGCCAAAGAGAATCGGTTTGATGTTAAATGACAGCCTGTGACAAGTTGCACATTTTTCTCTCAGAATTAGTTGTAGCTCTATCCAAAAAGAACGAGAAAAGTCACAGTTTATAGATAGTGTTGGATGATATCTTTTTCTTGGTTACAAAAATTGCTCGTATCACTGTTAACTATTCCCATCTTCTTTAAAACGGTATTGTCACTAAAATTCTGTAACATGTTCTGAGTTGAAACCACTTTAGTTTTATTTCCGATATTCTCTTAACTTTATTTAAAACCTTTTCCCAGTCACCTGGTATACCACGTTTTTCTTCCCAGTGCACAAAAAGGTTTAATATTCATAATTTCTATTTTATTAAGTAGGATATTATAGTACCTTTTAGTTCCTTTGGATACACAGATTATCGAACGTATTGCCTTGTACAGGAGTCGCCTACATTATCGTTAATGACAATTTGTCTTGTTCGTTTATACTGCTTAATTGTTTGTAAACAACTCATGTATTCTAAGAAATTTACTTTGCTATTGGTCTTGTGTGAGAAAGCTCTGTAACTTAAGAATTCTCCATTGCTGTCTACGAGGTCTTTGATGAATACAACATTCCTCTGTGCCCAGTCTTTGTAATAAAAGACTTCATTCGCAATCTTAAAATTTTCATTATAAAAGGTTGGTTCAACTAACAGCTCATTTCCGTCCTTAAGTTCAGTTTGTCTACAAATGTTACATACGCTGAGAAGCCATTTGTCCAAAACTGGTTAGACATGTCGGTTCAAATCGTTTGGGTCCGTAACTTTGTATCAAATTAATTTCTGGACATACAAGTCTTGTTATATGAATCCACTTTGGGGGTTGAACTATGATCTTTCTCAGCCAAAGTAATTTTAATGCCTCTATGTATATCTTATCTCAGAAATGCCAATGCCTCCTTCTTCAATATTGTGTACAGAGTACTTTCTCTGGATTTTATCCGTTTTTTCGTCCCATACAAAGCTAAAACACATTTTCTGTATTTGTTTGATCTGAGTGTCTGGAGGATTTGGAAGCAATATCCAGAAATAGGTGAGTTTTGATAAAACTACAGATTTGAGTACAAACCACTCAACCTAATGGCTTAACAGTCCTTTGCAACCATATTTTGAACAGATGTTTTACCTCTAATAACTTGTCTTTCATATTTATATCTGTGACTCTTCTGATATCGTTAGTAAACCAGAGCCCTAACATTTTAAATCTAAGAGGATTCCATTCCATATCTTTATTCACACTATATATATTCGAAGAGTTTTTCTTGCTACCTAACCATACGTTGAATGTTTTTGAATAATTCAATTTCAGTCCTGATATAATTTCCGACTCACTGAGCCTTTGGAGAAGCTTTTCATAAGAGTTTCTGTCACCTTCCAATGTAAAAGATGTATCATCTGCAAACTGACAAATTTAAAGTCTGTGTCAGCCACTTGAATACCTTTTACATCTCGGTCATCTCTTATTTTACAAGCGAGTATTTCCTCACGTAAAATAAATAAATAGGGTGATATTGGATCTCCTTGCCTGCAACCTCTTTCTGCTTTGAAATTTGAGGACATTTTCCCATTTACTAACACATAAGCTTTTATGTCATTGTAAAAGACAGATACCC
>CM031608.1:79100924-79103424 GCA_018398815.1 Conus ventricosus
GGCGGTAACTACTAACCCCCTCTCATTTCTAAATTTTGCTTCATTTTCCGCCGTTAGTCACTCCGTTTTTGAAACAAAATATTCACGCTCAAAAATAGTTCTCAACGCTGTGTAATCACTGGACCTATCTTTCTGTTGTGCAGAGCTTTCCAGTCCTCGAACATGTCTGTCTGTCAAAATACGTTTAATTAAACAAAGAAATAAAGGATGTTTCAAAACTGCACCCTGCTGCAAGCCAAGCGAATCCAAAGACGAAAAAGAACATCTTTGGTTTGCGGTTATCTGTGTGCTAGCTTCACTTTTTCTTTGCCCATGAAATTTGGTTTTGAGTTCTTTCAAAAAGGAAGCGGAATGTTTGCAGGAAAAAGAAAGTCGCCTGGCGTTTTCCCCGACTGTAGAGAGATTTCTTTAAAATTTTTAATTTTTTTTTTAGTTCTTTTCTTTTTCATTTACTGTCTTAACTGTCAAACCTGCCGAAATTTTTCTGACTTCGGAGAAGATGAAAGAGAAACATCTTTTTTTTTCTCCCCTTGCGATGGAGGTCCTTTTCAATAATTTCAGACATCTTACATTATCACCACAACAGATCAATGAGATTAAACAAATGAAATAGCAAACACATCAATGTTAGTGCGATTTATACACATATACAAAGGACATACATACACACTTCAGCATACCGTCAAGTATATCTGTAACGCAGAGAAAGATTGCAAAAAGTGCATTTAATAGTGTAAGGGGGGGGGGGGGGCAACAACAACAAAAGCAGAACGACAAACACTGAGCATATCATTTTGAGAAAACGAGCAAACAAACAAGGCAACCACATGAACAAGGCAACCACATGAACAAGGCAACCACATGAACAAGGCAACCACAGGAACAAGGCAACCACACGAACAAGGCAACCACATGAACAAGGCAACCACATGAACAAGGCAACCACATGAACAAGGCAACCACACAAACAAGGCAACCACACGAACAAGGCAACCACATGAACAAGGCAACCACACGAACAAGGCAACCACATGAACAAGGCAACCACACGAACAAGGCAACCACATGAACAAGGCAACCACATGAACAAGGCAACCACATGAACAAGGCAACCACACGAACAAGGCAACCACACGAACAAGGCAACCACATGAACAAGGCAACCACATGAACAAGGCAAACAAACAAACAAGGCAACCACACGAACAAGGCAACCACATGAACAAGGCAACCACATGAACATGGCAACCACATGAACAAGGCAACTACATGAACAAGGCAACCACATGAACAAGGCAACCACATGAACAAGGCAACCACATGAACAAGGCAACTACACGAACAAGGCAACCACATGAACAAGGCAACCACATGAACAAGGCAACCACACAAACAAGGCAACCACATGAACAAGGCAACCACATGAACAAGGCAACCACATGAACAAGGCAACCACACAAACAAGAAATCAAAATGAAAGGTACAGAGATTTTTCTTTCATTTAAGCAATGACGTGGGGTGTACGAGACTCCACACAAGCAAACCTACGAGGACGACGGTTGTGCCTGGGAATACCCGTAAATCGGTCGTGGCCTTTATATCTCGCCCGTCGACAACGAGTATCGAACCACACCGCATTTCTGTGTGTGCTTGCTGCCAGCCTGCTCTCTGTGTGTGTATGTGTGTGTGTGTGTGTGTGTGTGTGTGTGTGTGTGTGTGTGTGTGTGTGTGTGTGTGTGTGTGTGTGTGTGTTGTGTGTGTGTGTGTGTGTGTGTGTGTGTGTGTGTGTGTGTGTGTGTGTGTGTGTGTGTGACACGTTTGCTTACAGTCAGGAGAGAGAGCGAGTGAATGGATCGAGCGCTCGCTAGATCCGCATCTTCTTCAACTACAGCAGTGGCCTGACTGTACATATTTTCCACTGTGTTGAAATCCAGGTGGGTGGGTTTTTTCGGGTTTTTTTTTCCATCCCCATTGTTTTCTTAGAACATTGTCGTTTAAGATCTAGTTGCAAAGTGAGACGACTGCAGGTGGAAATCTAAAATAAATCTTAAATAAATGTCAGCGAACCGCCAAGAGAAACGTGGACAAACGAGTCGCAAGATAAAACACGACGCGTTTCGACCTCTTAGGTCTTCTTCAGGCAAGACACAAACAAAGAGGACAACGAAAATGAATGAATTTTTCACTCAGCTTAGCTTTTCGCTTTCATTGTCCTATTTGTTTGTGTCTTGCCTGAAGAAGACCTAAGAGGTCGAAACGCGTCGTGTTTTGTCTTGTGACTCGTTTGTCCACGTTTCACTTGGCAGTTCGCTAACATCTATTTAAGAATTGTCGTTTAATTTCGTGTACTTGTTCTTTCTAAATGCTCTATATCGGTTAGCTTCGGCCTTCTAACTTTACGGACAGGGAAGAATGGAGAAAGGGTGGTATTCGATTAAAGGTAGAACATGATTTTTTTAAAAATCATCTTACTTGTGCAAATGTCAGTGACGTAAGAAAG
>CM031608.1:79115816-79123316 GCA_018398815.1 Conus ventricosus
GCCTCTCTGTCTTCTGCTCTCTGTCTCCCTGTCTGTCTGTCTGTCTGTCGTTTGAGGGCAACTTAACCTTAGGTTTCTCTCTCTCTCCCCAGGCTGCAATTAACATACCGCGAAGTAATCGGATAGCCTGGTGCACCCACCGTGTATATGGGCGCGTTCAGCCACAACTGCTTTTCCCTGCGTTACTCTATGGAATGTGTTCAGTCCTGGCTACTCTCTGAAAACTTTAGTAAATTAGTATTGAAAACGGATAACCCTACACAGTATTACTCTTACTTGTCAGAGAACAGGGAAAGGGGCATTCTGGGTTACTTTCGGCCCGAACTGAGTGAGGGCGGAAGTGGCCCAGAATGCCCCTTTCCCTGTTCTCTGAGCCAGAAAACAGAGAGAAGTACTCACTCGCACTGAAAACAAACACTCACTCACACCCCAACACAATCAAATCAACCGATCAACAAGTAATTCGAGCAAATGTTTAACTAACAATGCGCCACCTACTTATTCACTCTCTAAAATTCATTTATATTAAAACAAGGTGAGAAAACTTATCCCAAAATTCAGAGGAGTACAAGCGGTATCCTTTTCTTTTTCAATCACAAAAGGGGGTTTAAACAATATCTTTTCAATTGAGAGGGGGAAACAATCAAACTATAATAGAGGGAGTTAGGTGAATACTTCAGGAGAAAAAAAACCTGAGCTAACACATTCACACGTGATTTACCGCAAGTCGGGTCACCACTGTCACAATGGCCGTGCCTCGCCCACAAGCACGCAATCGCATACACCCGCACACGAGACTCGACCTCTCCGGGCACAACCGCAATCTGACTCCAATCACACAAATATCACTATAAAGATTTCATGAAAATTTCTCCCCCTGGCCAACAACCTCAGCGGGGTTTTTATTTCTTTTTTTTCTCTCCAAAGTATATTAAAGAATATTAACCCCTCACATCAAGCTTGCACATTTCAGCCAATACATATTCTTTACTTCCACTTTTTTTTCACTTTGTTTAGTTACATGAATTCATAACTTTGGGTGGTCAATATAGTGACTCATATCCCAACGATTCAAAATTATACATTTTTTCCTTCTTCTCTCAGATATACTGGATTCCATTCGGAAATCCTTCCCGGCACAGCGGGATACCAAATAGAGTCTTCCCGACACACCGGGATACCAAATAGAGTCTTCCCGACACACCTGGGTAACAATTTGACTCCTCCCAGTACAACGGGGTAACAAATAGAAATCATCCAAATACTGCGGGTAATAAAATCTTCCAAGATTACGGGTCCATCAGACTCCCGTCAGTATTTCCCCTGAACTGGGCGACTGGCTGCTTTCTTTCTTGTTTCAGGACTCCACAATCCCCAATATACGGTCCTAAGTGTACTTAGGTCTGGCCTCCAGCCCAATACCGGAGCTTACATATTTCAGTTGGGGCTTAACCCCTGTCTAGGTCAAGCCTAGTTATAATTATAAACATTTGCTGTCTTCTCTCCTGACAGCTCGACCAGTGCAGCAATGAATGAATATCTCTCATCCAGTCGCCTCAGCAGGTTAACACCCCCGAGTTCCACTCTTGTTTTCCTACACCCAGGGACCGTATTCACTTTCAGTGAATCCCACTCACTCTCTACCCAAAACTCTAAAATGGCCATTTCATTTCGTCTTTATAGGCAAATAATCACAACAACAAAAAACATTACAATAACCAAACCATGACCTACACTGGGGTCATGACAATCTGTCTGTCTGTCTGTCCGTCCGTCTGTATCCTTATATTCTTAAATGGATCCTCAAGCATGGACTTAAAGACGCCCCTTCCTTTCTTTTAGATTTATTACATTGTGTTTACACTGATAGCCTTTAAACAACTTATTTACACTCAGGTTGTGTGTGTGTGTGTGTGTGTGTGTGTGTGTGTGTGTGTGTGTGTGTGTGTGTGTGTGTGTGTGTGTGTGTGTGTGTGTGTGTGTGTGTGTGTGTGTGTGTGTGTGTGTGTGTGTGTGTTTGTTGTTGTTGTTGTTGTTGTTTTTTTTGGGTGGTGGTGGTGGTGTTTTGTTTTGTTTTGTTTTTTGTCTTCTCATTTCGCCTTACTGCTACCCTTCACTGGCTTTTTTTTTTTAAGGGAGGGCTGCCCAGTGGATTTTGGTTTTTCAACCCTTGCTGGCGAGAATACCACAAGATCATTGGTGATGTCTCTCCATCGGATGGCCACGGGAGGAGGATCAACACAATCCGCGGGTACCACTGATGAGTCAGAGTCAGAGGACGAAAGGCGTGTCTTGACAGGCTGGCGACACGACAATCCAATGGTTTCTTGTCCAAGACAGATGCTGCTGGTCCCCATACGTTGCTGGCGAAGAAGGAGTTAGTATCTGCACACTAACGCTTTCTTTTTTTATCCAGATTTTCTCTTCGTTTGTCCTCAACCCCTCCTACAACCCCCCTCCCCCTCCCCGCCCCTCATCTTTTGTTGTTGTTGTTGTTGTTAGTCTTGGCATTTCAGTCATTGTTTTAATGGCGGAGGAAGCGTTCGCCTACACTTGCTTTCCTCCGCTACTCTTGTTCAACATGGATAGATAGACAGACAGACGGACAGATAGACAGAGAGAGAGAGAGAGAGAGAGAGAGAGAGAGAGAGAGAGAGAGAGAGAATTACATACATACATGCATACATACATACATACATACATACATACATACATACATACATACATACATACATACATACATACATAGACACACAGGCAGACAGACAGATAGGACAGACGGGGAGAGAGAGAGAGAGAGAGAGAGAGAGAGAGAGAGAGAGAAAGACAGACAGACAGACAGACAGACAGACAGATAGCCAGACAAACAGATAGACAAGCAGACTGAGAGTTAGATGGATAGACAGACAGACAGGCAGATACACAGACAGATCGATGGACGGACGGGCAGATAGACATACTGACAGATAAATAGATAGATAGACAGGCAGCAGGCAGACAGACAGATAAATAGATAGATAGACAGACAGCAGGCAGACAGATAGATAGATAGATAAATAGATAGATAGACAGACAGCACGCAGATAGATAGATAAATAGATAGACAGACAGACATCAGGAGGAGAGATAGATAGATAGATAGATAGATAGACAGATAGACAGACAGACAGACAGACAGATAGATAGATAGGTGTGTGTGGGTAGGTAGGTAGGTATATAGGTAGATAAAGAGAGACAGATAGATAGATAGATATTTAAGATAGATAGAAAGATAGATAGATCGATCGATCGATCGATAGATAGATAGACAGATAAGATAGACATAGATAGATAGATAGATAGATAGATAGATAGATAGATAGATAGATAGATAGATAGAGAGATAGAGAGATAGACAGATACGTACGTGCGGGGGATCCAGGGAGAGAGGGTGACCCACTTTCAGCACGTGCTCTCAACGGGCACAGCACAGTGACCCAGTTTTCGCTTGAAACAGATTGATGCCAGAAATGAAGGACACCAGAGAGTGCAACATACACAGATTGATGCCAGAAATGGAAGGCAGCAGAGAGTGTCACGTACAGGCTTCAGAAAGATGGAGCACTGGCCAGGGCCAAAGCCGTCAAACGTCTGTCGTCTAGTTTCGTTTTTAAGGCCCTCCGACCTGGATTTGGCATGGGAAAAAAAAAAAAAAAAAAAACCACGGCGAGACTTGGACCGTGCTGTGCTGAGGAAAAAAAATGCGCGACCCTTTGCGAAAGCACGCACCGCGGCACAAGACTACACACAGCACAGCACAGCACAGCACAGCACAGCTCACCACTACGAAGCACAGTGCCACGCAAAACAGTTGAAAGCAACACAACAAAGAGCAACACAGTGCAACACAACATTAAAGTAACACAACAGAGCACAGTGCACTACCAACACAAGCACAGCACAGCACAAACACAGCACAAACACAGCAACAACAACAAGGCAACACAACACAACACAGCACAACACAAAGGCAACACAACACAACACAGCACAACACAAAGGCAACACAACACAACACAGTACAAAACACAAAGGCAACACAACACAACACAGCCACAACACAGCACAACACAAAGGCAACACAACACAACACAGCACAGCACAAAGGCAACACAACACAGCCACAACACAAAGGCAACACACACAACACAAAGGCAACACAACACAAACACAGCACAACAACACAAAGGCAACACAACACAACACTAGCACAACACAGCACAACACAAAGCAACACAACACAGCACAAGGCACACAGCACAACACAGAGAAAACACAGCACAACACAGCACAAAGGCAACACAATACGGCACAGTACAATAGCAATACAACACAGCGCAGCACAACACAAAAAGCAACACAACACAGCAAAGTGCCAGTAGCAACACAGCAACAACCACAACACAAAAGCAGCACAACACAGCACGGTACAATAGCAACACACACAACGCAGCACAAGAACAAAGCAACACAACAGCACGATAGCAACCACAGCACAGCATACACACAACACAAAAGCAACCACAGCACAGCACAGTACACTAACAACACGCCAAAGCACAGCACAGCATACACAGCACAGCACAAAGCAACGCATCACATCCCAGCACAGCACAGCGCAGCACAGCGCCAGCCGCAGCGCAGCGCAGCACAGCACAACACAGCACAGCACAACACAACACAGCACAGCACAGCACAGCACAGCACAACACAGCGCAGCACAGCACAGCACAGCACAGCACAACACAGCGCAGCGCAGCACAGCACAACACAGCACAGCACAGCACAACACAGCACAGCACAGCACAGCACAACACAGCGCAGCACAGCACAGCGCAGCGCAGCACAGCACAGCACAACACAACACAGCACAGCGCAGCACAGCACAACACAACACAACACAGCACAGCGCAGCACAGCACAACACAGCACAGCACAGCACAGCGCAGCACAGCATAACACAGCACAGCACAGCGCAGCACAAAAGCAAGTCAACGCAGCAGAGCTCAGCACAGCACAACACAACACAGCACAGTTCAGCACAGCACAACACAACACAGCACAGTTCAGCACAGCACAACACAGCACAGCACAACACAGCACAGCACAGTTCAGCACAACACAACACAGCACAGTTCAGCACAGCACAACACAACACAGCACAGTTCAGCACAACACAACACAACACAGCACAGTTCAGCACAGCACAGCACAACACAGCACAGCACAGCACAGTTCAGCACAACACAGCACAGCACAGCACAACACAACACAGCACAGCACAACACAGCACAGCACAGCACAACACAGCACAGCACAGCACAACACAACACAGCACAGCACAGCTCAGCACAACACAGCACAGCACAGTACAGCACAGCTCAGCTCAGCACAGTACAGCACAACGCAACACAACACAGCACAGTACAGCACAACACAACACAACACAGCACAGCACAGCACAACACAACACAGCACAGTTCAGCACAGTACAGCACAAAAGCAACCCAAATGAAGTGCAAGATTCACATTACGGACAAAATATACTGCAGCACATCACATCACAGTACAAATGAACCGTACCACATCACATAGCAGTACAAGTGAACTGCAACGCGTCACGTTAAGGTACAACTGACCTTGGGCACATAAAATTAAAGTACAGATAGAATGCAAGATATCACATTACAGTACAAATGAACTGCACCACATCACGTTACAGTACAACTGAACTTGGGCACATAAAATTAAAGTACAGATAGAATGCAAGATATCACATTACAGTACAAATGAACTGCACCACATCACGTTACAGTACAACTGAACTTGGGCACATAAAATTAAAGTACAGATAGAATGCAAGTTTATCACATTACAGTACAAATGAACTGCACCACATCACGTTACAGTACAACTGAACTTGGGCAGATAACATCAAAGTACAAACAGAATGCAGCACATCACATTACCGTTCACATGAACCGCGGCACGTCACATTACAAATAAACTGTAGCAGATCACATTATAACACACATAATCTGGAACACATCATATTACAGTACGAACAAACTGCAAGATTCTCGTTACAGAAGATAGAAACCGCAGCACATTCACATTACAGTACAAATAAACTGAGGCACATCACATTACAGTACAAATAAACTACAGCACATCACATCATCGTAGAAATGAACTGCAGCAAATCACATTACAGTACAAATAAACTACAGCACATCACATCATCGTAGAAATGAACTGCAGCAAATCACATTACAGTACAAATAAACTACAGCACATCACATCATCGTAGAAATGAACTGCAGCAAATCACATTACAGTACAAATAAACTACAGCACATCACATCATCGTAGAAATGAACTGCAGCAAATCACATTACAGTGCAAATAAACTGCAGCACAGCACACTGCAGTACAAATGAACTGCAGCACACCACGCTGCAGTACAAATGAACTGCAACAAATCACAGTACAGTACAAATGAACTGCAGCACATCACATTACAGTACAAATGAACTGCAGCACATCACATTACAGTACAAATGAACTGCAGCACATCACATTACAGTACAAATGAACTGCAGCACATCACATTACAGTACAAATGAACTGCAGCACATCACATTACAGTACAAATAAACTGCAGCACACCACGCTGCAGTACAAATGAACTACAACAAATCACATCACAGTGTAAATAAACTGCAGCCCGTCACATTACAGTACACGTGAACCATAGCACATGACAATTACAGTAAGAACCAAACAGCAGCAGATTACACAGGGTGCAATATAAACTTCAGTGCAATCGCACGACACGGCACGGCATCTCAAGCGCACAATCTACCACACTGTATAGCACGATGAAACGAAGCATGGCCGGCACATAACGACACAGCAGTATATATATATTATATTGTACGTCAGAATACGTGACGACCCAGAAAGTGCATGACAGCAGTAAAAAGTGACGGCGTAAAAAAAAAAAAGAAGAAGAAAAAGTGGGATATTACCGGGAATCCTAAATTGGGCGGAAGGGGAGTGTGATGATATAGGAGAAGAATGGACATTAATAATATACGAGGAAGCTTTTCTTTTTTTTTCTTTTCTTTTTTTTTCATTCTCATCTGATGGTGAGACAGTTACATACACAGGCAGACATTATACCAAACTATAATACTTCTGGCTTCCGGTATCTATTACCGTAATATCCCCCCCCCCCCCCCCCCCCTGGACGGGGTGTCATCAAATGAGAGCTGGCGAGGAAGAGAGAGAGAGAGAGAGAGAGAGAGGGGGGGGGGCGAGGGAGAGAGAGAGAGACTACAAGAGAGAGAGAGAGAGAGAGAGAGAGAGGAGAGAGAGAGAGACGGGGGGTGAAGGAGTAAGAAAAAGAGGAGAAGAGAGAGAGAGGGAGGGAGAGATAGAGAGGGGGGAGCGAGAGAG
>CM031608.1:79150816-79155816 GCA_018398815.1 Conus ventricosus
GATCAGGTTATTCGAAAAAGAGCTCGGCATCACCCACAGAGGCAAAAAAAAAAAAAAAAAAAAAAAAATGATGATAATAACTAAAAAATAAAAATAAAAAAATAAAAATGGTTGTTAATCTATTTTGTCAGAATCCCAGAGAGAAAAAAAAAAACCCGCTGCGTGTCCTTCAATTTAATCAATATTTATGCATGTTATGTGATATTAGACAGGTTTTTTTTTTTTTTTTTTTTTTTAATGCGTTATTTTCTTCGTGTGTAGTTTGAGGGAGATGTGTCGTTTTTTGTGTGTTTTTTTTTTCGGGCATAGCTAGAGAGATGTGTTGTTTTCTTTGTGCATGATTAGATAGAAAGAGATCGTCATTTTCTTCCTGCTTGATTATTGAAGTGTATGGGGTTTTGTGTGTGTGTGTGTGTGTGTGTGGTGTGTGTGTGTGTGTGTGTGTGTGTGTGTGTGTGTGTGTGTGTGTGTGTGTGTGTGTGTGTGTGTAATGTCAGTACAACCGTGAGTTAATCTGACAATAAATTGGTTTCAGTGTTTCAGTGTGTGTAATGATTAGAGAGGTGTGTCATTTTTCTTCGTGCATTTTTAGAAGAGATGTGTCGTTTCTTCGTGCATAATTACAGGCGTGTGTCGTTTCTTCGCGCATAATTAGAGATGTGTGTGGGGTTTTTTTGTTGTTGTTTTTTTTTGTATACTTGGAGAGATATGTCGTCTTCTTCGTGCATAATTACATGTGTCGTTTTCTTTGCGTCTTATTAGAGAAATGTGTTTTCTCCGTGCATAATTACAGATACACGTCATTTTCTTCGTGCATGTTTACAGATATGTATCATTTTCTTCGCGCATATTTAGAGAAGACGTGTCGTTTTCTTCGTGCATAATTAGAAATGTGTCGTTTTCTTCGTTAACACTTAGTGAGATATGTCGTTTTCTTCGTGCAGACTCAGAGGAGATGTGTCGTTTTCTTTGTGCATACTCACGAGGAGATGTGTCGTTTTCTTTATGCATACTCAGAGGAGATGTGTCGTTTTCTTCGTGCAGACTCAGAGGAGATGTGTCGTTTTCTTTGTGCATACTCAGAGGAGATGTGTCGTTTTCTTTGTGCATACTCAGAGGAGATGTGTCGTTTTCTTCGTGCATACTCAGAGGAGATGTGTCGTTTTCTTTGTGCATACTCAGAGAGGAAATGTGTCGTTTTCATTGTGCATACTCAGAGGAGATGTGTCGTTTTCCTTGTGCATACTCAGAGGAGATGTATCGTTTTCTTTGTTGATACTCAGAGGAGATGTCTCGTTTTCTTTGTGCATACTCAGAGGAGATGTGTCGTTTTCTTCCTGCATACTCAGAGGAGATGTGTCGTTTTCTTTGTGCATACTCAGAGGAGATGTGTCGTTTTCTTTGTGCATACTTAGAGGAGATGTCGTTTTCTTCGTGCATACCTAGAGGAGATGTGTCGTTTTCTTCATGTATACATAGTGTCGTTTTCTTCATGTATACATAGAGGAGATGTGTCGTTTTCTTTGTGCATACTCAGAGGAGATGTGTCGTTTTCTTCGTGCATACTCAGAGGAGATGTGTCGTTTTCTTTGTGCATACTCAGAGAGGAAATGTGTCGTTTTCATTGTGCATACTCAGAGGAGATGTGTCGTTTTCCTTGTGCATACTCAGAGGAGATGTATCGTTTTCTTTGTTGATACTCAGAGGAGATGTCTCGTTTTCTTTGTGCATACTCAGAGGAGATGTGTCGTTTTCTTCCTGCATACTCAGAGGAGATGTGTCGTTTTCTTTGTGCATACTCAGAGGAGATGTGTCGTTTTCTTTGTGCATACTTAGAGGAGATGTCGTTTTCTTCGTGCATACCTAGAGGAGATGTGTCGTTTTCTTCATGTATACATAGAGGAGATGTGTCGTTTTCTTTGTGCATACTCAGAGGATATGTGTCGTTTTCTTCGTGCATACCTAGAGGAGATGTGTCGTTTTCTTCGTGTATACTTAGAGGAGATGTGTCGTTTTCTTCGTGTATACTTAGAGGATATGTGTCGTTTTCTTCGTTCATACTTAGAGATATGTCAGTTTCTTCCTGCATGGATTACAGATGCGTCGTTTTCTTCGTCCATACTTAGAGAGATATGTCGTTTTCTTCCTGCATGGATGACAGATGTGTCGTTTTTCTTCCTGCATGGATGACGGATGTGTCGTTTTCTTCCTGCATGGATGACAGATGTGTCGTTTTCCTCCTGCATGGATGACGGATGTGTCGTTTTCTTCCTGCATGGATGACAGATGTGTCGTTTTCCTCCTGCATGGATGACAGATGTGTCGTTTTCTTCCTGCATGGATGACAGATGTGTCGTTTTCTTCCTGCATGGATGACGGATGTGTCGTTTTCTTCCTGCATAGTTACCCCCGCGAAACTTTCCACCAGACAGCGCACAAATTTCCGCCGGCGCAAGCCAAGCAGCAGCAACAGCAACAGCAACAGCAATAACAACATCCAGGCCAACTCAAGACAACAACGGCTTCAAACAATGCTTGCCGCCGCCACCGGCGAAACACTACGAGAGAGCGAGCAAGCAGCCAGCCGCCCGCCGCCGCGCAAGCTTGTCTACCCAGCTCTGCTGCCGCCGACTGTCGGCAGTTCGAGCGGCGTGCGTTACGGACCGGCGACGTGAGACCACTGACTTCTATTCCTGGACCGCACATCGCTGGCGGCGTGCGCGCTGCCAGCCTACTAACAGCTCGGTTCGCGGCGCGTGATCAGCTGGCCGCCATGTTTTCCTGGCAATGGAGCCACTGGGCACAGCTGTGCCAGACGCTGGTTACTATACACCGCTTCTTGTGTTACGGCAGATAAACACATTTTATAACGAATTCGCGTGTCATTTGGATGATTACTTATTTGGATGATTACAACGTAGTCCAAGTTTGACCTGGCGCGCGCGCGCGTGTGTGCCGTGTGTGTGGTGTGTGTGTCAGTGTGTGTGTGTGTGTGTGTGGTGTGTGTGTGACTGAGAGAGAGAGAGAGAGAGAGAGAGAGAGAGAGAGAGAGAGAGAGAGAGAGAGGAGAGAGAGAGGGAGAGAGAGAGAGAGAGAGAGCAAACACTCAATAATACTGACACAAAGAAATGTGAAGTTCTGTAGCCAATCTATTGTTATATATTCTTCAGTTCAGACCGTGGCTTTACGCCGCGGGTAATATATGTACTTCCACTGACTTCAGTTGCATAACCTGTGATAATTAGGACAAGCAAAATTGTTACCTCTCTCTCTCTCTCTCTCTCTCTCTCTCTCTCTCTCTCTCTCCTCTCTCTCTCTCTCTCTCTCTCTCTCTCTCTCTCTCTCTCAGCAGGAGCCACTGGAGTTCTTGTCCTTATGCTCGTTGCACATTCAATTTACACACGTTAAGTTTGTTTGTATTCCACTAAAGACACCAAAGAGAATGATTATATTGCGTGTTCCCCTTGAAATAAGGGTCTGTGCAGACTATTACCAATTAAATTGTCAAGTGTCAAGCGTCTCTCTCTCTCTCTCTCTCTCTCCTCTCTCTCTCTCTCTCTCTCTCTCTCTGTTCCCATCCCATTCTACAGCCTGCATAATGGACATCTCATCAAGCATCAGCGCACACACCAACCTCACCCTTTTTTGATCTAGCTTCTGCCACCTTTCGCTCTAAACTGCAAAATACATCCGCACTGAACCCAACATTCCCATCAACTGAATTATACCACCGTCTGATGGTACCAACATGTGGCAGACCCAACCCAAAAGTTTCTCGCACGTATTCATACGCTTTTGTTGAGTAAAACTGCAGTGTCAGTGCAAATGCTTTCAAAGCGGGATGAAATAATGTTTTGCTTCCTTTCTTCATTAGTCTTTTCATCAGCTGCAGAGGAACGCCACAGAATGTTGCCTCCAGAGCATCAATGCAAGTGTCAGAAATCATGTTTTGGCTTTTGAGGTCATCTACTACACCTTGCAAAGAATCCACCTTTTTTTAAGCCGACTCTTCTGCACACGGGCGCAATGTAATTTCTTTTTTAGTACTTCAATTTGTTCAGTCGCCTCATCCAGTCTTCTTTTCAGCTTTCGAGGGCTGCTCACAGCATAGGAATGTTCAGGGCCAATCTGTTGTTTTACTTGATGTTGGGTTACTTCTGTAGCCACATCATTCTCAAGAACCTGGGTCGGGGCTGACTGAAGTTTACGAACCCTTTCTGTGGGTGGTTTCCGGTGTTTGACCGCCTGAAACAAATCAAACAGAACAAAGTGAAAACAACACATTTCGATAGAAACCAAGAGGTTCCAGAAAAAAGCAGAACGACTGAACAGGAGTATGCTGACATTCATTCAAAGCCAATGACATCAGACTTTTAAATTAATTGCACAAACTATAATAATACATCTCTGACTGAAAAAAAAGTATATAACCTTCTGCAAGTGACTTGGAAAGTTGAACACTGTGGGAACAGCATCATCCTTCAGGCGAACAGTTTTTCCGGTGTTGATGAAGCAGGTATCTTCAAAATGATCCCCACACAATCTGGTGTTGTCGCCTGGCTGAAAGTACTCTCTTTTCAGAGCAGCAACCCACACCTTTCGTTTTTCTGGGTTTTTGGGAAATCTGAAACAGTGGCAGACAAAATATAAGTGATGTTGGTTTTCTCTTAAATTTAAAGTTTCATATTTTCCATCACTGGAGACTGCTCCACACACTCTCTCTCACTCTCTCTTCTCTCTCTCTCTCTCTCTCTCTCTCTCTCTCTCTCCTCTCTCTCTCTCTCTCTCTCTCTCTTGATCTCGGCTCTCCCACCACCCCCCACCACCCAGAATGATACAGTTTTTCAGAGTTTTATGAGTGGGTCAAGAAATTCAACGCTTCTCAAGCTAGGCTGATAGGATAAGTGACTAGGCCTAATAACGATTTTTTTTTAATTGACAATAATTATAAATGCATGCAAATTACCTGTGGAAGGATTTTCCAGGTGTTTTCCCTGTCT
>CM031608.1:79163316-79168316 GCA_018398815.1 Conus ventricosus
AGAAGAAGAAGAAGGAGAGTAAGGAGAAGAAGAAGAAGGAGAAGGAGGAGAAACAGGAGGAGGAGAAAGAAGAAAAAAAAAAGCAGAAGACGAAGAAGGAGAGGAAGAAGAAGGAGAAGGAGAAACAGGAGGAGGAGGAGGAGACGAAGAGGAGGAGGAGGAGGAAGAGGAAGAAAAAGAAACTGGATCTTGGGAGAAAACGTGACATTGATGTTTAGCTTCCATACTGCGACCCTTTAGTGGAAACGTGGGTCTGTGGGTAGTGACGCACTCGACTGGGAAAGCGAAAGGATCGAAAGTCTTTGGTTCGTATATGGCTTGCATTGGGCAGAGGGTGTTGCCTTTACACACACACACACACACACACACACGCACGCACGCACGCACGCACGCACGCACGCAAGCACGCACCCCACGCACGCACGCACGCACACACACACACACACACACACACACACACACACACACACACACACACACACACTTTTTCCCTTCCAATAGATGTTCAAGTGGTGGTCGACGTTCTAGTCTTTCCATAAACCGAGGTGCCGTGTGCAAGTCATGCACTCAGACAGAGCGCGTTAAAGAATCCACGGCAACAAGAAAGACGTCAACAGTAAAAACTCTTGACCAACAATCCACTTCGACAGGCCAGCGAGAACTACACGATGACAGAAAAGAAAAGCCTCATGGGGGGTGTTACACTGTGGTGCTGTAGTCTGCACATAGCATCATAGGGGGTGTTACACTGTGGTGCTGTAGTCTGCACATAGCATCATGGGGGTGTTACACTGTGGTACTGTAGTCTGCACATAGCATCATGGGGGGGGGGGGGGGGGGTTTACACTGTGGTACTGTAGTCTGCACATAGCATCATGGGGGGGGGGGGGGTGTTACACTGTGGTACTGTAGTCTGCACATAGCATCATGGGGGGTGTTACACTGTGGTGTTGTAGTCTGCACATAGCATCATGGGGTGTTACACTGTGGTGTTGTAGTCTGCACATAGCATCATGGGGGTGTTACACTGTGGTGTTGTAGTCTGCACATAGCATCATGGGGGTGTTACACTGTGGTGCTCTAGTCTGCACATAGCATCATGAGGGTGTTACACTGTGGTGCTCTAGTCTGCACATAGCATCATGGGGGTGTTACACTGTGGTACTGTAGTCTGCACATAGCATCACGGGGGTGTTACACTGTAGTACTGTAATCTGCACATAGCATCATGGGGTGTTTACACTGTGGTACTGTAGTCTGCACATAGCATCATTGGGGTGTTGCACTGTGGTACTGTAGTCTGCACATAGCATCATGGGATGTTACACTGTGGTACTGTAGTCTGCACATAGCATCATGGGGGTGTTACACTGTGGTACTGTAGTCTGCACATAGCATCATGGGGGTGTTACACTGTGGTACTGTAGTCTGCACATAGCATCATGGGGGTGTTACACTGTGGTACTGTAGTCTGCACATAGCATCATGGGGGTGTTACACTGTGGTGTTGTAGTCTGCACATAGCATCATGGGGGTGTTACACTGTGGTACTGTAGTCTGCACATAGCATCATTGGGGTGTTACACTGTGCTGCTGTAGTCTGCACATAGCATCATAGGGGTGTTACACTGTGCTGCTGTAGTCTGCACATAGCATCATGGGGGTGTTACACTGTGGTGCTGTAGTCTGCACATAGCATCATGGGGGTGTTACACTGTGGTGCTGTAGTCTGCACATAGCATCATGGGGTGTTACACTGTGCTGCTGTAGTCTGCACATAGCATCATGGGGTGTTACACTGTGGTGCTGTAGTCTGCACATAGCATCATGGGGGTGTTACACTGTGCTGCTGTAGTCTGCCTATAGCATCATGGGGGTGTTACTCTGTGCTGCTGTAGTCTGCACATGTTCACTGAGGCATCAGTAATGACGATGACGTCATCCAGTAATACAGCACAAGACACACAACAACACCACAAGTGAAATGGCACTCGGTGCAGGGAGGGGGGAAGGGGGGGGGGCAGGGGCAGCTTAGGGGAGGGTGTGGATGTAGTAGTAGTAGTAGAGGTCAAAGGCTGAAGTCTCACAGCCTAATGACGCATAGGGACCGCAACCAGTCACCTATTCATCCTGTCTTGGGCATGGCAGGATGGAAGGCGGAGCCCATCCCTCTCCTTCCGCCGCCTTTCACATCCCTCAGCTGAGTCAGGTAGGCTTGGCCATTGGCTGTTGGGCAGACAGAGAGGGTTATCAAAGCTGGAGAGAAAAAAAATCTGACCCCACAACATTCCAACATTCGTCCGTCTGCTCCGCAAGTACACGCTCTAACCATCTGGCTGCAAGAACTAAATGTTTCTGAAAAATGAAAATCTTAAAACTGAGGGCAGCAGTTTTGCTCGTGTTTATACTACAGAGAAAAAAAAGCATTGTAGGAAAACAAGGTTTCGATGTGATGGCATCTTTGCACGAAGATGACTGTGATGTAGACGGATTAAACAAAATGTGTTCCTGGCACAGCTAAGTCTTTAAAATATGGTCATCTCTATTTGACAGTATATGTAACGCAGACAAAGAGGAAAATGTTCCACTTAAAAAACAAAAAGCTGCAGGGAAGCCGGTTTTGAAGCAACTCTAGTATAGACAGAGACAAAAAAAATATCGTAAAGAAAACTGAATACTGAAGGGACAGGGAATTGAACCAAGAATCTGAACAAAGAGGAAACAAAGTCCTAGGAAAGCAAGTCTTTAAAGAGAGGGTTTTAAGAACAAACAGCACCAAAAAAGAATTTAGAAGGAATTAAACCAAGCCCTTATCAGCAGAGATTCTTTGTTTAGCTGGGAGCAGGCAAGGACATGGCATTTCCAGAAAAAAGAAAACACACACACAAGGATATAGGGGGTAGTGTACACACAGAGAAACTCTCTCTCTCAGAAAGCAGGTCTTTCAAGGGGTAGAACCTTTCCAAGGAGGTAAATCTAATACAGACACAGACAAAAATGCTCCAGAAAAGCAAGTCTTTCTCAAGTCAAAACGTCTTTAACGGGAGATAAATCTGGAACAAATATGGACTGAATTTAGACACCAAAAACATCTCTCTAAAGGGAGGGACTCTCCATTAAGTAAAAAAAAAAAGTGTAGTGTACACAAAGTCAAAATTCCCTGAAAAAAAGTCCGCAGGAAGCCAGTCCTTGTTGCAAGGCATATCTAGTAGGGGCAAAGACAAAACGTTCAGAAAACCAAAGGTCTGTGGAGGGAGAAACACTGTATTCGTGGATTAATGTCGTGCAGACAAAGACAGGGGAAAAGAAAACCGTTCCCAATACACAAGTGCTTAAAGGAAGGGAGGCTTTACTGGGAGCTAAATCCAGCACAGACAAAAGTCAGAAATATTCCAGAAAGTGGTCTTTGAACGGAGAGAGAGCTTTATTGAGGGATCAATCTGGTACAAGTAAAACATATACAGAAACTGAAGTCTTTTTTTTGTTTGTTTGTTTTTTTTGGAAAAATTGGGAGTGTCAGTTTGAAGGAAGATCCAACACAAAGACAAAACTGTTGTAGCAAAACAAAAACAAAAAAAGAGAGAATGTCTTTAGAGGAAGAGATTCTTTGCCGGAATCTGTTGTCTCAAAAAACGTTTTTAGAGGGGTCTGAAGTCAAACGTTTGGAACGTCCTGCTGCCGAGTCGATGATGGCGAACTCGAATCCCCCTCCCCCCTCCTCCCCTCCCCCCTTCGTGAGAACAAATGTTGACGGCTTTAAAACTGTACCTACCCACCCAGCAGTGAAGGGGTACGTGATTCAGTTCAGGGGTGGTTAAGACCGGTGTCGTATATAATACTGTCGCTCATAAAATCGTGTCGCAGCGACAGTATTTCCCGGGAAATACTGCATTTTATGGACAGCTACAATATTCTATGGGACATTTTTCGTGAAAGGTTGTCGCTCGACATTTTTTCCAGCAAGTATTGTCGCTGCAACAATATTTCACGTGAAATGCTATCGCTGCGATACAATTCCACGGCGACAGTATTATATACGACACCGGCGGAAGAAGATGGATGGACAAAGGAAGGAAAGGTAATGTTGCTTATAGCCCAGCCGACCGCAAAGGGCCATATCAGGGCTGTCACCGCGTTGAAGTCAGTTCACAAGTCATTCATTCACACAACCCTTTCAAAGACACCTTCTAAAACACACCGGAAATTTCGTTTAAAAAAATCTTTCTGTTGTAAAATATCAGATCAGTTGAGAGATGTTAATGTTTTTTCTTTCAGAAATTCAAAGATCACACCAGGTGAGACACCTCTGAACAAGGTTTTCATGAAGTCTGCTGTCAAAATTAATGAAGGATAGGCGCTGCCTCCCGTAATGCCGTACCCTAGACACGGGTGAACCTTTGACACTTTACTGTAGGTTCGGCCATTAGGTTATGGTGCCTACCTTTAACATTTCACTTCCAGTGACAAACGATCAGCATGAAAATGTTCCTGTTAAAAGTCTTTCGAAAGACAGAGGTTTTAGATAGCGAGAAACTTATTAAAAACACAGATGGAGACAAATCCAGCAGGAAAAAAAAAATCAAGTCTTTGAAATGGATTCAGCGTTTTCTAGGAGAGTCATTTAAGACCTTGATTTCAAAGGGCGAAGTTTTAATTTGGAGGTAGGTAGGTAGGTAGGTAGGTAGTGTTGCTTATTAGCCAGCCGACCGCAAAGGGTCATATCAGGGCTGTCAGAGGTACGTCTAGTATATACACAAAGGAACAGGTTGCAGGAAAAGGTTATTGAAGGGGAGGGGGAGGAGGAGGAGTCTATTGGGAGCAATATCTCGTACAGACAAACACACACAAAATATTTTCCAGAAGAAAACAAAATTTTCAATGGAATCTTTATTGGACGGTAAATTTAATAAGGCGGACAAAACTGTTCCTGAAAATAAGGCATCAAGGAGAGAGGGAGAGTGGGGGAGGGGCTGTACTGGGAAGGACATCCGGTGGCGTCA
>CM031608.1:79173316-79180816 GCA_018398815.1 Conus ventricosus
TCTCCTCTCTCTCTCTCTCTCTCTCTCTCTCTCTCTTTCTCTCTACTTACTGTTTCTCTCTCTCTCTCTCTCTCTCTCTCGCTCTCTCTCTCTCGCTGTCCCTCACTCTTACCCTCTCTCTCTCTCTCTCTGTCTCTCTCTCTCTCTCTTTCTCTCTGTGGCTCTCTCTCTCTCTCTCCATTTCTCTCTCCCTCTCTCTCTCGCCCTCTCTCTCTCTCTCTCGCCCCCCCCCCCCCTTCTCCTCTCTCTCTCTCTCTCTCTCCTCTCTCTCTTTCTCTTACAGTGAATATACTGGGGTGGATTTGACTTGTCCATCATGCAAAAATGTTTGATGTTGCTGTAAATTATCTAGTCTAACAGCGCAATACGAGTATATACCGAGAACGTTTTCCAAGGATCCCTGTCAGTTTCGGTTAAGCCTGCTGCTACTGGCATCTCAGAATGAAAGCATAGTAAGAAAATTATCGATTTACTTTCAAGACATTTCAGTTTGTTTAGATCAATCATGACTTCGTGACAAAGTAGTCCATCCAGTGTTTCTTGTGTTCTTTGTAATTCTTATATTGTTATGTTCTCCATACCCCCTTCATAAGGGGGCAATGGCCTCTATATGAGTTCTGAGCTCTCTCTCTTTCTCTCTCTCTCTCTCTCTCTCTCTCTCTCTCTCTCTCTCTCTCTCTCTCTCTCTCTCTCTCTGTGTCGCGAACTCGCTCGCACAGCTCTTACCCTCCGCTTTAAATTCTTCCCTGACATGGCACGATAGCGCCAACTGCATCCACTTTGGGAGAGACTTGGGCGGAATGTTCATCTTATCTTGGTTTACTGATGCGGAGTCAGGCCTGTTTAATGTTGACTTAACGTCGTTTTCGCCTTTTTTTCTGTGTGGTTCGTATGAAAAATAGTTTTGACCCTGCCCTTGCTTCTCCGTCCCTATTATCCAGCCCCGAAACCCATCCTGAATTCCATAACAATTGATAAGAACTTTATTAATAACAACGATGCCAGGGAGATCACATTTAGTCTGAGCTAACGTGACATAAACTGTATACCCAGCTTCCTGTGCGTAGATCCACAGATGTGTATGAACCAGGCCCGAGAGAGACACAGACACTTGTGCAGTGCTCGTCAGGAAAGTTTGAGTTATTTACTCCCCTATAAGGAATGCAAGATTCGAACCTGTAGCCCTCAGTTCAGTCTTCCCGGCAGCGCCCATTGCCTCCCCACTCAACTCTGTCGGAGAGGAGCGAGCCATGAGAAAAAAAGAGAAAGAAAAAAAAAAACCGGTAAAAATGACATGTCCCGGTTGGGAATCGAACCCACGATCTCTTCTCTACTGTGAGGTCATAGGTCACAAACAGGAAAAGACGCCCAAATGTTATGTAATCCATGTACTGCATGACATAAGACTGAGCTGGAGAGATGACAATTGATCTGAGAGTAGTTGTAATGAACGACTCTCCACCGATTGTTTCACTTGGGTTTTTTTTAAGGATTTCCGCTGTTGATATCGCTCCCAGTGTAGGAATACATAAATTTCCCCCCCATACCTGACCTCACGTGACAGCACTTGCAGCTCACCCCTGCGTGACCCTATCTTTGCGTCAGAGGGCCTCGCTAAATAGTCCCACTCCGTTCGTGTCAATCTGTCTGCTTTGAACCACCTCGCATGTGCCGTGATGGGTGTATGCGTATGTGTGTGTGTGTGTGTGTGTGTGTGTGTGTGTGTGTGTGTGTGTGTGTGTGTGTGTGTGTGTGTGTGCATGTGTGTGTGTGTGTAGGGGGGGGGGGTCTGAATGTTGATGTTTCTATAGATAATATACTAACACAGGCTTTTATGTAACGATTTATAATGTCTTTTTTTTGTAATGTCTTGTGAAATGATGTGGAGCAGAAGAAAAATTTCCGATGGACAATAAAGTTGATTGAATTGAACTGAATTGAACTGAATAGTAAAGAAAAGAAAGGGATTCAAGTTTCAGACACAACAACAACAACAGAAAACCCTCCGAGACCAATCCAGTTGTCTCTGTCAATAAACAGTCGATTCATGATTCAAGGACGTGGCGATGTCTTGGCGCGTTCATTACAGGTGTGCAGCTTGATGCATCTGCTTTTTGGGGGCGTGCAGCCTAAATCTATGCGGACGCAATGACGTTTTGTTTTGCTCTGTACCATCATCGGCGGTGAACCTTCAGTGAAGTAACCCCACACTGTAAGCGGTTCACCCCGGCCCGCTCTGAAACATCGCCACACTCATCCAACTCTCGACTTTGACTGGATGGGTACTGACGGGGGAAGCGACGTAAGATATCATCAATGTTCTCTGATGGAACTCGAACCCACGGACCCCCACCCCCACCCTCCACCCTCCATCCCCTACCCCCTACACACACACACACACACACACACACACACACACACACACACACACACACGACATGCACGACATGCCACGTCATTGAGGACGAACTACATTTTCTGGATGACTGCAAGTTATTTGACCAACAACGTTATGACCTGATAACGAGGATAATAAAAACTGATTTTCCACCACAGACTAACATGACAAAACCCTCGGAGCTTATGTTAATGGACTGCTTCCAACCTGTACTTGCCCAGTATATCCTGTTGTGTTTTTCTCTTCGGAGACAGAAAATTTAATCAGACTCTGATACACACTGTGCTTTTCTTTCTGCTACTAATGATGTTATGTTGCAAGATGTGACAACGCTCGGATTAGTTTAGTTTAGTTGAATGTCTGAACTTGATCATCTGTGCCCCACAAAACCTCTGGTTTTCATATGCAATAAAATATGTTCTTGTTCTTGTTCTTGTTCTTGTTCTTGTTCTTGTTCTTCACACACACACACACACACACACACACACACACACACGCCATTGCGATGCCAACCACAGCGAGGTCGCTGGCTGGTACGGAAGGAAATCTGAACTGGATTGTGCTGAAAGTTTGGATGGGCCAATCATTTCCCTTGCCAATGGAATGAAGAGTGCTTTCCCCTGGCCTCGTTCCCTCACCCCCCCCCCCCCCCCCCCCACACACACACACACACACACACGCTCTCCAGCCCTCCCTATGTCTCCTCTTCAACTGAATTTGTGTATGTCAATAAGAATGTGTGTGTGTACGTGCGGTGTGGTGTGTGTTGTGTGTGTGTGTGTGTGTGTGTGTGTGTGTGTGTGTGTGTGTGTGTGTGTGTGTGTGTGTGTGTGTGTGTGTGTGTGTGTGTGTGTGTGTGTGTCTGTGTCTGTGTGCGTGCCTGCCTGCCTGCCTGCCTGCCTGCCTGCCTGTGTGTGTACGTGCCTGCGTGCGCCCCGCGCGCGCGCGTGTGTGTGTGTGTGTGTGTGTGTGTGTGTGTGTGTGTGTGTGTGTGTGTGTGTGTGTGTGTGTGTGTGTGTGTGTGTGTGTGTGTGTGTGTACGTTTGTGCTTACCTATGAGTGTGTGCGTTTTGTTTATGTACGTGCGTGTGCACGCTTGCGCGCGTCTCTCTCTCTCTCTCTCTCTCTCTCTCTCTGTATATATATATATATATATATATATATAATATTATATATATATATATATAAAATATATATATATATATGTTATTTAGTGTGTGTGTGTGTGTGTGTGTGTGTGTGTGTGTGTGTGTGTGTGTGGGTGGGTGGGTGGGTTGTGTGTGTGTGTGTGTGTGTGTGTGTGTGTGTGTGTGTGTGTGTGTGTGTGTGTGTGTGTGTGTGTGGTGTGGGTGGTGTGTTGTGGTGTGTGTGTGTGTGTGTGTGTGTGTGTGTGTGTGTGTGTGTGTGTGTGTGTGTGTGTGTGTGTGTGTGTTTCTCGTCATCCAGCCGATTAGCTGCCAGACAAACCACTCAAGGTCTGGCTTTAGGGTAAAGACAACTGTCTGCACCATACGAGCTTTATCAAGGCTGTCACTCAAAACGATTCTTCGTCTCTTCTCTCTTCTTCTTCTTCTTCTTCTTCTTCTTCTTCTTCTTCTTCTACATCTTCTTCTTCCTTGGCATCGACGTCGTTGTCGTCATGTCGTTTTGTTATCCGCCCTTCTTCCTTACATCTTCTTCCCCTTTCTTCTCCTCTGTTCTCCTTCTCCTCCTCCTCCGTCTTCTGCTCTCCTTCTCCTTTCCTCTCCTTCTCCCTGCTTCTCTCCTTCTCCTCCTTCTGCTCTCCTCCTCCTCCTCCTCCTTCTCCTCCTGCTTCTCCTCCTTTTCCTCCCCCCCACCCTTTTCCTCCGCTTCTCCTCCTTTCCTCCCCTCCTTCTCCCCTTTCTCCCCTTTCCTCCTCCCCTTCCCTCCCTCCCCCCTCTTTCTCCCCCTGCTTTCCTCCTCCTCCCCCCCCTCCACCTTCTTCCTGCTTCTCCTCCTTTTCCTCCTCCTGTTCTCCTCCTTTTCCCCCCTCCTCCCTTTTGCTTCTCCACCTCCTCCTCCTCCTTTCCTCCTCCTGCTTCTCCTTCCCCCTCCTTCTCCTCCTCCTGCTTCTCCCCCCCTCCTCCCTTTTGCTTCTCCACCTCCTCCCCCCTCCTTCTTCTCCTCTCCCCACCTTCTCCTTTGCTTCTCCCCCTCCTCCTCCTCCTCCTCCTCCTTTTCCCCTTCTGCTTCTTCCCTCCCTCCTTCTTCACCCCGTCCTCCACCTTCTTCTCCTCCCCCTCTTCCCTTTTGCTTCTCCACCCCTCCCCACTCCCCCTTTTCCCCTCCGCTTCTTTTTCTCCTCCTTTTCTCCTCCTCCTGCTTCTCCCCCTTTTCCTCCTCCTTCTGCTTCTCCACCCCCTCCCCCCCTTCTTTTCCCCGTCCTCTACCTTCCCCCTTCTGCTTCTCCTCCTCCCCTCCTTCTCCTCCCCTCCCTCCTTCTCCTCCCTTTTCCCTTTTCCTCCTCCTCCCCCTTTCCTCCTTCTGCTTTTCCTCCTCGCCCCCACCTTCTCCTTCTTTCTCCTCCACCCCTCCTTCTGCTTTCCTCTCCCCCACCTTCTCCCTTTACTGCTCTCCACCTTCTCCTCCTCCCCTGCTTCCCTCCCTTTTCCTCCTCCTCCTCCTCCCGCTTCTTCTCCCCTCCCTTTCCTTTTTTATCCCTTTCCTCCTCCTCCTCCTCTTTTCCTGTCATTTCCCTCCTCCTCGCCCCCTCCTGCTTCTCCTCCTCCTTCTTCTTCCCCCCCCCCCCTCCTCCTGCTTTTCCGCTCATGCTCCTTCTCCCCTCGCCCTCCTCCTCTTTTCCTCCTCCCTTTTTTTCCCTCCCCCCCCTCCCCCTTCTCCTCCCACCCCCCCCCCCTCCCCCTTTTTCCTTTCCCCCCTTTTCCTCCTGCGTCTCCCCTTCCCCCCCCCTCCACCTTCTCCCCCTGCTTCTCCCCTCCTTCTCCTCCTCCTCCTTCTCCTCCCGCTTCTCCCCCTTCTCCTCTCCTGCCCCTTCCTCCTCCCCTCCTTCTCCTCCTCTTCCCCCCCCTTCTCCCCCCCTCCCCCCTTTCTTCCCGCTTTCCTCCTTCTCCTCCTTCCTGCTTCTCCCCCTTTTCCTCCTCCTCCTCTTCTGCTTTTTAACCTCCTCCTCCTCCCCTTTTCCTCCTCCTGTTCTCCCTTTCCTCCTTCTCCTCCTCCTGCTTCTCCTCCTCCCCCCTCTCTTTTCCACCTCCTCCTCCCCTTCTTTCCTCGTCCTCCACCTTCCTTTCTGCTTTTCCCCCCTCCTCCTCCTCCTCCCCCCCTTCCTCCCTTTGCTTCTCCCCTCCTCCTTCTACCCCGTCCTCCACCTTTTCTCCCCTCCTCCTCCTTCTCCCTTTTCCATCTCCTTCCCCCCTCATTTTCCCCCCTCCTGCTTTTTTTTTTCCTCCTTCTCCTACCCTGCACTTTCCCCCTCCTCCTCCTCCTTCTTCTCCTCTCCCCCCCTTCTTCTTCTGCTTCTCTCCCCCCCCCCATCCTTCTCCTCCTCCCTCCCTCCTCCTTCTCCCCCCCTCCTCCTTCCCTTTTTCTGCTTCCTTTCCCCCTCCTCCCCTTCTCCTCCTTCTGCTTTCCTCCTCGCCTCCACCTTCTCCTTTTGCTCCTCCTCCCCTTCGCTTCCCCCCCCCCTCCTCCCACCTTTTTCTCCCGTCCCCCCACCTTCTCCTCCTGCTTCTCCTCCTTCGCCTCCTCCTGTCCTTCTGCTTCTCCTCCTCCTCCTCCTCCTCCTCCTCCTTTTTCTCCTCGCCTCCACCTTCTCTTTGCTTCTCCTCCTCCTCCTCCTCCCCTCCTCCTCCTCCTCCTCCCCCCTCCTCTCCTTCTTTTCCTCGTCCCCCCCCCTCTCCTTCTGCTTTTCCCTCCTCCTCCTCCTCCCCCTCCCCTCCCCCCCTCCTTCTGCTTCTCCACCCCTCCTCCACCTTTTTCCCTCCTCGTCCTCCACCTTCTCTTCTGCTTCTCCTCCTTCGCCTCCCCCTGCTCCTTCTGCTTTCCCCCTCCTCCTCCTCCTCCTCCCCCTTCTTCTCCTCGCCTCCACCTTCTCCTTTTTTGCTTCTCCCCCTCCCCTCCCCTCCTCCTCCTCCCCCCTCCTCCTCCTCCTCCTTTCTGCTTCTCCTCCCCCGTCCTCCTCCCCCTCCTCCTCCTCCCCTTTCCCCCTCCTCCCCCTCCCCGCGTTCTTCAGCTCTCTCCCTCCTTTCCTCCCCTCCTGTTCTCCTCCCTTCTCCTCCCCTCCTCCTCCCCCCGCTTTTTCTGCCCTCCTTTTTCCTTCTTTTCCCTTTTCCTTCTCCTCCCCCTCCTGCCTTTTCCTGTCATGCTCCTTCTCCCCCTCGCCCTCCCCCTCTTTTCTCCTCCTCTTCCCTCCCCCTCCCCCTCCCCTGCTTCTCCTGCTCATCTCTTCTCCTCCTGCCCCCCTTTCCCGCTTCCCTCCTTTTTCTTCCCCCCCCCTTTCCCCCTCCTCCTCCTCCTCCTCCTCCCCCCCCCCCCCCCCCCCCCTTCTCCTTCTTCTCCTCCTGCTTCTCTTCCCCTCCTTCCCCTTTTTCCTCCCCCTTCCCTTTTCCTCCCCTCCTGCTTTTCCTTCTCCCCTTTTCCTTCTCCTCCCCCTCCCCCTCCCTTCCTTTCCTCCTCCTCCTCTCCTCCTCCTGCTACTCCCCCCCTTTTTTCCTCCCCCTCCCCCCTCCCCCTCCTCCTCCTTTTCTTTCTCTACCTCCTCTTCATCCCCATCATCGTCCTCTTTTTTGTCTTTTTTTTTTCTTTTTTTTTCAAAAACTTCTTCCTTTGTTCCCTCTCTTCTTCTTTTTTATCTTTCTTTTTTTTTTTTTTGCCCTGCAGTGTTTTTCCTCCCCCTTTTCCCCCTTCTCTCCCCTCTTTCTCCTCTTCTTTTCTTTTTTACCTCCCCTCCTCTTTTTCTTTTTCTTCTTCTTTTTCTTCTTCTTCTTTTTCTTCTTCTTTTTCTTTTCTTCTTCTCTTCATCTGCCCCCTCCTCCTCTTTTTCTCCCCCCCCCTCTTCCTGCACCTCCTCGTACTCCTCCTCCTCATCATCATCATCATCTTATCATCATGTCGTGACATTCACT
>CM031608.1:79210816-79213316 GCA_018398815.1 Conus ventricosus
AGTCAGAGCCATTCATTCTGTTTGTGTCGACAGTGATCTGTTTGTGTCGACAATGATCTGTTTGTGTCGACAATGATCTGCTCAGTCAGAGTCATTCATTCTGTGTGTGTTGACAATGATCTGCTTAGTCAGAGCCATTCATTCTGTGTGTCGACAATGATCTGCTTAGTCAGAGCCATTCATTCTGTGTGTGTCGACAATGATCTGCTTCGTCAGAGCCATTCATTCTGTGTGTGTCGACAATGATCTGCTTCGTCAGAGCCATTCATTCTGTGTGTCGGCAATGATCTGCTTCGTCAGAGCCATTCATTCTCTGTGTGTCGACAATGATCTGCTCAGTCAGGGCCATTCATTCGGTGTGTGTCGACAATGATCTGCTCAGTCAGAGCCATTCATTCTGTGTGTGTCGACAATGATCTGCTCAGTCAGAGCCATTCATTCTCTGTGTGTCGACAATGATCTGCTTAGTCAGAGTCATTCATTCTGTTGTGTCGACAATGATATGCTCAGTCAGAGCCATTCATTCTGTGTGTGTCGACAATGATCTGCTCAGTCAGGGCCATTCATTCTGTGTGTGTCGGCAATGATCTGCTCAGTCAGAGCCATTCATTCTCTGTGTGTCGACAATGATCTGCTTAGTCAGAGTCATTCATTCTGTGTGTGTCGGCAATGATCTGCTTCGTCAGAGCCATTCATTCTGTGTGTGTCGACAATGATCTGCTCAGTCAGAGCCATTCATTCTGTGTGTGTGTCGACAATGATCTGCTCAGTCAGAGCCATTCATTCTGTGTGTGTGTCGACAATGATCTGCTCAGTCAGAGCCATTCATTCTGTGTGTGTGTGTGTCGACAATGATCTGCTCAGTCAGAGCCATTCATTCTGTGGTGTGTGTCGACAATGATCTGCTCAGTCAGAGCTATTCATTCTGTGTGTGTGTCGACAATGATCTGCTCAGTCAGAGTCAAGAGCCCTCCCAAGGGGATCGGGGTGGGACCGGAAGCTAGACTGGAAGGGAGTGGGGGGGGGGGGGGAGAGTGGAGGGAAGGGGGGGGGGAGAGATGGGCTGCATAGAGATTCATGTGAATATGATGCATGAAACGCCATGCTCAGGTTTATGATGTCCTCCGTGTCGTTGGTCAGAAGAGAATGATTATTTCCATGCGATGGGCTCACAGTCTGTGTGGCGTTTGGTAGGGCTCCTTCTCCCGCTGTCTCCTGCGATTCTCGTCCGCATCTGCAGTATCAGTTTTTGGTGAATGTGTGTGCTCAGTCCCGATCTGCTGGCTTTTCAATGGTGATGCTGTTGAGGCTGTTTTTTGTTTGTTTGGTTGGTTGGTTGGTTGTTTTTTAAGTAACACACCTCCAACCGCTGAGCCACTCGCCAGTGGCTTGTAACATCGTTCTGTACATTTTCGTCTTTCTGTACCGCACCCCACTTCTCACTTCTCTCACCCACCCCCCCCTCCACACTCCACCTCCCCTCCAACAACCATCGCTCCCTCGTCCGCCTCCACACACACACACACACCCTTTCCCTGTAACACACACCCCCCCCCCCCACTTGATGTTTGGCGACATCCCGGAAAAGACTCGTGACTTCGTAACTCCGTTCTCAGAAATGTGTCCTGTTGTTATCACACCCATATTAGCTGTCAGGAGAACAGGCGTCCCTACCTCGCCCCTCCGCCTCGCTCTCTCTCTCTCTCTCTCTCTCTCTCTCTCTCTCTCTCTCTCTCTCTCTCTCTCTCTCTCTCTCTCTCTCTCTCTCTCTCTCTCTCACACATACACACACACACATGCACACACACACACACACACACACACACACACACACACACACACACACACACACACACAAACACACACACACACACACGCGCACGCAAACACACGCACGCATACACACACCACACCACACTTCATGATAAACCTCTCAGTGACAACGATCCTTCATAAACAAGTACTCTATCTGATCATCATAGAGCGCGGATCCTTCCTATTGCCACAGAGCTTACCATTTTGTTTTCTCTGTAAAATCCGGCAGTCGGATCCATGGATCCATATAGCAAGATACAGGCTATAAAAGAAAGAAAAACGAGGAGAGAGAGAGAGAGAGAGAGAGAGAGAGAGAGAGAGAGAGAGAGAGAGAGAGAGAGAGAGAGAGAGAGAGAGAGAGAGAGAGAGAGAGAGTTAAAAAAAAAAAACGGCAAGAAGCGAAAGAGAAAGCGTAAACGGCTCCGTCTCTGACGTTTAGAATCCATTTTGTCTTCGCTGCAAACAAGAGGAATGTTGCAGTCGAGGACCGCAGATCAGATAAGACATATTTCCCAATTGTGAGCGGTCTCTCGCCAACCCTTCCTCCCCCCCCCCCCCCCCCCCCCCCCCCCCACTCCCCCATTACCTTTAGTTCAATGCCATATGTCAGCAAACATAGCAGAATGGTGTGCATGACTTGTGGTACACTCCTTGTGTTTCTACGCCATTGGTAGGTTAGGTAGGG
>CM031608.1:79218316-79235816 GCA_018398815.1 Conus ventricosus
CACAAACGTTATGTCCGGCAGAAAACGCAGACAGTGACAACACGCTGGTTTCGAGAGGAAGCCTTGGTGTTCGACATACCGTGTAATACAGGCTTTAGGCAAGAAAGGGGTTTAAGGACAGATGGTATTGAGGAACAAAAGAGCCTATAGTACACAAAGTACCGGGAGTTCAAGTGTTTGCCCACCGGCTTTGAATTTCAAAGGACAAGAAGTATTGTTTGGTGAGGATTATAGACTGCCGTTGGCGGTGTCTGTGTGTGTGCATTGTGTGAGGGGGCGGGGGTGGGGCCGGGTGGTGTAGGTGTGGGTAAGAGGGTGGGTGGGGGGATGTATGTCTGATGTAGATGGAGAGAGGGAGACGGCAAACATAGGAAAAGACACGAACATAAAAAAAAGAGGGAAATGAGTGCGAGCGCGCGCGCACACACACACACACACGCACGCACGCACGTGCGCACGCACGCACGCACGCACGCACACGCACACGCACACGCGCTCGCACTCACACACACACATACACCCACACACACACACACACACACACACACACACACACACACACACACACACACACACACACACATCACAGCACAGCACACAGCACACACACACACACACACACACACACACAACACACACACACCCCACACATGCGTGTGTAAGTTAGCCGTGCAGGTGACGTTTACAGGCATGCGCCGTAGACAACATCCCTATCAGATACTACCTACGTTCAAACAAGCCCCACCTGCCCACCCACACACAGACGTCAACAAGAGAGAGAGAGAGAGAGACAGAGAGAGAGAGAGAGAGAGAGAAGAGAGAGAGAGAGAGAGAGAGAGAGAGAGAGAGAGAGAGAGAGAGAGAGAGAGAGAGAGATCTTCGAACAGAAATTCAACTCTATCGTCCAACCAAGCTACAGGAGAATGTTGTTCACCCTAACCAGTTTTCGTATCACGTTGACACACACACACACTCTCTCTCTCTCTCCTCTCTCTCTCTCTCTCTCTCTCTCTCTCTCTCTCTCTCTCTCTCTCTCTCTCTCTCTCTGTGTTTTCTTATGCTGCTTTCATAATGGGTAATTCATGTCGTTGTAAGAATGTACGTCTCCTCTCCAAAAGCCATTCTCTTTACTGAAGAAACCATTCACTCATTCATTCATTCATTCATTCACTCATTCATTCATTCATTCATTCATCATTCATTCATTCATTCATTCATTCATCATTCATTCATTCATTCATTCATTCATTCATTCATTCATTCATCTCACTCATCATTCATTCATTCATTCACTCATTCATCATTCATTCATTCACTCATTCATTCATTCACTCATTCATTCATTCATTCATTCACTCATTCATTCATTCATTCATTCATTCATTCACTCATTCATTCATTCATTCATTCACTCATTCATTCAGCCACTTCATTTTACTCATTCCTTCATTCCTTCATTTTCTCCTCCGCACACTTAATACCAGTATGCTGAGGGTTGTTTATGCGAGTGTGTGCGTGCGTGCGTACCTGCGTGTGTGTGTGTGTGTGTGTGTGTGTGTGTGTGTGTGTGTGTGTGTGTGTGTGTGTGTGTGTGTGTGTGTGTGTGTGGTACTTTGTCGGCGATGTTGTTGTTTGTATGTATTATGTGCATACGTGTGTGTGAAAATGTACGTATACGCGTGTGCGCTTGCATACTTACGTGTGTGTCTTTGTGTGTGTGTGTGCGCGCGCGCGCGCGCGCGCGTGTGTGTGTGTGTGTGTGTGTGTGTGTGTTGTGTTGTGGTTTTTACTCGTTGTCTGTATATGGGTGTGAGTGTACGTGCGCGCGTCAGTGCGTATGCCTGTTTGTGTATGTATGTTATGTTTGTGTATATGATGTGCGTATGTATGTTGTATATATTGATGCGTTCTGTTATTGTTGTTGTGTTGGAATATGTTGTGTCTGTATATTTGTGTGTAAAGTGTCGTCTTTGTGTGTGTAGTATGTGTGTGTGTGTGTGTGTGTGTGTGTGTGTGTGTGTGTGTGTGTGTGTGTGTGTGTGTGTGTGTGTGTGTGTGTGTGTGTGTGTGTGTGTGTGTGTGTGCCCGCGCGAGCGCGCGCGCGCGTGTGTGTGTGTGTTTGTGTATGCCGCTGTTTGTGTGTGAGTCTGTCCGTGTGTACGTGCGTGCATGCGTGTATGTGTGTGTGTGTGGCTGTGTGTGGTGGGATTGGGGCACATCGTTTGTGTGTGCCAGTGTCTGTGGGTGGCTTTGTATCCTGTGGGTCTGTGTCCTGTGGCTCTGTGTCCTGTGGCTCTGTGTCCTGTGGCTCTGTGTCCTGTGGCTCTGTGGCTCTGTGTCCTGTGGCTCTGTGGCTCTGTGTCCTGTGGCTCTGTGTCCTGTGGCTTTGTATCCTGTGGCTTTGTGTCCTGTGGCTTTGTGTCCTGTGGCTCTGTGTCCTGTGGCTTTGTGTCCTGTGGCTTTGTATCCTGTGGCTTTGTGTCCTGTGGCTTTGTGTCCTGTGGCTCTGTATCCTGTGGCTTTGTATCCTGTGGCTTTGTGTCCTGTGGCTTTGTGTCCTGTGGCTTTGTGTCCTGTGGCTTTGTATCATGGAAACGGTCTTTGGCCTGACAATGAGTTCTCATTCCAAAAAAAAAAAAAAAAGAAATGTGGTGGATTTTTTTATCTTTTTTTAATAGCGACAACAAAATAATCAGGGAAGCAAGTGTCTTTTAACGCTGTGAATATGGATCGTAGACTCATTGTCCAATCCGGTGGTCCAGACCCGTGAAACAGCGTCATAAAGGGACGCAACCTGTTTCACCCAGGTCAAAAAGTAACAGCAGGCATCATCTTGGAGGTTTAACAAAATAAAAAAAAGAGGAGGTGGGGGGGGGTGACAAAGGGGAGGAACTGGGTTTCCTTTGAGTGTGTGTGTGTGTGTGTGTGTGTGTGTGTGTGTGTGTGTGTGTGTGTGTGTGTGTGTGTAAAAATGATGCGGTCTGGACTTTGTCTTTCGACATGTTTTCTGTATCAGACACCAAATAGTTCACAACGGTGGTTTCATACATTTTCTACATGAAAATATCGCATTCACGCAGTTTTCAACACAGGAGTTACTACATTCATTCAAGCCCTGAACAATAACCCGTGGGACCAGGTGTGTGTGTGTTGGGGAGGGGAGGGGGAAGGCGGGAGAGGAGGGGGGGTATTTGGGGGAAGGGGGTGGGGGTGGAGAGGGATTTGAAATACAGCTGTTCGAAGCACATGACCTGCACTTTAATACCAGTGATCCGCTCTGCTTTGGTAACGCACTGTTGGGAAGTACTGACTCAAAACACTTCAGTACCGGTTGACTGTCATACACAGAAACAGCACCGGTTGACTGTCATATACAGAAACACTTCAGCACCGGTTGACTGTCATATACAGAAACACTTCAGCACCGGTTGACTGTCATATACAGAAACACTTCAGCACCGGTTGACTGTCATATACAGAAACAAACGGCAGCGAAAAGAGGTAGCTTGATTTCAAATGTTTCCCAAAGGTCGACAAGTGAAAATAGGGAAAGTTGTACAAAGGTTTACAAATCAAAACAGTGTGTGTGTGTGTGTGTGTGTGTTGTGTGTGTGTGTGTGTGTGTGTGTTGTGTGTGTGTGTGTGTGTGTGTACTCTTTGAGCTACTCATGTTCAAAGTACGGACGTGAATGAATGAAATAACTGTGGTTTTTTTTTTGTTCTTTTTTTTTTTTTTTTCATTTTCGGAGAGAAAAATAAACCCTTTAGTGTGTGTGTGTGCTTTTTTTGTTGTTGTTGGTTTTTTTTTTGGGGGGGGGAAGAGGGAAGAGAGAAGGGCGGGAGCAGGTGGGGGCTCAGAAGAATGACATTTAGGCATTTACACTGGTAGGCATGCGTGCTGATGAGAATGTCAGAACGTTTTGAATAATAGACATGAAACCGTTAATGTTGGGGTGAATAAAATACTAAGTAAAATGAATTCAAGTCTCACTATGCTTTTAATTTTATTTATCAAACTCAAATTGTAAAGGTTTTTGTTTGGTATTATCAGGACAAGAACACTGAGAGAAAAGACATCTCCGTCCCAACTCATCCAAACTTGAAGATACAATTTTGTTGTTGTTGTTGTTGTTGTTGTAAATGTGCTGCATCTTTGTACATGCAACCATAATGATAATACTAACGAGAATATGTCTGCGCGTGTACGTCCAGAACTTGGCTCGCAGCACTTTGAAAAGTGAAGAATCCTAGCTGATCAAAAACAACTGACTTATAACGATAAATAACGAAAATAAACAACGCACATTGTGCACGTATCTGCTCCCTGTTGTTTGATGAACCTCTGTTTGAGAGCGACGAAGACCCTTTTTTTCATCCGTGTTTGCAAATGTTATATTCGCGAGAGAAAGAAACAGGACTTACAGTTGTCTCTGTGCTGCTTGCTTTTAACACTGTGGAAAGGTGTCTATTGATTCTGTTATCGCTTGAATAGACAGACAGACAGACAGACAAGACAAACGGATAGACGGACGCAGGGAGAAGAGAGAGAGAGAGAGAGAGAGAGAGAGAGAGAGGAGAGAGAGAGAGAGAGAGAGAGAGAGAGAGAGAGAGAAGAGAGAGAGAGAGAGAGAGAGAGAGATGTGTGTGTGTGTGTGTGTGTGTGTGTGTGTGTGTGTGTGTGTGTGTGTTGTGTGTGTGTGTGTGTGTGTGTGTGTGTTCACACAGAGAGAGACAGAGAGAGAATAAAGTGATCCATTTCTCTCCACCAGTGTTATTTCAGCAACAACGTGCTATAGAACGCCAGCAAGAGTTTGAACCAAGGATACAATACACGTGCTGTGGGTGCTGTGTTTTTTCGTCTGTCTGTCTGTCAGTCTGTCTATCCGTCTGTCTGTCTGCATCTCTCTCTCTCTCTCTCTCTCTCTCTCTCTCTCTCTCTCTCTCTCTCTCTCTCTCTCTCTCTCTCTCTCTCTCTCTCTCCGTTACACCAGCGGTCGGTTTGAGTTGCCTCTTAGGTAAACAGTATGATGGCCATCAAAGGAATTGAATTGCTGACACTCTTTCAAATAAAAAAAACAAATAGAGAGAGAGAGAGAGAGAGAGAGAGAGAGAGAGAGAGAGAGAGAGAGAGAGAGAGAGAGAGAGAGAGAGAGAGAGAGGGGAGGGGATAAATGTTTGAACAGGAGATTAGTTTTAGTTTGATGAAGGGATTCCGTGCCATCATCCCTGTCACTGAAATCAAAACAAACAAACAAACAAAAACAAAAAAGGAGGTGGGGAGAGGGGGGGGGGAGTGGCAGAATCCTTGACGGTGTCGAGGGATTGCTGGTAACCTCCCTTGATTAGAATGACGACACAGGCGTGGTTAGTATATTTATTTGTTTGTTTTGTTGTTGTTTTTTAGGATGGGTGTTTGAGACGTTGAGTGTGGGGAGAAGGAGGTGATAAACATTGAGAGGGAGGAGTTGCGCCCCCTGCGTGCTTTATTATCCGGGGCAAAACTGACACGAAGATGTTTTATTCATGAAGCCCTTTGTTTTTTTTTCCAAAAGTAAGTTAATTGAAAACATACGTACAAAATAAAATTGGCACACACAACCACACACGTATACGCACGCACACGCACACACACACACACACACACACACACACACACACACACACCATCGCACAGTTATACTTACTCTTGCACATACGAAGTCACGTGCGCACGCTCACACACACTACCTTATGAAGTCACAATGATGTCCCGGATTTGTTGTTGTTGTTGTTGTTGTTTTTCGCCGGTGAATTATTCATTACCTTATTACCTTCACCAAAGACGAAATGACATTCATATAAGGAACATCAGAGAAATGACGTTGCGTACAAGCAACCTATGAGAAGTGCCTTTCAGAGGCATTCGCCCTACCTCATGAAAACAGGAATAAAAGACGAGTGACTTAACTGGATTTCCCCCTCATCTCACACAAGGAACTGACCAGATTCCTGCATCTAATACAAGGAAAATAGGACCACTGACTTCATATTCCTTCTTCTTATACAAGGAACATGAGAGATGACTTCAAATTCCTTTATCTCATACAAGGAGCATGAGAGATGACTTCATATTCCTTTGTCTCTTGCAAGGAACATGAGAGATGACTTCAGATTCCTGTATCTCATAAAGGAACATGAGGTATGACTTCATATTCCTTTGTCTCATACAAGGAGCATGAGAGATGACTTCATATTCCTTTGTCTCTTGCAAGGAACATGAGAGATGACTTCATATTCCTTTATCTCATACAAGGGGCATGAGATATGACTTCATATTCCTTTGTCTCTTGCAAAGAACATGAGAGATGACTTCAGATTCCTTTATCTCATAAAAGGAACATGCGAAAAATCACTTCAGATTCTTTCGTTCCATACGAGAAACATGGGAGAAATTACTTCAGATTCCTTTATCTCATACAAGGAACATGCGAGAAATAATTCCAGATTCCTTTATCTCATACAAGGAACATGCGAGAAATGACTTCAGATTCTTTCATCTCATACAAGGAATATTTTTTTTTAATGTCGTCAGAGGAATTGCTAAGGTCTCACACAAGGGGCATAACTCTGCCACACACCGCGTCAAACAGACGCTAGCAGACACGGAGGTTCCCAGACTGTTCTGAAACGTTCAACTCTTTGTCTGGTTCGTCCACGCGCTTCGCGGCATGACTCTCGGTCCAAGACCATTCTGTGAGGTCCAGTGTAGGGCGGACATCCCCCAGACAGACCGACAACACCCTGGATGGTCAGCACCAAGGGCTGGTCTGGTTCAGCGTCTGTGGCCCGCCACGCTTGACTGAAGAGAGAGAGAGAGAGAGAGAGAGAGAGAGAGAGAGAGAGAGAGAGAGAGAGAGGGAGAGAGAGAGAGGGGGGAGATAAAGAGAGAGAGAGAGAGAGAGAGAGAGAGAGAGAGAGAGAGAGAGAGAGAGAGAAGAGAGAGAGAGAGAGAGAGAGAGATCAGAATGCTCAGTTGTTCATCATGACGCCCATACAACTTATTTTCGTACGACAGTTTTAAACAAATCTGTGAAAGACTTTGAAAGTGACAGAGTAGGCAAGAACGAAGGTCATGGGTTATCTTTTGAAAGTGTTGCATTAGGCAATGAAGAGAAGAGGCAAATCATGAGTCAAGCTTCCCAGATTGTTAGCGACGAAATAAAGCCTTTAACCACCAAGGTAAGGTGGAGTTGCTTGCAGCCCAGCCAGTCACCGCGTTGAAGTCAGCCCACAAGTCATTCATTCACACAACTCTTTAAAACACACCTTCTAAAAAAAAATACACCCGAAATTTTGTTTAAAATCTTTCCAATGTGAAATCTCAGATCAGATGAAAAATGTTAGTCTCCCTCAGAAATTCAAAGATCACATCAGGTGGAACATCCCTGAACAAGGTTTTCATGGAGTCTGCTGTTAAATGTTTATGTCTCACATCATGCCAGTCCCAACACTCTAAAAGAATAAATGTTTCATTGCGAGTGGCACATGACATGGAATGCACCACGGAGCTTCTTGACTCTTTAAAAAGTACGAGCGAGTTAAAAACGAATGGCCGGTGTGCCGCCGGCATAAAACCGTTTCTTCTTTGCGACCACCAGAGGTAGATGAGAGGAACTCTCTTAGGTTTGGGCGGATCTGGAAAGGTTTGTTATCCGTCTGTGTATTCCAGTCCTCCTGCCAGAGGTCTCTGACATAATCATCAATACTTGGACTGATCAGTCGTCATTCCCCAATGCCGATTTTTTCAACCAATTAGGGTTAAACTAGACAGTTTACACTAAAACAGGTCAAGGAGGACGGATGACGACACGGAATACAATCAGTCTCTCTCTCTCTCTCTCTCTCTCTCTCTCTCTCTCTCTCTCTCTCTCTCTCTCTCTCTCTCTCTCTCTCTCGAGCATCTCACACTTGAAGCCCGCAAGAGAAGCATGTATGTTCCAAACTCTTGACTTGATCCCGTTGGGAACTCCTATATTACTGTGCGGAGCTAGCACACACACACACATACACACACACACACACACACACACACACACACACACACACACACACACACACACACACACACACTCACACACACACACACACACACACACACACACACACACACACACACACACACACACACACACATGATGATACTGGTAGTTCAGTGGAATGATTAGATATAAGACCTGAAGGGTGGGACTTGTGACAATGAAGAGAGAGTATTGAGGTGGGGGGAGAGAGACACAGAGAGAGGGAGAGAGAGAGAGAGAGAGAGAGAGAAAGGGAGAGACAGAGAGAGGGAGAGCGAGAGAGAAAGAGAGAGAGAGGGGAGGGGGTAATGTTGCCGAACGAAGCGATATCAGGAGTTAAAGCTGCTAATGCAGCAGACCCATCACACATTCAAGGGAGCAAAGCGATGTGAGGATTTAAAGCTGCTAAAGCAGACCCATCACACTTTCAAGGGAGCAAAGCGATGTGAGGATTTAAAGCTGCTAAAGCAGACCCATCACACATTCAAGGGAGCAAAGCCATGTGAGGATTTAAAGCTGCTAAAGCAGACCCATCACACACTCAAGGGAGCAAAGCGATGTGAGGATTTAAAGCTGCTAAAGCAGACCCATCACACTTTCAAGGGAGCAAAGCGATGAGAGGATTTAAAGCTGCTAAAGCAGACCCATCACACATTCAAGGGAGCAAAGCGATGTCGGGATTCAAAGCGGATCTAGATAAAGCGAGACCCATGACACATTCAAGAACGACAACTCCCACTGTCACAACAAGTCGATGTGTGCGAAAGAGAGAGATAAGAGGACAGCATCAAAGAAAAGGGGAAAGAAAACGTGGAAGAGGCGGGGTGGGGGGGGGGGGGCGGGGTGGGGGGGGGCGACAATTTGGGTAGGGTGGGGGTGGGGGTTAAACAGCTTGTAGAGTTGACAGGTGTGCACAGAGCAGACTCGGCTGACCGGGCCCCATTTACCGTAGGAAAGAGGACACAATCTCCCCAGTGATTTACTGCGTGGCAAAGCCGCCACCAACCAAAGGCCTTCCTGGTCCCTGGGGCCCTGTTGGGGATGGTGGCACGTGCACTAATGGGAGCCCGACACGGGCGCTGACATTTGGCAGGAGGCGACCTCTGAGACACCCTCCTCTGGAGCTCTGGAGCTGACGGATGGTGTTCAGGGGAAGGGAGACAATCGATTGGTGGAGAACAGCCGCAGACACAGACACAGACTAGACACAAAGCTCTTTTTTTTCCCCACAGATTACAGGTTTATCTGCGTATGGAAGTTTTTGTGTTCACCTGCGTCAGTATGATTATGTCAGTTCGCTTGTTAACGAGACTTTGCAAAATTTATTGCACCTGTTTTTAATCAGACTTCGAGAAAAGCTGCAATTTGGCCCAAAGGACGAAAACACATACAACGTTGGTGCTGATCTGTGGTTCGGATCTGGATCATAAAGCGAATCCAGAATCGGTTGAGCAAACTTTTAACAAAATTAATTGTCCCGTGAATATGAAAATTGTAAAGTAACTGTACACCAGTGGATACTTGTCTATAAAGCAGTATATTTTAATAAAATATTACACTTTTAACGATATGAAACGTCGCCTTTTTTCTTTTTTTCTTCTTTTTTTTGGGGGGGGGGAGGGGAGGGAGGGGGCTGATACATGTTTTAAAGCTCATGGGGAGTTACTCTTTCAGTCCACGTCTGCAGTTAGTTCGCCTGGCGAATATTTTTTGTTTCCGCTCATGAACCGATATGTTTATAAAAGTAATAGGAATTCAACAGAAAAAGCTTGCCCGCCTGACTTACCTTTTTTCTCCTATGTTACAGTGAACGCACTGTTTTCTTTCATTGTCTCTCAGCGTAGTGCAGATGAGGTCAAAGGGCAAGCCCCAAATCCATCTGATCTCGTCCAGAGGTCAGCTAACTGCTTTGTGCTTTTCTAGACTAGTAACATATGTTAAGGAAATGAAACTTTTTATACCGTCCCCAAAACCTCCGCTGTAAGGATTTGTGCCATGTTCCTGTACTGTATTATGTGGAATCGTCAACAGTTTCTCCTGCTGGCTGAAAATATGCATTTTTTTTCATAGGTCAGTATGCTGACTTCTAACGTTCTTGCCTGTCTCAGCATGGACACATACCCATCAACTATCTATCTGTCACATACCTCTGCACATCTGAAAGCATGATCATCGTCCGGTGACCTGACTATCTTAGAAAGGCAGTTGTCCGGTGATCTGACTATCTTAAAAAGGCAGTTGTCTCGTGACCCGACTGTCGTAGAAAGGCAGTTGTCCGGTGACCTATCTTAGACAGGCAGTTGTCCGGTGATCTGACTATCGTAGAAAGGCAGTTGTCCGGTGATCTGACTATCTTAGAAAGGCAGTTGTCCGGTGACCTGACTGTCGTAGAAAGGCAGTTGTCCGGTGACCTGACAGCACACTGCTGCACAAGAAGAGGGAACGAAGGTGTGGCGCGCGTTTCAAAATACGAATATGTCTAAACATGGAATCCATTTTGGCGGTTTGACAGTTCCAATATGGCTCCTTGCGATCGGCTTGGCTAGAAACAACAACTGACTTTGACAATTCCCCACTTACACTGAAAAGAGCAAAAGACCGCACGTCAAGACAGGCTGTTTGCAATCCAGTCGACCACAGTGGATTATAAAGCCTGCAAGGAAGAGAGGGAGGGTGATAAAAAGGGCGGACATCGAGGGGACGAGATGATGTGAAGAAAAATGAACCTGGCAGAACCGTCCGAATGTTCTCCACATGATTTACAAACCCGCCTTCTCTGGGGCGCCGTGTTCCACACAGCTGGACGTCAAGACTGAACGTGATTTTAGTCGGTGATTTTCATTCTAACAAAGAAAAAGGTTGGAGTTCCTACCGTCCGTGAATTTCACTTATTGAAAATGAAAACCTCTCGATGCTACAGTGAAAACCACTAGAGAAAATGAATGATGTCATAGAAACTATCCACTGGTCCTGTGTAATGATGAGTCCAAGAGTGAGTGACCAGGTCCAAAAAAAATTACAAAAGAAAAAAATAAGATAGAGCAGATTCACTTTTGACACGCTCATGTCTAGCAAAGAGCAGACGCAGCCAACAGTGTCGTACCTCTGTTAGACTTGCACGGTCCCACCCTTTTTTTTTTTTTTTTTGAGACAGGAGACGCTTCGCAGACGTGACCCTCGCTGAGCCAATGAACGATGGGGGATTCCCACAGGTTTTACCGTGTGCAGAAATATTCAGTCAGCGAAACGCTTGTCCCGGATCCCTGGTGTACGTTTAGTTAGGCTAGGAGGTTGACTGATCGGAAAAGACACAGGCACAGGCATGTGACAGGGCGGCCCCTCAGATCTTGCTCTGTTTCCCACACGTCCAGTTTGCACTCAGTTCTTGTCTACACGTCGTAAGAAGCGGAGACCAGTGGCGATACAGAAGACGGGAGAGTCCACAGGCGTTGCTGATTTGACCCTATGCAGCACATGAACGACGAACAGAACGCCCGCTAAGATTTTCCCCTGTGGTGAAGCCGCCAGTGGTGAGAGGCCTTCTCCTTGACGCCTGATGCATATTTAGTGACAGCACGTGACCTCTGACTGCTCTCAGGAGAAGCTGGCTAACGGAAGAAGTTCTGGCAGAACGGGAATCGAGGCAATGAGCACTGTCAGACCACTAACATTCAAACAGAAAATAGAACACACGGTGGCCTTTCATTCTGTTCCAAGTGTCGGGTAAGGCAGTTCGTATGAGCAGTGCCACAGATAAATACCGAAATTTCACGTACTGATCAGTTTTGACTTTATCAAAGCCCAGTCGACCATTTTGTGGTTATTGGCTACACTCCAAAAATTAATGCGCCGAGGCCCTGCTCAATAAGGTGTCGAGTATTTATAGACAGGCACACTGAGATTGTTTGGGGAACTTTTCTTGTGGCTGAAAGTTGATTCTCCTTTTCTTTCATATGCCAGGTGGTTTCAAGCAGAAAGATTACAATGAAAGGAATGGAAAGATTATAATGAAAGGGATGGAAAGATTATAATGAAAGTAATGGAAAGAATATAATGAAAGGGATGGAAAGATTATGATGAAAGGAATGGAAAGATTACAATGAAAGGAATGGAAAGATTACAATGAAAGGAATGGAAAGATTACAATGAAAGGAATGGAAAGATTATAATGAAAGGAATGGAAAGATTATGATGAAAGGAATGGAAAGATTATGATGAAAGGAATGGAAAGATTATGATGAAAGGAATGGAAAGATTATGATGAAAGGAATGGAAAGATTATGATGAAAGGAATGGAAAGATTACAATGAAAGGAATGGAAAGATTATGATGAAAGGAATGGAACTATTCTGAGGAGACCTAGCGCAAAGATAGGGTCACGGGTGAGTTCGAAGGCCTGACATGTGACGTCAGGTAAAGAGGAGCTCATGCAAGTCTAGATCGGAAATGATGTCATCGGCAGAAACCCTTAAATATAACTGAGAAGATCATGATGTGTTCATATGATCTGTTATCAGTTTGACATCAGTTCATGGCTTAAATTTATGCTATGCCTCAAAACGCTGACATGGATTATAGTGATTTGGTGCAAAAAAACTAATTTGGCGTGTGAGCTGTTGACGATGCACATAAGTTGCATAGTTCATCATGTGAGTGCTTTCTGTTCCAAGCGGAGCCGTAACTCTGTTACCCAGTGTGAGTTCATACGTCATCTTCATGCATGTTTTGGTGTGTGCGTTTTTCTCCCATACCACCTTTCTGAAGCATGTTTTTTTGGCCATGAAATGCAATCAAGATCCCCAAAACATACCCTGCGCACTCTGAAACGCTTGTTCTTCGCACAAGATACAGTTCTGCGTTACAAGGTGTGTGTGTGTGTGTGTGTGTGTGTGTGTGTGTGTGTGTGTGTGTGTGTGTGTGTGTGTGTGTGTGTGTGTGTTAACTAATGTCAATTTTCTTCCATGATGTACTAACACACTGCTGGGTGTCATTATCGTAGCTACACATTGACCCTTCAAAACTACCCGGGAGACCTGATGAAGAGCCACACGACTGACTGTCTTCTTGTTCCTCTGTGCCCAGGCAGTCCCCGTTGGGGGTGGGGGGGGGGAGAAGAAAGAGATACACCCACACATGCCGGTGGGACCCATAGAAGTACTGTCCTCGCTTGGTGATGGCGTCTTTCGCCGCTGGGCTCCGCCGTCATGAAATATGGGCTGGTGCACCCTTGGGGGGGGGGGGGGGGCGCATCCATGAAGGTTTTGTCTTGTCGCGTCTGGTTGTCCACACACACTAGCATCTGCCAGAGATGAGTTCGGTCGATCCCTTGACGCCGTAATGGAATGCCCTGTGCATGTCTGCACCCTATGTGAATGCAGCGCAGGCTTCCAAGGATGTTGCAGGATCGCTTCCGCCTGACTGGTTGGGCAGTTGAGGACAGCGCTTCTCTGTGTCCGACTGGCACTTCGGGTGTATCTCTTTCTTCCCTTTCGGAAGTTCTGTGCTTGTAACTGCTTCTTTTGTGTAGTCCTCTTGGACTACGTCTATTTTTATTTCTGTCGCTATTATTATGATTTTCGTCCTTGTTTACTGTCGTACACTGTTTTTCGTGTCTTTGTGGGTCATTCTCTTGTAAGTGTTCTGGAAATGTTTTAACAGTTTTCTGCTCACAATTGATGATGTGACAGATTTATCTTTATTGTAGTCTGGCACTGATGTGATGAAAATTGTACACACTGTCCAGAGTGGACACTAGCTGCTTTATTACAGTGTCCATTTGCCAGAAGGGACTTTTCTGTGTATTTTGTGTTACATACCTGCTTTATTACAGTGTCCATTTGCCAGTAGGGACTTTTCTGTGTATTTTGTGTTACATGCTGTTTTGTTTCGCTATTTTGGCCGTTGGAGCACACCTTAGTCTCATCTGCCTCAAGGGCGTCAGAACTTTAGATACCAGTGATTAACACTTTTCTGTCGTTTGTTGGTCTTTGTTGTTCGTTGTTTTTTTTTTTTAGATGTAATCAAATTTCCCCCTAAATATTGACACCCCGCAGAGGCCCTGTGTGATTGGCTAGGCTGTGATGATGTGAGAATGAAGTGCCCAGGTAAACAAACAAACAAAAATCAGTCCGTATCAGTGGATCCATCTCTGACACTGGTGCTCAAGTTCTCAGACCCAAACTGCAGATGTTTGCTTTCCCCCACATCCAAACTGCAGATGTTTGCTTTCCCCCAGACCCAAACTGCAGATGTTTGCTTTCCCCCACATCCAAACTGCAGATGTTTGCTTTTCCCACATCCAAACTGCAGATGTTTGCTTTCCCCCACATCCAAACTGCAGATGTTTGCTTTCCCCCAGACCCAAACTGCAGATGTTTGCTTTCCCCCACATCCAAACTGCAGATGTTTGCTTTCCCCCACATCCAAACTGCAGATGTTTGCTTTCCCCCAGACCCAAACTGCAGATGTTTGCTTTCCCCCAGACCCAAACTGCAGATGTTTGCTTTCCCCCAGACCCAAACTGCAGATGTTTGCTTTCCCCCACATCCAAACTGCAGATGTTTCCTCCCCCCACATCCAAACTGCAGATGTTTGCTTTCCCCCACATCCAAACTGTAGATGTTTGCTTTCCCCCACATCCAAACTGTAGATGTTTGCTTTCCCCCACATCCAAACTGCAGATGTTTGCTTTCCCCCAGACCCAAACTGCAGATGTTTGCTTTCCCTCACATCCAAACTGCAGATGTTTGCTTTTCCCACATCCAAACTGCAGATGTTTGCTTTCCCCCACATCCAAACTGAGGATGTTTGCTTTCCCCCACATCCAAACTGCAGATGTTTGCTTTCCCCCACATCCAAACTGCAGATGTTTGCTTTCCCCAGACCCAAACTGCAGATGTTTGCTTTTCCCCACATCCAAACTGCAGATGTTTGCTTTCCCCTACATCCAAACTGCAGATGTTTGCTTTCCCCCACATCCAAACTGCAGATGTTTGCTTTCCCCCACATCCAAACTGCAGATGTTTGCTTTCCCCCAGTCCCAAACTGCAGATGTTTGCTTTCCTGTCCTTCTTGCATGTAAGTTTCTTTCCCATGCACTGACAGTCCCCGGGAAAGAGGCCTTGTGTGATCGGCTTGGCTATCAACACGAAAGAGTTAAGTACCCCAGGTAGACAAAACAAGCGAAGCCCAACCCCCACGTGAATGCATCCATCTTTCACAGCGTCGCCCTCATTCTCTGAACCAAACTGCAGCTGTTTCTGTCAGTCTTGGTCAATGCCAGGATCGTGATCCCCAACTGCAGCTGTTTCTGTCAGTCTTGGTCAATGCCAGGATCGTGATCCCCAACTGCAGCTGTTTCTGTCAGTCTTGGTCAATGCCAGGATCGTGATCCCCAACTGCAGCTGTTTCTGTCAGTCTTGGTCAATGCCAGGATCGTGATCCCCAACTGCAGCTGTTTCTGTCAGTCTTGGTCAATGCCAGGATCGTGATCCCAACTGCAGCTGTTTCTGTCAGTCTTGGTCAATGCCAGGATCGTGATCCCCAACTGCAGCTGTTTCTGTCAGTCTTGGTCAATGCCAGGATCGTGATCCCCAACTGCAGCTGTTTCTGTCAGTCTTGGTCAATGCCAGGATCGTGATCCCCAACTGCAGCTGTTTCTGTCAGTCTTGGTCAATGCCAGGATCGTGATCCCCAACTGCAGCTGTTTCTGTCAGTCTTGGTCAATGCCAGGATCGTGATCCCCAACTGCAGCTGTTTCTGTCAGTCTTGGTTAGTGCCAGGATCGTGATCCCCAACTGCAGCTGTTTCTGTCAGTCTTGGTCAATGCCAGGATCGTGATCCCCAACTGCAGCTGTTTCTGTCAGTCTTGGTTAGTGCCAGGATCGTGATCCCCAACTGCAGCTGTTTCTGTCAGTCTTGGTCAATGCCAGGATCGTGATCCCCAACTGCAGCTGTTTCTGTCAGTCTTGGTCAATGCCAGGATCGTGATCCCCAACTGCAGCTGTTTCTGTCAGTTTTGGTCAATGCCAGGATCGTGATCCCCAACTGCAGCTGTTTCTGTCAGTCTTGGTCAATGCCAGGATCGTGATCCCCAACTGCAGCTGTTTCTGTCAGTCTTAGTCAATGCCAGGATCGTGATCCCCAACTGCAGCTGTTTCTGTCAGTCTTGGTCAATGCCAGGATCGTGATCCCCAACTGCAGCTGTTTCTGTCAGTCTTGGTCAATGCCAGGATCGTGATCCCCAACTGCAGCTGTTTCTGTCAGTCTTGGTTAGTGCCAGGATCGTGATCCCCAACTGCAGCTGTTTCTGTCAGTCTTAGTCAATGCCAGGATCGTGATCCCCAACTGCAGCTGTTTCTGTCAGTCTTGGTCAATGCCAGGATCGTGATCCCCAACTGCAGCTGTTTCTGTCAGTCTTGGTCAATGCCAGGATCGTGATCCCAACTGCAGCTGTTTCTGTCAGTCCTGGTCAATGCCAGGATCGTGATCCCCAACTGCAGCTGTTTCTGTCAGTCTTGGTCAATGCCAGGATCGTGATCCCCAACTGCAGCTGTTTCTGTCAGTCTTGGTCAATGCCAGGATTGTGATTAAAGGAGGCAGAGAGCACCGCCCTGTCATGATGTCCCTCTCTGAAATGGAACACACACACACACACACACACACACACACACACACACACACACACACACACACACACACACACACACACACACACACACACACACCATGGCAGTATCTTCACCATCCTCATCCTCGTTCACCGTCATACATCAATCAGGCAGGACCCACCAGTTCTCTGCTACCCGCGCTATGCCAGCATGCACAGCCTGAGGTTTGATTACACTCCATTTTGGAAACTTAAAGAGGTCCACTTATTTCATCCTTTTCTGGTGCAGTTGCCAAGAGAGAAAAACTGTGGCCCGGGCTGCTTTGCATTAAAAGCAGTGCAGACAGAAAAAAATGTGAACATCCAGAATTCCAATTCCGTGACATCACACATTCGATTTTCTCTAGGAAAACTACAGAAGCAAAACTAGCGGCGAAACGCGGTTCCAACTGAAAATGATCAGAGTTGTCGAAGCATTTGGACCACACTCTCTGTTTCGAGTTATCTCTTAAGTCGGCTGTTGCAGCGGCTATCTTGTTCCGTGTTGTCTCGTAACTCGTCCGGGATGACTTCAACCAAATGTCGAAAAACAGTCTTCGTTGGAAGGTAGATCTGGTACACCCATGGACAAAACAAATTCCAGAAAGGCAAGAATTTAAAGAGAAGAAGTCGTCATGAAGGTCACTATACGGACAAAGAGAGACGTGTGACCGAAAGACACGTGTGAAAGAGAGCGAGAGTATGATTCCCAGAGTGCAGCAAGTGTCAGAATACACCGCCATTCCTTTTCTCTGGAAGCGACCTTTCTAACCCACCCATCCAATTTTTTTCTTTT
>CM031608.1:79248316-79253316 GCA_018398815.1 Conus ventricosus
AAGTATGAAAAATGGGTTTGGCTTTTGTGGGGAAATTCAGGGGGTTGGGGGGAAAAACTTTTGGGCCCTTTTTCCGCGGGAAATTTTGTCAGAGATTAATAGATTGTCCCATGGCCAAAAAAGGCATTTCCCTTTTGGAAAGTGGGGATATGAAATCTATCGTATGTTAAAAAAACCGGCATAGATTTCCATTTTAAAATTTTTCCCATAAAATTAGACAAACATTTGAGATACATCTTTAAAAAAAAAAAATTTAGATTTGGGGACACCGGGAAAAAAGTTGTTTATTTTAAAAACGTTTTTAGAGAAAAATCAGTGATGAACATTTTCCCTTGCCCATTTGTCACGAGGGTTTTGATAATGAAGTTTTATTTTGTATTTTTGTGCCAAAAAATTTATTTTATTAGGCCCATGAAAAATTTCCAGAAAAATAATATTGAAAACCAATTTTTTTCAATTTAATTTTGCTAATGAAATTTTAAAAAAAGAAAAAACTTTTAAAAACGTTTTTTCTCTTTTTTTTGCAAAAACATTTATTATTCAAAATTTTCTTCCAAAAATAGGTTCTTTTTTTTTCGTTAAATTTTAATATTTGTTTAACATGGGGTTTAAAACATTTGTTTTTTTGTGTTTTAAAAAAAATAAGCGTGAAAAATTGATCATGCAGGGTTAAAACTTGTAAAAAATGTGAAAAAAAGGGTTTTGAACCCGTTTTTTGTTTGTTTTAAAATTTTAGCATTGATATTTGAATATTATCCAATTTTTGTACCCCCTTCTGAGGGGCTAAGGGTTTAAAAAAAAAAGATCTGAATCTGAATCGAATCTGAATCTCTCTCTCTCCCCTCTCCCCCTTTTTTATTCTCTCTCTCTCCTCTCCCTCTCTCTCTCCCTCTTCTCTCTCTCTCCCCCCCTCCCCCCCCCCCCTCTCTCTTTGTTTCCCTCCCCTTTTTCTCCCTCCCTGCCTCCCCTCCCCCCCCCAAACACCCCTCCCCTCTCCTCTTTCTCCTCCTTTTCTCTCTCTCTCTCTCTCTCTCCCCTTTTTTTTCCCCCTTTGTTTTTTTCCCCACCCCTTCGCCCCCCCCCCCCCCCCCCCCCCCCCCAAACCCCCGTCGTACAAGACCCCCCTTGGCTTCTTTTTTTTTTTTTTCTTTTCTCCTCGGCCCCCTTTTTCCCCTTGGGGGGGCAGGAAAGGTTTTGTCCCTCAAAATTTTCAGCTCCCGTTCAACACTGTTTCAAACCCGGAGGGGGGGTGAGGTCTGTCCTCAAATTTCAGCTCCTGTTCAACACTGGGTTTTACCCGGGGGGGAAATAGGGCTGTCTCAAGATAAAAAGCTCCTGTTCAACACTTTTTTCACCTAGGGGAGTCAGGTCTGTCCCAAGATAACAGCCCCCTTTTCAACACGTTTCACCCTGGGGGGGGGAGGGGCAGGGCTGCCTCAAGGGTAACAGCCCTGTGTCAACATGTTTCACCGGAAGGGGGAATCAGGGCTGTCCCCCAAAATAAGCTCCGTGTTTAAAAACTGTTTGACCTGAGGGGGAGTGTGGGCTGCCTCAAGATAAAAAGCTCCTTGGGTTTAAAAACCCTTTTCCGCCGGGGGTCCCCGGTTTGCACCCCCGGGGCATTGCCGTGCTGGAAAGGAAAAAAGGGCCCTAGAGAAATGGACCGGGGGGGTGTTTTGGGGAGGTGTGTGAGGGGGGTGGGGGGGGAGGGGGTAGGGCTTTTGCAAGCGTCCCTTGACAGACAAAACGATCCCGGAAATTTGCTTGGGCCGGGGGGTCGTGCCTTTTGTCAATCTATCTTTCTTGGCCCAGCTTGAAAAGGGTTGGCTTTCGTAAGGGGGGGGGTCCGGAAATAAGATCTGTATCATTGTGTTTGCCCCGTGCAAAAAGGCCCGGGTTTTTTTCTGAGCCCCCTGAGGGGGGTTTTTTTTGGGGGGGAAAGGTTAAGGGGAAAAAAATGCCCAGGCAAAACCCAAACCCAGGTTCCCCGCAGTCCCATACGGTGTTGTTGTGGGTTTGTGGGGTTTGTGTGTGTTGTGTGTGTGTGTTGTTGTTTGGGGGTTTTTCGGGGCTCGTGCTGCTGCGTGCGTGCGTTTTCTTCTGCGTGCGTGCGTGCTTTTCCCTCGCGCCCCGTGTGCGTGTCGTTTGTTTGGTTTTTGTGCCCCCACACCGCATCCAACCCCATTCTTAGGATGGCCCGGGCCCGTCTTGTCTCTCTCTTGTCGTCTGTCTGTCTGTCTCTTTTCCTTTTCTCTCTCTCTCTCTCTCTCTCTTCCCCTTTTCTCTTTTCTTCTCCCCCTCTCTCTCTCTCTCTCTGTTTTTCTCACTTCTGTTTGCTGTCTCTCTCTGTCTGCCCGTCTGTCACACCCCACAAAACCCACAACAACACACACACACCCCCACACACACACAACACACAACACAAAACACACAAAAACACACACCACACACCACACAAACACCCCACACACCCCACACAAGGACAAAGCACGCACTTACACACACACACACACACACACACCCCACACAAACCCACACAAACCCCACACACACACACACACACCACAACGCACGCACGCCGCACCCCACGCACCACGCACGCACGCACGCACGCGCACGCAGCAGGGACGCACGCACCAACCCCACGCCGCTTCCCCGCGCGAGAAAAGAGAATGAAAAGAGAGAGAAAAAGGGGGAGGTGGAAAAAATTTTCAAACTGGGCTATAATTTTACTGAAAAAGAAGGAAAAATTATTTCCCAAAAAAATTGCAAAAAATTTTAAGGGTTATACGATTATAAATAAAGTTTTTTCAGCCTGATTTGGTATTTTAAAATTTTATTCGGTTTTCTATAATTCCCCCCCCCCCCCCCCCCCTGTTCCCACCCCCCCTTTTTTTTTTTTTTTTGGTTTTTTAATCTGCTTGGGGCCCTTTTTTCAATAGTTTCTGAGCAAAAAGTGTTTGGGGGAGTAGTGAAGGGGTTTGCCACCTAACCCGTTTTAATTTTAAAAAACCCGTCGGAAATGGGTTGATTGTCCAGTGGGCAACAAAGAAAAGTCTTCCATTTGGGGCTTTAAACCTCCAGTGAGGGTATGACGATCCCCCCTTTCCCTCATATAGGTTCATGTACCTTATTCTTCTTTTTCATACTACAGATTGTCCGTCAATGTTTGTGGTTTGTGTGTGTGGTTTTGGTTGTGTGTGTGGTGTGTGTGTGTGTGTGTGGGGTGTGTGTGGTGGGGTTGTGTGTGTGTGTGTGTTTGTTTGGGGTTTTGGTTTTGTGTGGGGTGGTAATTTTGGTGTGTGTGTTTTGGGGTGTGTGTGTGTTTGTGTGTGTGTTGTGTTTTGAGTGTGTGTGTGTTTTTTGTGTGTGTGTGTGTCTGTCTGGGCTTCTGTGTGTGGGGTGTGTGTTGTGTGCTGTTGGCTGTGTGTCTGTCTGTCCCGCTGTCTGTCTTTGTTGTCCCGTCGTGTGGGGTGCATGTTTTGCGTGGTGGGCGTGCATGCGTGCGTGGGGTGCGGTGTTTTGTTGTGTTGGTTGGGGGTGTGTGGGTGTGTGTGTGTGTGGGGGGTGTGTGTGTGGTGGTGGGTGTGTTTTTTGATAAAAAAAAAGAAAGAAGAGAGAGAGGGGAAAGAGGGGGAGGGGAAAAGGGGGAGAGAGAGGGGGAAGAGAGAGAAGAGGGGAAAAGGGGAGAGAGGGGAAATTAAAAGAAAAATATAACAAAAAAAATAATTTATTAGAAAATTTTGAAAAAACCTCTTCGTACGGGCCTTTTTTTTTTGGTGTCCCTTAAGTTTTCTTTTTTTTTTTGGGGGGGGGGGTTTTTTGTTTTTTTTTTGGGGTGGGGTGGTAGTGGGGTGGTTGGTGGGGTTTATTTTTTTTTTATCTGTTTTTCGTTATTCCCCGTTTTCGTTTTTGGTCTCCTATCTCTGTTTTGCTTTCTTTTAAAACGAGGGAAGCTTTTGAAAGTTCCATAACCTTGGGTTTTCCCCCTCTTTACCCCATTTCCTCCACCTCCCCCTTCCCCCCACCTCTCTCTCTCTCTCTCTCCTCCCCTCTTCTCCCCTCTCTCTCTCTCTCTCTCTCTCTCTCTCTTTTTTCTTTCTCTTTTTTTTTCTCTTTCTTCTCTGCTGTCCCGTCTGTCTCTCCTCTCTTTTCTTTTTTCTCTCTCTGTTCTCTGGGCCCCTGTCTTGTCTCTGTTTTCTCTCCCCTCTCTTCCCCTTTTCTCTTTTCTCTCTCTCTCTCTCTCTCTCTCTTCAAAAACCCCCCTCTTCTCTCTCTCTCCCCTTTCCCCCCTCAAGCACCCCCCCTTAAAATCCTCCCCACTTCCTTTTCCCTCCTCCCCTATCCGAGGGTATTCAGGGGGGAAAGCAGGAAGGAAAGGTTTTACGGAAAAGGAAACCCCCCTTTTAAAAATTTACCCCCCGCCGGGAAAAATTTTTGGGGTTTTGGGTTTTTGTATGTAAAAAAGCCTCTCTTTCCCCCCTTACGTGCAACATTGGGGTTGGGAAAAAATTTAGATTGGATCGAAACCTCCCGTCTTTTTTCCCTTCCCCTTTTCCCCCCTCTCCCTCCTCCTCCCCCTCCCCCCCCCCCCCCCCCCCCCCCCCCCCCCCCCCCCCCCTTTGGCCTTTCCCCAAAATCGCCCTTTTTCTTGTTTTCCCAAAATAAAACTGTATTTCTTTCAATTTTTTTGTGTTCTTAGGGAAAGGGTTAAAAGATTCATTTTTAAAAAATACAAGAACTTGAGAGGGAAAAGACAGAGACAAAAAGAGAGGGGGAAAAAAGAGAAGAGGAAAGAGAAGAGAGAGAGAGAGAAGAGAGAGAGGAGGGAGAGAGAGAGAAAAGAGAGGGGAAGGGGAGAGAGAAGAGGGGAGAAGAACAGCCCTTGTACCCCCAAAAGGCAAAACACCCCGCCTCCCCCCGTCATCGACCTTCTCCCACCTTCCCCCACCCCCCCCCCCGCCCCCTCCCCATCCTACTCTCCCTCCTGCCCGCCCCGT
>CM031608.1:79258518-79296018 GCA_018398815.1 Conus ventricosus
TTGTTAATCCGAGTTTCATATGCAATTGGGCACTGGAGAACCGCATAAACAGGGGTTTTATATTTCATCAACTTTATTATAAGATCAATCATAGCTTCATCCAATTCATTTAAATCTTTTCTCATGTTTGCTTGACGAGTTCGAATTTTTTTTATTATTTAAGATATCTTTTTCCCAATTTGGGTTTTGATTGTAGGTGATCTGGATGATTTAGCATGCATTGATTAATCCTCGAAAATGTTTCCTTAATAGCATTACACGCCTGAAATGATTCCCGTATCATTTTCAAGGTCTCTTCCTTTACCATTCTTGTTTCGTTTTCTGCGCTTCCTTCTGGCCTTCCATTTTAAACCAAAATATGTTTACGTAAATTAATTAAAGCGGAACTGTGTCTGGCGGATTATCTGCAGTTCTTCTTTCACAAAAAGATCTTTGAGGAGCTGGTTGTTTTGTTGTGTCAGTTTCTCGTAAATAATACACGGGCGGATTCATTTTTACAATTCTTTTTATTTCATATGGATCAACACTCCAAACCGGATCAGTTGCCCTGATGCGAGTGTCCCCTTCTGCTTCCCCCGGTAAATAAAGTACCTTACTTTCAATCCAAATGGTAATAGTTTGCCGGATGAAGACTCTCCTTCAGCAACATTTATTGTTTTTCTTTTGATTGCTTGTACTGGTTTTAGCCTTATAAATTCTTCATTATTCATTGCGCGCAAAACTGAGGGCAGTCTTCAACCCATTCTGTGTTGCGAGAATTGTCAATCAGCTCTCTGTGATACTGGTAGGAGAAAAGTCTTTCGGCTAACTGTTTGTTAAAGTTTTCAACTAAAGCCTGTGATCTGTGAACTCCTGGAATGCCTCTTCTAATGGTAACTCTATGTTTTAACAATAATTGATTCACTTGGCCTTTAAATTCTTTTCCATCGTCACTTGAATCATGCGAGGATAAGTTAAGCGGCCTCGCTTGGTTATAGTTGTATAGGCAACAGCAACAGCAGAAGCACTCTTTTGTGTTAATGGCTTCGCATCTTTGTATCTTGAAGCCATGTCAATGACTGTGAGTGCGTACTTAAATCTTTTACGTCTAATCCTATCAAGTGTAAATAAAAAAGGATACATTTGATGGTGTCGTTTGGAGTTGTGTTTACAAAGTGTGGTCTCTGTATTCGCCTAGGTGGCAAGGAAAATAAAATTGCCAAATCGCTGTTTAGATAACCATTCCTTACGCTGTTTGTTCACAGACTCCAGCCGCTTGGCTTATCTTTTGTATTGCTGTGATGCCCTTCCAATATCCTTTGGCGAATAATAGATTTGTTCATTTTTATTCAGCCAATATTATGCCACAAAATACACAACAGTCATACCAACGACAATAAACGGCGATTTCTTGCATCTTTTGTTTTCTGATGGTTGATACCAGTCACTGAATTTTGGTGGGGGGCAATGTCAGGACCGGTTTGCTGTTACCTTAGATAATATTCTTTTAATTGCTTGGTCAACATTTTTAAATGTGTAACTGCATGCCCCTGTTCTTTCAGTGTGTCATTAATAAAATCTAACTGCTCAAGTCACTGCTTTTTCATAGGCGTCCTTGTGTCAGCTGCTAGTTGCCCCATAGCTTTGATATGTCTTTTACTCTCGCCTCATCCCGCAGTTTTACTAAATCGAAATTACTTCCGCTAAAAGCAAGCGCATCACCCACAGCGCCGCCTATCATTATTGCGAGTGAAGCCATTTTTTATAAATGTATTTTTTTTTCTTAACTATTTATATTGTCTGGAATTATCCTGCTTAACTAGAAAATCTATCGTAGCAACTCGAAGCTGCATTGTAAAGCAATCAGCTTTGCTGAATCCTCAAAGTCTATTTGCCAAGATCAGCTGTTTTAATTCTTAACAAGCATTTTGACCAAGCATTGAGTATCCTTCACCATAGGCCTCCAATAACACAGAATGGTAACAAGGTTAGGCAACAGTTTTCGTGCTCATTTTAGAAAATCAAATAATTATAAAATAATAAAAAACTGAACCGTGATATCTACTACAGGCTACAAGGCGCCTAAACTTCCTGAAACATATGAATGAACCAAGTTAATGATCAAGCTATATCCCAAAAGGAGAGGCTGTATTCTTTGGCAGCAGGTGGAAAAACAAAACCAGTTCCTCGGAACCTGAATTCAGCCTAGAACAGATTCAACAGATGTCGCCACAAACATTATAAAGTACTAACAGGATGAAGCCCGCAGCTGGGGTCTAGTATGGGAAAAGTGTGGGCAAACGGTTCTTAGTTGTACACTAAACTAGTATAGAAAAATTTGCTCCATTGAATCTGAACAAGATCTACGATATTTAACGCCAAGATCCAGTTTAACAAAGTCATTAGATCTCTAGGTGTGATTAATACATAATTTGAACATTGTATCGCCGTTAATCATGGATTAATTTAACTTTTAAAATCATATAGATTTTATTTCCCTTCAAAATGAACCGAACTAGAAAATCAGCAGAACCAGAATCAGTTGGAAAATAACCAAGGCCAAAAAGCACCAGAAACCCTGTACCAGGTGGTCCAGTGAAAAGAATCCCATCCTGGCGTGTTAAAGCAGGAAATAAATAGCAAGTGAACAGACAAAAAAAATTAAATGTTACAGAATATAAAACTCATCATGAAAACATAACGCCGCCAGCGCCAGAACAAGTTGTTCAATGCCGGCTATAAAACTCCCGGCCGATACAAACCTACAGCACCAAAGCTTCATGGAATATTGAACTTAAACCTGTTCCATTTTTTGGCGCCATTGCTGCGTTGGGGGCAGTTATTCGGCAAAAATATAATAACGATGGCAACAGAAACAAAAAGCAATCAAAAAACTCTAGCACGAAATGCAGAAAAAGACACCACACACACGACCAAAACCGCCAATAACAAAAGCATTATTTTGCTCCATTTGAAATGTAATAATATTTTAATAACATACTTTTTAAATTTTTTAAAATAATTGATCATGCGTATTTTAAAATGATAAAGTCAATAAATAAAGACCTGAGTCTATAAAAGACATTTCCATAGACCCAATTGTAATCCATGCGGTTGCTTCGGGTCTGTAAAAACTCCTTAAGATTTAAAGCAGAGAACGCTGAGCAAGACATCCACAAAAACATTACGCGTTTTTTGATGCGTGTGTGTACTATATTAGACTTTACTATTTAAGATAAAAACATAGATTGTAATTTTTTTGATAATTAAAAAGATAACATGAATACGAACTTGGTCGTACTAAAGGATGACTTAATCAAGAACTTAATCAAAACTTAATCAAGAACTAATCAAAACTTAATAGACTTGAGTAACTTAATTTAAAACTTATTAAGTCTTAAGGATGGCTTAATTAATGAAATTAGAGTGACTTAATTAAAAACTTGAAGTGACCTTGGGGTTAAGACTTTGGGGGTGGCTTAATTAAAATCTCTCTCACTAGAATGAAACTTAATTAAAACTTAAAGTTACATAATTAACCTTACCAACCAAGTCGTTCAAAAGCAGAACAAAGGAACCACTTCCATAAAATGGTCCAAGGAAAATAAGCGCTGTAACTAGTCATGGGATGTTAGAAACAGTTACTTCAGTGGCCTATTATGAACTTGCTGCGTCCATTATGTGTAAGCCCTGTTTTGTCTGCTGGTGACAGTGTGTCATACACACCACACACACACACGTTACTACACTGTCTAATTTCAACTTGAAATGATATAAGACGTAAATCAAAGAACCAACAACACACACGCGAACGCATGCACAACTCACACACACACACATACCTTACGCGCACATCCTGCTAAACAGAACAACCACGCTGCATTTTGCCCGCACACAACTTACACACACAACACACACACACACATGCCCACCCATTAACATGTACGGCGGCCCCGGCGGATTATGTGTTAGGACTACGCACTATCCGATTATCTTACTATGGGGCCACAGAGCCAGACCCCCCCAACACACAAAAAGAGAAGTGAAAGAGAACGACAGGTAGAATGAGGCGGTAGTTTGACAGGAGCACATAATTACACTGCAAGCGGCGAGCGAACCGCTGTGTGTAGTGGTGTGGTGTGTATCAGGCATTACTTCGGCTGATGTACTTGTTTGGTGTTATTTCAGCTTTAACAGAGCAACAGCCACAACGTAACAGGCTGAAAGCGTTAGGCCTTGCCGTTGCTGCACACCCACACATACGTACGCCGTGCGCATCACACACACACTTACACACACACCACACATACTTTACCGCGCACACCTGCTACAAACGGCCCACCTGCCCCCCCAAGAGGCCTGCGCACACAACGCCACCTTCTAGAGGTCGCGCACCAGCTTTATCGATGCATCAACGAAAGTAGTAATGGAGTGGTCTCCCTGTACACGTGGATTGCACCACCACCAAAAGTAAGCTTAAATATAAGAATTTCAAAGACTCGCTATTGTGGTCGGTTGGCCACAGCAGCGTTCACACTTTCGAGTTTGGAAGTGCTGATTCCAAAGGGCTGCACGTCCCTCATTAGTTGTCACACAGTTTCGAGTTTTCGATGAGACCAAGTCTTGGGGGGACGAGTTCACCCCCATCCAAATGAAGACCGTGCCAGCCATTCCAACCAGACCAGGCATATTTTAACCCCTAAAATTCCAGGCAAAACATACTCCGGGGTTTCCCCCCCTGAAGGCATGGTCGACACAAAGTGACGCCTGCAAATAAAAATTAAATCAACAGTCGGCCATGCTCAGGGAGGGGGGTTTTTGCTATTTTTTATGTTAAAAAAATTGTATTTTTATTTATCTACAATATATATGTTTTGTAGCGTGCTGCCATTATTTTTTTCAAAAATATCAAAAAATATTAACACGCACACAGCAAAAATATGTCCACACACTACAGTTGTCCCAATCCAAACCAAAGTTTTAAAGTCCCCAGAAAACACATACCACTTCACAACTCAACCAGCAATGGAAATGCCGAGGCAGAGCTGCGTTGTAAGCCCTGCACTTAATTTAATAAGACTGGCGTTGGTTCAAAATCGCCATGCCCAGTCACGCGGTAAGTAATCGGATAGTGCAGAGTCCTTAGGTAGGCCGTCAACTAGCAATTAAAGGCTTACCTGAGGCGCGTTCAGTCACGGCCGCTTTTCCCTACGTTACTCTATGGGGGCGTGTTCAGTTTTGGCTACTTTCTCCTACGCTACTCTCTGAAAACCTTAGTAAATTAGTATTAAAAACGGATAACCCTGCACAGTATGTTTGTTTGTAGGGTCGTTATTTTTTGGTTACTTGTCAGAGAACAGGAATAGGCGGCTTTTAGGGCACTTTCGCCCAAAAACGTGGTGGAGTAGCAAGTGAGTCTGAATCGGTGTTTTACTGTTCTCTATTGTGAAAGAATGACGTCATCACTTTCTGGGAACTTAATTTTCCCTTGTTAACTAGTACACAAGTTTGATACATGCCTCTACTTGGACTACAACAACAAAAATGTTGGGTCAGAAATGTGTAAGGCTTGTTTGTTCGGCCCTATAACTAAGTGTCTCGAATGGGACAGAAAAATAAAGCTGTGTTGTGTTATTTTGAAATGTGTTTATAAAATGTGACAGTTGTGCCATTGAATTATTATTTGCAAATGTGGTGGCAGTTATTAAGCGATGGTCGCTGTGTTGATTTATTTCCTAAGAAAGGAAAACGTTAAGCGTGAGTGAGAGAAGGGTGAAGATAATTCATATTTGTTTTATAACCTGTTGATTTAATGCAGTCTTTTACCTGCATCGTGTGAGAAGACTTGATTCAATGGGTTTATTGTGTGCGTTGAATACACTTCCCCTCGCCCATCATGCGAGTGGCTAAGACTTGACAGCAATGGTCAGACGGTACTGACGGCAGGGTTCCAGTACCCTTCTTCCTTCCTCCTTCCTTCTTCTTTCCCTCCTCTTCGACTCTCCTCCCCAGCTACGTCCTCCCCCCCCTCCCGGGGCTTCACCTGGAGCACGATCGGATGGTGCCACACGCTGATCGAGGCCACGCCTTGGTCGGGACCGAGGGCTGGTAGAGATGCCCGCCGTCTTGACTGGCCGGCCTGGACCCCCGTCCAGGATCTCCAGTAACAGCTACGCCCCCCCCCCCCCCCCCCGGGACACGCCCTTCACTGCCCGCTTGGAAGTCGAGGTGTCGGCTTTGGGCGACTCCCTGCGAGAACCAACCCGGCTCGGAGCACCTAGTGCGACAGGGTGCTCCCTGCGGACTTGACAGGGCAGGGATGTGGACGCACTCCGTGGTGTGAGAAAGGGTCAATACTGGAAATATTTCTTTATAATTGTGTACATGCCATATATGCTGGAATGTTGTAATTGTGATTGTGTACGTCGTATGGTGAAATATTTATTTATAATCGTGCATGTTGTGGGTGTGGGAGTGCTTGATTGCGATTGTGCATGTTGTGTGCGTTGGAGTGCTTGATCGTGATTGTGCATGTTGTGTGCGTTGGAGTGCTTGATCGTGATTGTGCATGTTGTGTGCGTTGGAGTGCTTTATTGTGATCGTGCATGGTGCGTGTGTTGGAATGTTTATTTTGCTGGTGTGAATAAATGGGGTGTTGTATCGTAATCTTTATTGTGTGGTCTCTTGCGGAGCGTGTGAGGTCAGTCACTCCCTTCACTCCCACCTAGACCGATCCTGTCAGGGCAGACCTCCAGGGTCGGTCGTGACAATGGTTTAGCCTACCCTGAACACAGCTTTTGAAAGTGGCTTGATTTTTTAGGTCATGATTTAAAGGCCGTCACCTGACATATATTTGGTTGTTCCCACAACATGGATTCCTCGATGCTTTGAATTTCTGGCAGTCATCTGATCTGAAAGTTTTCAGGAAACGCTGGCAGCTGATGGAGAAACAGATAACACGCATGGTGACGGGGAAGAGTCGGCGTGTTCATGTAGCGTTTTCCTTTTCGTTGTGAAATCATAGTTATTAACGTTTTGTTTTAAAGGTGAACACATTATAAACAGCATTGAATTGTTTGAATAGAAGGCATGAAGAAAGATAGATGAAATGAAGAGCACGCGCGCGTGTGTGTGTGTGTGTGTGTGTGCGTGTGTGGGCGCGCACACACACACACACACACACACACACACACACACACACACACACACACACACACACACACACACACACACACACACACACACAGCACAGCACAGCACAGCACAGCACAAACACACACAAGCAGTCACACACCACGAAAGCATCTACATCCATCAAAACACACGCGCACAAACACACATGTGCACAAACTGCATGCATGTGGCATGCATATGCACACAAGCACGCAAAACGAAGGCTACACGCTTGATCGATGATTTACCAGTGCACAAAGCTAATTGCTCTCAGAGACTCTAGGGCTCCAAGCTACCGTGAAACATGCAGGAAGATGACGGCAACTGCAGCGCGCCGCAAAGTGATATGCTGCGACATGCAGCTCTTTCAGCTCTGATGCTGGACATTCACAGGCTTACAGACACAGCTGAACAGCTTACACCAACCCATTGCATTCCACAGCCTGCTCATCAACCGGACGAAACAAACGTTAGCCCAACAGTTCTTTGCAAGAGTGATGTTTGTAACTCGCTCGCCAAAGAGTGGCCACAAGAGTGAAATCAAATCTGTTTTTCTCCGCAGTTCTGCTTTTTGTCTCTGTATGCGTGTGTCTGTGAGCACGCATATGAACAGGTAAATTCTCATGGATGCACACACACACACACACACACACACACACACACACACACACACACACACACACACACACACACACACGGACGCACGCACGCACGCACGCACGCACGCACGCACACGCACACAGAACTGATGGGGGTGTAGCCGCAGAGAGAGAGAGAGAGAGAGAGAGATAGAGAGGAAGAGAGAGAGAGAAGAGAGAGAGAGAGAGAGAAGAGAGAGAGAGAGAGTTATCCTATTAAATACAAACATGTGCATGTTCATTTGACAGGGGATGAAGCGAAATCACACGTATCTCAGTCCACACGTTTACTGACAGCCGAGTTCAAGAAAACAGCAAATCAGCGGAAGCTACTTAAAGTGCTTGGTCTGTTCTCGTAATTCTTAATCCGTTCATTGTAATATCTCTTCGTCTTTATCGATCACCGAAAGTCAACATCATCATAATCATTCATCAAGCTTCAGTTATCATATGGATCTAACACCAATAATATATTAATTCTAATCATTATCGGTCGTCAGTTTCACCACCAGCGAATACTGTGCCCATTGGTATCAGTCATAAACTACCAATCATACAGCATCGATCAACTTCAGTTATCATTCATCTATCATAAACCTTATCATTCAACATCAATCACTCAATTTTCTGTCATCAATCGCAATAATCAATAAACAACATCCCACCATGATCATTATCATTTTCATCAACTGTCAGCAAACAATCAACTGTCTAAATCCTGTAAACCCATAATAACCCTTCATAATCCGCAATCAGTCCTCACTGATTACTAATCATCTGTCATGGTTAACTCTTCTTCTTCTTCAATGATCACTTATCATCAACCATTAAACATCCATGCATTATTTTTCATCTGTCATTGGAAATATTTACTGATGTACTGATTTCGTCCATTCCACCATTCATTCAAGCATATGTTAACACTATTCCGAGGCTTGAACACACTCTCCCACCAGTTCTTCTCCTTGCCCCATGTCTCATCGCTTTTGGACCACATTGAGCAGGAAACGTGAGGGTGGTGTCACACACTTTTCATCATCTGACAACATTACATCCAATACACCTCCATTTGTCCAGTTTATAGTGTTTATATAGTCTCCACGTGTTTCATTCGCTTTATATTCAAACAACACTTCTGACTCGTCTTCAAAACTTTATTCGTAAGCCAGGCATGATAAATGTATCGGTAGCACGCCCCTCTTATATCTTTTATGATGCACAATTGGCGAAATACAAAACACAAACCTGATATACATTCTTTGTGGCATCTTAGCATCTCAACATATAAACCACTGTCGTTAGTCATGGCTGCTGAAAACAAGAGTCCAGTTCAAAGCGTTCTGCCAGTTCCAGCACGTCACGCCAAGTATGCGCACATCGATCAACGAGTCACCGCCCCCAAAATAGAAGGAAACTACTTAATTAATAATCACGAACAATTTGTTGTCACCAAGCATCACTAAATCCATGCACAACCGAAAGATGTCTCATAAAATCGCCCGTAGTTTCTTTTTTTCACCAGTTCCTGTAATTTAGCATATATTATTCAGAAAGACAGATGGATAGAAAGAGACAGACATACAGACAGAGAGGCAGACATACAGACAGAGAGGCAGACATACAGACAGAGAGGCAGACAATCAGACACAAAGCCAAAGTCAGTTACAGACCTAGTCAGACAGACAGAACCAGACAGTGTGTACACAGGCCAATCACAGCCTGCAGGCCCCTTGAAAACCAGACCTCATTAAAGCGGCACCAGATCCTTCCGTCTGTCCCCTCGTCATCTCCTCCCCTTTACCCCCCTCCCCCTGCCTCCCCTCCCCCTGTCTTTCCTTCCTTCCCTGCTGCTCTCCACCATCTTTCCGGCCCTTTCCACACGTTGTTAAGCTGTCCCGCCTCACTCTCAGCCGCCAGCCGTCTCCACACGTTAGCCAGCTCTTCCGTCTCTCTCGGCCCTTCAGCCACCCATCAGCTCTTCTCCACCCCAACAGCCCCCCCCCCCCCCTGCCTCTCTGTCTCTCTCTCTCTCCTCTCTCTCTCTCTCTCTCCTCTCTCTCTCTCTCCTCTCTCTCTCTCTCTCTCTGTGCCCTTTTGCCCCTCCGCCAGTGGTTCGCCACATGAACCATTCACCAGCTGCCTCTCTCTGCCCTTTTGCCATCCTTCAGCCATTCTCCATACGAACAGCTCACCATCTCCGATTGTCTGCCCTCTTGGCTGCAGTTCACCACATGCATCGCTCACCATCAGTCTCTCTTGTCCTTTTGCCTCCCACCAATGGTTCGTCACATGAACAGCTCGCCACCTGCCTCTCTCTGCCGTTTTGGCCCTCCACCAATGGTTCGCCACATGAACAGCTCGCCACCTGCCTCTCTCTGCCGTTTTGGCCCTCCACCAATGGTTCGCCACATGAACAGCTCGCCACCTACCTCTCTCTGCCGTTTTGCCCTCCACCAATGGTTCGCCACATGAGCAGCTCGCCACCTGCCTCTCTCTGCCGTTTTGCCCTCCACCAATGGTTCGCCACATGAGCAGCTCGCCACCCTCTCTCTCTCTCTCTCTCTCTCTCTCTCTCTCTCTCTCTCTCTCTCACTCTCTCTCTCTCTGCCCCTTTGCCACCCGCCAGTGGTTCGCCACATGAGCAGCTCGCCACCTCTCTCTCTCTCTCTCTCTCTCTTTCTCTCTCTCTCTGCCCCTTTGCCACCCGCCAGTGGTTCGCCACATGAACGGCTCGCCACCTGCCTCTCTTTGTCCTTTTGCCACCCACCAATACTTCGCCACACGAACAGCTCGCCACCTGCCTCTCTCTGCTCTCTTCCCGCCCACTAGCGGTTCTCCACGCGAATAGCTCACTCTTTTACACATCTCTGCCTTTTTGGCATCCACCAGCCATTCTACACACCAAGAGCTCATCGTCTGCGTCACACTGTCCTTCTGCCGCCCACCATGCTTTGCAACACGAACAGTTCCCCGCCTGCCTCTCTCTCTCTCTCTCTCTCTCTCTCTTCTCTATCTGATCGATTCTTTTTTAACCTTGAATTAAATCAATTAAAATTCTTATGTGACAGATCTGTAGATTAATTCATAAGCAATCACACAACAAAAATTGTAGGGGAATGTAACGTCGGGTTTAAGAGAAAAAAATAAATAAAGAAAAAAATCAGCACCCTTATGTTACCTTTGACCAAACTGCGGTAGCCATACTTCGTCATGGCATGTGCGGCTGGCCGAACAGACAGCGGGCGCAGTTATGTCGCCTGTACGCGTTCAACGCTATCACTCTATACTGAAGGTCAGCCCACGATATATTAAAACACGCCCCGCAAAGAACAGTACCTTTTAAGTACATTTAAAATAAATTCAGTAGAAAACGATGCACTAGCAAAGGCACACAGGACCGAAAGACCTAAAAAGGAACAGACTTCTGCCGCACTATTTTTCTTTTGGCGGATCTCATGCACCGCCCCGGCGGTTTCGCAGGAAATAATTCATGTATCTGAATAAAGCGAAAAAATAAAGGTAAGTGAATTTACTCTGTCTCTCACTGTTTTTTTTCAAAACATGCAATTTAATCTGGGGGATCGATCCCCGTAATTTTTGCGTACGACGAGAGATAGGTCAACACGAGGTCAGGACTCAGCAAGTAGGTCGCGCTGAGTGTATCTTTGTATGTGTTTATGGTCTCTCAATTTGGTCAAACCTTTTTTTTTTTTTGTTCTTCGCCAAATTTTAAGTTTGAAATTGGTGTTTATGTGAATTGGATATCTTTTTTTATGTCATAGGTGTATTTCACCTATATATATGTTGACAAGTGATACATAAAAGACGAAAAAAGATCCTCCAATACATTTCCTTCTGTTAATTAGTGTCAGCACAAGTGTACGGTTGGCTTCACTATGCATATAATTAAAAAAAAAAAAACATATGCACATGTGTTGCAGGAAGCTGAAGACATATGTGTTATCTGCAAGACCGGTTTTGATGATGTAACTCATAAAGTTACCCTGACTGAAAAGGGATGCATTAAAATAAATGCCACCGCGACAGTTTTAGAGATAAAGTGCATGCTGAGGCAGGAAACCACATCCATTCCCTGTTAGACATCAGTACAACAAACAAAAACTATTTTTCATAAAGGGGCAGCAGGAATGCAAAAACAGGCATTATCACCTCGAAAAAGACTGCCCACACAACTGCAAACGACTCCCTGTGTCATGAAAAGGTTCCTTTGTGCTTGTTCTGTAATCAGAAGGCCAAAAATTTGAAAAAAGGGTGAAAAGACCATTGTGTACAATCTTGTTCCTCAGAACACTGCAGTGTAAAGAGTATTCTTCGATTTTGCAAAGAGAAGGAGAGGTGAAAAATGGTCGAGGGATGTGAGAGGCAAGATTGAGTAACATGCAAGATCTCTGTGCCATGATGTTGTTTACCCACAACATCTGCTATTCCAACTTTAGAAATGGACAAGACATTCCACGGTCTTAACAACTGGTGAACCACAGCCAAAAAAGGCGCTTTGGCCGTCCAAGAAATACAGCTTGCCTTGAGGCTTTCCAGAGTGTTTCTTGATTACTTAGACAGTGATGTTGAGCAGGTGACTGTGCCAGAACTTGTACAAGTGTTTGCAGAATAAAATGCCCTCTGCGATCTGCGTACACACCAAAATATATGAAGCAGAAGTTGTTTGAAACACTAGGGAAATGGCGTTGAAAATTGCGAGAAAAAGGAACGGCAGATGTAGTCACTTTGAGAGACACAGCAAGTTCAATCTTACGTGACTTTCATAAACACCCCAAATCACTGGATGAAGAGCAGAGAAACAACAAACCATAAAAACAGCTGCAAACCTTTCGAAGTGAAATCAAAGCTATTGTTTGCAAAAAAGATTCTTACCCCAAACATTACAGTTGAAGAACATGTACCTTCTTGCCATTGTCTCTCAGGACATTTCTTGCCAACATTTTAAAGGGAAAAAGGGAATTTTCAGTTAAAGCAACCGCAACCCGGGCAAGCTACATCCAGAACACCCGCCCAAAAAAAACACTAAAATTTTGCTCCATTACAACTTGACTGGGTATCCAAATGCATAAAGTCTTCAGACCAGGTTTCTTGTAGATACATTAAATCATCTTGGATTTTCATCTTCATAAAACAGAGGTCAGAAAGTTTTAAATGGATGCAGCGCAACAGCAAGGCATAGATCTGCCACCCGTAAACAGAAGAGGACACCATCCAGTTTTGTAGCGACAATGTCGACCATAACAGTGTCACCCTGGATGGTCTCAACACCCCGATGACGTATTCCCTTCGTCCTTTATGGGGGTGATCTGCTTCATCGTTTAGCTTGGAGCAGAGGCTCTACATACAGTCGGTTGTTCAAAGTTACGTGAATTCGTCGTTCGGAACTACGGCAAACAAGCAACAGTTGTCTTTGACGGATACGATTGTAGCCCTTCCATCAAGGACACAACTCACCTTCGCAAAAAGAGCGGGTGTAAAACGTCCTGTGATGTTGACTTCGATGGCGACATGCTGGTGTGGGGACCAAAGGAAAGCTTCTTGGCCAATGAGAACAACCCAAACAGCGTTTCATTTACAGGCTCAGTGATGCACTGATAGAGAATGGCATCGGGCACAGCATGCTGATGGAGATTGCTGACTGTCTTATTGTTGACACAGTCCTCGCCCAGGGCCCAAAGGAAAGGCCAGTTTTTTTCTTGTAGGACGAGACACAGCTTACTTGTACTACTTCTATTTCACTTCAAACCACAAGACTTTGACGTGTTTTTTGTGTCAGGGAAACCCGGATTTGGGACATCAGACGAGTCCAGACAGCACTGGGTCCGCTCGTCTGTAGTAACATTCTATTTTGCCCCGCTTTGGGGCTGTGACACGACCCGTGCTTATTTTCCATTGGAAAGAAGGCTCCAGTTGAGAAAAATGAAAGAATCGTCTTTTCTTCGTCAACAAGCGGAAGTCTTTGCTAAAACATTTATGTCGCAGAAAGTCATCATCGAAGCCGAGAAAAGGCTCTGGTGGTGGTGTATGGAGGAAAAGAAGACGACAAACTGAACAACCTGTGTTACATTAAGTACCCTCCCTCAGCTCTCCGGCTCCACTTCAGCCATTGAAAACCAAAGCGACTACCACCAACTGCCTCTGCCGCTCCAGTTCCATTCTTTGAGGACTTACTTTCAGATTCAAGTGTGGATTAGACTACAGGATAGAAGTCAGTCCCCTTAAATCCCCAAAAGAGGGGCTGGGATTAGCTGACAACATCTTGGTCCCTGTCTACACAGATGCTGCTGCCGCACCCGAAGATCTTCTTCATGTGGTGAGGTGCAACTGTAAGACTGACTGTACATCTGTGAGGTGTTCCTGTCGACGACAAAGACTGTTCTGTACAGCAGCATGTGGAGAATGTCGAGGTGAAAGCTGCATGAACTCACTCAGCATGCAAGAATGAACAAGTCCATGTGCAGGTGAGCATTAAAAATCATATAGGTAGTGGGGGCTCTAGCTCTGGACCGATGTTATTTTTAACCAAGCTTGTGAATATCAACACCACGCAAAACAGATAAATAAATATGTTAATTTTCCTCAGTTAGAATCTAAAGTGAACGTTTGGGAGTAAAGAACAATAAAAAAAGCTCTTATTTTGTTCAAGAAATTCCAAGTAGTATGTACTTTTCGCTCTCAAAGACTTTCCAAACTGTCGGAACTTTCGGGTCACTGACCCAAACAACACCTTCTATGTTTGACCTTGCAAAAAATATTTTTCCGACATTACATTTTTTTACATTTTGGATATGTGAAAGGGCAATGTTTGAAGTATACAAAACACAAAAATTATCTTTAATTGAATTTTTCAAGGTTCGCCCGTTTTGGGCCCGAAAATCTGATCAGACTACTCCTCTCTCTCTGCCCTTTGCTCTCCACTTGTTCCTCTGCTGCTCTCTGCATTCCAGCCATTTTCCACACATGAAACTCTCAATGCCTCCCTGGCCTATGTCTCTCGCCAGCCATTCTTCACACAATGTTAAGCTCATCCAAGCTCACCCACGTCTCTCGGTCCTTATGTCTCCCACACAACCCTTTTTCAACCGTGATTAAGCTCCATTGTTTCTGCAAGTGTCTCTCAATGGCCTTTCTTGACACTCATTAAACTCTCCTATCTCTCTTCTGCGTCTCCCACCACCATTCTTCGTATGCCTTCAAGCTCTCCCATCTTCCACCAGCCTGTGTTCACCACATGTTCACTCCCATCAGTCTTTCTTTACACGTTTTCACGCTCTTCAGTCTCTTTCCCCGCATGTGTCCCCCATTCTTCAGTGCTATTACCTCTCCTTTTTTCCCTCTGTCCTGTGTATCCCACCAGCCATTCTTCCTACGTCATTAAGCTCTCCTATCTCTGTCCTGTGTCTGCCACCAGCCATTCTACACACGTCATTAAGCTCTCCTATCTCTGTCCTGTCTCCCCCCTGCCATTCTACACACGTCATTTAAGCTCTCCTATCTCTGTCCTGTGTCTGCCACCAGCCATTCTTCCAACGTCATTAAGCTCTCCTATCTCTGTCCTGTGTCTGCCACCAGCCATTCTACACACGTCATTAAGCTCCCCTATCTCTGTCCTGTCTTCCACCAGCCATTCTACACACGTCATTAAGCTCTCCTGTCTCTGTCCTGTCTCCCCCTGCCATTCAAACACACGTCATTAAGCTCTCCTTTCTCTGTCCTGTCTCCCCCCTGCCATTCTACACACGTCATTAAGCTCTCCTTTCTCTGTCCTGTCTCCCCCCTGCCATTCTACACACGTCATTAAGCTCTCCTATCTCTGTCCTGTGTCTCCCCCCTGCCATTCTACACACGTCATTAAGCTCTCTTATCTCTGTCCTGTCTCCCCCTGCCATTCTACACACGTCTTTAAGCTCTCCTTTCTCTGTCCTGTCTCCCCCTGCCATTCTACACACGTCATTAAGCTCTCCTATCTCTGTCCTGTGTCTCCCCCCTGCCATTCTACACACGTCATTAAGCTCTCCTATCTCTGTCCTGTCCCCCCTGCCATTCTACACACGTCATTAAGCTCTCCTATCTCTGTCCTGTGTCTCCCCCCTGCCATTCTACACACGTCATTAAGCTCTCCTTTCTCTGTCCTGTCTCCCCCTGCCATTCTACACACGTCATTAAGCTCTGCTATCTCTGTCCTGTGTCTCCCCCTGCCATTCTACACACGTCATTAAGCTCTCCTATCTCTGTTCTGTGTCTCCCCCTGCCATTCTAAAACACGTCATTAAGCTCTGCTATCTCTGTCCTGTGTCTCCCCCCCCCCCCCCCCTGCCATTCTACACACGTCATTAAGCTCTCCTATCTCTGTCCTGTGTCTCCCCCCCCCTGCCATTCTACACACGTCATTAAGCACTGCTATCTCTGTCCTGTGTCTCCCCCCCCCCTGCCATTCTACACACGTCATTAAGCTCTGCTATCTCTGTCCTGTGTCTCCCCCCTGCCATTCTACACACGTCATTAAGCTCTGCTATCTCTGTCCTGTGTCTCCCCCCCCTGCCATTCTTCACACGTCATTAAGCTCTCCTATCTCTGTCCTGTGTCTCCCCCCCCCCCCCTGCCATTCTACACACGTCATTAAGCTCTCCTATCTCTGTCCTGTGTCTCCCCCTGCCATTCTACACACGTCATTAAGCTCTGCTATCTCTGTCCTGTGTCTCCCCCCCCCCCCTGCCATTCTACACACGTCATTAAGCTCTGCTATCTCTGTCCTGTGTCTCCCCCCTGCCATTCTTCACACGTCATTAAGCTCTCCAAATCTCTGTCCTGTGTCTCCCCCCCCCTGCCATTCTACACACGTCATTAAGCTCTGCTATCTCTGTCCTGTGTCTCCCCTGCCATTCTACACACGTCATTAAGCTCTGCTATCTCTGTCCTGTGTCTCCCCCCCCCCCCCCCTGCCATTCTTCACACGTCATTAAGCTCTGCTATCTCTGTCCTGTGTCTCTCCCCCTCCATTCTACACACGTCATTAAGCTCTCCTATCTCTGTCCTGTGTCTCCCCCCCTGCCATCTACACACGTCATTAAGCTCTGCTATCTCTGTCCTGTGTCTCCCCTGCCATTCTACACACGTCATTAAGCTCTGCTATCTCTGTCCTGTGTCTCCCCCTGCCATTCTACACACGTCATTAAGCTCTGCTATCTTGTCCTGTGTCTCCCCCCCCCCCTGCCATTCTACACACGTCATAAGCTCTGCTATCTCTGTCCTGTGTCTCCCCCTGCCATTCTACACACGTCATTAAGTTCTGCTATCTCTGTCCTGTGTCTCCCCCTCTGCCATTCTACACACGTCATTAAGCTCTGCTATCTCTGTCCTGTGTCTCCAGCCCCCCCCCCCCCCCCCCCCCCCCCTGCCATTCTACCCCACTTTACTGAGCTGTCTTGTGTCCTCTCTTCCCACAGTCTCCCACCAGCTATTCTTCATGTGTTATTAGGCTTTCATGTCTCTCTCTGTCGTGAGTCTCCCACCTGCTATGCTTCACATGCTATTATTAAGTTCTCCTGTCTCTGCTCTGTGTGTCGCACCTGCCTTTTCTTCACACATTATTAAGCACTCCAGTCTCTTTCTGTATGTCTGGCACTTGCCATTTTCAGACGTTATCAAGCTCTCCAGTCTCTTTCTGCATGTGTCTCACACCCTGGCATTCTTCACACGTTATTAAGCTCCCTGGTCTCTCTCTGCCCTGTGTTTTCCATCTGCCATTATTTTATCATACGTGATGAAAGCTTTCCTATCTCTCTGCACTGTGTCTCTGCAATCGCCCAATGTCTTTAACCCGCTATTCGTCACGCGTTATTGAGTTCTTCCTTCCACACATTGACAGCTGTTCTCCGCGTGTTATTGAAACTTGCCACACCTCTTGTGGCCTATCGGCAGCAATTTTCAACACCTTGTTAAGCATTCATCACCTTTCTCAACTCACCAGTTGCTCTCCGAGCCCCCCCCCCCCCCCCCCCCCCCCCCATTTTTTTGCACATCGTTATGCTCTGATACCTTTAAGGGGTCACTTGCTGCTGGCCAGCTGTTTTCTATCTGTTGTCAAGCTCTCACCACCCCTCGCAGCTCTCTTGTTTTGCCGCCAACAGCCTTCTCTGCAACACCAGTATACTCTGCCACCCTCTCTGCTCACTTGCCGCTTGCTAGCTCTATTTTCTGCAGATTACCCCAGCTCTCATTACCTCTCTCGCTGCTCGCCACCCCTTCCCCTGGCATCATCAGAGATAGTGGAAAGGCCGGCATCATGATGCGGTGCTGCCCTGACTGTTCTCTCGCCATTCTCCAGCTGGTTTTCTTTCTTCTACAGCCAGCCTCTCTCCACTCTCTTTACTTGCCATCCTTCAGCTCTAGTTTATGTAGGTCACTAAGCTCCATCCTTTGCTATCCACTACCCCTGCTCTGCTCAACATTAAGCTCTTTTAATCTCCTCCCTCCCCCTCCCCCAAGCCCCTCTCCATGTGTCTCTATTCTGCCTATCTCTACCCTCCTTGCCCTTTCCATGTATCTTTAAACTTTGTCCCTTTCCACCCTGTAGTTCTCTGTGCGTCACTAATCTCTCTCTCTGTGCCTCTCTCCGTCTCACACCTCTTTGATGCATATCATCCAACTTTCCTATCTCCTGCACCCACTAAGTTTATTATGTACTTCACTAAACTTTACTGTCTCTCTGCCAACATCCCGTCTTTCTCTGCATATCATTTAACTTGACCTGCCTTTCTCTGCCTTCCAGTCTTTCTCTGTATATTACTAGCTTTACCTACATCTCTCCACTATCCAGCCGTTCCCTGTATATCATTAAATATTACCTGTCTCTGGCCACCCTCCACCCTTTGACCGTATCTCATTAAACATTACCTGTCTCTGGCCACCCTCCACCCATTCACCGTATCTCATTAAACATTACCTGTCTCTGGCCACCCTCCACCGTATCTCATTAAACATTACCTGTCTCTGGCCACCCTCCACCCATTCACCGTATCTCATTAAACATTACCTGTCTCTGGCCACCCTCCACCCATTCACCGTATCTCATTAAACATTACCTGTCTCTGGCCACCCTCCACCCATTCACCGTATCTCATTAAACATTACCTGTCTCTGGCCACCCTCCACCCATTCACCGTATCTCATTAAACATTACCTGTCTCTGGCCACCCTCCACCCATTCACCGTATCTCATTAAACATTACCTGTCTCTGGCCACTCTCCACCCATTCACCGTATCTCATTAAACATTACCTGTCTCAGGCCACCCTCCACCCATTCACCGTATCTCATTAAACATTACCTGTCTCTGGCCACCCTCCACCCATTCACCGTATCTCATTAAACATTACCTGTCTCTCTCCATCCTCAAGCCTTTCTCTGTATATCATTCAGCTTTACCTGCCTCTCTTCATCATTCAGTCTTTCTTTGGATATCACCAAGGTTAACCTGTCTCTCACTACTCTCCAGCCTTCCACCGTTTCTCATTAAGCATTGCCTGCCTCTCTTCACCATACAGTCTTTCTATGTATATCATTAAACTTTACTTGCCTCCCTTCACCATCCAGCCTGGTCTCTGTATACTGTAAGCTTAGGCTCTCTCTCTCCGTCGTCCAGTCTTTCTCTGTGTGTCATTCAGCTTTACCTGTCTCTCTGCACCCTCCAGTCTTTCTCTGTGTGTCATTCAGCTTTACCTGTCTCTCTGCACCCTCCAGTCCTCTGTGTGTCATTCAGCTTTACCTGTCTCCCTGCACCCTCCAGTCCTTCTCTGTGTGTCATTCAGCTTTACCTGTCTCTCTGCACCCTCCAGTCCTCTGTGTGTCATTCAGCTTTACCTGTCTCTCTGCACCCTCCAGTCCTCTGTGTGTCATTCAGCTTTACCTGTCTCCCTGCACCCTCCAGTCCTTCTCTGTGTGTCATTCAGCTTTACCTGTCTCTCTGCACCCTCCAGTCCTCTGTGTGTCCTTCAGCTTTACCTGTCTCTCTGCACCCTCCAGTCCTTCTCTGTGTGTCCTTCAGCTTTACCTGTCTCTCTGCACCCTCCAGTCCTTCTCTGTGTGTCCTTCAGCTTTACCTGTCTCTCTGCACCCTCCAGTCCTTCTCTGTGTGTCATTCAGCTTTACCTGTCTCCCTGCACCCTCCAGTCCTTCTCTGTGTGTCATTCAGCTTTACCTGTCTCTCTGCACCCTCCAGTCCTCTGTGTGTCATTCAGCTTTACCTGTCTCTCTGCACCCTCCAGTCCTCTGTGTGTCCTTCAGCTTTACCTGTCTCTCTGCACCCTCCAGTCCTCTGTGTGTCCTTCAGCTTTACCTGTCTCTCTGCAGCCAGGTTCTGTGTTTAATTAAACTCTCCTTGTCCCTCTTCCCCTTCCAGCCCTCCTTCGCATGTCTTTAAGCTCTCATGACCTCTCAGATGTTCCAATCACCTTCTGTATATGCTATTCGGCTTTTCCTGGCAATCTCCATGCATTATCACAGCTCTCTTGGACTCTCTCCACCCCCAAGCCATCATCTGATAGTCATTAAGCTCTCTTGGCTTTTCTCCATTTTCCAGCCATCATCGAATAGTGGTTAAGCTCTCCCTACCTCTCTCACCTCCCAGCCATCATTTAAATGTCAATAAACTCTCCCTATCTCTCTCCACCTTCCAGACATCATATGAATATCATTAAGCTCTCCCTACCTCTCTCCACCTTTCAGCCTTCATTTGAATGTCATTAAGGTCTCCCTATCTCTCTCACCTTCCAGCCATCATTAAACAGTCATTATGCTCTCCCTACCTCTCTCCATCTTCCAGCTATCATTTGAATGTCATTAAGCTCTCCCTACCTCTCTCTATGTTCCAGCCATCACTTGAACGTCACTGAGCTCCCCCTGCTTCTCTGCACATTTCAGCCATCATTAAACAGTCATTAGGCTCTCCCAACTTCTTTCCAGACTCCAGCCATCATTTGAATGCCATTAAGCACTCCCTACCTCTCTCCACCCTCCAGCCATCCCTTGGCTGTCATTAAGCTCTTTCTACCTCTCTCACCTTCCAGCCACCATTTGAATGTTATTAAGCTCTCCTTACCTCTCTCCACTCTCCAGCCATCATCTGAATGTTATTAAGCTCTCCTTACCTCTCTCCACCCTCCAGCCATCATTTGAATGTCATTAAGCTCCCCCTACCCCTCTTCATCTTCCAGCCATCATTTGAATGTCATTAAGCTCTCCTTACCTCTCTCCGCTCTCCAGCCATCATCTGAATGTTATTAAGCTCTCCTTACCTCTCTCCACCCTCCAGCCATCATTTGAATGTCATTAAGCTCTCCCTACCCCTCTTCATCTTTCAGCCATCATTTGAATGTCATTAAGCTCTCCTTACCTCTCTCCACCCTCCAGCCCTCATCTGACTTTCGTTCATCTCTTTTTACCTCTCTCCACCCCCCCACCCCCACTTGTCCTCCCATTGTCATCCAGTTCTTTTTCTGCCTCTCCTGGCAGCCTAAGCCTGTCTCTGTATGTCATTAAGATTTCACCACTCGCTTCGCCCTCCAGTCCATCTCTGTATATCGTTAAACTCTATTTTTTCTCTCCCTCCCCAAGCTCTTCTCCGAGAGTCCTTAAGCCTTCTTTAGCCTTCTCCACCTTCTTGTTTTCTCACCAGCCCTTTTCCGTACATCATTACGATCTCCCTTTCTCTCCCTGGCCTCCAGCCCTTCTGTGCAGGTCATTAAGCATTGCTGTTTCTCTTCACCCTAAAACCCTTTTGGGTACGTGGCTAACCTCTCCCCGCTGCTTGTCCTCTGTCATTAAACTCGTCTCCCTCCCTCCCCTCCCTCTCTCTCTCTCTTCCCCTCCAAACTTGAGCTGTATGCCATTAACGTTTACACACTCTCTAATCCTCTGCTATCATGAAGTTATCCCTCCTAACGCCATCCTTCAGTTGTTGTTTTTTTTAATTTTTTTTAAAAATTAATCTCTATAGACCCTCTTGTCCTTCTTTGCATGTCATTAACCTCTCCAGCATTTCTCCTGCCTCTAACTTTTTTCTTTTTTCTTTTCATTCATGAAGCTCCCTCCACCTTCAAGTCCTTTCTGTAAGTCATCAAGTTCCCTCTACGTTTCTTCACCTTCAAGTCCTTTCTGTAAGTCATCAAGTTCCCTCTACGTTTCTTCATCTTCAAGTCCTTTCTGTAAGTCAATAACTTCTCTACATCCTATATTCCTCTGCATGCCATTCAGCTCCACTGCCTCTCTCTGTCTCCCAGCCCTTTTTGTATATCATTAGTTCTCTCCCTGCCTCTCTCCATCCTCCAGCCCTTTTTGTACATCATTAGTTCTCTTCTTCCCTCTCTCCGTCTCCCAGCCCTTTTGTATATCATTAGTTCTCTTCTTGCCTCTCTCCGTCTCCCAGCCCTTTTGTATATCATTAGTTCTCTTCCAGCCTCTCTGCCCCCTCGTGCCTGTTTTACTATATCATTAGTGCTCTCCCTGCCCCCCCCCCCCCCCCCCCCCCGACCTTTTCTGCATACAACAAAGTCCTCTTCTCTCTCCAAACTCCATCCCCTCTCTGTGCATCACTAAGCTCTCCGTGCTCGTGCCTCTCCCCACCGTCTATTCATTTCCTTAAGTTCTGCATGCCCCTCTTGATTTCTCCAATCTTTTCGTTTCGCTCTGCCCGTCTCTCTCTCTTCTCTCCAGCTCTCTGCATGTCATTAAGCTCTCCCAGCTCCAGTCTTCAGTGCGTCGTCAACCTCTTCATCACGTCTCTCTCTCTCTCTCTCTCTCTCCACCCTCCAGCCCTTCTCTGCTAGTCATCAAGCTGTCCCCATCTCACACCATTTATTCTTTCGCCGCTCGCCGACTCTCCTTCCACCCGCCTCTCTCTCTCTCTTTCTCCACCTTTTCAGCCATTCTCCACACATCATTAAGCTTTCCCCCACCTCGCCTCAGTCTCCACGCCGGCCGCCCGTCTTCCGCTCATCATTGCCAGGCCACTGGTCCAGAGAGTGTGAAGTGAGTGTGAGATTGGCACCTGGCCATGGAGGGGGAAACTGTCGTGTTGTGCGTGTTGGAAGCAACGACCTTTTTCTGTAAATGATGCTAATGAATACACTCGTGCTTTGATAATCAGCTGTAACGTCCCAATGATGACTGATGTTATAGAGGATTTTTTGTTTTTTGTTTTTACAACATGTAACAGCCACTGGTGATGAACATGTTTGGGATTCATTAAATGGGACGAGTTTGGGATTGATTAAATTTCACACGCTTTACTTCTCTGATTAATAACGCAGAAAACGATGTGAAAGATCCATCAATCCAAGCTTGGCAGGACTCTGAATGTTTTATCTTAAACATGCAATCTGGGTTTTGTAAAGAAACTTTTATTATACAAATATCTGATCTGTAGATCCAACTGAAAATGAAATATCGCTGTTGTAACCCAATAAACCTGAAATAGGTGGGAAAAAAAGACGGACACCACTGCGGATTATTCACTGAAGACGAAAAAAAATACGTACAGACTGTAACATGAATGTACTAGATGATGAATAATTCATTTCATACATAACCGTCCCACAGTTTTTTCCCCCCTGGAGGACATCTAAAAGTATATTTGATCTTTGTAATTTAGCTCTTCTGGGAAATGTCGGCAGAACCTAGTTCGTAAAAGTAAGCAAGATAATGCTATTCTGTGTCGATGACATAGTCTTGCTAGACTAAGATGAACGTTGTCTTCGAATGTTTTCAACACTGCAGTATAATGTTTGGTCAATCAGTGGGAGATTGCATCTCTTAGGAGATCCAAGTAAAGGTTGTTCTGTACAATTCTTAGCCACTCACAATGCTTGGGGTATTGAACAGCAGAGCTGACCACTCACACTGTTCCATATCTTTTGATCTCCCTTGCATCCTTGAATGGATCCTCAAGCATAGGCTCAAAGATTGTCCCCTACATTTTATACTGTTTGCATAATGCTTTTAGTTTTTAATCACTTTTTTCCTCTCCACATTTTCCTTTTGTTCCATTTACTACCCTTCGCTGGCTGCTTTGGGGTGCTGTTGGATTCTTTTTTGAACCCTTGGTGATGAGAACACCACAGAATTATGGACTTTGGTGTGTCTCTATTTGACACCAAGAGCACAGACACAATCAGCCGTGTCTCCCTGATGAGTCCGATCCAGCGGACGAAAGGCCTAGGAGCAGGCAATACAAATAGATCTGCCTTCGAAGGGGAGTACGATGGTTCCCTCAGGCTGCTAGTGAAGGGTTTCTCATATTTATAATATATTCCCCCCATTTTTTTTCATCTTTATTTTATTTATTTATTTTTTTTTAAATTCAAATCTTTGCCAAGTCATTACTATAATGACTGAAGAATTGTTAACCTGCACTTGTTTTCTCCCACTATTTAATTGTTAAGCAGTACACTGCAATTTTTGTGACTCTTCATCTTGTTTTTAAAGTTTATGGTGAAGACTGTTTGCCAATACCCTCCAAAAGGGCTGAAAGGAATTGAACAGTGTTCATTTTTGTTCTACAGATAGGCTACGTGTGACATAGCCGAGGGTGGGTGGGTAGAATGACATGATCGGGAATTGAAGTTCCCGTTTAAATCTCTGCTAAAAAAGGGGTTTTGTTCTCAACTCCAATACATCTACAGCCTCCCACCAACCCTCTCATCCCCTACACCCATCCTCACCTACCCCAACCCCCACCCGCGCCTTCCAAAACTGGGTTTTCAACAATACATAAATGTTGCGTGCCTTTTTCTTTTCTTTTTTTTTTCTTCCTTCCTTCTTTCTTTCTTTTTTCTTCTTTTTTTTTAAAGAAACCTTTCTGGAACGGAGCAACGGGGAAAATTCTTTTTTTTCTAATAGTTGTACGCCATTTAACCCGTGACGTAATTAAAAAAAAAAAATAGCATCATGGTTTTGATCTGTGCACCGGGACTACCTGCCTCTCAAAAAATAAAAACAGTTGTTAAATCATTTGTCTATGCATTCATTTTCAGTCACATTGAAAATGACACCCCCTTTCAACATATAGCTTATGGATTATAACGACAACAGATAAAGGCAACCTCCGTGTAGGATTTCCCAGCGAACAAGTCAGCGTCAATCAGGCTTGCCCTGAGCAAGTCCTTCGCTGTGATGTACCTTCAGCATTTCCTCTCATTTCAAAAGACCTTGGATCAGTTTTTTTCTTCTTTTCTTTCAAACTTGATTACTTAAGACGAGATGTCAAGCAAGCTGCTAACGGATCAGAACCTGTCGTGGTCGCCAAATGGTCACAACACTGGAGTAGCTGTCCGCTTTCAACCACACGATGAAAAATGGTGAATAGGCAGATTCTCATTTACTACTGTGAGTGAAAAAAGATCGCCAAAAGAGTTCTGGTCATCGCTTTGTCGTTAATACTGTATATTCAAAATTTGGAAAGAGTGGGGGTTAGTTACCGCCAAGAACACGGGCAAACAGCGTACGGGACTAAACGCAATGCATTTGGACCTCTTGGGTTTTCTTCAGGTGAAAACAAATAACATTTAGGACAGCGACAAGAACATGGAACCGCTTATGCTGCGCTTCTCCTGTTCGTCTCCAAATTAAACATCTCCGATGAAACAACTGAAATGTTACAAGAATATCCGATACAGAAGATCACAAACCATCAGCGATTGACATCTCTCATACATCCCTGACCCTGACTATGGTTAAAAAAAACTGCTTTTGATCCATTGCATAGCAATCGTTCACAGACCGAAACTTGATGCGTTGTGATGTAAACATGTTACGGACAATCGGTGTCCCTGCGGAGAGAGAATGTTCCCACAAACTTTGTTCCACAGTCCCTTCACAAAGCATGTTCTTTATTTGATTCACTGGCAGTCAACAACTATTGTGAAGACGATCTAAAAAGCTGTCATTGCCAACCATTCACTTCGTTTTCAACAGCAAAATATGTTCTTTGTAATGCCCCTGGGACAGTGACGCCATTTCTTGGAATACCTTTAGAACATAATTATGATACGTTGACAGATTTAGGGGGAAAAAAGAGAGATCTGAGTTGAGGAAAATAGATGGGAGGATGGAAACATATTCATCATATCAGTTTGAAGATCTGTCTAAAATGACATCATTTTGTGAAAAAGCGTCAAATCAAGCAACGCAAACCAACGCTGGCGACATACCACAGACCTTTAATTATGACCAGTGTGACAGAGCTTTCTTTCATTAATCAAATTTAACATCAGCGTGGCTGGAGAGAGAGAGAGAGAGAGAGAGAGAGAGAGAGAGAGAGAGAGAGAGGAGAACTGTCCTCAAACATAAATAAAGAGGGCGACAAAGGAAAACAGACCGACAGACAGACAGACAGGAAGACGCCGCTTAAGGGCCTAAGGCGGAGCATGCGCCATACTCACCGACCCGAACGTAACAAGTGTGTGCATGCGCATTCCTACATCAGCCACCCCACCTCCACCCCCCCATCTCCCCACTCTCCGTCCTCCTTCACAAAACTGCTTCACATTCCCCACCACACAAAATGTCAGCGCACGCGCCACCCCCAGCATAATACCGATTGTCTCCCCTCACAGACGTTGGAGCCCCAAATCCAGACAGCGATGGGCCAGCTGATCACTTGTCTCCTACCAGACCTTCTTGCCACAGATTGGCCTAAGCTCACAACACCTTTTTTTTCTCTCTCTCTCTTCCGTTCTTTCTTTCTTGCAGTGTGGCTGAGCGAGAAGACTGAGGAAGAAAAGGGAATGAGAGAGGGAGGAGGAGGAGGAGGAGGAGGAATTAGAGGAGAGAAAAATTCCCCCCACAACCCCTCTAAGCCCCCCCCCCCCCCAAAAAAAAAAAAAAGAAAAAGAAAAAAAAAAAAAAAAAAAAAAAAAAAAGGTGTGCTAGTCAGGAGGCTAAGCCGCAGGCGACTGCCGAGATTTTCCGAGATTGGGCGAGAATCTCGCAGGCAGATAGCCGCTAAGCCTGTGAGAAATTGCCTGCCCATGCCTTCAGTGTCATCGGCGAACTGCGCGGTCCCCTTGATAATAGGCAGAGGAGTAGGAGGGGAGGAGAGTAGGTGGTGGAGGTTGTGAAGAGGTGGAGGGTTGGAAGGGCGGGATGGTGGAGGGGAGAAGAGAGAGAGAGTAAAAACACGAGTAAAAGGAGGGAGAGGAGGGAAGAAGATGAGGAGGAGGAACCTTGGGTTGGTGGTGATGGTGGTGACACACAGGTCTCTCATGATGAGATCGCCCAGGAGAGAAAAAAAAAAAAAAGCTTTGCTCGTCTGCGGCAGGGGACGCCTCTCTTCGTGCGGTTATTTTTAGACCCCGCGGCTTGTTTGGGTGGCCCCGAGCCGTAGACAGATGGCCCACATCCGCAGAAGAGCTCAGGGGCTACGTGTGTGCGTCTGTGTGTTTTGCCACTTCTACTCCTCTCCTTTTCCGTTCCCCTCCCGCACCCCCCCTCCCCCTCCCTCCCTCCTTTCTTTTTTTCGTTTCTTAACGCAGAACAATGTCTACAAACCTGCTGGGCCCCTGGGGCCCGGTTTCATGACGGTTTCGTACGTGATAAGAACATGTTCGTCGCCTGAAAACGTTCGTAGCAAAGAAAAATGAGTTTCACAACGGCCATGCGGACGGAATTTTGCTGGTAAATGTGTTCGAAACTTTAGTGGTGGTCCCCGCCCCCAACCCCTCCTATGATCCATGCTCTCCCTTTTCACATGGAGTAGACAGTTGTGAACATCGCTTTACAAGTGAGCAGATTCCGGAAGCAAGCAGTAGTAAGTCACCCTGGGTAAAGAAGCAACTCCGTCACCAACGAGGCAGTGACAAAGTGCTCAGAAGAAGCAGCAGTACCGCCCCTGTCTTATGCAAAAGGCCCCTGAGCTGACTGAGCCACGTAGCACCTCCTGCTCCTCATGTAGCACCTCCTGCTCCTCACGTAGCACCTCCTGCTCCTCACGTCTGGCAGACTGCTCTGGTGGACACACCCTTAAGGAGAAGAGGACGAGGATGTCCAACACTGCACTGGCAAAGGACCGTACAGTGAAACCTCCAGATCATGAACAGGAGGTGGGCTGATGTCAGAACGCTGACTGCTGACTGCCGACGAGTCGGGTCGGAGAGGGATGACTGCCTCATGCGTCGAACGATCACGTGGGAGCTTCTGAATCTAGGTTACTTCGGGTATTTGGGAAGAAAAATAGACATCATTCATATGCGCAGCGAAGTTTTAAATAGACTTTGGTGTAAATCAGCAGTTAAGTGATGTGTGTATACTTACCATTGCGAGATAAATGATTCAAGCAAAGTTTTCCTTGACGAATGAAATCCATGATTTTCAAAGTCTTTTACTTAATGTGGATCGCGGATATTAAAATTTAAAACAGTTTGGACCAAGCGAAAAGTATTTAGTTAGCAATTTCTACTAAAAAATCCTGAAGGAAACATAGCTGTTGAAAAAAAAAATACTGGAATTCACTGCCAGGTTCATTGCAACCACTTTTTTTTTTTTTTGCAGCTTTTTGTTTCTTGGAAAACCTTGTAATCTCAAAATGCTGAGAGGCAAAATGATATTCACATTTTGAAACTGAGCAGAATACAAGCTTTTCAAAGTGTATTTCAATATTTTTCAGGACCAAAAGCTCGTTTAAGCATCTGGTAATACATACATGTGTCACCTGTGTCTCTTCGGAATACAAGCTCTGCTTAACCTAGTACCTAAGACAAATCATTTCTTTAAACCAAGTTCTATTAAAATCCACAGTGTCCTATTGAAGCCTAAGTCCCGTTATGAGAGAGAGAGAGAGAGAGAGAGAGAGAGAGAGAGAGAGAGAGAGAGAGAGAGAGAGAGAGAGAGAGAGAGAGAGACAGACAGACAGACAGACAGACAGACAGCCAGCCAGCCAGCCAGCCAGTCAACTGACGGCACAGACACAGATTCACCAGACCAGCAGCGACCTATCCACAAAACCCATCTACGGACCAATTACCTAGAAGGGGATGGGGATGAGGGAGTGAAAGGTGGAAGGAGGGGTGGGGGCAGGGTGGGAGTGAAGGGTGGTGGTGGGCATGGCGAGCGGTGTCCCCTCCTTGCGGTCCTGACCCCGATCTCCTCTGCATGGCCAGGGTCCACACCACCCCCAGACTGAGCGGGACAGGAGGCCGCCGGCTGCCCGTGGTGGGCTTTAATTAACGGCTCCAACTGACGGACAGATCATTAGTGACACCAGCTCCTCTGAGGTTTCAACGGGAGATTGTCCGAGAATTCTGGTTCTCTGTGCACACGCTTGTCGTGGCGTATCGTATTGAACTGTGTTGTGCTGCATAGTATTGTTTCACATTGTATCGTATTGTGTTGTACTGTAATGTAGTGTATCGTATTGAACTGTGTTGTGCTGCATAGTATTGTTTCACATTGTATCGTATTGTGTTGTACTGTAATGTAGTGTATCGTATTGTGTTGTACTGTAATGTAGTGTATCGTATTGTGTTGTACTGTAATGTAGTGTATTGTATTGTGCTGTACTGCATTTGTGGGATGATCAGGAAGACCAGCGCTAACAGATCTCCAACTGCCGCCACCATCCCCTGTCCATACTGTGATAGGTCTTTCCGGGCGCAGATCGGCCTGACCAGCCATCTACGCACTCACCCCCGATCCCAGGATGACTAGATGGTCTTCGTCGTCTCGACGGACAACAAACATAACACAAACAACACACTGCATTTGTATTGTACTGTGTTAACTATTGTATTGTCAGTACCTCCTCATTGCAGCCTACCACTCTCGAGTTCGGTAACGACAGCTCTCTTTGGAAGAGAGAAGCACAAAACGTCACAGTTCGTTGCTATCCCTATATTTCGTTAAAAAAAATTAAATTTCTGTCAGCATTTTGTTTACCATGGAGGTTTTTTTTTCTTCTTAACAACATTTCCAGAGACGACTCTCTCCTTGTCGAGGGGTCTTGTAAGTGCGCAAAATCTAAGCTTGTACACGCGACAGCAAATTATCATCTCATCCGAAAGAATACATTACAAATCAATTTAGGTCTAGTGGAGTGGCGCGCGGGGGGGGGGGGGGGGGGGGGGGGGGGGGGGGGGGGGGGGAGTGGTGGAAGTGGTGATGGGAGGGTGGGGAAAACGGTTTTAGCGAGCCTCAAACAAGGGATGAACACCCCCTCCCCCCCCCCCCCCGCCTCCCCCGATTCTCTCTAGCGTCCTAGGCAAGAGAGCAGACCGCTGGTCCACCTTTCTGCCTAAGAAAGACTTGGAAAGTGACCAAACGATCCAAGTGACGTGCACACACAGATGTCGATGTTGGCCTTTTCCACCGGCGGTGTTGCTGTGGACGGGTGCTACCGTCCCCTCTTCACAACACGTGACACTCAGTCCTGTAGTCTCGGGTCCAGGCCACGCATAAACACACACACACACGCGCGCGCGCGCGCGCGCGCACACATGCACGCCCAAGAACGACCAAACACCCTGAAAGAAGATCCACAGAAACAGATGGACCATTTGGAGTGCATCTCAGATAACAACACACAACAACAACAACACCCAAACGCTGACGCTGGACACGTCGAACCTTGCACGGCAAGTAACTCTCCAATTCAAACCATTCGCCGCAAAAAAAAAATCAGGAACGTTCGCCGACCATGTTGACCCTCACATTAGCCCAGCCAAAGGGGTTTTGACATCAGCCGCGCAGGGGCGAAGTGCTAATGTGGAACGACACAACAAACAGCGAGAAACTGCTCCAAGACTGAGAGAGAGAGAGAGAGAGAGAGAGAGAGAGAGAGAGAAGCTTGCCAAACAGTTAGGGAAATGATGTTTTCTTCCTCCGCGCGAGCTTTTCATCGCCACTCCGCCATAGGAGCCGGCTAGAAAGGTTTGCTGTATAGAGTTGATGGCACATGACAACCAGTGCAACATATTCTGGGGGGGGGGGGGGGGGGGGGGGGGGGGGGGATTAAAAAAAATCCCACCTCACTTTCTTTCTCTCTATTGGATCATCAGATTTTCTGAGCTGTGCTTGAGCAGACAGACAGTAGCTGTTTTGTTTTTTTGTTTTCTCTCTCTCTCTCTCTCTCTCTCTCTCTCTCTCTCTCTCTCTCTCTCTCTCTCTCTCTCTCTTAAACTGGGCTCGTGTGTGTCATCACGTTTTCCGGCTTAGAAAATAACAGCGTTTCTAGTCATTTTTGCATGAACGTCCCCATCTCAGGACAAAGGTGCAGAAGGGAGGTTTTGGGGGGGAGGGGGGGGGGGGGGGGGAGAGGAGGAGAGGGGGGGGGGGGGGGGGGGAGCAAAGGGGGCGGGTTGAGAAAAAGAAAGAAAAATGGCATGAAATGTTAAGATGAGCAATGCAGGGACCGAGTTTTGGTGTTTAATAAAGTGACAGCCTGGACAGATCGGTGATACATTTTGGGGGATCAAGTCACACACACACACACACACACACACACACACACACACACACACACACACACACATGCATGCATGCCCGCACACACGCAAGCACACGCGCGCGCGCGCGCACACACACCACATGCACGCACGCACGCTTGCAGGCGCGCGCGAGCACACACACACACACAGACACACACACACAGACACACACACACACACACACACACGCATGCATGCCCGCACACACGCAAGCACACGCGCGCGCGCACAACACACACACACACACACACGCACGCTTGCAGGCGCGCGCGAACACACACACACACACACACACACACACACACACACACACACACACACACACACACACACACACACCACTTTCCCTTCAGTTCATAGAATGTTGTAAGCTTGAAAAGATGTTATCATGTCAAACTCGTTACCACATAAGAATGTCAAGGAGTTAAATACCTTACTCATTACAAACATGCTATGAGCAGCGTAAAACCATATCTTTTTCTTTCTTTTTTTTCCAAAACAGAACCCCCCCCCCCCCCCCACAAAAAAAAAAAAAAGAAAAAAAAACCAAAACTCCCCCAAATATTAAATGAAATGCAAAATACTGATGTGATGTAGAAACTCGTCAATACATGCGGTTGACATCTCTGAACACGATTTTTCGTGGAATCTGCCGTGAAACGCTCAAAACTTACTGTCACGTGAAACCCAACGTTGTATGAACATGTTTCATAGTTCGTGGCTCATCATATTTGCATGTACCATGGAAGGAGAGAGGAGAGAGAGAGAGAGAGAGAGGAGAGGAGGAGAGAGAGGAGAGGAGAGAGAGAGAGAGAGGGAGAGACAGAGGTGAGGGGCCCGGAGTGTGAGAGGACCAAATGGGTCGCAAGGGAGGGAATCACGTTGATAGCCTGCAGGGTTGTCGGTACTGACGTCAGACGTTGATCGGCCGCACAGAAATAGTGTCGGTCGGCAGCCCCCCCCCCTCCCCCCCCCCCCCCGTGTGTGTGTGTGTGTGTGTGTGTGTGTGTGTGTGTGTGTGTGTGCGTGCGTGCGTGGTGTGTGTGTGTGTGTGCGCGCGGTGTTTGTGTGTGCGTGTTTGTGTATGTGTGCGTGTTGCGTGCGCGCGCGCGCGCGCGTGTGTGTATGTGTGTGTGTTGGTGTGTGTGAGTGTGTGTGTGTGAGTGTGCTGTGTGTGTGTGTGATGTGTGGGATGTTGTGTTCCTGTGACTGATACAGGATCGTTGTTGACATGGTAACAGCCATTAGTATGGCCTCTTGCGGTCAGCTGGCCTATAACCAACATAAAGTGACATGCGAGTAATTGCGTCAGACACACAGGGCAGACAGACAGATACACACACTCACTCACACACACAATTAGATGGTTGTTGTTTTTGTTATTGTTGGGTGGTAGCGAGGTAGGTGCGTGTGTGTGTGTTGTGTGTGTGTGTGTGTGTGTGTGTGTGTGTTGTTTGTGTGTGTTGTGTATGATGCTGTATTTGTCACGCGAACGACTGTACGTGCGCGCATTCTCTCTTGTATTGTTCTTCTGAGAGGAGAGAGAGAGAGACGCGCGAGAGCGAGAGAGAGAGACGAGAGGAGAGGAGAGAGAGAGAGAGCGTGCGCGCGCGCGCGCGTGAGTGTGTGTGTTGTGAGAGATGAGAGAGAGAGAGAGAGAGAGAGAGAGGGACACTGAGGGGGCCGGAGAGAGAGAGAGAGCGAGAGAGAGAGAGAGATAGAAAACGATTATAACAATACTTAATGTGACAATCTGACATTGAACTGGTTTTAGTTAAGTCAGTCATGTGTGTCGGGTGTGTGTGTGTTGTGTGTGTGGTGTGTGTGTGTTTGTGTGTGTAGTGCCACATGTGTGGTGTGTGTGTGTGTGCTTGTGTGTGCGTGTTGTGTGCGTGGGCGTGTGTGCGCGCGCTTGCGCGCGTGGATGTATGTATTTAGTGTGTGTGTGTGCGCTACATGTGTGTGGTGTGTTGTGTGTGTGTGTGTGTGTGTGTGTGTGTGTGTGTATGCACGTGTGTGTTGTGTGTGTGTAGTGTGTGTGTGTGTGTATGTGTGTGTGTGTGTGTGTGTATGTGTGTGTGTGTGTGTTTGTGTGTAATGTTTACGTGTGTGTGATGTGTGTGTGTGTGTGTGTGTGTGTGTGTGTGTGTGTGTGTGTTGGTATGCACGTGTGTGTGTGTGTGTGTGTGGGTGTGTGTTGTGTGTGTGTGTGTGTGTGTGTGTGAGCGTGTGTGTGTGTGTGTGTGTGTGTGTGTGGTTGCAGCAAGTAGTAGCACAGCAGGCCGCAATTCACTTCAACGTCAATCAACGGACAATGTTTTCCAATGCTGCGAGAGCCAGAGTACTAACGCAGTCAGCACATGTTGTTCCTTCTCTCCCCCCCCTCCCCCCACATCCGCCCCCCCCCCCCCCCCCCCCCCCCGATGTCCCCGCGATGGAATGAGGACCAAGGCTGTCTCCAGACATCGTTATTCCCTCTGGAGGAGCCTTGCCATTTCCGTTTTCTCTCCTCGCTCTCTCTCTCTCTCTCTTATCTCTCTCGCTCTCTAGCCGCTCTCTCCTCTCTCTCCTTCTATTCCTCTGCTTTTCCTTTTTTTTTTTTTATCAACTGTGTACTCTCCACTGTTTTGGGCATGCCTTTAGAGCCTTTCCATCACACTTTGTTCAGAATTGTCTTCAAATCTTTGAGTTAAGTCTATTTATGTATTTATTTCATTTTTGTCTGGTGTGTTGTGTGTGTTGTTTTTTTTTTGGGGGGGGGGGGGGGGGCGGGGGGGGGGGTGTGAATTTCATAGCCATACCATTTGTTTACCGTTTTTGTCGGTCGACAAGGTAATTTATTGCCTTCTTCTTCTTCCCTTTTCTTGTTCTTATTATCATTAGTAGTAGTAGTAGTAGTAGTAGTACGTAGTAGTAGTAGTAGTAGGTGTAGTAGTAGTAGTAGTAGTAGTCAGTAGTAGTGGTAGTAATAGTTATCTAGTGTAGTATTAGTAGCAGCAGCAGCAGCAGTAGGAGCAGCAGCAGCAGCAGCTGCAGCAGTAGGAGCAGCAGCAGCAGCCAGCAGTAGTAGTAGTAGTAGTAGTTATTAGTAGTAGGTAGTAGTAGTAGTAGTAGTAGTAGTAGTATCATACCATTATATCATCTTTATTAAGAGTACTGTTCAAGACAACCTCTGTAGACCTTGACCTTGAAGGGGTCCATATCAGTTTGACAAGGAAGCCAGAGTGTAGGCGTCGTCCATAGTTAAACGCCACTTTTCGTTTGTGCAGTTTATTTTCTTCATTACCATGGCATATTCGGTGCGTTCTTTTTGCCGCCATTTGTTGATCATGAATTCCCCCCCCCCCCCCCCCCGCCCCCCGGCCTCCATCCCCCCCCCCCCATGCACAAATAAACTTGTTAGATTAGATATCTACAAATCACACACTTTCTTCATGGGAATTATTACCTTTTCATGGAATTTTCTAACTTTCTTATGATAAAACTGTTAAATTTCTCCCCTTTTTTTTTATCTGCGTGTTCAGAGTAACTTTCTAGCCATTAAAAATAGATAACTAATCAGAAAGGAAAATTAACAAATCTATTAAATAAATCAATCAGGATGATGACTTCAGCTAATGGCTTACGCCACTCACTCACACGGTTTAGTTTTATTCACCGCCCAGGATCCATTCCGTAGAATTGTAATTCTTCTGTCGACAGCTCTGTTTACGTGTATGGCACTTATTTTTACTTTCTTCTATTTCAGGATGTGACCCCCCCCCCTCCACTGTATGTGGTGTGAAAAACCTGAAAAGGCCCTTTGCAGTTAGAACTGAGCTGTTGCAGAACCGAACCTGAGACCCACCATCTCTCCTTTTGCTTCTTTTCCGTTGCTTATTCCATTTTAGAAAACACACACACACCAGACACTACAGACGACAGACAGACAGACAACAGACAGACGAGGAGAGAGAGAGAGAGAGAGAGAGAGTGACGAAGAGAGAGAGAGGATGAGAGAGAGCGAGGCACGGGAGAGAGAGAGAGAGAGAGCAGCCGTAGCAAGAGATACAATACTCGTGAAATTATTTAATAATTTACTCATAACTGCGTCATAGACGGAAAAAAAAAAGAAGAAAAAAACACTTTTTTTTTTCACGTCCACAACAAAGCAACAAACCAACCCGGATCGCAGTCGACGTTGAGACGTTACCTTCTACCGTGTCTTATAACACGTGGCAAAAAAAAAAAATTACAGTATGAACCATCACACATTAGTTAGAAACACACACACCGCATATCAATACGTTTTCCGTACAGTTAACATTATATTGATCCCTTTCCTAACAGGGTAAGTTTAACAATAGAAACAAAGGCAAAATCGCAGCTTAAAAACACCGGGGGGGGGGAGGGGGGGGGGGGGGTGGGGGGGGGGGTGGGAAGGGGGTGTTTAGACCTCCGAAAAGAAAATGGAAGATGTCCATGGCTTGACGGCGCTAATGACGCCGATCATGGATGTTCAGACACAGATTGCCAATGGCTTCCAGGTTGTTCTGCAGGCCGGCCTCATCATTGGTCCTCATCGGAGCCAGAACCATACAGCTGGGACACAAGAGAGACTGCTCACCGTTAACACTCCTCTCAGATCCCCCCCCCCCTCACAACACACACACACACACACACACACACACACCACACACACACACACACACACACCACTCACTTCCCATAGTGGTGGCTGATGATGATGATGAAGATGATGATGATGTTCCCATAGTGGTGGATGATGATGATGATGAGATGATGATGATGATATGGTGGCCGTATGATGATCGATTTTGATCCTATGATGTGGTGTTGATGACGACGATGATGATGATGATGATGATATGAGGAAGAAAAGACAGACAGATACACACACACAGAAGGAGAGGAGACCGATGGAGAGAGAGAGAGTGGAGACGAAGAGAGAGAGAGGAGAGAGAGCGTGAGAGAGGAGAGGAGAGATTCGAGAGAGAGAGAAGAGAGAGGGAGAGAGAGAGAGAGAAGGGGACGGGGAGAGAGGGAGAGAGAGAGAGGTGGAGGAGAGAGTGCGGGAATGAGCGATGAGAGAGGCGGGGGAGGGAGGTGGAGAGAGAACTCACTGAGGAGAGAGGGGGAGAGAGAAGAGATGCAGGGAGGAGGAGAGAGGGAAGGAGGAGAGAGAGAGAGGGATGAGATGAGAGAGAGAATGAAGAGAGGAGAGAGAGAGAGAGAAAAGAAGAGAAGGAGGAAAGAAAGTGAAAATTAAAGAGAGGAGAGACAAAGAGAGAGAGGAGAGAGAGAGAGCGAGAGAAGAGAGAGTTAGTAATCGAGACTTCGGATTTCTGAGAGAGAGGAGAGCGAGAGCGAGGAGCGAGAGAGAGAGAGAGAGAGAGAGAGAGAGGGAGTGAGAGAGAGAGAGGAAGAGAGAGAGAGAAGAGAGAGAGTATTCATTCGAGACTTCGGATTTCTGGTTTTTATTTGCTTCGGTTAAGGAGAATTAGCGTTTGTGAGCACTGAAAACTTAAAACACAAAAGAAAACAAAGCTAAACGCGATCTAGACATCACACAAAAACACGATTGTTTTTCAGCTCCCAGCCATGAGTAGCCGAGCAGCCACCGCCCATCAAGATGAACTTCACTTCTACATCTCTCTCTCTCTTCTTCTCTCATCCTCTCTCTCTCTCTCTCTCTCTCCTCTCTCTCTCTCTCTCTCTCTCTCTTCTCTCTCTCACTTATCAATTTTCTTATGTAAAGCGTTTTCTGCTGCGTCAAGTTTGCTATGTTGGTAAAACGTTTCTTATATATATATATATATATATAAATATATATATATTATATATTATATATATATATATATATTATATTATTTATATTTATTATATATATATATATAACATTGCGATGAATGATGTTCAATTATTCCATCATGAGGAGGCATGGATACCATACATATGATTGAAACATTCTGAATCTGAAATCTCTCACTCTCTCTCTCTCCCCCACAATAAAAAGGACAATATTTTTCAGAGTGAATTGAATGTAAAGCCAAGTACAGTACAGTTTCAACGGCCATTTACGGGCGCCAGCAAGCTACACGCAAGCTTTCATGCTCGTGGACGTTGGATGAGTGGCTTGGAAGGTTGTGGCTTTATTTTTGTCTGCCTGTCGGGCTTTGTTTGAGTCATCAGTAAGTTACGTGGATATCATTTGT
>CM031608.1:79306018-79313518 GCA_018398815.1 Conus ventricosus
ATTTAAGTTCAGTGGCCCCTCATTTAAATTCAGTGGCCCTCATTTAAGTTCAGTGGCCCCTCATTTAAGTTCAGTGGCCCCTCATTTAAATTCAGTGGCCCCTCATTTAAATTCAGTGGCCCCTCATTTAAATTCAGTGGCCCCTCACCCCCTGCTCCCGGCGGGCGACCTCAGTTGATGTTTGTATCCACGTCTATTCCCCTTGGGGAATCTTTGTCGTGATCGTCGGTGTCGGCAAGGACATAGGGACTGCCGTTGGGAGGGCGACGCCCAGTATAGCGGGGGACTTCCCAACTAAGCGACTATTGTCGTCGGTAGGGGAGGGCTTAGCAGGTGGGTGTCCTGCGTATGTGGGCCAAAGAACAGACAACACTGAACACCACCGAAGGGACGCGGCAGCTGTGCAGTGTCTCCTCTGGAGGTTGCCTGACAACCAGACCAGCCGGCTGTGGGGCTGTGAGCAGGGAGAAGAAAGGAGTGGCGTCGGAGTGATAACACCGAAGTGGCACAGAGGATGAGACAGCATGAAAGCAAAGAAATAAACAGATAAACGAATAAATTAATAAATCAAGTGAAGAAAACGAATGAGTAAATGTAAATAGAAATACATGAATAGTTTGAGAAAAAAAAAAAAAAAAAAGCATTCACGAAAAGATGAAACACATACTTGCACATTTCAAGAAACGGCACCTTCTTTCACTTAATGTATATAATCTATTTCATTACTGTGTAAACTTTAATTTGGTCTGCTCGAGTCGGATACAAAAAAAAAAAGTGAGCATACAGTGAGAGGGAGAATGCCGTGTGTGGGGAAGCATGGCGGACGGGGCGATCGCAACCACTTTGTCTTCATGTCTCCGGTTCCCTAGAGAGTCATCCGGCTGAGTGGCACACCGAGGTTATCTCCTTATTTGTGGCGGAAAGATGCCACACCAGTGGCCACCAGGGAGCGCTCCGTTTTCGCGCTCAGGCCGTGTGGACATGGCGGCAAAAACAGTGATCGGTATTTGATACTCTCTCTCTCTCTCTCTCTCTCTCTCTTTTCTCTCTCTCTCTCATTTCCGGTATTGGGCTGGGTGATAGAAATCCTAGTCAACGCCTCTGAAAAGAGAATGGGCTTTTGTTCCGTACGGTCGACAGTGGAATTGAGAGGGCGAATGCATTACACAATATTCTCTCTCTCTCTCTCTCTCCTCTCTCTCTTCTCTCTCTCTCTCTCTCTCTCTCTCTCTCTCTCTTCTCTCACACACACACACACACACACACACACACACACACACACACACACACACACAGACCACACACACACATACATACACACACACAACATAAACACTTACATACATTACGCACCCATGTGCACACCGACGCCCCTACCCACAACGTGATGAATATATCTAAAGGCATGGATGCACGCGCCTTAACACACACACACACACACACACACACACACACACACACACACACATTTGATACACTCACTCTCTCTCAGAATTCTCACAACAACTTTCAATCTCCTATTCAGTCTGCCAATATTATCCGATCACACAATAAAGAAAAACAATATCAAACGTCTGTTTTTAACACAAGGGTAAAAATAATCGACGCTCTTATAAAGTATCGTTTCCATGGAAAGAACTTGTCACCCGCCTGGTGTTGCCCGTGAATCCGCCACGCAGGGCGGACAAACCTTCTGGGTTTTTTTTTTTTTTTTTTTTTTGCAGCAGGATTTACGCCCCTAGGACGTTTCCCGATTTAGTGCCTGTAAATGAAGACGACCTTCTTGGTGGCTGCTTTGATGAATTGTCGGATCGTGATTGGAGTGTTGAACTGCTCGAGGCTCCCCACCTCTTCACCCTAAGCGCGCGGCGCCGAGCTTGTGCATTCAAGAAGAGGGTGAGTTCAGTCCCCTTTGGTACCCAATAGAAAACGTGGCACACTCGTTGCCCACGCTCGCGCTGCTGTTTGGTGGTTTCAGTCCAGCATTGAACAAGTCTCTGGTGTCCCCAGTGTCCTGGGCACATCGCGCATAACCCAAACAGCCCCGTGCTGGCTTATGAAGCAATGTCCACTGATTTAACGGGATCTTCAACTTTTGTTTGTTTGATTTAATCTTCACAGACTGTTATCCGTTGTCGCCAGCTCCTACAGGTCGTATCTTTCAAGTCTTCAACTATCGATCTTAACACTCACTTAAGTCTTCAGAATATTTACTTTTCACTTCCCTGAACATTTACGTTCATCTTTCTGAGACTCCATTTTTTCATGGATAAGAGGATATACTTTGGGGGTGTGGGGTGGGGGGTGGGGGGGGGTTGTTTTCTTTCTTTGTTTCTTTGTTTCTGTGGAGGTTTTCTCTCTACAGCCAAATGATGCCTAGTGCCTTGCTGCAGAACAAAACAGTTGTCTCATGCTGGTCCCTGACTTCGCAGGAACAGTCTACTTACACTGCGTTTACCGTCGATCAATTAATAAAAAAAAAAGAAGAGAAAATCAGACTCCAATGCCTCCGGAACTTAACCCTCTTAAAACCATGAAAAAACAACAAAACAAAAAAAAAAAACGAACACACACACACAACACAAAAAAAAAGAGAAAAAGAAAAACAAATCCTATTTGACGCGAACATTCACCTATAGTCGTAATCTGACCCCACGTTTTACGACCCGCGTCACATACATCCGATCTTGCCGACGTTTGTTCACGCGACTCCACCACAGACAGCCACTGCGGCCCTCAGTCCTCTTCCTGTAAGGTCACCGATGGCGTCAATCACGGGAGCTGCTGCTGCCCTCAGTCCTCTTCCTGTAAGGTCACCGATGGCGTCAATCACGGGAGCTGCTGCTGCCCTCAGTCCTCTTCCTGTAAGGTCACCGATGGCGTCAATCACGGGAGCTGCTGCTGCGCTCACCCACTGAACAGACAGCATGACGCCTGGGCCATCTCCTCGGCAGAGGGCGGGGGACTGATCCTAGGAGGGGTAGCAGCTTGTGAACTGACCACTCTACCGTTTCATCAGTGGGCCGGAATAGCTCAGTTGCTAGAGCGCCGGACTCGTAATCTAGGTGATCCTGGGGTTACGGGTTTGAATCTCCGCCGCGGCCGTTTCGGTACTGAGGGATTTTTTCCCTCGGAGTTAACATTGGTTCTGACTCCATTTCCCCATACAGTCCTTGGAATGAGACTATAAACCGAGGTTCCGTGTGTGAACGCACGCGTAACATCTTGCACACACGTAAAATCCCATCACCAACTTACGGAACAGAAGGCCAGTTTGGCTGTTGGTATGGATGACACGTTACACATAGCATGCACCCTGCGTAAGAAATGGAAAGAATGAAAGAAGTAAGGAAATTGAGTGAACAATATTGAATGATATGGACTGGATGACACGGGAAAACGACTGAATGAAGCGCCAGCTGGCAGCTCTTCAGTCGGCACTACCCAGGCAGGCAGCCCGAGTGTGGATTGTAAAGCGCTTAGAGTTTGGTCTCTAGCCGAGAACGGGCGCTATAGAAGTATTCATTATAATATAATAATAATAATCTGTCTTGCGATCCATGTATCTGTGAGACGGGAGATTCCCCGGGCTCAGAGGCTTATGGGGCACTACCAGGGACAGCCCGGGGCATTCTCTCTCTCTCTCTCTTTCAAAGGAGGGGGTCGGGGTGTGGGGGACCTTAAACAGTGCTATAGGGTTTTTTTTCTTCTTTTTCATCTCGATGTCTTTGGGTGTGTACTACAGTCGTACAGCATAGAAACGAGAGTTCTCGAAGATCTTTTTTGGTTTGTATTACGTTGTTGTTATTAAACGACTACCAGTGCTGCAGCTTTTGCAACCAATACTAATACCACTGTCACAACTCTCATTGTTGCTATCAGTGTTGCTACTGTTCTCACATTCTTCCTGTTACAGTACAGATACTGTCTGTGTAACAGAAGTAAATAAGAAGATGAAAAAAAAAAAAAAGGGGGGGGGGGGGGGGGGGGGGGGGGGAAGAAGAAAAAAAAAGGAAAGGAAAGAAAAGAAACGGAAAAAAAAAGAAGGAAACTGTCAAAACCTCTGTGTCTCTCGACCTTACAACAAGACCTGCAGGGACTCATTTCGTCTCTGAAAGGCTTCCAAGTCATTCAAACGATCGGTTCACATTCATATCACATCCATTCCAGAGTGAGCTCCATCAAGGAGGCATCACTGTGTGGGGACTGGTCCATACACGCTACACCACATCCGCAAAGTCACTGGGCTAAAATGCATACAGATTAAAACAAAACAAAACAAACCTAAAACGTAAACAGACAAGCAAAGACAGGGGAAAAGGGTTGTCACGGACAAAACGTAAGGGATGTCTGACCCGTATGTATTAACACGCTTGTTTGACCTTCACTGCGACCGTTGGTCAGCCTCACTGTTTAACTGTTCACGACTCCCAAGTGCCCCCCTCCCCCCCCCCCCCCCAACCAAAAAAAAAAAAAAAAAAAGCAAACACACAAGCAAACAAAAAAACATACAAACGAAAACCTAGACAGGTAAAATAAAACAAAACAAAAAAACACCAAAAAGGATGCAGCTCGAACCATCTCCATAGAGATCAGATATGTCAGCGATCACAATCATCAAACGCTTCCCATAACAATTCCCAGGTTAAACGGTGAAATTAACGTCTCTTCATTTCATGATCGTAAGGACAGTACTCATCTGTTCAAGGTTCAATGCGTCTAGGACACGGGATAAGGAACACGGAGCCCAACCCTCTCCGTCCGCCGCCTTCATCCCCCCCCCTCCTGAACTGAATCCGGTACCATGAACTTCTGGATGGACGAAGAGAGTTTTCAACCGTGAAGAATCTCCAGCAATGGTTTCAAAACTCACGATTCAGCTCTCGGTGTCAGGCCAATTGACATAGGCCAGAACACCAAGGCTACATCAAAATGTTGTTATGCCCTGCATAGTTATGTGAGGATTATCTTCAGTTGTGACAAGCTCCTAGCGTAGCATTACCAGTCTCCAAAATCCACCGAAGTCGGAGTGTGGCCGCCCACGTGGCGGGGTAATCAGAAACGGTCACACACGTAATGTTCTCATCCCCAGCTGATGCATTTGTACCATAGTGTTCAAGTACTTTGGCTGTTCGGATGATCCCTACTAGAGTCTTTTAGCCTGGGTACGACAACAACAACAACAACAACAAACAACAACAAACAACAAGCTCTGTTGGCGGAAGGCTCTAACCATTTCATAGAGGGCCACTGCAAAGGTTCACACAGATATCCGGCCAAGATTTCAATCAGTTGGTCGGTGTGGACTGTCGTTAAAGGACGTTATTGTCTGAGGATTCAAAGTCACTGTTTGCTCCCTCCCACCTATCAGGCCAGAGAGGCCAGCATGCCACAGAGAAGTCTCTCGCCCACACACACTTATGAAAGCATGCAGGCACGCACGCAGGCGCTGGCGCGCGTACGCACGCACGCACGCACGCACGCACGTACGCGCGCGCGCGCGTGTGTGTGTGTGCGCGCGCGCGCGCGCGCACACCACACACACACACACACACACACACACACACACACACACCACTTTTTTATTTAAAAAAAATGAAGTGGATTTGGAAGATGGTGGCATCTCCTGTACAGGATGAGATTTAGCAGACACCCGATTTCCGATAATAAAGCCAAGCTCATCAGGCTTTGATCGATGAATATCAGTAATTATCATTCTCTCTCTCTCTCTCTCTCTCTCTCTCTCTCTCTCTCTCTCTCGCCCTCCACCCCCCTCTCTCTCTACCATCCCTCCGTCCCCCATTACGAGACAACTGTTTCCTGTGTATTTAACAACACAAAGGTAGTTAAGCCTGCAGGCGTATTCCGATCCGGACAAAAGCCATACAGCGCCCGTACCGTTGACGTCAATAATCAACCCATCAGTGCTATCGACAAATAAATCAAGGGCACACACAACAAGCATGAATCTAATTAGTAGGCCCCCTCCACCCCCCTTCCCTTCCCCTGTGCTTCGGAAAATCCTCCACCACCCCCACCCCCTCACCCCCACCCAAACAACAACAAAACCACACACACACACCAATCGATCCCGGCTCTACTCGGCCACACAGCTGCTTACCTTCTGGCTGACCTGACAGTCCACCAACCAGGAACGACAGGAAGTCGACAGCAGACGACCCGATCCCGTCCCCTCCCTCCCGCTACTACTTCTTCCCCCCCCCCTCCCCGTCTGCCCCGTACTCCCGCTCCCCCCAACCACCCCTGACAGTTTTGTGGTGATCATCTTTGTGCGCAAAAGTAGGTTGAAAACGAAACACCTGCAAGAGGAAGTTGCCAAGAGGAGCGAAACTGGGAGCTACCAGACCCGCAAAACGCATGGATCGAACAGATGGCAATACAGTAGCGATGCGTTTCGACCTTTTGGGCTGCTACACACAAGCAAGCGTGACAATATCTCCCCCCCCCCCCCAAACAAACAAACAAACACAAAACAACCAGAATAGAAATAGAAAAGAAAAAGAAAGGAAGGAAGAAAGAAAGAAAGAAAGAAAGAAAACAAAACATCAAAGAATAAAGAAAGGGATCTGCTTTGCTTGCAAGTTTTCGAGTTCAGGTGTTCACAGTTTTTCACTTTTTAATTACTGTACCCTTGTCAACCGCAAAGAGCTATTCCAGGGCTGTCAAACTTGTAAGGGAAGAAAAGGAGCATCCTGAAAAAGGTCAGATCCTGAAAAAAAGTCAAACAACGAAACAACTGATGACACGGTAGCCAAACAATTGGCATTCTTAAGGCGGAAAAGACCAGCCTCGTGCTGACAGAGGCATCCATTCCGCTTCATTGACTTAGCCCAGATTTGGAAAATCAGGAAAGAAACTCAACCAAAACACATCTGAATGTTAGTGGAAAAAAAAAGAGAAAAACTATGTGGGGCTAACAGACAAGGCAGAAGGGACGGCTGGTGTCCACCCTGTCTGCACAGTGTGTACAATCTTCTTCACCAATTCCACAGATAATTTAAAAAAAGCAAAAAAAATAATAAAAAAAATAAAATAAAAAAAATAAAATAAAATAAAAAATGAAATAAAAAGGAAAGCCTAAATGCCAAAGACCATGGCAAGAAATTAGTGGGAAAACAGTTTCCAGAACATATATACAGGAACACAGTCCACAAAGGCAGAGAAAACAACAACAAACAAACAAAAAACAGTGGAAAACAGTACAGAAAAAAAATGCCGAGTGGAAACACAGTTACAGAAAGGAGGAAGGTTAGTATAACAGAACTTCTAACAATGTGGAGGAACTATTCATACTGAAAGAGGCCGCTCCACGGAGACTTGTTCAAAAAGAAAGAAAGAAAGAAAGAAAGCTACCGCTCTACCATTCAGACGCCTGTCCCTTTCTTATCGGATCCCACTGCCTAAACGGACAGAACGCGTTTGGTTTACTCACTGAGACCCCTTCCACACCCAGTGGTACCTTTGAAAGGATGAGGAGCC
>CM031608.1:79316018-79318518 GCA_018398815.1 Conus ventricosus
GAGAGAGAGAGAGAGAGGAGAGAGAGAGAGAGAGAGAAGAGAGAGAGAGAGAGAGCTAGAGAGAGAGAGGGAGGGACGGAGAGAGCGTGAGGTAAAAAGAGACAGGCATGACAGTGATCGATGGACGGGTTCAGGCAGTTGGAGTGACGGACGCGCCCAGCAATGCACTCCACGACCACGAGAATCCTCATCTAGTTGGTAAAGCAAGGCAATGCTGCTTATAGCCCAGCCGACCGCAAAGGGCCATATCAGGGCTGTCACCAGTTGAAGTCAACTCACAAGTCATTAAAAAACAAACAAACAAAAAAAAACCACCATTCACACATCTCTTTAAAACACACCTTCCAAAAGCGCACCAAAAGCCTCGTTAAAAAAATCTTTCTACCGTCAAATCTTAAATCAGATGAAAAATGTTAATCTCTTCCAGAAATTCAAAGATCACGTCAGGGGAGACATCTCTGAACAAGATTTTCCTGGAGTCTGCTGTAAAATGTTTATGTCTCACATCGTGCAAGTCCCAGCACTCTAAAAGAATATGTTTCACTGTGGGTGGAACATGACATGGAATGCACCACAGAGCCTCTTCGCCTTTTAAAAGATAAGAATGGGTGTAAAACGAGTGGTCTGCATGCAAACGGCACAGGACTTTACGGCCACCTTGGGAACATGGTAAAAACTCTTTCAGGTTTGGACGGGTTTTGTACAATTTGTTATCCGTCTGCAAGTTCCATTCCTCTTGCCAGAGGTCTTTGATATAAGCCTGGGTTTTGGGTTTCAGATCAGTGTGTGCGATACACAATCCTCATCTAGTTAACGTCATACCTGATGAGGCATCAGGACCCCATCGTGACGTCATCACGGTGCAATAGGGCCTTGATGCCGTGTGATGCGTTCATGACGTTGCGAACAAAGTCCAAGGTTTCTCTTCAAGGAACAAACGTCCGAAAGGAAACATGTTCCCAACTGACGTAGACCGCTTTCACTCGTTTCTTGGCTGTTATGTTTCTAATGCATTATCACTGATCACGGCTTCTAGAAGAGACTGTCACCGAATGCACTCACCAGAGCCAAAATGTATCTTAAACAATTGGAACGCCAGCCAACTAGCGCTAAACTGCAGCCACAATGACATCTTTTTGCCCGTGTCTTCAGTGTCGCGATTGGTATCGAATATTTTCAAATGAACGGACTAGTAGTAGTTCGCGCCTGACAAGATCACGGAATGACGTTTCCTCGTTTCTGTCTTACTTCAGCACGACGATCCACGTCTTGTTCGCATAGATCCTTGTGCGGCGATAATCTACGGAACGTTTTCTCCTCGGGTGATCTTCTCCTCAAGGGAGAGAACACAATCTCCTACGCAGAAAAATAATGGTTGCCCGAGATGGATCACCATGGCTACTGAGCGACAAATGGTGTTTCTTTGGTCGTGAATTCGGTTTTCGCGAACTAGGGGTCCTGAATTCTGCTTTTTAAAGCCTAGAATTGTATATATCACGGCCGCTCCTGCTGAAATGCTTGATTTCCAAAATGCAAAGCAAAGCGCACTCTCAGGCCAAACTGTTAGCACATGCGCGCAGGGCAATTCGACAAACACAAACTGGTTTCCATCACAGGAAAACATTCACACGGTCACGTCCCTTTGCGCAAAGCTGAATGCCAAGAACACGCTGAAAAGATCTTTTTTCTACTGTCCATTAACGTGGGATCGTTCAGTAAGGGACATACTGGATCCAGGGCCCAAATCCATGAACGTGGGATCGTTCAGTAAGGGACATACTGGATCCAGGGCTCAAATCCATGAACGTGGGATCGTTCAGTAAGGGACATACTGTACCCAGGGCTCAAATCCATGAACGTGGAGTCGTTCAGTAAGGGACATACTGGATCCAGGGCTCAAATCCATGAACGTGGGGTCGTTCAGTAAGGGACATACTGGATCCAGGGCCCAAATCCATGAACGTGGGATCGTCCAGTAAGGGACATACTGGATCCAGGGCTCAAATCCATGAACGTAGGATCGTTCAGTAAGGGACATACTGGATCCAGGGCCCAAATCCATGAACGTGGGTGTGACGTCAACGTAAATTATGACGTCAACTTAAAAATGACATAGGTAACTATATGACGAAAATAATAATATAAGACAAGAGAATAACAGCCGAGGCTTTGGTGTCCAGCCTAATTTATTTTGTTTTAATCATCGTTTTCTCCGTAGTGATACTATGTGGAGAGGCTGACTTTCAAGTCAGTAGTACGACGAAGTTCATTGTGTATGTGGGATACTTTTGATGACGGTACCAGCGGAATATGTACCAGGAAATTTATTTATTATAAAAAAAAATGTTGTGAATGCTGTGTCGCCGAGAGTGACATAAAACTCCTGTAAGAATATTTATGTGCTCTAATTGTACCACCGCATGTGTGTCGGTGGGCTGAATTTATTGATGTGAACACTGTAATATCAATACACGGAGAAGTTAATATTTGTTTTAGATCA
>CM031608.1:79331018-79336018 GCA_018398815.1 Conus ventricosus
TTTAAGCCACACAAGTTGAAGACCGTTGCGTCATGATGCTTGATGACAATCTGCAGCCCTCTACTCTTTAAGCCACACAAGTTGAAGACCGTTGCGTCATGATGCTTGAGACAATCTGCAGCCCTCTACTCTTTAAGCCACACAAGTTGAAGACCGTTGCGTCATGATGCTTGATGACAATCTGCAGCCCTCTACTCTTTAAGCCACACAAGTTGAAGACCGTTGTGTGATGATGCTTGATGACAATCTGCACCCTTACTCTTTAAGCCACACAAGTTGAAGACCGTTGTGTGATGATGCTTGATGACAATCTGCAGCCTCTACTCTTTAAGCCACACAAGTTGAAGACCGTTGCGTCATGATGCTTGATGACAATCTGCAGCCCTCTACTCTTTAAGCACACAAGTTGAAGACCGTTGCGTCATGATGCTTGATGACAATCTGCAGCCCTCTACTCTTTAAGCCACACAAGTTGAAGGACCGTTGTGTGATGATGCTTGATGACAATCTGCAGCCTCTAACTCTTTAAGCCACACAAGTTGAAGACCGTTGTGTGATGATGCTTGATGACAATCTGCAGCCCTCTACTCTTTAAGCCACACAAGTTGAAGACCGTTGCGTCATGATGCTTGATGACAATCTGCAGCCCTCTACTCTTTAAGCACACAAGTTGAAGACCGTTGCGTCATGATGCTTGATGACAATCTGCAGCCCTTACTCTTTAAGCCACACAGTTGAAGACCGTTGCGTCATGATGCTTGATGACAATCTGCAGCCCTCTACTCTTTAAGCCACACAAGTTGAAGACCGTTGTGTGATGATGCTTGATGACAATCTGCAGCCCTCTACTCTTTAAGCCACACAAGTTGAAGACCGTTGTGTGATGATGCTTGATGACAATCTGCAGCCCTCTACTCTTTAAGCCACACAAGTTGAAGACCGTTGTGTGATGATGCTTGATGACAATCTGCAGCCCTCTACTCTTTAAGCCACACAAGTTGAAGACCGTTGCGTCATGATGCTTGATGACAATCTGCAGCCCTCAACTCTTTAAGCCACACAAGTTGAAGACCGTTGCGTCATGATGCTTGATGACAATCTGCAGCCCTCTACTCTTTAAGCCACACAAGTTGAAGACCGTTGTGTGATGATGCTTGATGACAATCTGCAGCCCTCTACTCTTTAAGCCACACAAGTTGAAGACCGTTGTGTGATGATGCTTGATGACAATCTGCAGCCCTCTACTCTTTTAAGCCACACAAGTTGAAGACCGTTGTGTCATGATGCTTGATGACAATCTGCAGCCTCTACTCTTTAAGCCCACACAAGTTGAAGACCGTTGTGTGATGATGCTTGATGACAATCTGCAGCCCTCTACTCTTTAAGCCACAAGTTGAAGACCGTTGTGTGATGATGCTTGATGACAATCTGCAGCCCTCTACTCTTTAAGCCACACAAGTTGAAGACCGTTGTGTGATGATGCTTGATGACAATTCTGCAGCCCTCTACTCTTTAAGCCACACAAGTTGAAGACCGTTGTGTCATGATGCTTGATGACAATGCAGCCTCTACTCTTTAAGCCACACAAGTTGAAGACCGTTGTGTGATGATGCTTGATGACAATCTGCAGCCCTCTACTCTTTAAGCCACACAAGTTGAGACCGTTGCGTCATGATGCTTGATGACAATCTGCAGCCCTCTACTCTTTAAGCCACACAAGTTGAAGACCGTTGTGTGATGATGCTTGATGACAATCTGCAGCCCTCTACTCTTTAAGCCACACAAGTTGAAGACCGTTGTGTGATGATGCTTGATGACAATCTGCAGCCCTCTACTCTTTAAGCCACACAAGTTGAAGACCGTTGCGTCATGATGCTTGATGACAATCTGCAGCCCTCTACTCTTTAAGCCACACAAGTTGAAGACCGTTGTGTGATGATGCTTGATGACAATCTGCAGCCCTCTACTCTTTAAGCCACACAAGTTGAAGACCGTTGCGTCATGATGCTTGATGACAATCTGCAGCCTCTACTCTTTAAGCACACAAGTTGAAGACGTTGTGTGATGATGCTTGATGACAATCTGCAGCCCTCTACTCTTTAAGCCACACAAGTTGAAGACCGTTGTGTGATGATGCTTGATGACAATTGCAGCCCTCTACTCTTTAAGCCACACAAGTTGAAGACCGTTGCGTCATGATGCTTGATGACAATCTGCAGCCCTCTACTCTTTAAGCCACACAAGTTGAAGACCGTTGTGTGATGATGCTTGATGACATCTGCAGCCTCTACTCTTTAAGCCACACAAGTTGAAGACCGTTGTGTGATGATGCTTGATGACAATCTGCAGCCCTCTACTCTTTAAGCCACACAAGTTGAAGACCGTTGTGTGATGATGCTTGATGACAATCTGCAGCCCTCTACTCTTTAAGCACACAAGTTGAAGACCGTTGTGTCATGATGCTTGATGACAATCTGCAGCCTCTACTCTTTAAGCCACACAGTTGAAGACCGTTGTGTGTGATGATGCTTGATGACAATCTGCAGCCCTACTACTCTTTAAGCCACACAAGTTGAAGACCGTTGTGTGATGATGCTTGATGACAATCTGCAGCCCTCTACTCTTTAAGCCACACAAGTTGAAGACGTTGTGTCATGATGGCTTGATGACAATCTGCAGCCTCTACTCTTTAAGCCACACAAGTTGAGAGACCGTTGTGTCATGATGCTTGATGACAATCTGCAGCCCTCTACTCTTTAAGCCACACAAGTTGAAGACCGTTGTGTGATGATGCTTGATGACAATCTGCAGCCTCTACTCTTTAAGCCACCAAGTTTGAAGACCGTTGTGTCATGATGCTTGATGACAATCTGCAGCCTCTACTCTTTAAGCCAAAACAAGTTGAAGACGGTTGTGTGATGATGCTTGATGACAATCTGCAGCCCTCTACTCTTTAGCACACAAGTTGAAGACCGTTGTGTGATGATGCTTGATGACAATCTGCAGCCCTCTACTCTTTAAGCCACACAAGTTGAAGACCGTTGTGTCATGATGCTTGATGACAATCTGCAGCCCTCTTACTCTTTAAGCCACACAAGTTGAAGACCGTTGTGTGTGATGATGGTTGATGACAATCTGCAGCCCTCTACTCTTTAAGCCACACAAGTTGAGACGTTGTGTGATGATGCTTGATGACAATCTGCAGCCCTCTACTCTTTAAGCCACACAAGTTGAAGACCGTTGTGTGATGATGCTTGATGACAATCTGCAGCCTCTACTCTTAAGCCACACAAGTTGAAGCCGTTGTGTCATGATGCTTGATGACAATCTGCAGCCCTTACTCTTTAAGCCACACAAGTTGAAGACCGTTGCGTCATGATGCTTGATGACAATCTGCAGCCCTCTACTCTTTAAGCCACACAAGTTGAAGTACCGTTGCGTCATGATGCTTGATGACAATCTGCAGCCCTCTACTCTTTAAGCCACACAAGTTGAAGACGTTGCGTCATGATGTTGATGACAATCTGCAGCCCTCTACTCTTTAAGCCACACAAGTTGAAGACGTTGCGTCATGATGCTTGATGACAATCTGCAGCCTCTACTCTTTAAGCCACACAAGTTGAGACCGTTGCGTCATGATGCTTGATGACAATCTGCAGCCCTCTACTCTTTAAGCCACACAAAGTTGAAGACCGTTGCGTCATGATGCTTGATGACAATCTGCAGCCCTCTACTCTTTAAGCCACACAAGTTGAAGACCGTTGCGTCATGATGCTTGATGACAATCTGCAGCCCTCTACTCTTTAAGCCACACAAGTTGAAGACCGTTGCGTCATGATGCTTGATGACAATCTGCAGCCCTCTACTCTTTAAGCACACAAGTTGAAGACCGTTGTGTGATGATGGTTGACGACAATCTGCAACCCTCTACTCTTGAAGCCACACAAGTTGAAGACACTCCTGTTCAATGATGGCTGATGACAATCTTCAACCTGTACTCTGGCTGCAGCCAACACGGCGTGGCAGGGACCGATCGCATTCTCCATCACATCAGTCAGCTCAGAGAAGAATCAGAGAGAAGCGGCTGTGTCAGATGGAAATCGTGAGGGATCGGGCACGGCCGGAAGAGAAACCGTACAGACTTCGCTCATGGGCGATCTGGAAAGTGGAATTCCAACCGCGGAAATAAGGTGCTGACAGCAAGCTACAACAGAGCATCAGACCTACTGATTATATCCACGATGAACAAGTGCGCCCAAGCATGAAGTAGCACATAGGATCGCACGAAGATCTGCAACCCCCCCCCCCCCCCCTCCACCTGGGTTGGTATCGCCATGTAACACGATCCAATGGCTGTGCAAAAACAGTCTTCAAGGAACTATCGAGGGAGGGAGATGGAGGGGGAGAAAATAAATAAATAAATAAATAAATGAATACAAACGAAATAAATAAATAAATGAATATATAAATGAAAACGGAATAAATAAGTGAATAAATAAATAAGAACGAAATAAATAAATGAATAAATAATGAAACGAATTGAAGACGACACTGCAGAATGGATTATGAAAGCATTGTGAAGACTCCGGCCTTGGCACAACGGACAGAGGTGGAGCAGCTTACATTCTCTCCCTCTCTCTCTCTGTGTCTCCCTCTCTCTCTCTTTCTTTCCTCTCTCTCTCTCTTTCTCTCTCTCTCCACACACACACACACACACACACACGCACACAGAGCAGTCGCAGTTGTTACACATCGTCTCCCCCTTCTCAACCCTTCTACTCCCAATGTCACTGGCTACTTGTCACCCCCCACCCCCCCCCCCCCCCCCCCCCCCACACACACACACCACAGGTGCGCACAAAAACAACAAGACCTCTCCTCTGCTCCTCTCCTTCATTGTTTCTACTCGGACCTTACTTAGCACTAGATTTCAGACAGCTGGCATGTGGGGGAGGGTGGGGGAGTGGGGGGGGGGGGGGGTGATGACGCAGACGAACACT
>CM031608.1:79341018-79358518 GCA_018398815.1 Conus ventricosus
TCATTAACAGCGGTACACGATCCGAAAATAGGTCCTTTGTGACCTCCGTCCCTTACAGACGACACGTATCTTGTTGCAAATGGAAGACGACAGAAGCTTTGTCAAAGAGCAGGTCGTTTCAACGGCAAGAAGCTTTGTCAAATAGCAGGTCGTTTCAACTGTTTCCCCACCTATCTTTTTCAGTTAATTATGCGCCGATGACTCCGTTCGTCGACCTGTGTCTGTTTCCTTCCGACTGGCACTGACCTGAACCACACATAATGGGCTAAGCCATTAGGAAACACGCACCTCACCACGGAAGGGGGAATCAGGAAAAAGGGAGGGACGGAAGGGAAAAGGCAGGCAGGCGGGGCGGGGCGGGACAGTCCCCATCCGTCATTCACCTAAAGTGCGCCGACCGGGAACTGAACCCGCGACCCTGTGACAGACAGCATGGTGCCTGTGATCGCTCCGTATGGTCACCAAACCGGCAATTCAACACGGTCAAACTCGGGTTAAAAATTTCGTATGGGCGGGAGGTGGCGAGGTTCGCACGCGACGCGCACTTTTACAAGACTGAACGTGGACTTCAACCATGCGAACTGGCGAGGCGAGGGGGGTGAACAGTCACCGCCCTGCTCGTCACGTTTCTCCCCGGACGACCTTTCTGGCAGCGGGACGGGGATGGGGTTCCCCGCTATACACACTACCATGCCAAAAACACCACCCAGAGAAAAATGTCAGGGTCGTTACCTCGTTCAAATCGAGTCCATACGTGTTGGAAAAAAAAGACGACAATAAACCAGTTTGTTTTAAACATACATCAAAAAGGCCCTTAAACTAGACTTTTGCCCAATCTAAACTACATTTCTTCCCTCCCAAGTGTTAGATCAAACGACAATTATTTGGGGCCTGCAGGTGTATCATTGTTCGTGTTTGAACGTATGCATGTCTACTCGAACGTATGTATGTATGTATGTATGTATGTATGTATGTATGTACGCATGTACGCATTCATGTATGACAATATGTGCGCGCATATGTATGTATGTATAAATGTAAGAAAACGTGTGTTTATGTATGCACGTATACATGCAAGTTATGTATGTATGTATGTATGTATGTATGTATGTATGTATGTATGTATGTATGTACGGATTTATTTCCTTAGACATTTTTACAAGAACCATTTCCAAGAATATCAGCCTCTTTGTTTATCGCTTCATGATGCTAAAGTCTACAGAAAGAGGACTGTCGTTGTCACCGGGTCTTCCGATTCCTGGGTTGCCCACCTTATGAACGCAAATCACTGGCCAAGGGAACACTGGGGGATTTCTGTCATGACTGACTCCAGATGGGCGTGGGCATGAAGACATCTGCTGTACTGCTCAGTGCTGTTATTGTCAGATGCGCATACTGCTGATTGCAGACAGTAAAGTTATTAGAGAGAGAGAGAGAGAGAGAGAGAGAGAGAGAGAGAGAGAGAGAGAGAGAGAGAGAGAGAGAGAGAGAGAGAGAGAGAGAGAGAGGGGGAGAGAAAAGTTGAATCATGTATAGGCCATTGCCTCACATACGTACAGGGGTGCATATAAGGAAAAGAAAATCAGATCTGACAATGATACACACAACTACATTATCAACAGCACTTTTTTTTTTTTTTTTTTTTTAACCATGCCTTAAAGACACGACATCAGAACGCAACTCAAATGACCACTCAGCAACCTGCGTCAGGTGAAACGTGGAGTCAGATCAGCGGACCGTGATTCGGTAAACTGTGATTCGATGAACCGTGATTCGGTGAAGCATGATTAGGTCAAACGTGATGCAGAGCCCCAGACAAAATAAAGAAGAGGCGCAGCGAAAGAGCAGAGGCTAAGTACCCCCTTACTGGTTCAGCAGCACAGTTCTAGTTTGATGTTGGGAGTTCAAACCCCTTGACGCCCAGCATTCAAATAAAAAAAAAAGAAAAGAACAAAGTAAAAAAAAAAAGAGACTATTTTCGATGCCCGTGCTGTCGTTCTGGTGGTATCAGGGTGGTGTGGTACGTGTAGACGTGAAAGCTGAATGTAGCTAACCAACCAACAGGACACTGTCCACCTCCACGGGGAGGGTCAACCTGTGAACCCAGGCTAATCAGCACGGCAAGGGTTAACGTATTCTCATCACGAGGGTGGTGCCCAAGGATGTTTTTTTTTTTTCTCTCGTTTCTTTCGGTGGGTTTTTTTTTTTTTTGGTTTGTTTTTTAAGCAAAGCCTCCCCCGGAAATTACATGAGACTTTGATGCTGCTAATTCCATCTGAAAGACCCCGGCCACCGCATGAGAGAGAGAGAGAGAGAGAGGAGAGAGAGAGAGAGAGAGGAGAGAGAGAGAGAGAGAGAGAGAAGACAGACAGACAGATAGAGTCACACACACACACACACACACCACACACAGAGAGAGAGAGAGAGAGAGAGAGAGAGAGAGAGAGAGAGAGAGAGAGAGAGAGAGAGAGAGAGAGAGAGAGAGAGAGAGAGAGAGAGAGAGAAAGAGAGAGAGAGAGTGAGAGAGACACGAGAGAGAGAGAGAGAGAGAGAGAGAGAGAGAGAGAGAGACAGACAGACAGACAGGCAGACAAAGGACAGAGAGAAAACCAAACAGAGAATACAAACACGAATGGGAATAATCTATTGAAGGCAAGCTATACGCTACAGCAAACGTTTTTCACACTATGCCCACCCCTGTTCTCTGTCAACCTCGGTGTAATGTCAGTGGAGGAAGGACTAGCGCACAGCCCAAACACACTCACAGCTTGCTTACAATCTCATTCATATATCATGCATTCGTCACATCAAACCACTAGTAAAGTCTATAACTTTACTATACATGATCATAGAAAGAACATCAATGCATATAGAATCAAACAAAATAAAACATTCTCTCTTTCCTTGAATTTCACAAAATCATTTATCTAAAACATCGTTAACTAAAACAGATTTCTACTTTACCTGGCCAGGTGATCTTAACTATTCACGAATCACTGTCTTTTCTTTTCTTTTCTTTTTCTTTTCACTGTCACTTTCACAACACGACACAACTGCCGGCACTGGTGTTGGTCTGATGGCGCCTGGTCAGGTGAGACTGTTGGCGTTGGTCTGTGGTTCTGCTTGGCGAAGTGACGCTGCCAGGTATGAGGTCGAACCCCGGTTAGGTAGAACAGTGACTATCAACATCGATCTGTTCTCCTTTCTTTCTTCCTGCATTAACGCATTGCACTCTCTCTCTCTCTCTCTCTTCTAGTCTGCTCTTATCAAATGGACATGGTTGCTTTTCTTTTCTTTTTTTTTTTCTTTTCTTTCTTTTCTTCTTCATAAATTAGCAACTCTCCCTCTCTCTCCACATCTCTCCTCAGTCCTTCCTCTGCAGACTATCTCATGCTAATCTCTCAACTTGGTTCTCTTCTCTCCTCCCCTCATCTCTCTGCTTTTCTCTCAAGCAGACCTAGAACCTCTCCCTCTCTCTGTCTCTCTGTTCGTTCTTCCCTCGTGCTGCCGTTCTCTCACTCACGCATTCCTTTATTCGTTCCGATCTGTCCAAAAACGGGCGAGTACCATTGGTCAGTATTTTTTACCCCTGACACCCGAGGTTGTCTCCCTCTAATTCCATTGGACGTTCAAATCATGACAGTCCCGTCTACACGCCTTACTCTCTGTGGTGGTCAATTGGTCATTTAATTGATTAGCTAGATTTCACCCCCACCACACACTACCTTCCCCCCTTCCCTACTTCACTGGCGCGGTGTGGCTTAAGTGGTGGACACTGGTCAATTTAAATGGCCAGCTGAGTCTGGGTAGGCACCACGACGTCCGACTAACAATGACGTTGGTTCCACAAATTGGCCGGATAAGGCTGGCCCAGGTACTGAGGTCCGTCTGGGCAGACATCGAGGCGTCGGTCAAAGCCGCTTAGTCAGACTGGGTGGGTCGGACCGTCTCGGCGAAACCTCTCCACTAAGCTTAATTGGCGGACCCGACCTATGGGCCCGTCTTTCTGACGCCTAGAATGTTTGAGTTTGGACTTGGGTCCGATACAAATTGGCTGGCGACACCCCAAGTTAGGTTGTTTCCCCCAAGTTAGGTTGTTTCATTTTTTTTGTCCGTGACAATTTCCCCCTTGCAAAAGACCATGCTCCGCATTGTCTCAAAACAACGGTACAAAAAAGACAACAACCGAATTTGCTGACACACAGCTACACGCGCAAAGTTTGGAAAATACTTTACAACCAACGGTTTATAAGTTATAAAATATACAATTAGTGAATACCACTCCAATGAGTTATCATTGACGTGCGCTCTTGCGTTATTTCAACTCATTCTATAACGACCTCTGTGCGCACTTATGCAATTCCCCTACCTGCGGATTTGCCATCTCTCCTTTTCACAATTCTTATGAAAAGCACAATATAATATGATCGCGATCCATGACACTTCACTGAGGAATCTCCATCCTCACTTATTGCAAATAATGCATCACTACACAAGCGACTGTATGCTCCAAGCATAACTACATCCACATGAACAAGTCTCACAAAGAAAATATGAACAAGTCTCACACAAAAAAAAAATATGAACCATAGCCAACTGGGAATGAACCCATATCCAATCAACATAACTGGAATCAACACATATTATCAACAATGCACCCTGGATATGACTGACTTCCTCTGAGTTGCAGCTTGCTAGACTACACGACTTAAATAGTCAGCTCCGACATTCTGTCGACCAGGAATGTACTGCACTCGGTACCTGTAGGGCTGCAGTGCCATTGCCCAACGCAGCACTCTGCTGTTTTTCAACTGCGCCTCCTGCAGGAATTTGAGTGGTTGATGATCCGTCTCGATCACGAACTCTTTCCCATACAAGTATTTGTGGAACTTCTGCACGGCCCACACAACAGCTAAACACTCCTTCTCCACCGTTGCGTACCCTTCTTCACACTTTGTCAGCTTCCTGCTAGCATATCTCACAGGAAACTCGACCCCTTCATGCTCCTGCAACAATACTGCACCTATCCCACCACCTGATGCATCTGTCCGCAACAAAAATGGTTTGGACATATCTGGTAGCTTCAAGATGGGACGGGAACCTAGTCTTTCCAACACCGTCTGCAGTGCTTGCTCTGCAGCGTCTGACCACTCGACCACTGCCGGTTTCCCTGCCTTGATCAAATCACTGAGAGGACTCGTGATTGCTGCGAAATTTGGAACAAACTCCCTATAGAACCAATAAAGCCTAGCAGACTCCTGACTTCTGTTTTGGTCTTTGGTCTCTCTGAATTCATCATCTTCTCCACCTTTCCTCTTTCCGGCTGCTTTGTGTCGCTTCCGACAACAAAACCTAGGAACTCCAGGCTTGGAAAACCAACCTGGCACTTTGTTGGTCTGGCTGTGAGATTGGCTTGTCTCAACCTCTCCAAGACTGCTCCTAGCTGCCTCATATGCTCCTCCCATGTCTCGGATGCTATCAGAATGTCATCCATGAAATTCACGACACCTTCCAATCCCGTCAATAGCTTCCTCATCATTCGAGAAAAGACCGCAGGTGCGTTGACCATCCCAAAAGGGAGTACTCGCCACTGGTATAGCCCCATAGGAGTGGAAAATGCTGTGACTTCCTTTGAGTCATCACTCAAGGCTATTTGCCAGTAACCCTTGCTCAGATCGATCCTGGTGAAATACTGGCTCTTGCTTGTGGCGATCTGAGCGAACAGGTCTTCCATGTTGGGTATGACCTCTGCATCGACCTTGGTGACACTGTTCAGACGTCTATAGTCGACACAGAATCGATGCTCACCTGACTTTTTCCTCACTAAGACGACGGGTGCACTATATGATGATTTGGACGGTTCAATCACCCCAAGGTCCAACATCTTTTCTACCTCCTCCTCGATCACTTGCTTGGTGGCATATGGGATCGGGTAGGCTTTCACATGTACGGGTTTCTGCGATGTTAACTCCACCGTACATGTTTCTAGAGTTGTCCTGCCTGGTTTATCAGTCAGGGACGCCCTATACTGTTCTAGGAGCCCACTAACTTCCTCCTGTCTCCTACTGTCTAGCCCTTCATACAGTGACACATCCCTGTAATGACTCTTCTGGAAACTTAGGCAACAAAATCTCCCCTTCTTCTGCTGGGTCTCCTTCACCTCATCAATGATTGCTGCTGCGCCTATGAAAATCATCAAAGACTCGGTCAGCCGTTTTACCGGTGCCGAGATGACTCGCCATGAGCGACTCGTGACCCACTGACATGACAGTGTCACGATAACATGCTGGTACCTCTAACTGAGTGGTCACCTTACCTGTCTTCCCCTTTGGTGAACACTCGGTACAACAGCCCGCCTTTCACAAGAAATTCTGTCTCACCTCCTCTAACCTCCTGTTTCTCTCCACCTCTTGCCAACTCCCAAGACTTCACGAGCGAAGGGTCTTGTTCCTGTGCTGCCCTAAACTCATCAGGCGACACGTCTATGCCCGACTTCCTTCCTGGAACAACTAACGGTTTAACAACCTTTTCCTCCTTCTTGCTCCGTGTTTGAACTGCTGCCCCTGTAGCAGTCAACAACTCAGGATCCCCTGGATCCCTTGCACCTGGAATATTTCCAATGATCAATCGTGAAGGGGTTTCTCCATCACCAACGCAGACAACTCGCCTGAGAAGTAAGGGGTACGTACTTCTATCTTAGCAACTGGAAACTCCCTCACAGTGCCATCGATTAGAGTACAGGTCTGGATTTGCCCTGTCAAATCCCCTTTATCGACCAGCGTTGTTCGTACTACCCCGCATGAACAACCAGTGTCTCGTAACACTTTCACCCTCTGCTGGCCAATCCACCCTTCTTCCACTGGTAATGAACCACTCAGCCTAGTGCCCTCCATCCCTGACACTGACTGCTGTCCAGTGCTAGCCATAGGCTGCACTCTACCCTCTTCCGACTGAATCCCTTTTGGTTCCACTGCAGGTCGTTTCCCTTGACGACCCTTATCCACCTCTTGCAAGGCTGCTGCCTTCTGGAACCTCATGCGACAATCCCTCGCCACATGTCCCTTCTTGTGACAAATGAAACACCTAATTTCCCTTTGCCCTTCCTTCTGCCCCACCACTGGGTTTGCAGACTTTGCAGAAAACTCCCCTAGTCTCCTTGCACTCTTCTCACCTGTGCCTAGCACCTGTTTCTCCTGCACCTTCGTGCCCAAACGTGCCTCTCTATACACCTCTGCGAACTTCAACAACTCCCCTGCTGTCTCTGGCTGTCTCTCTTTCAAATGTATAGTTAACTCAGGGCCGCAACCTGACAAAATCTGTTCTTTCATAACTAGCTCTTTCAATTCAGCAAACTCCTTCTTCGTACCACTCAACTCTAACCATTTCTCAAAATAGTGATCTAGACGTGCACCAAACTGAGTGTACGTCTCACCTGCTTGCAATTTAGCTGAACGAAATTTCTTCCGGAAACCCCTCCTCTGTGAGGTCAAATCCTTTCATCAATGATTCCTTCACAGCGCCGAAATCAGACTGGTGTTCTGCTGGTAACGCAGTGAAAATCTGCAACGCCTTACCCGTCAGTAACGCCGACAAAAATGACTGCCCACTCTTCTGGGGGTCAACCCTGACTGGCCGCAAACGTTTCGAAACGACTGATGTATGCATCAATCGAATCGGTTCCTTCCGAGAATTTTGGCAACTTGGGTCGGGGGGCATAGCTACGCACAGAGTCACTGGAAACTGAACTCCCATCCTCGGTGGTTTCCCTTTGTATTCTCACTTTCTCTAATTCTAATTGAATCTTTTAAATTTTCTGTCTCCTGCGTTGCCCTTATTCTTTCTGTTTCCTGCGCTTCTTTATCATTGGTAGCCTGAATCCTTAATTTTTCTATTTCTTGCGCTTCTACTGCAACGCGTCGTCTTTCCGCGCGTTCATCCCTTTCCATCTTTTGCTGGTTTTCGACGAATGCTCGCAACTCTTCTCCCGAGTAACCTAGATCACGAGCGACGCTCACGAGTTGTTCAATAGGGGTGTTCTTTTCTTCCGCCATTATATCTCTTTCTTCTTTTTTTTTTTTTTTTTGAACAAGATTTTATAACTACGACAGCCAAACTGGTGGTTACCGACACGAGTGACGTAATAGCACAATCCTATGAATGATAATATTAGCTTGGGACAACGTAGTTAGTTTTTATAAGACGCCCAGCGCCTGACCCAACTATGAGAGCGAATTATAGGCAATCTGTGCGAAATGAGTACTCTGGGGCTGAAATGCCAAGCCTAGTATTAACTATCTTGGAAGCAATGCCAAGCCTAGTATTTAACTATCTTGGGAACATACAGTAAGACAACCCCTTGTCTTAGGATTACAATACTTGAATCCCACCCAGCTTCCTCTCTGAGAAGTTGAACAATTATAATAAATGGGCCAGAATATCCTGGCAGGCTCGCCAATAAATTGTCAACCTCGGTGTAATGTCAGTGGAGGAAGGACTAGCGCACAGCCCAAACACACTCACAGCTTGCTTACAATCTCATTCATATATCATGCATTCGTCACATCAAACCACTAGTAAAGTCTATAACTTTACTATACATGATCATAGAAAGAACATCAATGCATATAGAATCAAACAAAATAAAACATTCTCTCTTTCCTTGAATTTCACAAAATCATTTATCTAAAACATCGTTAACTAAAACAGATTTCTACTTTACCTGGCCAGGTGATCTTAACTATTCACGAATCACTGTCTTTTCTTTCTCTTTTCTTTTTCTTTTCACATGTCACTTTCACAACACGACACAACTGCCGGCACTGGTGTTGGTCTGATGGCGCCTGGTCAGGTGAGACTGTTGGCGTTGGTCTGTGGTTCTGCTTGGCGAAGTGACGCTGCCAGGTATGAGTCGAACCCCCGGTTAGGGTAGAACAGTGACTATCAACATCGATCTGTTCTCCTTTCTTTCTTCCTGCATTAACGCATTGCACTCTCCTCTCTCTCTCTCTCTTCTAGTCTGCTCTTATCAAATGGACATGGTTGCTTTTCTTTTCTTTTTTTTTTTCTTTTCTTTCTTTTCTTCTTCATAAATTAGCAACTCTCCCTCTCTCTCCACATCTCTCCTCAGTCCTTCCTCTGCAGACTATCTCATGCTAATCTCTCAACTTGGTTCTCTTCTCTCCTCCCCTCATCTCTCTGCTTTTCTCTCAAGCAGACCTAGAACCTCTCCCTCTCTCTGTCTCTCTGTTCGTTCTTCCCTCGTGCTGCCGTTCTCTCACTCACGCATTCCTTTATTCGTTCCGATCTGTCCAAAAACGGGCGAGTACCATTGGTCAGTATTTTACCCCTGACACCCGAGGTTGTCTCCCTCTAATTCCATTGGACGTTCAAATCATGACAGTCCCGTCTACACGCCTTACTCTCTGTGGTGGTCAATTGGTCATTTAATTGATTAGCTAGATTTCACCCCCACCACACACTACCTTCCCCCCTTCCCTACTTCACTGGCGCGGTGTGGCTTAAGTGGTGGACACTGGTCAATTTAAATTGGCCAGCTGAGTCTGGGTAGGCACCACGACGTCCGACTAACAATGACGTTGGTTCCACAAATTGGCCGGATAAGGCTGGCCCAGGTACTGAGGTCCGTCTGGGCAGACATCGAGGCGTCGGTCAAAGCCGCTTAGTCAGACTGGGTGGGTCGGACCGTCTCGGCGAAACCTCTCCACTAAGCTTAATTGGCCGGACCCGACCTATGGGCCCGTCTTTCTGACGCCTAGAATGTTTGAGTTTGGACTTGGGTCCGAACAAATTGGCTGGCGACACCCCAAGTTAGGTTGTTTCCCCCAAGTTAGGTTGTTTCATTTTTTTTGTCCGTGACATTCTCTCCTCCGGGTTTTCATGTCACAGTTTTCCATCTGAGTATATTGTGGATCATAATTATGGAGAGAACAACTCTTAGGCGGTGGACAGGGAGGGTGTGGGGTGGGGGTGGGGGAGGGGGAAAAATGTCGTTCCTCTGTTTCGATCATTCTAGCCTTAAACACTTCTCATGGATATACTATGGTGCAAGGTTATTCATAATTTTTAAACATTAAAAAAAAATTGATTTTAAAGTGAAGAATGCTAAGTTCTTTGCAATCGCTTACTCCTGATGAAGATGATTTAAGAAGGAAGAGTTTCAGAGAACGTCTGCATAAACTTTCGAGACGTTTAAAGGAGATTGTGCTAGCTGAATCCCCAAAAGTTGAAGCGAAATCTATATCACTTTAAATATAAGCGTGAACATTTTTTTTCCCAAGTATGCTGATCCAAAACGTTCAATTATATTGAGCTAAACTGTGTTTTAGGACAGGTTAATGTTTTTTTTCTTCTCAAACTTGAAACTGCATTTGATCAAGGCAAGTCACTGTCAATGTTGGGGCCAAATCATTCACGAGAACCAATTTCATCTAAAATATTATGACAGACTTCAAGTTCCTGTACATTATCTTCAATGTTTTGTCGCTTTTGTCTTGTTCTTACCAACGTGAATTCACACTTTGAGGACAAAACGCCATATAATCAGTCTGCGTTGGTGTCCGTCACCCTAAGAAGTTCACAAGATGACGAGATATGTAGAGGGAGATCGTTACAATAGATTGTAAATATTATTGGTCTTAAAACTGAACCTTGGAGGACACAAAAACTGACAAGCATGAAAGCGGATGATGTGAAATCTTCAAAAAAAAAATAAAATCAAAACTATTTGCCCTTTGTTAGACATGGAAGATGAAAGAAATGTAACAAATTAAGTGATAAACCATCCACTAATAAGTTTTGTTAAGAGAAGATCATAGTCAATAACATTAAAAAATGACAAAATTTATAACACTGTGGATATTTTGATGCCACGGCTCCAGTACACTATTACATACTGTGTCGAGGGAGTGCTTTTGCCTGAACCTGCTTTGATTCAGATTAATATTATAACGTGGACTAGACAATTAATCAATGAATTTCCGAATCGTGTGTGTGTGTGTGTGTGTGTGTGTGTGTGTGTGTGTGTGTGTGCGTGCGTGCGTGCGTGCGTGCGTGCGTGCGTGCGTGAGTGCGTGCGTGCGTGCGTGCGTGCGTGTGTGTGTGTGTGTGTGTGTGTGTGTGTGTGTGTGTGTGTGTGTGTGAACATGTGTACGTGCGTGCCTGCGTGCGCGCGCGTGCGCATGTGTGTGTGTGTGTGTGTATGTGTGTGTGTATGTGTGTGTGTGTGTGTGTGTGTGTGTGTGTGTGTGTGTGTGTGTGTGTGTGTGTGTGTGTGTGTGTGTGTGCGTGCGTGCGTGCGTGTGTGCGTGTGTATGCACATGTGTGTTGTAAGATACAGTGCAGAGAATAGGCGGGAGAAGGAACGTCCCTACAAACTCCACTCCCTCCTTAATTCTCCACCAAATTATCTAGGCGTTCAACTTCACCATCATAGGGTCACTGCCATTCAAAACAGAAAGTGATGACGTTAGGGCAGAGAGGACTGAAGAGTAGTGGGAAGGAACCGTGCGTTTGGGGGGTGTGGACGCACGTCACACTACTCCCAGTGTAGGCTGAAATGATCATCATGTCATCTAAACGCTTCTCTCTCTCTCTCTCTCTCTCTCTCTCTCTCTCTCTCTCTCTCTCTCTCTCTCTCTCTCTCTCGGCGTATATGCGCGTATTTAGTATTTACCATACGTGTATATGTGCGCGCGCGTGCGTGTTTGTGTGTATGAGTGTGCGTGTGCGGATGAGGGCGCGCGCGCGCGTGTCTGTGTGTGTGTGTGTGTGTGTGTGTGTGTGTGTGTGTGTGTGTGTGCGTGCGTGCGTGCGTGCGTGCGTGCGTGCGTGCGTGCGTGCGTGCGTGCGTTCGCGGGCGTGCGTGAGTGAGTGAGTAAGTGAGTGTGTGTGTGTGTGTGTGTGTGCGTGGCGCGCGCGCGCGCGTGCGCATGTGGGCCCACGCGCGCGCGATACACGCGCGCGCCAGCGCTCTTATACGCGCATGCGCACGCACGTATCTTATTCGATTTTGACCAGCACTCTGACCATCCACACACACACACACACACACGCACATACACAGCTGACTGCCTCCGAACGGACGGGGAAAAAATATTGAACTTGCTGATCCCCAACCTAGCACTGCATATTCACCACGACAGACGAGAGGAGCACGACTTTGCCCGGCTGCAGGGGTCGATAGAGCCTGTACATACTGTGAGGGGAAGCAGGAGCCCCCCCCCCCCTTCCCCTCCCCCCCCCCCCCCCCTGTCCCCGCAGACCGTGACTGATGGTGTCAGTCTCCTCTGGCAGTTATGAGTAATCAGCCAAATAACACCGCACGTTGACACAGACCCCGCCAACACTGGCAGCCAGGCAGCCGCTACACTGTACCGCTAACTGCAAGGGAAGCTTACCCAAGGGCCGACAATTTCATGACTGATCGAGTATGGAGGGATGGGAGGGTGAGCGGGGAGGACCGGGGGGGGGGGGGGGGGAGGGGGAGGAGGCGGTGCCACGGAGAGAAAACGACCCTTGTCAGTGTTTTTTTCTTTTTAAATCCCTGGCGATGATTTTTAGTTTTTAAACATGTTAGGAACCCCCTTTTCTGTTTTTCGTTTTTCTTTTTCCGCACTCTCTCAGAGGCATTAACTGTCATGCCGTTCTCTCTGACCACCCATAATATGACAACCACACCCAAGTTCGGTCTATCGCCAACCCAGCATCGGCGTCCACAGACAGCAACAAGCATCGGGCCTTGACGAGGCAACCATCCAGAGAAGACACTGCACTACTGCTAAATCACTTGCGGTGGAGTTCAGTGATACCTGTTCTAAACGAAAAGCATTACCAACTATGCCCCCCCCCCATCCCTCTCCCCTTCCCGCTCTTCCATCTACTTACAATAATAAGCGCTTAGTCGCGAAGCCAAGGTCAGTGAGCTAGCCCCCTGGAGGGGAACACCGAGTCCACTTAACAAACAAAAAAGCTTGCCGCCCAGTCTGACTCAAGCTCTCCAGGAAGGACATGAACGATACATGGGAACAAGAGATCACCATGAGAAGAGGCCAGAAATGGACACAACATTTTACGTTCTTTCTTTTCTTACGTAAAACCCCATTCAAAAAAGATAAAAAAGACACACAAAAAAGTATCGACAGGATATCCATGATTACAGAATGAGGTTGCCGGACCTTCTGTTGTTGGTCCAGTCTATTCATTTCAATTTGGATGAAGACAGGTATTCTTCTGTGTATTCCAGGGATACTACTTGATTCCGACGATGGATGAACTAGTACACAGCGAACATCCCCTTGTTTGTTCTGTGTGCTCTGTGTGTTCTGTGTGCTCTGTGTGCTCTGTGCTGGCATTTTCTGCCCAGCGATACGCTGTCGTCATCAGCATCTGTTTGAGAGTTATGGACGTGTAATCAATTTCATCATGGGAGAAAGACGCATCCTACTTGTTCGTTACCTACGGTGCACTCTATTCCTTGCCTCATTCAAGAGTTCCTTTCAAAACGAACTTGATTATTTCCCCTAGCTGGGAAAGGAAGGACAAATTGTAAAAGCAGGAAACTAGCGTTGCTTTGGAAAACAGACAGCCCCAAACTAAAAAGTGATACATGCTGATTTTTGTTGTTGAAAGTAAACATTCTAAATCTAACATTGTGCATCTGATTTATTCGAGGGGAGTTATTAATCCTATCTTTTTTTTTTAGTTGCTTCACGGAACAGTCCAAACAGACACGGTTTCTGTGATTACCCATGAGGAAGGATGAAGGAAGTTTATGAACCCAGTCAAAATCTGCAGTGTCAACAGCGAAACTATTATCCTTTAGCCAGCAGGAGAAACAGAAGGAGAAAGAAAAAAAAAGAAAGAAAACACCTCATCCTAGACTAGTCTTCAAATCCACGAAGGGAAGACCAAGATCCTCCGTCAGTATAACGATTTCAGACCCCGTCACAACGTCAGGAAGCGCACTGGAGGAGAGGGAAGTCTTCAGACATGCAGCAGCATCTCTGACGGACAGGAAAGGACAGATACAGATGCGTAAACTAGAACCGGGCGAGGCAGGACCGGCCCTGATGGTCACACGGATCCCCGAGATCCCAAGTCGCCGGAACGAAAATCAGGATTTTCGGACTCCAATGTTAGATCAGTAGTCCTGAATGTGACGGAAACCTGGAAGACTACCAAAGCCACCATCAGAAGGATAAAGACCTTTTCTTGATAGCTGACAGAGAGGTGAATCCAAAGCCTGCATAGGACAGAAACCGCCAGTGACGCCCAGTTCTGGAAGAACATATCAAAGACCCGGAGAGAGAGAGAGAGAGAGAGAGAGAGAGAGAGAGAGAGAGAGAGAGAGAGAGAGTGGGGGGGAGAGACAGGGAGGGAGGGAGGGAGGGAGGGAGAGAGAGGGAGGGAGGGAGGAGAGCAAGAGAGAGACAGAAAGAAAGAGAAAGAGAAAGAGAGAGAGACAGAGAGAGAGAGAGAGAGAGAAACAGACAGACAGACAGACAGACAGACAATGAGACAGAGAGAGAGAGAGAGAGAGAGAGAGAGAGAGAGAGAGAGAGAGAGAGAGAGAGAGAGAGAGAGAGATAAAGAGAGAGAGAGAGAGTGAAGTTACATTGGTCATTCGCAGGGTAAACCATCTATCAGCATCTTAAGATAAGTCTCCCGGAATCCCAATGCGAAGATAAAAGAGAGACTGCATAAAGAACATCTGGCACTGGGACCACGCCGGGGACATCCGCGAAATGGACGGCAGCTCCACCTGGAACGGGCGGGAAACAGGCGGCCCGGCACAGAATGGGTACAACAGATCCGACAGGCCGTTCCCAGCCCACACATGCAGCGACAATAATTCACATACTGATGATGACAGACGAGGAATAATCCCACTCACTCTCTGGCCCTGCATACCGACGATAACAGACGAGGGAATAATCCCACCAACCCGCATACCCGATGGGAGGAGAGAGAGAGAGAGAGAGAGAGAGAAGAGAGAGAGAGAGAGAGAGAGAGAGAGAGAGAGAGAGAGAGAGAGAGAGAGAGAGAGAGAGAGAGGAGAGAGAGAGAGAGAGAGAGAGAGAGAGAGAGAGAGAGAGAGAGAGAGAGAGAGAGAGAGAGAGAGAGAGGAGAGAGAGAGAGAGAGAGAGAGAGAGAGAGAGAGAGAGAGAGAAGAGAGAGAGAGAGAGAGAGAGAGAGAGAGAGAGAGAGAGAGAGAGAGAGAGAGAAGAGAGAGAGAGGAAGAGAGAGAGAGAGAGAGAGAGAAGAAGAGAGAGAGAGAGGAGAGAGCGGAAGGCAAGAACCGCAGATACATGGGGGAGGCGACATACTGGCGTCAGTCCTCCAGCAGTTATTAGCGATACGTCAAATTACAGCGCCCTCTGGAACGCTGCTGTCGGTTCGGTGCACCGCGACAGCCGTAAACAGCACTCTCCTCGTTGTGACCGGTGGGGAGGGGGCCCTCTCTTCTGTGCCAGTTCATTTTCATGATGCTGGACATGACGATACTTGCACACAGCGATGTTCTGCGATCAAACGCACCCACAGTTGTCACCGTCCTTTTGCCATACACTGCAACCTACGTTGGCAAAGTTCTTGACACGCAAAGATGAAGGGGGTAGGAAACTGATGGTGATACGTTTGGAGCTCTGACGGGTGTGAACTTGGAGAGGGCGGGCAAGGGCAAGCACTGGTTCGGTTGCAGCTTACCCCCCCCCCCCCCCCACTAGGAATACACCAACACATGCAAGAACATCGAAGCATCGAAACAAAACGCAAGCGCTCGAATAATACGTGGATGGACGTGCAACCGCTCACCCTGAACACTACAAAGCGTTCAAGCAGAGAAAGGATGTTCACAAAAAAAAAGAAAAGAAAAAAAAGAAAACTCTTTCAATGTCCTTACTATTAAATCAACATCTCCCCAATAACGTTTGAAAACACCAGTAGACCCAAATGACACTATAAAGAAAGGTTACCTGTAATCTTAACCTAATACAAAGATACGTATTACACACATATACATACAAGCGCGCGTGCGCGCGCACGCATGCACACACATATATTAACAGTTATATACACACACATTCACGCATACACCAAGCCCCATCTTAGCTTTCTTGCCCTCACCCAATCCCCAACACCATGTCCCTCACCCAGTCACCCAACACCATGTCCCTCACCCCAACACCATGTCCCTCACCCTAACACCATGTCCCTCACCCCAACACCATGTCCCTCACCCCAACACCATGTCCCTCACCCCAACACCATGTCCCTCACACAACACCATGTCCCTCACCCCAACACCATGTCCCTCACCCCAACACCATGTCCCTCACCCCAACACCATGTCCCTCACCCCAACACCATGTCCCCACACCAGTCCCCAACACCATGTCCCTCACCCCAACACCATGTCCCTCACCCCAACACCATGTCCCTCACCCAACACCATGTCCCTCACCCCAACACCATGTCCCTCACCCTAACACCATGTCCCTCACCCCAACACCATGTCCCTCCACCCCAACACCATGTCCCTCACCCCAACACCATGTCTCTTACCCCAACACCATGTCCTTCACCCCAATACCATGTCCCTCACCCAGTCCCCCAACACCATGTCCCTCACCCCAACACCATGTCCCTCACCCAACACCATGTCCCTCACCCCAACACCATGTCCCTCACCCAGTCCCCCAACACCATGTCCCTCACCCCAACACCATGTCCCTCATCCCAACACCATCTCCCTCACCCCAACACCATGTCCCTCACCCCAACACCATGTCCCTCACCCCAACACCATGTCCCTACCCCAACACCATGTCCCTCACCGCAACACCATGTCCCTCACCCCAACACCATGTCCCTCCACCCAGTCCCCCAACACCATGTCCCTCACCCCAACACCATGTCCCTCACCCAGTCCCCCAACACCATGTCCCTGACCCCAACACCATGTCCCTCACCCCAACACCATGTCCCTGACCCCAACACCATGTCCCTCACCCCAACACCATGTCCCTCACCCCAACACCATGTCTCTCACCCAACACCATGTCCCTCACCCAGTCCCCCAACACCATGTCCCTGACCCAACACCATGTCCCTGACCCAACACCATGTCCTGACCCCAACACCATGTCCCTGACCCTAACACCATGTCCCTCACCCCAACACCATGTCCCTCACCCTAACACCATGTCCCTCACCCCAACACCATGTCCCTCACCCTAACCCATGTCCCCTCACTCAGTCCCCATCACCATGTCCAACAGAAGCTCTGGCAGTGCCGGTGTAACAGCCCATTCTTATCCCCCCTCTGGAACGTACCCGTGGTAAGTCTGGGCTAGCCTGCTTTTACCCCGTGGGCCATTCAGGACCAGCTGGAACTGACCCCCCCCCCTCCCCATCATCTACAGTGTACAATGTACACAGGCACTCGGAGACACTAATTAGCTGTAAAAATAGTTAAAATCTG
>CM031608.1:79368518-79373518 GCA_018398815.1 Conus ventricosus
AATGTGTTTTTGACGGAGGGAATAATACGGCCAACGCCTCTCTTTCCGTCACAGTGGAGAATCCGAAGGTGCCCTTAACTTGATGAGGACACTCTGACCATTCTACATGAAACTTTTTCAACGTGTCACACAAAGAAAAAGGCAGAAAATAGTCAGTTAGCCATGAAATGGTAATACCGTTAAGAAGAATTAAAGCCAATACAGGAGAGGCGTCACTAGACCTGGAAAAGCAAGCTGTGTTTTTGGAAGATGTTCTGGTCTTGTAAAGCATTACTACCGGTCTTGTTCCTGCCCCGACAGCTTGTTTTCCCCTTCCTTTCCAAGCAGAGGTGGTAGTAGGCCACTGATGAGAAATGCGCACAATATTTCCAGATCGATGGTGTCAGCCCTAAACGTGCGAGTTGGCGGGATGATGAATGAGTATCATCTATTCGAAATACAGCAAGCATTAACGTTGTTCGGGCGTGGATGATGACCATGGCCACAGGATTCTGTGTGACGGTTCTGAGTCGTCCGGGAATGCCGGAGAGGTCAGTCATGACACGCTGGACACTGAATCGTTGGACAGACCCACGTGACAATTCCGGCTTACAAGCAGATCGTTTACCCCGCCGCTTCTTACGGTTCTGCAGCAAGGGTACTACTGCAGGTAAATAGCGCTGAACCACGAAGGGAAAACCAGCGCGAGGGTCATCAAGGAATTCACATGAAAAGGGAAAACAGTTAGCGGTGAATACCAACGAGATGGACAGCAGTTCTGCCGGCTTCCTTTCCATCTGGAAGTGCTGCGACAGTCGAAGTGTTGTTTAGCTGCCATGACGCCGCTCTGTAGCTGCCATGACGCCGCTCTGTAGCTGCCATGACGCCGCTCTGTAGCTGCCATGACGCCGCTCTGTAGCTGCCATGACGCCGCTCTGTAGCTGCCATGACGACGCTCTGTAGCTGCCATGACGACGCTCTTTAGCTGCCATGACGACGCTCTTTAGCTGCCATGACGCCGCTCTTTAGCTGCCATGACGCCGCTCTTTAGCTGCCACGACGCCGCTCTTTTCCTGGACAGTGCCTGTGAGCACACTCGCCGTTATTCCTATCACGGATCCTCCTTCCCTTTCTCTCTGTCTGGTGTTTTCTTTCCTTAACTTTCCTTCCTTCTAACCTTCTGTCGTGCTACATGAATCCCGCCTTGGCTTAAGGCTGTGTCAGGCCAACTGACATAGGCTAGAACACCAAGGCCACATCAAAATGTTGTTATGCTCTGCATAGTTATACGGGGAGTGTTTTCAGTTGTGACAAGCTCCTAGCAAAATTATTATCAGTCTCCAAAATCCCCCGAAGTCGGAATGTGGCTGCCCAGGTGGCGGGGTAATAAAAAACGGTGACACACGTAATGTTCTCATCCCCAGCTGATGCATTTGTACCATAGCGTTCAAGTGCTTTGGCTGTTCGGATGATCCCTGGAGTCTTTTAGCCAGGGTACGACGACAACAACAGCTACTTGAATCGTGTCACTTCAGTCCAACTGGCGCTCGTGCAGTCAGTCCACGGGGTCAGCTACGCTTTGGACACGTTGTCCTGACGATCGAGGAACGGCCCTGTAACAGTCTCCAAAAGGTCCCAGCTCTTCTCCACTCTATTCCTGCAACACTGCAGCTCCCATGGTTTTTTTTCTCTCCTTTCTACAACTGAATATTTTGATAAGCCTTTTTTTTTCTCCTCCATTTCACGACCCTTCTCCTTCACACACATCTTCTCCGCTCTCTCTCTCTCTCTCTCTCTCTTCTCTCTCACTCTCTCTCTCTCTCTCTCTCTCTCGCTCTCTCTCTCTCTCTCATTTTAACATCTCTCACTTATGTTCACGTGTACAGGAGCATAATTTTACTGAGGGGAAAATTCAAAATTAGCCAGGTTTACCACTGAGTGAGAAGGCAACCCACCTGAGTGAAAAGGCAACCCCCTAACTGAGTGACAAGGCCACCCACCTGAGAAGAAAACCCTCAGAACTGAGTGACAAGGCAACCTACCTAACTGAGTGACAAAGCAACCCACCTGAGAAGAAAACCCTCCGAACTGAGTGACAAGGCAACCTACCTGAGTGACAAGGCAACCTACCTAACTGAGTGACAAGGCAACCCACTTAACTGAGTGACAAGGCAACCCACCTAACTGAGTGACAAGGCAACCCAACTTACTGAGTGACAAGGCAACCCACCTAACTGAGTAACAAGGCAACCCACTTAACTGAGTGACAAGGCAACCCACCTAACTGAGTGACAAGGCAACCACCTAACTAAGTGACAAGGCAACCCACTTAACTGAGTGACAAGGCAACCCACCTTACTGAGTGACAAGGCAACCCACTTAACTGAGTGACAAGGCAACCACCTTACTGAGTGACAAGGCAACCCACCTACTGAGTGACAAGGCAACCCACCAAACTGAGTGACAAGGCAACCCACAGAGCTGAGTGAGAAGGCACCCACCTTACTGAGTGACAAGGCAACCCACCTAACTGAGTGACAAGGCAACCCGCCTAACTGAGTGACAAGGCAACCCACCTGAGTGACAAGGCAACCTACCTGAGTGACAAGGCAACCCACTTAACTGAGTGACAAGGCAACCCACCTTACTGGTGACAAGGCAACCCACTTAACTGAGTGACAAGGCAACCCACCTTACTGAGTGACAAGGCAACCACCTAACTGAGTGACAAGGCAACCCACCTAACTGAGTGACAAGGCAACCCACAGAGCTGAGTGAGAAGGCAACCCACCTTCTGAGTGACAAGGCAACCACCTAACTGAGTGACAAGGCAACCCACAGAGCTGAGTGAGAAGCAACCCACCTGAGTGACAAGGCAACCACCCAACTGAGTGACATGGCAACCCACCTAACTGAGTGACAAGGCAACCCACCTGAGTGACAAGGAAAACCCACCCACCTGAGTGACAAGGCAACCACCTAACTGAGTGAAAAGGCAACCCACCGAAGTGAGTGAGAAGGCAACCCACAGTGCTGAATGAGAAGGCAACCACCTATCTGAGTGACAAGGCAACCCACCTATCTGAGTGACAAGGCAACCCACCTGAGTGACAAGGCAACCCACCTAACTGAGTGACAAGGCAACCCACCTAACTGAGTGACAAGGCAACCCACCAAACTGAGTGACAAGGCAACCCACCTATCTGAGTGACAAGGCAACCACAGAGCTGAATGAGAAGGCAACCCACTATCTGAGTGACAAGGCAATCCACCTATCTGAGTGGACAAGGCAATCCACCTATCTGAGTGACAAGGCAACCCACAGAGCTGAATGAGAAGGCAACCCACCTATCTGAGTGACAAGGCAATCCACATCTGAGTGACAAGGCAATCCACCTATCTGAGTGACAAGGCAACCCACAGAGCTGAATGAGAAGGCAACCCACCTAACTGAGTGAAAAGGCAATCCACCTATCTGAGTGACAAGGCAACCCACCTAACTGAGTGAAAAGGCAACCCATCTAAGAAAACAAGCCACTTAATGCAGTGATTCAATCTAATGGACACAGCACAACAGCATTCTACGGCACGATCTTCCTTCCTACAGAACACACACACACACACACACACACACACACACACACACACACACACACACACACACACACACACAAACGAACGCGCACGCGCGCGCACACACACACCGTCCCAGAACCACATTTCCTTTCCCAAAGTCTTTCTTTCTGTCACTATTTCATTTCACGTTTTCGTCCTTCCCTTCTTTCTCGTAAGACCAATGCTAGTTCAGCCCAAGGTATCCCTCCTTCCTTCTTCCCTTTCTCTCTGTCTGGTGTTTTCTTTCCTTTCCTTTCGTTCCTTCTTCCCTCTCTCTCTGTCTGGTGTTTTCTTTCCTTTCCTTTCCTTCCTTCTTCCCTCTCTCTCTGTCTGGTGTTGTCTTTCCTTTCCTTTCCTTCCTTCTTCCCTTTCTGTCTGTCTGGTGTTGTCTTTCCTTTCCTTTCCTTCCTTCTTCCCTCTCTCTCTGTCTGGTGTTTTCTTTCCTTTCCTTTCCTTCCTTCTTCCCTTTCTCTCTGTCTGGTGTTGTCTTTCCTTTCCTTTCCTTCCTTCTTCCCTCTCTCTCTGTCTGGTGTTTTCTTTCCTTTCCTTTCGTTCCTTCTTCCCTTTCTCTCTGTCTGGTGTTTTCTTTCCTTTCCTTTCCTTCCTTCTTCCCTCTCTCTCTGTCTGGTGTTGTCTTTCCTTTCCTTCCTTCCTTCTTGACTTTCTCTCTGTCTGGTGTTTTCTTTCCTTCTTCCCTTTCTCTCTGTATGGTGTTTTCCTTCCTTTCATTTCCTTCCTTCTCACCTTCTTTCTTGCGGCATGAATCGTGTCACTTCAGTCCAAGCTGTCAAGGAGCACTTACGGGAAACTCGCCGACATTCATCAGCACACTCACCACGGAGCAGGTGCGCTCGCACGCACGCACGCACGCACGCACGCACACACACATACACACACACACACACACACACACACACACACACACACACACACACACACACACACACAGAGCCAGTGGAATCCTGCTATGCAGGCCAGTACAGACGCAAACACGGGGAGACGACGGCAACGCCCCGCCGGGCAGGAAGCCAAACAGGCGAGTCTGTAAACTCCCCATCGCTATCCATCTTCTCCACAAGAACACTCCATCACCACGTTTTGCCCCACATCCTGGAGTCTGACATGAGGTTAAGTTCCCTTCGACGTCCACAACTATCGAGGCTGATACGGCCGATGAAAAATAACCGTCCCAGCAGAATGGAGAAGGGATGTGGTGGGAAGTGGGAGTGGAGGGGTTTAAGGCGATCTGGCACAACACTAATATTACCAGAACGATAATCACGTCATATTGTGCAGCGAAAACTTTTTTTTTTTTTTTTTTTTTTTTTGTAGGGCGCCGGCGGGTTTGAACGCGCAACGTCTGGGCGCGAACTCGGTTACCACAGATCCGGCCAGCCAAACCGACG
>CM031608.1:79391018-79396018 GCA_018398815.1 Conus ventricosus
CTTATTCCTGTATGATTTCTTCACGTCATCATCACTGCCTCATCTCATTCCTGTATGATTTCTTCACGTCATGATCATCACTGCCTCATCTCATTCCTGTGTGATTTCTTCACGTCATCATCACTGCCTCATCTCATTCCTCTATGATTTCTTCACGTCATCATCTCATGCCTCATCTATTCCTGTTGATTTTCACGTATCATCACTGCACTCATCTCCATTCCTGTTGTGTGATTTCTTCACGTTCCATGATCTGTCATTGCCATCATCCTCATTCCTGTTTGATATTTCTCACGTCATGTTCTGTCATTGCATGATCTCATTCCTGTTATGATTTCTTCACTGCATCTTTTCATTCCTGTATGATTTCTTCACTGCCTCATCATCATTCCTGTATGCTTTTCTTGACGTCATGATCTGTCGCTGCCTCTCATCTCATTCCTGTTGTGAGTTCCTTGACGTCATGATATGTCGCTTGTGTTTTATATCTCATTCATTCCTGTATTATTTCTTGACGTCATGAATCTGTCGCTGTCTAATTTAATTCCTTTGTGATTTCTTGACCGTCCATGCATGAATCTGTCGCTGTTCTCTCATTACTGTGTTTGATTGCTTGACGTCATGATCTGTCGCGCCTCATGTCATTCCTGTGATGTGATTTCTTGACGTAATGGTCTGTCCGCTGGACTCATCTCATCTGTTGATTTCTTGACGTCATGATCTGTCGCTGTCCTCTTTCATTTCCTGTTGTGTGATTTCTTGACGTCATGAACTGTCCGCTGCCTCATCTCATTTCCTGTGTGATTTCTTGACGTCATGATAGTATCTCTGTCCGCGGCACACCTATTTCATTCTGTGTGATTTCTTGGCGTCTTGATCTGTCGCTCGCCTCATCTCATTCCTGTGTGATTTCTTGACGTCATGATCTGTTCGCTGTCTCATCTCATTCCTTGTGTGATTTCTTGACGTCATGATCTGTCATTGCCTCATCTAATTTCTGTTTGTGATTTCTTGACTTCTTGATCTGTCGCTGCCTATCTCATTCCTGTGTGATTTTTCACGTCATGATCTGTCAGCTGCCTGACCTTTCATTGGCTGAGTCTCCGTCGCCGGCAGATCTCTTCACAGCCTAAATTCACTGCCTGATCTCTCACAACTAAATTTCACTCTGCCTGATCTATCACAATCTAAATTTCACTGCTGATTCTCACAATCTAAATTCTCACTGCCTGATTTCACCAAACTATTACTAACCTCCTGATTCTCACAATCTAAATTTTCCACTGCCTGATCTTCTCAACAATCTAAATTCTCTTGCTGATCTCTCACAATCTAATTGTGTCTCATGCCAATTCTCATCAAACTCAATACTCACCTCCTGATTTCACAATCTAAAATTTCACTGCCTGTGATCTACTGCCTGATCGTTTCATTGCATGTGGTATGTTGTTCTGCTTGATCTCCCACTGCCTGTGTGTCGTTGGTGTGATGGTTGGCTTTGGGACCGACACTCTTCATCCTGCGAAAGGCGCTTGTCATTTCCTCCCATCCAGGTCTCGGAACACAGGGAAGTGGGCTGGCTGTGTTCTTTGTTCCTTTTGGCTCTCCTTCCGTTCATTGCTTTTTTTTTGTGAAAACCGTTAATTCTTCTTTTTCTCTCTATCTACTCTTTCTCTCTCTCTCTCTCACACACAACACACACCACTCTCTCTCACTCTCTTTCTCTCTCTCAACACACTCACTCACACACACACACACACACACAACACACACACACAAACACACAACACACTCTCTCTCTCTCTCTAACACCACTCACACACACACACACCACACACACACACACACACACTCACACACACACAGTGTGTGTGTGTGTGTAGTGTTGTGTGTGTGTGTGTGTGTGTGTGTGTTGTGTGTGTGTGTGTGTGTGTGTGTCTGTGTGTATGTTGTTGTTTACCCCCTCCTTCCTTCTCTCATCTCTGTAAACTATTGATGTTTGGAACACGCATTAGCTGCAGAGCCGTTTTGTGACTGTGTGAAGAGGTTTTGAGGCTGCCTTTCTTCCTCAGGTGTTTCTGAGCCTGTGTGACCTAGGACAGAACATGAAGGCTAGTTCGAAACGCTAAAAAGCCCTCTACAAAAATTAGCTGAATATGTTTGCTCTTGTCCACATAGACGTGATTTAGCTTATCACATTTAAGGATCTAGAGCGTTTACCGACACTTAGAAGAATTGTTCTGTGGAGTGGCTTCGTAGGATTGTTCATTAACTTTAAAAGCTAGTTGATTCTCTTCGTTGATGTATCTGATTTGTAGATGTCCTTGAATTCTTCTGTTTTTTTGCTTGTTGTTTGGGTTGGGTTGGGTTGGGTTGTGTTTCGTTGTGCTCACTCTCCTCTTTCAGTTTGTGTGTGTTGTGTGTGTGTGTGTGTGTGTGTGTTGTGTGGTGTGTGTGTGTGTGTGTGTGTTGTGTAGTGCGGCGCGCGCGATCGTGTGTTGTGTGTGTGTGTGTGGTGTGATGTGTGTGTGTTGTGTGTGTTGTGTTGGGATGTGTTGTGTGTGTGTGCCGTTGCGTGCGTGCGTGCATGTGAGTGCCGTGACGATTATTTTTTCACCTTCAGAGACGGGCTTTGGTCTTTGAATAAAATCATTGTCTCTCTCTCTCTCTGTCGTGTGTGTGTGTGTTGATGTTGTGTGTGTGTGTGTGTGTGAGTGTGTGTGTGTGTGTGCGCGCGCGGCGCGGCGCGTGTATGTGTGTGTCGTGTGTGTGTCGTGTCGTGGTGGGTGTGAGTCGTGTGTGTGTGATGTGTGTGTGTATGTGTGTGTGTGTGTGTGTTGGTTATTCGCTTTGGCGTTGGTTTTTAATCTTTATTTGAATAGAAATCATTCTCTCTCTCTCTCTCATCTCTCTCTCTCTCTCTCCTCTCTCTCTCCTCTCTCTCTCTCTCTATCTATATATTATATATTTATATATTTAAATTTATGTATGAGAATGATACTTATGTTTAACGTTAGGGGTAAAATAATGGTGAAAGGTAGATTAAAAGGAACAGGATATAATGATGTAAGAACACTAATGTATATATTATGTGTGTGTGTATGTATATGTTTGTATGTATATGTGTATGTGCATGTGTATGTGTGTTGTGTATATATGTGTATGTGTGTATGATGCCACTTATTGTATATTTAACTTATAGTATGTATATGTGTTGTCGGACATTTTGTTTTTTTTTAATTGAAATGAACAATTTTTCGGTTGACTGAATTGTTGGTTGACACTGATGAAGTTGATAGTATATTATTGTTATGCTTCAAATGTCTTGCTGTTTTGCTGAGTGGTTTATTTTTTGTTCTATAAAATTGATAAACTGACGCTGCGAACTCTTTGTGAAATGACCTTTGGCCCACATTCAATGGCCGCGGCGTTTAACGCGCGTCAAGTGTCAAGTGTCAAGTGTATGTGTGTGTGTCTCTCTCTCTCTCTCTCTCTCTCTCTCTCTCTGTCACGGATGGCGGCTCCTTCCCCTATCTTTTCTCTGTTGGCGTGTGTCGTTCTTATAGTCGGGCACCGCTTCCACCTCCATAAAATCCCATTGGAGAACAATGGCCGCCTGTGCGCCCAGCCCTTGGACCTGCATCGGGGGGGGGGGGGGGGGGGGGGGGGGTGTGGGGCGGGGGGGGGGGGGGGGAGGAGGGGGGGGGGGGGGGGGTGAGGGGGGGGGGGGGAAGGAGGGGGGGGGGGGGGTGGGTTTGGGGGGGGGGGGGGGGGAGGAGGTGGGGGGGGGGAGGCGGGGGGGGAGGGGGGGGTGGGGGGGGGGGGGGGGGGGGGGGGGGGGGGGGGTGGGGGGGGGGGGGGTGGGGGGAGGGGCGGGGGGGGGGGGGGGGGGGGGGGGGGGGGGGGGGGGGGGGGGGGGGGGGGGGGGGGGGGGGGGGGGGGGGGGGGGGGGGGGGAGAGGTGGTGAGAGAAAAAACACTCAAAAGAAAGGACAGGCGACGGAGTGGATTCACGGCAGTTGTTTGAAGCGGTGTTCGGGAGGGGTTTTTGTGCGCTTGGGTATTTTGGGGGGGTTTTGGGATTCGCGGGGAGTTTGGTGCTTTGGTTGGCGCTTTTTGGCGGAAATCAGACGGATAAGCCACATATGTGGGGCCCTTTGAGTGGGCAAGTCATTCGCCGCCGCTCACGTTTGAGCGTTCGTTTTACGTTTGCGCGACTCTTGGCGATTTTGTTAAGAACTCGTCGAAAAATGACACTAAAAAAAAAAAAAAATAAAAGAAAGAAAAGAAGTCCTAATAAGAAACATGTTTCCTTTCAAGAGCAATTTTTGTTGGTCACAGAACATTAGATAGTTCAGTTTCTTCCCAAAAAACTGACTTTCATTCCAGTCTGCGGCCTTCTACGATTGATGGCTTTTCTCCTCCTTGAACCATATTTTCCCGTGACAGAACTAGAACAAGACCTATATCCATGCATATAAAACGTACTCCCAGTACAGTACGTACAACAAAGAGAAAAAAAAATCAAGCTTCACTATAGCACTTTCTACTTTTGGTGGTAAAAATTTTGTATGTAGAGAAAAAGAAAAAAAAAAAAAAATAAATAAAAAAAAATGGTGCTATCCCCGTCAGGAATAGAACTCCGGGTTCTCCCGCCGTCGTACTGGCCGGGGTGATACTAACCACTACTAACAAGGAGCTTGCAAAGATTCGGTTACAACATTCGTTTATAAACTTGTTAATTGCAATAAGGGGAGACATTTCCAGGGTACTGGAATGAAAAAAAAATTCGACAGCGACAGCCTCGTGGTGGTTATTTACCTTATCGGGACCTTGATTTTTAAAAATTATCATTTACTGCAGTTTGTTGTAACGGTTGTATTTGGTATAAAATAAAACGTCCGGCATGGCTCCATCATCCGTGATCAACATGGATGAACTGAACTACAAATTTTCAGTAAGATGGGCCCAGAAGTTTTGTCTGGAGCGAGTGGAACCGTT
>CM031608.1:79408518-79411018 GCA_018398815.1 Conus ventricosus
ACTTGCTAGCAGGTGTCTAGTCACTCGCAAATACTTGCTAGCAGGTGTCTAGTCACTCGCAAATACTTGCTAGCAGGAGTCTAGTCACTCGCAAATACTTGCTACAGGTGTCTAGTCACTCGCAAGTACTAGCAGGAGTCTAGTCACTCGCAAGTACTTGCTAGCAGGTGTCTAGTCAAGGGCAAGTACTTACTAGCAGGTGTCAAGTCACTCGCAAATACTTGCTAGCAGGTGTCAAGTCACTCGCAAATACTTGCTAGCAGGTGTCAAGTCACTCGCAAATAATTGCTAGCAGGTGTCTAGTCACTCGCAAGTACTCACAAGCAGGTGTCGTCTAGTCCTTTCCCCCCTGTCCAATACAGTCACGTAACTTGGAACCATCGGTCCTGCTGATGAGCTATGTTAAAACAGCTGACGGTCGATTTGAAGTTTAAAAAAAAAAAAAAAAGCACACGTGGACGGACCCGTGTTAGGTCCACCAATGTTGCTGCCCGTGCAGTAGGTGGGGGTGGGGAGGGGGTGGGGGGTGTGGTGGAGAGAGGAAGACATCTGTTGCCCCCTGTCTGTGTGTGTGTGTGTGTGAATCAGCAGCAGCCGTCTGTGGATCATAACCGAAGCCTGCAGCAACCCTCAGCCCCACAACGGTATTGCTGGATACGGCAGCGTCCTTTGGCAGGCAGGGCAGAGCAGAGCGCACAGGGAAGGGAACTGGCTGGCTGGTGTATTAGGAGATAGAGAGGCAGTTGCTGCGGACACAACATCTTGTTGATGGTCTCGTCCTCTGTGGGTTCCATTGACGAACTATCGGATACTATATATACTACCGTTTTGGTCCCCGAGATAAGTTTCTTTTTTGTACACCTACGTCGCATGAGGGTTCACGGATCGAGATCCAGGTTTTTCCTCAAGGGTTTTTTTTCTTTCCGATCGAAACATTTCAAAGCAGATAGAGAGAGAGAGAGAGAGAGAGAGAGAGAGGGTGGGAGGGAGAGAGAGAGAGAGAGAGAGAGAGAGAGAGAGAGAGAGAGAGAGAGAGAGAGAGAGAGAGAGAGAGAGAGAGATAGAGGAGAGAGAGAAGAGAGAGAGAGACAGAGAGAGAGAGAGAGAGAGAGAGAGAGAGAGAGAGAGAGAGAGAGAGAGAGAGAGAGATGAAAGAAAAACCCCCGTATTAAAAAAAAAAGCCAAAAAAATGCCTTCCCTTCTCACGCATCAAAGGCCTGTTCCAATACACGGCAGAGAAGACAGCTTCAGGCATGAAAACTAGCTGAAGATACTAGAAGAGGAGAAAAAAGAAAATGACGGGTGCAGTGGGGGAAGAATGGAGGGTGCCACGGAAGGTGGGGAAAAACACCTGGCAGTGTTCTGGAACACCTGTTTCACACCGCAGAATAACAGATCGGCTGCTTTCAACATAGATTTGCAACAAGTTTTCGTTCAGAAATCGTGGTACCGGGAAGAAAAAGGGGAAAGGGTTGACGTTCCGAAGATTTCAAGCTGAAAGAAAAAAGATGAAATCAACTGAAAAAGAGGACATCAGCTTTAAAAAAAAAAAAAAAAGGGGGGGGGGTATCAGCTGAAAAAAAATCTGCTGAAAGAGAATATCAGCTGAAACAAGAATATTAGTTGCTGAAAAAGGGTATCAGCTGAAAAAAGGGAATATCAGCTGAACCCCCCCCCCCCCCCCCCCACAAACATATGAACTGAAAAAGAGAAATATCAGCTAAACAAAGGAATATCAGTTGAATAGGAGAACATCAGCTCAAAAAGAGAACACCAACTGAAAACCAGAATATCAGCTGAAAAAGAGAATATCAACTGAAAAAGAGAATATCAATGTAAAAAGGGAATATCAACTGAAAAAGAGAATATCGAGAATATCAGCTGAAAATAAAATCAGCTGAAAAAAAAAGAATATCAGCTAAAAAAGAGAGAATATCAGCTGAAAAAGAGAATATCAGCTGAAAAAGAGAGTATCAGCTGAAAAAGAGAATATCAGCTGAAAAAGAGAATGTCAGCTGAAAAAAAAAAAGAATATCAGCTGAAGAGGACAATTCATAGGCCTGAAGTATTAGGCTATGTACATCTCGGTATACAGTTTGTGGCAGGGCCCCCTCCCTGCCTCCATATACATGATTCTAGCTCTTCTCTTGCCCCCATCACAATACGACATTGATCAAGTTATTCCACGTGAATGTGGGGCATGCAATCGAAAGGAACATGCCAAGTTTGAGGGGAGCCTGACCTGTATTCTCCTTTTGTGATTATTACACCCCCCCCCCCCCTCATTTTCTCACTAACTTTCACAACGCGTCCTCTCTCTCTTTTCCCTCACGCTTATAACCATTACAATAGAATTCATCATGAAGCGCAGCAGAGCCTGATGTGTTAATTTCAATAATTTCATCCAAAGAGTGTATTAGTTGGATATTTAATGTGATTATTCTAGAGTGATTCATGTTACAGATTCACTCTAACAAAGGCTTGACCTTAATCAAGAAGA
>CM031608.1:79418518-79441018 GCA_018398815.1 Conus ventricosus
CTATTTCTTGTCTTTTTTTTTGTACTCTCAGTTCTTATTGAACAGGGAGTACTTTAGAATGGGAACGAAGAAATGCTGTCTGTCAGTCTGTCTGTGTGTCTGTCCGTGGTCAAAATGTGTTCCACTCGCTCCAGACAAAACGTCTGGGCCGATCTTTCTGAAAATGTGTAGGTATGTTCATGATGGGTCACGGATGATGCCCGATGTTTTATGTTACCAGAATAGCTGTTACTAACGGCTATAAATGATGATTTGTGATGTATAAGCAATAACGGTTTATAAATGTAAGTGTAACCGAATCTTGTAAGTCGTCGGTAGTATAGTGGATAGTATCCCCGCCTGTCACGCGGGAGACCCGGGTTCTTTTCCCCGCGAGGGAGAACAGCTGTCACGCGGGAGACCCGGGTTCTTTTTCCCCGCGAGGGAGAACAGCTTTCACGCGGGAGACCCGGGTTCTTTTCCCCGGGGAGAACAGCTATTTTTTTTCCTTTTCTCTTACATACAAAATTTCTACCACCAAAATGCTAGAGTGACCAATTTATATATATACATTGTTTTGTTTTGTTTTCCCCTCTCTTTTTGTTGTACTACTACTTACTGGGAGTACGTTTATATTCTTTGCATCTTGTTTCTTTTTCTTTTGCCAACTTTCACGTTTTGTTTCCTTCCAGAACGCACACCATCTTCCCTCGCGGCGCAGACCCTCGCATGAAGGTGGGGTGTGATAAACATCATCTGTCTCGCGCCGCAACATGTTCCTAACAGAATGAGAGTGTGAGCACTGAGAAACAAACACTATTTTGTACTCAAGTAACAACCCCTAGATGCGCCGCTTGATAAATGAAATGTCGAACTGTGTGTAAATCAGCATTCCAATGTCCATCAATGACGGGGTGAAAAGTTAATGCATAGTGTGAGAGTGCAGGTAGAGAGAGAGAGAGAGAGAGAGAGAGAGAGAGAGAGAGAGAGAGAGAGAGAGAGAGAGAGGAGAGAGAGAGACGAGAGAGAGAGAGAGAGAGAGAGAGAGAGAGAGAGAGACGAGAGAGAAGAGAGAGGGGGGGGGGATCGAGAGACAGACACAAAGAGTGAGAGAGAGAGAGAGCGAGAGCGAGAGAAGAGAGAGGTAAAGGACGAGGGGGAAGATAAACAACCAAAGACAGAAAGAAACCCAGGAGAAAGAGAAACGATTCAACCACAGGTTTAATAACAGCAGCCGCGACTGACATGTTTGAACAGCCGACTCACGAGACCCAGAACAATAAGACAAAAAAACTGTACGTCCCAGCTCCGTGGCGCCAGACACGAGAGAAAACATGTTGGTAAATCCTTGTGTAACTAACGTACGCGCCGAAGAAGTCTGAACACTCTCAACTTAGCAGCAGGCGTTCTAGCGTTCGCTTCGCTTCTCTCGTCTGAACATCCCAACCATGAAACCCACCGTTCAGACTTATCTTACGACATCAATGGTTACGTCATCAATGTGTGCAATTGTGATCGCTGTATACGTCTTTCGATCACTGTATACTATTTTTCATTGATCCGTATTTCGTTTCATGTCCGTTTTTTTTTAGTTGTGTACGTGCGATCGTGGTTAGAAGCGAATGAAGATAAGTGATTGCTCGTTCATTTTCGTTGTCCTAATTGTTTTGTATCTTGCCCGAAGAAGACCTAAGTGGTCGAAACGCGTCGTGTTTTGTCTTGTGATTCGTTCGGCCACGGTTTTTTTTTTTGGGGGGGGGGGGGGGGTGGGGGGGTGGGGGTGGGGGGTGGGGGGGCGGTTCGCTAACATTTATATCAGATCAATCTCACGACAGTTTGATATCATACAAATGTATTTGCATCACATAGGCTATACAATATTCGTGTGAACGCAAACATGTGTTGTATTTGCATCACATAGGCTATACAGTATTCGTGTGAATGCATACATGTGTTGTATTTGCATCACATAGGCTATACAGTATTCGTGTGAACGCATACATGTGTTGTATTTGCATCACATAGGCTATACAGTATTCTTGTGAACGCATACATGTCCTAAGTCCAAATACACGCATGCTTGCCCGTCTGAGTGCGAGTGGTCGTCCTTGGTGTTGATTGAGTGCACGCGCGAATGTATTCCAGATGTTTCTGCATTCTGCACGGACAGGGTGGGAAGGTGAGGGTGGGGGTGGGTGTGATACAATGCACTTTCACGACAAACGGTAAGAGTAATATAATACGTTGAAAGGCGTCGGGACCCCCCCCCTCCCCCCCTTCCTTCACACCATAGTTTGTGCACACACAACATCTATTGCCTTTGTCACGTTTCCACCCCCCCCCCTCTCTTCCCCCCTTACTACGCTCTCTCCTTCTCATTCCATATACAACCTCTTAATCTACTCCTACGACTCTGTCCCTACTCCTCCTTTGTATCCTACCTGTTTATCCCCTTCTCCTTTTCCCTCTCTCTATACAACAATTTGGTCGTTCACATTGGACAAACAGTCTGTTGCGTGTTGCGATGCAACATTCCAAAACCTGTCGCACACAGCTGTTACCTATCAATTTACACACACACACACACACACACACACGCGCGCGCGCGCGCGCGTACACAAACGCGCGCGCACACACACACAAGATACACACATAAAACACACATACAAGCGTGCACGATGAAAGTACGCACACAAGCGCGCGCGCATGCACGCACATACACACAAACACATACACACACACGCGCGTGCGCGCATGCGTACACATAGACACGTACGAACATACGCGCGCGCGCGCACACGCACACACACACACACACACACACACACACACACGCACACATTAACTCTGAGAGAGAGAGAGAGAGAGAGGAGAGAGAGAGAGAGAGGAGAGAGAGAGAGAGAAAAGAGAGAGAGAGAAAGAGAAAGAGAGCGAGAGAGAGAGAGAGAGAGAGAGGAGAGAGAGAGAGAGAGAGAGAGAGAGAGAGAGGACGGACAGACAGACAGACAGACGAACAGACGAACGAGAGAGAGAGAGAGGAGAGAGAGAGAGAGAGAGAGAGAGAGAGAGAGAGAGAGAGAGAGAGACGTGACACTTCGATGTTTTATCGTTATTAGCCAAACAGTCGTTTTGAACATAGGGGTCAAAGTGGCGCGGGGTGGGTGAGACTAGGGAGGGTGGTGGTGGGTGGGGTGGTGTTTGTGAGGGGGTGGCGGGGTAGAGGGAGTAAATACAACGAAGTACACACTCACAACAAACACGCAGTTCACAGCTGGTATCCGAGTGAAAAACAATATCATGTAACATTCGTTCCTTTGAACCCCACCGTCCAAAATGTGTGTGAGTGTGCGTACCGCGCGCGCGCGCGCGGCCTGTGTGTGTGTGTGTGTGTGTGTGTGTGTGTGTGTGTGTGTGTGTGTGTGGGGGACAGATAAGGAGAGAAGGAGGGAGGAGGGAGGGAGGGAGAGAGAGAGAGAGAGAGAGAGAGAGAGAGAGCGAGTGGGAGGAGCGAGGGGAGAGAGTGGGCGACGAACATGTAGTAAAACGCAAAAGCAGGAGCGAAAGAGACAGAGACAGAGACAGACAGACAGACAGCCACCCAGCCAGCCAGACATGCAGAGACAGAGAGACACTGAGAGACAGACAAGAGACGGGGTGAGGGTGGGGGATAAGCAAAGAGTGTGCGTACACTCCGTCACCATAATTCGAACCACATCAACACAAATAATCATTGTCACAATGCACATCGAGTCACTATGACCTGCAGGTCTGCACTGTACACACACACACAAACGTCCCTCGCTCAACGGCTTTTGCTTCGTCCCACACGGGCAAATCAAACACCCAATCAAATAAGTAAATAAATAAAACAAAACGAAAAGGAACAACCAAACAAAAAGAAGGCGACGTTTGCAATGCAAGTGTTGTATGTAAATTTGCGAAGATGGGGAGATCCTGACTTTCGAACGACTGCACACTAACGCCGCTTACGGCATCGATTCTTCTAGTATAGATAAGCAGACACAAGGCACACAAAAGGTTGGTTGGGTCGGTGCGTTTTGTGGCTGCTTCCGTGCAGGTGAACGTGCCGTGGACAGCAGAGTTATAGGCATGTCCTTGCTTCACCGTGGGAGCCACCAAAGTCGGGTTTTTTTCCCCTGTTGATTATTTTAATCGCATGAGTCTTCCCCGGTTCGTTTAATGACGTCCTTTAAAATAAACACTGCCCCCCCTCTCTCTCTCTCTCTCTCTCTCTCTCTCTCCTCTCTCTCTCTCTCTTCTCTCTCCTCTCTCTCTCCTTCTCTCTCTCTCTGTCTCCTCTCTGTCTCTCTCTGTGTGTGTGTCTTTTTTCTCCTCTGCTTGTCTGTCTCTTTTCTCTCTCTGCTCTTCATCTCTGTCTGTCTGTCTCTATCCCTGTCTCGTTATCGCACGCTTAACAATTTTGAAAAGTCGTAATAAGCTATCACCGCCTGTTATTCCCCATTTTCCACCCCCCCCCCTCCCAGCCACTCTCTCTCTCCTCCCCCCCCCCCCTCCCCCTTTTTTTTTGTTTCTAAGATATTAACCCCCTTTCTGCCAGCCCCGCCCCCCCCCCCCATTTCCCCGGCTTCTCCTTCTCCTCTCTCCTCACCCTTTCTCTCCTCCCTTCACACACCCCCCCCCCCTCTACCCCGATCCACTCCTGCTCCTTTTTTCGTCCTCCCTCTTGTTCCTGTAATAATGTTTCTAGAAGAAAAATGGTTTCAGTCCCCAATCCTGAAACTGAACGCAAACCCCTGAAACTGAAACTGAACGCAAACCCCTCCCTCCCCCGTCTGCATCGCTCTCTGTCTACCCCCTCTTCCCCCCCCCCCCCCCCTCTCTCTCTCTCTCTCTCTCTCTCTCTCTCTCTCTCTCTCTCTCAATAATAACCCGATCTATCACTCTCGTCTTCATAATCTCTATAACAATGTTTCACGAAGGAAAATTGATTCTATAACCCGTCATAAAATGGAACATGATTCCGTTTATCTCCTCTCTCCCCTCCCCTCCCCTCTCTACTTCCCTCCCTCTCTCTCTGTCTCTCTCTCTAAAAACTCTATCACTCTTGTCTTCCATAATATCTGTAACAATGTTTCTCGACGGAAAATGGATTCAACAACCAGTCATGAAATTGAACACGAGCCCTTCTTTCTCCTTCCTCCCCCCCCCCCTCTCTATCTTTCTCTGATGATCCTTTCTATCTTCATATCTTTATAACAATGTAGTCTTGAAAAGACAAGAGGGAAACAAAAAGAAAAAGAAATGAAAATTAAAAAAAAAAAACAAAGAAAAGAAAAATGAATTCACTGCTCAACTATAAAACTGACATTGACGCTCTCTGTTTCTGTGTCTTTCCGTGTCTGTCTTTGTCTCTGTCTGCCTGTCTGCCTGTCCGTACGTCTGTCTGTCTCTGTCTCTCTCCCTTAATAACAAGTCCCTTTGGAAAAAAGAAAAGAAAAATGAATGTACTGCTCTACTACAAAACTGATATTGATGCTCTCTGTTTCTGTCTTCCTGCGTCTCTCTGTGTCTCCGTCTGCCTGCCTGCCTGCCTGCCTGCCTGCCTGCTGCCTGCCTGCCTGCCTGCCTGTCTCTCTCTCTCTCTCTCTCTCTTGCTTTCTCTTAATAACAACTCCCCTTTTTGTCTCTTCGACCCTCATCATCTCTGTAACAACGTTTTCTAGACAGGAAAACGGATTCACTCCCCGGTCATAAGACTGAAGCTGTGTCTGGGAACAAAAACTGGGAAGGGTGGTGGGGTGGGTGGGGGTGGGGGGTGGGAGGGGGGGGGGGGTGGCAAGAGGAGCGAGTGGGAGGGCGAGGGGAGAGAGTGGGCGACGAACATGTAGTAAAACGCAAAAGCAGGAGCGAAAGAGAACAGGGAGAGACTGCAGAAGGAAAGAATGAGAAGGAATAAGGAGAAGTTGTGTGCGTTGTTGAGAGACAGTCTGTGTATGGGATTGGGGGTGGGGGTGGGGGTGGGGTGGGGTGGGGTGGGGGTGAATTGTGTCTGGTGGTGGTGGTGGTGGTGGTGGTGGTCTGTGTGTGTGTGTGTGTGTTGTGTGTGTGTGTGTGTGTGTGTGTGTGTGTGTGTGTGTGTGTGTGTGTTCGTTCGTTCTTTAATTTAATGTCTATCCACTTTACAGTGATCTTAGACAAAGTGTGTGTGTGTGTGTGTGTGTGTGTGTGTGTGTGTGTGTGTGTGTGTGTGTGTGTGTACGTGTACGTGTGTGTGTGTGTGTGTGTGTGTGTGTGTGTGTGTGTGTGTGTGTGTGTGTGTGTGAAGGAAAAGGAGAAGTTGTGTGCGTTGTTGGGAGACAGTGTGTGTGGGGATTGTGGTGTGTGTGTGTGTGTGTGTGTGTGTGTGTGTGTGTGTGTGTGTGTGTGTGTGTGTGTGTGAAGGAAAGGAGAAGTTGTGTGCGTTGTTGAGAGACGGTGTGTGTGGGATTGTGTGTGTGTGTGTGTGTGTGTGTGTGTGTGTGTGTGTGTGTGTGTGTGTGTGTTGTGTTGTGTGTGTGTGTGTGTGTGTGTGTGTGTGTGTGTGTGTGTGTGTGTGTTGTGTGGTGTGTGTGTGTGTGTACGTGTGTGTGTGTGTGTGTGTGTGTGTGTGTGTGTGTGTGTGTGTGTGTGTGTGTGTGTGTTTGTGTGTGTGTGTGTGTGTGTGAGTACCCGAGTATGCGCGCATGTTTTTTCCCCCTTCTTTATCACTTCGTATAATGCAAAAGTAGTGAGATACTGAAGGGGGGGGGGGGAGACAGACAGACAGACAGAAGAGAGAGAGAGAGAGAGAGAGAGAGAGAGAGAGAGAGAGAGAGAGAGGCAGACAGACAGACAGAGACAGACAGACAGGCAAGCAGAGAGAGAGAAAAGGAGAAAGAGAGACAGAGACAGACAGAGACAGAGAGACAGAGACAGAGACAGCGTGCGACAAAGATGCAGGGACAGAGACAGACAGACAGAGATGAAGAGACACAGGGAGAGAGACAGTGAGGCAGTCACAGAGAGAGAGAGAGAGAGAGAGAGAGAGAGAAGAGAGAGAGAGAGAGAGAGAGAGAGAGAGAGAGAGAGAGAGAGAGAGAGAGAGAGAGAGAGATATGATTCAGAAAACTAGGAGGTAAACAGTGGAACAGAAACACGCACACACAGTGTGGAAAAAAAAAACCTGAGATAAATTTCGATGCGTTTATGACGGACATCATGTGCACAATGCACGTAGTAGAATTGGAACGCAGAAACATACAGGGAAAAGATAGTAGGAAACAACAACAACAACAACAACAACAACAACCAACACCAACAAACACCACCCTCCAAGCGCACAATAAGACAGAGCATCCCCTACTTCAACCTAATGACGACAGTGGTACGATTCTTCAATCAGCTCATAGTTATGTCAAAGCCTTGGTTTAAGGCTGTGTCAGGCCAATTGACAGAGGCTAGAACACCAAGGCTACATCAAAATGTTGTTATGCTGTGCATAGTTATGCGGGGATTGTCTTCAGTCGTGACAAGCTCCTAGCATAACACCATCAGTCTCCTCGACGTCGGAGTGTGGCTGCCCACGTGGCGCGATAATCCAAAACGGTCACACACGTAATGTTCTCATCCCCAGCTGATGCATTTGTACCATGGTGTTCAAGTGCTTCAGCTGTTTGGATGATCCCTGGGGTCTTTTAGCCAGGGTACGACAACAACAACATAATTATGTCAAAAGATCATGAAAGGGGGACAGACAAGCACAGCAGGAAAAAAAAACATACATAAAAATTCTGCCCTGGTGCCAGACGAAAAGAGGAGGGGCGCGGAGGTGGAGGTCATATCTCTTTAGGTCGTTGTGATACCGGTTGGGGAGGTCACATCTCTTTAGGCCGTTGTGATACCGGTTGGGGAGGTCATATCTCTTTAGGTCGTTGTGATACCAGTTGGTGGAGCACGCACGCAGCTCGCTCACGACCCTAGCGAAGCGTGAAATACGGGGGAGGGAAGCGTGCGGTGTTGATGATGATGATGGCCATCGCTCGGCGGAAAGGACATGCCCTAACTACTGTATGCAGTGTTAACAATCAAACTCCCTCCTCCCTCAACCCCTCCCCTCTCCCCGCTCCCCCGCCCCTCCCTCTTTCCCTCCCACTCTTCAACCTTCTCCTCAGCTGCTTGGCTTCTCCTTCCTTCTACCTCCCCCCCCCCCCCCTTGTTTTTTCTTCTGTTCCACGTCTCCGTTCTTAAACCCCTCTCCCCCCCATCATTCAATCTCTCTCTCTCCCCTCTCTCTCTCTGTGTCTCTATCCCCCATCTGTTTCTCTCTACCACCATCCACCCGTAAAATGTCCAATCTATTCTTGTATGTCATCGTGTGTGTGTGTGTGTGTGTGTGTGTGTGTGTGGTGTGTTGTGTGTGTGTGTGTGTGTGTGTTTGTGTGTGTGTGTATGTTGTGTGTGTGTGTGTTGATGTGTACGTGCGTGCGTGTGCGTGCGCGCGCGTGCGTGCGTGCGTGCGTGAGTGCGTGCGTGTGTGTGTGTGTGTGCATGTCTGTGTGGAGACAAAATTGTTTAACAACCCGTCATAATGACGCCAACATTACGTCATGACGAGGCAATAGTGACGTCACGAGAGGAACACAACTTACCTCAAATCGCTGCTTCGTTGCTAGTTTCACAGGAAGCTGAAGCACCAGTGATCTGCGAGCGTTGCTGGCGAGGTGAAACGTGTTGTTTGTGCGATAAAACTACTTTAAGTGCTTGATAACACCAACACAAACACCAAAGACAAAAAAAAAGGAACATGTCCTTAGTCTGACAATTCGCTTCATCCTGCGATATTGAAAACTGCCACACAAATTAGGTCGCGGGCTGGTAACATTTCTTTTCAAAATAGTCCCAGAAAGCTCACGCCAGACTACATCACACACACACACACACACACACACACACACACACACACACACACACACACACGTAAGCACCTACGCACGCGCGCGCGCGCACACACACACACACACACACACACACACACACACACACACCCGCACGCACACACACACACACACACACACACACACACACACACACACACACACACACACACATATCATAGATCTCCCACCCCCCACATCAGTATTCATAATTTGGTGACTTCCGCAGGAACAAGACATCCTCCCCCCCTCCCCTCCACCTCCCCCCCACCCCCCGCCCGCCACCCCCCTGTCTGCCTCGAAATCAATCGTCGGAAGTGATGACCTGGCATTTTGCGGCAATGATCAGCCAGCAGATTGTCTTGTTCTCACCGGATCCTTTGACGGACATTGGATTACACAGCGATAATCATCACACACACGCGCGCGCGCGCGCACACACACACACACACACACACACTCTCTCTCTCTCTCTCTCTCACTCACACACACGCACGTAAGCGCGCGCGCACACACACACACACACATGCATACGCGCGCGCGCACACACACACACACACATCTGTTGCTTTGAGTTTCACACATCTGTAACTATGCCAACATACAAACAAATATAAAGCAATGGCAGGTTTGGGGGGACTCTTTCGCTCCATTTTTTAACAACGCTTTTATTCCCTTCACCCTCACGCACCCCCCCCCCCCCCCCCCATCGCCATCTTCCCAAGCACTCGGGGATTTTTTAAACAAATAACAACACAAGGGCACAACTACAACAACAGCAACAATAATACCATCAACAACAATAATAGAGCAGCAACAGCAGCAGCAGCAAGAAGAAGAACCACAACACAATAACAACGAAGACGATGACAACGACGACGACGATTAAGATGATGATGATGATGATGATGATGATGATCAATCTGAGCGTTGTCGAGGTTCTGAATTAGCAGCACAGTGGTGTGTGAATCTTCTCTCGCACTCTTCCGATGGGCCATGCTCTTAATGTCCGTTGGGGGTGCATGATTGAACAATGCAATCAGCTTCCGCCTCCATTCATCATCACACCAGAAGCCATGCAGAGGCAGCAGAGAGAGGCAGAGCAGTAACAACGCAGCTCACACCAGGAGACGAACACGGTCAGGAGGAAAACAGGAGGGACAACAATAGAGAAAAAGGAATTAAAGGTTGAAACGAAAAACAAAACAAAACAAAAACAAACAAACAAACACGAGCAGAGGTGGAAAAAAGGAGGACGCGGGGAGAAGGGGGTGGGGGTGGGGGTGGGGGCGGTTTGAGAAACACAACAAATTGAAAACAAACACGCAATTTAGAAGAAAAAAAAAAGGAATGAGAGAAGGAGCTGAAGAAAGACAACAAAGAAAAGACGAAAAGAAGGAGAAGAAGAAGAAGAAGAAGAAGAAGAAGAAGAAGAAGAAGAAGAAAATACAAGGAAAAAAACAGTAAGAAAGGAAACAAGTTGAACAGGTACAGCAAGCAGACAGAATAAAAGAAATACATAAAGCATATAATGAAACAAAGGGAAAAAAAATCACATGAAGACTGACAACCGTCACATACGCTTTACAAAAAAAAACATGATCTTACGCTTACTTTTACATTTAAGGCGTTTCTTCTTTGATTTGTAAGAAAACTAATTTACTGCAAAGACAGAAAGCAGAATCGTGTTTGCATATGCGCTCGCGTGCACACACGCACGCGCGCACATACGCACACATACACACACATACACCCTCTCTTTCAATCTCCCTACAGTTACCCATCCTCTTCCTCGAACCTCTCGGCTACACGTTCGACACCCCCTCCTCCTTACCATTCTTCCCCTGTCCCGACCCCCCATCCCACTCTCCACCCCCCCCCCGGCCCACCCCCCTCCCCCGCCCCTCATCCGCTTTCTCTCTTTCACCGGAATTCCTCGTATCATAATTCCTTTTCTCTATCCTCTCCCAAATCTTTGTCATTCTCCCAATCTCTCAGTCTCTCCATCCCTCTCCCCCCCCTTCTACATTCTGTTCTCCCCACACCATCTCCTCTCAAACAGCACAGTGTGCGGTACTTGGTTCAGAAAAACGGGATTCTGAAAATGGAGCTACTTTAGACAAAGTGTGATTATTGTTTTTACGATGTGTTTCATTTTAAATCGCAGTGCTACGTTTCAATCACTTGTTTTATGGGGGAAACTAGTCTTTACCTAATTTCGATGTTTCCAAAATGAACAGGGAATGTCATAGAAAAAAAATTCCTGCAAATCATATTCAGATTGAAACCTACCTACGTACGGTCCGTGAACACAGCTTCATTTTTGGATTTTTTTTTTTAATCGAATACCCGTTAAGACTGAGTTTGATATTGTGCCAGAGATGGGATCACGTTTGTTAAAGGATTTATGCACCGAAATGTGTCTGTCATCTCAACACAACTATTTCACTATTTCCAATGCAGGATGGTGTTGTTAAAACATTGTATTGAATGACTGTTTTACTGAAATTTCAGAGATGGTCTGGTGTAGGACTATATCTAGATATCCATATTGCACACAATACTACGTTATTCCCGAATTAAATGTTGACGCAGTCGTCGTAGACAAACACGTTCAATCATGCAGAAGAGACGACACTTCTAAAAGGGGGCACATTATACGCTGATTTTGACATGAATGTCGAAGGAAATGAATTTCATTTCACGCTCTACACATGATGCATGAGAAAATGTGCGCTACTAAATTTTGCTTCATTCAGCCAACACGAATGCTTAGATCATTTTTATTTGTTTTACATCGGCAGACACACAACTCGGGCAGGAAGACGTTGGGTTTACCTTTGATACGACAATTGCATGAAACACATCTATAATACAGAAGCCACCGACAGAAGGAAGCTGTACATTATGAGAAAACTGGCTGGAATGCAGTGAGGAACCTGCGAGCAGATCACCAACGGCGTCTTCCAGGGCACACTGCAGGACTCACACCTTCAACACAGCCCTGCTAACATCAAGACCAGCAGCCCAGTAACGGAACCCGGACCCTGGACCGAGTCCCTAAATCAGGTGCGTTGCATAACCAACGGTGCCGTTAAATCAAACCTGGGGAAAACGCTTAGAACCAGCAGCATTCCCTCCATGCAAACACAAGGAAACTGCAGGGCAAGTCATACAGCTCACGATGTGAAATCAAAGAAAAAAATCTGGTGTGTAAAACAGACACTAAGAACGAAGACCAAGGAGAAACAAAAATCGAGTTTGAGAGAGAGAGAGAGAGAGAGGAGAGAAGAGAGAGAGAGAGATGAGAGAGAGAGAGAGAGAGGAGAGAGAGAAGGAGAGAGAGAGAGAGAGAGAGAGAGCGACAGGGCAGGAGCGAGAGAGCGAGAGCGAGAGAGCAGAGCTATACACAGTAAATGCCGAACACATCTCCTGGCACAACCAGAGTTACGACTCCTGCCAACCACCGACCTCGTGGGAAACTAAGGAGGACAATGAATCCGTCAACACTTCAGCTACCTCCTCTCACAGCTATGGACGAGCACAGCAGTGAAAGCAAGAAAGCCTCACGATGGCCTCCACGATAGCCATGTCTAAAGAACGTGATCCCCGCCAAGCATGGATACAGGCCTTTAACGACCGATCATCCCATATCCCCACGAAGCATGGACACAGGCCTTTAACGACCGGTCATCCCATATCCCCACGAAGCATGGACACAGGCCTTTAACGACCGATCATCCCATATCCCCACGAAGCATGGACACAGGCCTTTAATGACCGATCATCCCATATCCCCACGAAGCATGGACACAGGCCTTTAACGACCGATCATCCCATATCCCCACGAAGCATGGACACAGGCCTTTAATGACCGATCATCCCATATCCCCACGAAGCATGGACACAGGCCTTTAATGGCCGATTAGTCCACATCCCCACGAAACATGGATACAGGCCTTTAACGACCGATCAACCACGTCCACACGAAGCATGGATACAGGCCTTTAACGACCGATCAACCACGTCCACACGAAGCATGGATACAGGCCTTTAACGACCGATCAACCACATCCACACGAAGCATGGATACAGGCCTTTAACGACCGATCAACCACGTCCACACGAAGCATGGATACAGGTCTTTAACGACCGATCAACCACGTCCACACGAAGCATGGATACAGGCCTTTAACGACCGATCAACCACTGAGGCAGACCAAAGTGGAGGTTCCAGGGGTGTACCTCCCCACTTCCACCATGGACACTGGCAGAAGAATCAAACCAAAATAAAGAGATAAGGTGAAAGCCCCGACCCTTGCTGCTAACATCACAGAATGCCGAACGGATTCTGATGCCTACATGTATCGCCTTTCTCACTGATGCTTGCTCTTGTCCTTGAATGAATGCCAGCAGGCAAAGTATCCCACCTGCAAGAGGCTGTAAGAAACAGGAGGCGTATTAAGAGGCTCTTCGGTTTTCAACAGAACGAAGAGGCTGGCAAAATGGCAGGCCTGGGCACAGAAGTGAGAGACTCACCGGTTTTTGTACTCGCAGTTCTTATAGAACATGGGGTACTTTACAATGGGAACGACGAAATGCTGTCTGCGTGTGTGTGTGTGTGTGTGTGTGTGTGTGTGTGTGTGTGTGTGTGTGTGTGTGTGTGTGTGTGTGTCGGTGTCTGTGTGTGTGTCTGGCCGTGGTCAAAATGTGTTCCACTCGCTCCAGACAAAACGTCTGGGCCGATCTTTCTGAAAATTTGTACGTATGTTCACTATGGGTCACGGATGATGCCTGGTATTTTATTTCACCAGAATAGCCGTTACTAACGGCTGTAACGGCCCAACACGGTTTTTCTTCTTTATGGAATATCTCAGAAAGTACTTGGCCGATTTATAAGCGGTTTGGACACGTGTATTCACGATAAACGGGGAGTACGTTCATATGCTTTGCATCTTGTTAACAGAACGACGAAGGCAGGCAGAATACAGGGCTGGGCAAGGATGATGAAATGTTGTCAGTCTCAAACAGATAAAACAATCAATAAATCATTATGCAGAACACCACAGCTGCAGGATAGTTACCATCAGCTGAATAGGCAGAAAGATCATGGTTATTTTCCGCCTGCGGACTGGACAAAACCGTCCAGACTGTCACTCATTTGTACGGACGATTCCACCTCAGGCCCTTACCTCTCAGCCCTTTCGCGGAAGCAGACAATTCCACGACGCGCATTCTCCAAGACTGAGGGAACCTTCCAGTGGACTGAGGGAGAAGACACGGCCGATGACCGCCACTCCATGGGGAAAGCCGTTTGACCATGTCTAGGCTGTGAGGAGAACTAGCCTTTCCAGCCTGACGACCAGTCTCTAATTAAGCGTAACGGTGTTGCAAAAAGAAGTAGAAGTTGCTTTTTTTCATCTTTGATTTTTTTTTGTGCTCGTTTTTTTTTTGTGCATTCAGTCTATTCAAACATGTTAACGCATCCCCAATATCCGAAACCAAGGAGAACAATTCTTTGAAATCTTGAAATCAAATTGAAAAAATAAATCATGAAATCTCCTGTTTTGAAGTCTGGCATATTGAAATCAATAAAATTAACTGCTCTCTCTCTCTCTCTCTCTCTCTCTCTCTCTCTCTCTCTCTCTCTCTCTCTCTCTCTCTCTCTCTCTCTCTCTCAATGTGTGTCCCGTTTTTCTTGCTCCTCCCTCCTATAGACTGTGCGACCCCCATCTATCCTCCTACCACCCACATCCCCACATGACTGTCCTCTTTCCTTTCATTCTGTATTTCTGTTCTTGTTTTTTTTTTTTATAATGTTCTTCCAATTTCCCTCTTACCGCTAGCACGTTTCCATTCTATTTGCTTGTCTATTACCAACCATTTTTGTTGTTGTTACTCCCCTCCCCCTAAACCCCACAACTCTTCTCTCTCTCTCTCTCTCTCTCTCTCTCTCTCTCTCTCTCTCTCTCTCCTCTCTCTCTCTCCCTCTCTCGCTCTTCGCCTTACTCTTCTTGATCCGTCCTCTCGATTACCATCCTCTTAAAAAAAGATACTGTACCCCTCTCTCTCTCTCTTTCTCTCTCACCCATTTTCTCTTTCTTTTCTAAGTACTCACGCTCACCTCTCACACTACCGCCACAAGCTTTTTCTTCCTCATATCATCCTCCTTTCTCTTCCGTGTCTTTCCAACCTCCACACTCATTTTTTCCTCCATCACCCAAACCCCTTCACATTCCCCTCCCCCATCACCCCACCCTCTCCACCCTGTCTCTCAAGCCCAGACTCACCTGTTTCTCCGTCTCCCGGCCCTTGATGACGGCAGGAGTGATGGCACGGTCACAGTAGCTGCCTTCCAGCAGGGCTACTCCGGAGGGTCGGCTGGCGGTGTCCGACTCGAAGTACATGAGCAGGTTCTGGTACAGCACGAACCAGCGCATCTGCCACTTGCCCAGGTCCGAGGACTTCTTGTACAAGAAGCCGCAGATGGTGTTCTCCTGCTTGGCCTTGGCCGCCAGGTAGAGCAGCTGGTTGTCGTTGAAGCGGATCCCTTTCTGCATGGTGGATGAGGGTCAAGGTAGGGAGGTGACCAGGTGCAGAGGTGGTGAGGTGTTCACGGAAACGAAGAGCTAACGAGTGAAGTCAGGAGGATGTGAGGGGAGGGGAGGACGGAGTGTCGTTGCTGTCCGGACTACTTGGCTCGTGGACTGTGGACCTCCATGGTCAGCTCGTTGTTGAAGGTGGGTACGACTGCCGTGATGTTAGTAGTGCACGTCCATGTTCCCTAGTAAGGAGGAACGGCTTCCGATCGTTCACATGAAGTCACCGCCGAGGAATTAAGACTGAACGCTCATCTTTCGGTTTCATGCACACTAACTGAAAGCGACTTTTTGTTCGTTTGGTTTTACTTGTGATCAGCAACTAAAGCAAAACGTTCACGTCCGTTGGAAGCAACTAACACTAAACTTCACTACACTTCAGCTGCAGCTTAGACGGTTCATAGTTTGTTAATCACCAATATATTTTCTTTATGGTTTAATGAATCAGTGTCAGGCGCCCAGTCTTATCAGTTCATGTGCAAAGCATGAATTCTTACTAATTTTCACATATCAGATCGATCCTAAGCAATTCTAAAAACAAATGATGGGTATCATGTGGTTCTAATGAATTGAACAGACCTCACACCAAACGTACGTCTTGACTCAAGCTTAGACGCAATGAATGCTCAAATGGCACATTTGTATCTTGCAGATATCGTCATGTTCCTGCGCGGCTTTGTGGAATGAAGGATTACAACAACAGGTGGTGCGGTATGAACCCTAGTAAGCAAACATTTGTACAAAAAAGCTAGAGCATGTTAAAAACAAACTTCTGTTAGGACACTTCGTTGCAGACGACACTTCTCACCTCCGATAATTCCAAGCAAACAGCTGAAAATATCACAAAGTGCTGGTTTTCAACGACGAACCGACTTCATTACAAACAGTCTGCAAGAAAATCCTTTGAGGGGGTTAAAAAAAAAAAAAAACAGAAAGAAAAAGGAACAACAAAACACACCCGGACCACGCCAATCTTATTGTGCCAGCGGCGGCAGGCCACTAACTGCACTACTCCGGGACGTGGGTATCGCTGACACGACCGGACGACATTGTGCACGTGTCGTGCGCGACTTCATTGAATTCCGCACGCATTTCGATGGGAAGCAGACGACACCACGTTCTGTGCACTGCCTGCGGGTTGCGTTCATCGGCTAACCAGCCAGTCCGCCTCATCTGTTGCCGGGGCGATTAGCCCACAAACGACCAATCGGATGAAAGCAGTGTCTCGTGCACATGAATGGGCCGACGCCTCGTCGTGTGGAGGTCACAGGTGGCACACACTTGTTGTACTAGCGCGGGTTATATATATGTATATATATACACACACCCAAGGTTTGAGCCTGACGGCACAACACGCACACACGTTGACACGTTGGCTCGGCAGTAAACTGTGTACAGCCTGTACACGCCAGACTAGCTCTAATTTGGTATTATCTCCTCTCGCTTGCCACCATCAACAACACTTGTGTCTCATTATCTACTTTGTCTTTTGTTTGTTTGTTTGTTTTGCGTTCACTATATTACACAATGAAAAAAAGCGTTAGGTCAGAGCAGACAGCAAACTGCAGCACCCCTACAGAACGTCGATGGGACAGTACTTGTATATATGTATATATAGCCTGTATATATATATATATAGCCTATATATATATCTATGTGTTCCGCATAGGGTTCTCAACGGTTATGTAGAGACAGCACGGTCCACTCACCTGAGGCTAATGCAGACACAGGAAATCAATACATTCAATTATGCTAACGACTTGCCAAATTTCGTCGATGGTCACACTGGTCTAGACTGACTTCAAACGCACAGCACAGAACCGGATGCCGGAAGTGGTGCGGATCACGCAAGCTTCTTAGGCCGTGCAGAGATCACTATGGGCCCACGGAGGACGCCACGGGGACCGCTAAAAGAATGACATCAATTAGAAAGTCAGTAACAAAGCCGACAAAGTTGATAACAGATATGGCGTGCTGCAAGCTAGTCCGAACATCACAGACATTCACAGTCACAAGATTCGATGATGAAAACGGAGCGAGGTGAGTCGGTCACTGGCTGGGGGAATCCTGACGGTGACGGTGGGATAGGATGACGCTGTGTGGTCCATACCGATGTCCGTGGGGAGGTGTGACGTCACAGGAAAATGCGTATGAGGCGTTGGGGGCAAGTTGACCATTGCCCAGCGGATCTTCTGCAACACACAAACAGACAAGCAACACGTGAGGGTTTTGTTGTTAAAGTTCACCATTGCGTCAGCATAAAGTGTTGTTCTGACATAAACCAACATAATGACCTCATTGTGGCGAAGCGTCCAGCACTAGCTAGCATTGCACTGCACTGTACGGGACTATACTGTGCTGTACTATACATTCATACATTCTGCAGTACTTTGCATGGGGTTAGCTTACGTTGCACAGAATAGTCCTCCTGTACTATCTGAAAGCCAGTCCACTGCATTCAACTGCGTTGCAGTAAATATTATCACATTCAGTTACAATGCATGAGGGCAAAGAATAGGATTAAAAAATATAACTTACATTGTTACTTCCAGCATCTTTTATATTATTTTTTTAAAAAGATAATTCACTCATGTTTTTCACATTACATAATAAAACCAACATAGGAAAACACACAAGACAAAATCAATATGGTCAATAGCAGTGTACACAAAACAAAACAAAACAAAGACAATGCATGTACATCGACATCAACATCGATTGATGGAGAGAGCCTGAGAAGGCCATAGTCAGTTGTTTCACGTCTTACCAACACACAAGCTAATATGCTACTTCAGAACATAGTTATTTTTCCCCATCAGTCTGACAATGACGAAGACGTCAGGAGACAAAAGATGTAGAAGTAAGAGGATTCGTATCTTGCCTCGCTTCCCGACTACCTGCTTTTATCGGAGTCCCATTAGTTCGCCCAGGTAATTAAACAACTTCAGGATAGAGAACCGCTCAGGTAATCAGATAATAGTAAACATTTATATGAAATACTGGAAAACGTTTAAATTGTACCCACTTTTCCTGCTGCTATTCTCGCCGCCTTTGCAATTGCTGCTGCTGCTGCTGCTACTAATATAACTACTACTACTGCTGCTGCCGTTGTTGCCGCTGTTACTTCTATTTTACGATCACTGCTATCGCTGTGACTGTGGATAATTCTCCTGCGTCTACTTCGTCTGCTACCGTTGCCATCAGCCACCAGTTCCATTCAACCGCTTCTGCTCTTTCTGTCTGTTGCTGGCTGGTACAGCTGTTACTATCACTGCTGCTGCTGCTGCTACTACTGCTGCTGCTCTTGATGCTGCTGCTACTCCTGCAGCTACAACAACAACAACAACAACAACAACAACAACTACTTCTCCTATTACTACATCTACTACTACTACTACTACTACACTACTACTACTACTACTACTACTACTACTACTACTACTACTACCACTATGACGACGACGACGACGATTACAACTACAACAACGACTACTACTACTGCTTGTGCTGCCACTACTACTACTACTACTACGACGACGACGACGACGACTACTACTACTACTACCGCTACTACTCCTACTACTGCTGCTGTTGCTACTGCTGTTGCTGTTTCTACCTCTACCACTACTATTACTATTACTGCTGCTGCTGCTGCTGCTACAGATGCTGCTGTTGCTGTTTCTACCTCTACCACTACTATTACTATTACTGCTGCTGCTGCTACAGATGCTGCTGTTGCTGTTTCTACCTCTACCACTATTATTAATTACTGCTGCTGCTGCTACAGATGCTGCTGTTGCTGTTTCTACCTCTACCACTACTATTACTATTACTGCTGCTGCTGCTACAGATGCTGCTGTTGCTGTTTCTACCTCTACCACTACTATGACTGCTGCTGCTGTATCCCCTTCTCCTGTTGTGGATGGTGTTGCTACTAAGTGTTTCTCTTTACTGCGTCTTCGAGCGTTTTTTTTAACCCCAAGCTGTTAAACGCCGCCCCCTTCTCTTCATGTTGTTGCTGCCACTAGTGTTGTTGTTGCTGTTGCTGCTGCTGCAACAGCTACGTTGTACTTTCTGTTTTATATATATATATATATATATATAATATATATATATATATATAAGACAATGGTAGTGAATACCAGCAGAGATTTAAAAAAAATGCTCAACCGAACTGGGAGCAACATTTGTTAAAAGTAAGGTTTAAAACTATCTACAGCGCTGTTTCATGCAATGCAATCATCAGCATTGATGATTGATGATTGCATTGCATGAAACAGCGCTGTAGATAGTTTTAAACCTTACTTTAACAATATATATATATATATATAATATATATATATATATATATATATATATATATATATATATATATATATATATATATATATTCCCGTAGAAAGGATTCACACAAACAATACAGACAGACGAAAACAGCGTGAACGATTCTGGATCTTCAAGCTAAAAACTCTGGCACCACGTGGGCTCAATGTTTTGATGTGACAAGGAACACAATGACGTCATCAATTGACGTAAAACTAATCGAAAAGACATAATGACGCAGCGTTTGTTTACAAACGAAGAACTCCTGCTGAGGAAGGCTAAGTAGCCGAAATATTTTGGATAACAGCAGATTTGTTGTTTACCTCATTGTTTCATTATTTATGTATTATGCGAGGTAGACAAGTATCATTTTTGATCCAAGTCTGCTGTTTACCTTTCATCTTTAACGTGGTCAATTTGCCGTTTTATTCCTTGAAGTCAACGATCTCCTCTGCATCCCTTATGGGATCCGGCATGAACACCACGTCCCTTGACCAGGAAATCATCCAACTGTCAAGGCGTCAGAACAAGTTGAACCGTTTTAAATCACATCATCGGTTCCTCTCCTCTTGTATGAAACACAACGTCATTCCTAAGGTATGTGGCTAAATTTGGTAAAAGTGCGCTCCCTGAATGCGAGAAACCTTCACAAACGGATTGACGACCTGATCAAAAATGCAAGTAAAGACATTGTTTATTTCTGTTGTAAAAGCTTATCAATCGCTAAGTAAAAAAGAGGAAAGTGTAATCCATAGAACATTGTTCAAAATCCAACAATTGACAGACTTCCAGGAATTTGAGACATTACTGGAGCGACAGAAAAGCAAAACTCGTACACAAAACAGACAGCTAAACAAGAAGAAGAAAAAGAAGCTCGACAAACTCATAAATGACGCAAAGTCTAGCAAACCCCAAAAGGAAATTTCTCCAAAGAAAACAAAAAGAAATAGAAGATTCTTCAGGAAAGGCAACTCCAACGGTAAAACACCATATGCCGCATTGCCCGCCTCAACATGTTGGTGACACAGTAGTCAATCTGTCAGATGTTTCCCTGACAGAACATCAAAAGAATGTTTTAGCACTCGGACCAAAATTTTGTCCAACCCCCCAGTCACTTAATCACAATCAATTAGAAGATGTTCAAGAAGGATGCAGACTAGTACGTCTCAGAGAACTGTATTTTTGATCCAGAGAACCAAAAAGAAATTGAGATTCTAGATCCTCCAAAGTTCTATAAGAAAACATGGTATAAACCTCCTTCTGGAAAAGACCCCGCACTTGACGCTTTTTGTCAGACTCTCAAGAGTCGTACGACTGCATACAGGTGTGTAAGAACGGCCTAAAGAGAATCTCAATAAAGAAACAACAACGGCATTGAAACAACTGCGAGACATGGTCTATGATAGAACTATACGTATCAGTACAGCAGACAAGGGAGGCGCCATCGTCATCCAAAAATACTGATGAATACATAAAAGAAGCAATGAGACAGCTCAACAATGAATCCCACTACATCAAAGTAAACAGAAGACCCTACTGCAAAAATAGCAAAGGTATCAAACGAGCTAGCTAAAAAACTGTATGAACAAAACATCATTAACCAAACCACATATCAATGGACTCAGGTGGAACCAAACAAAGTCTGCTGTCACAGATTCTACACTTTACTGAAAATCCACAAGGGACTTACCAACCCCCCTGGACGCCCTATTGTTTCAGGCATCAACGGACCGACAAAAAAGCTGTCAAAACTTGTGGACTCTTGGTTGCAGGATCACACAACTCTCCTCCCAAGCTATATAAAGGACAGCACCCACATGCTTCAAATCATTGCAAAATGGAACATGGAACTGGGACCTTTTGAAGAAACCGTCAAACTGGTGACCATAGATGTAACGTCCATTTACACAAACATCCCGCACGATGACATGCTGACTGCTATTCAATTCTTCTTGGAAAAAGAGCAACTTCCGAACGATCCACCCCAGGAAGATGTTCTCAGAATTGCAAACCATGTTCTCAGTAACAACTACTTCAGTTTCGAAGACGGATGCTACAAACAAGTACTAGGAACAGCAATGGGGACTCCAATGGCTCCCAGCGCCGCTAGTCTATTCATGGGATGGCTTGAACATCACATACTTCGAGACAGTCCTTTATACATTTCTTTGGACGTGTGGAAGAGATTCTTGGATGATATTTTCCTACTGTGGACTGGGAACCAAGATGAGCTGGACCAATTCTTCCAGTTCCTCAACAGCTATCATCCAACCATCAATTTCACGATTTCTTCGTCGTCAAAAGAGATCGCGTTTCTAGACTTATCCATTACCCTTAACGACGGATTTCTCAACACTGATGTCTTCAGCAAACCCACTGACTCTCACGCCTATCTCCATAGTCGGTCTTGCCATCCCGCTCACACTATCAAAAACCTTCCGTACAGCCTGTTTCTACGACTACGTCGGCTCTGCTCGACGCAGAAACCTTTGAGGCACGCTGCCAAGAACTGGAAGAACAACTGAAAAACAGAGGCCACAAAGACACTACCATCAGAAATGCCAGACTTAAAGCCACGAGGATGCCTCGCTCGGTCTGCCTCGCATACAAACCTAAAAAGAAGAACCAACGAGTCCCTTTGTAGTGACACAACCATCCCAGCAAAC
>CM031608.1:79448518-79451018 GCA_018398815.1 Conus ventricosus
AGACTCCAGCGCTGTGAGCTGACAGCAAACTCTCCTCTAGCCAGACTCCAGCGCTGTGAGCTGACAGCAAACTCTCCTCTAGCCAGACTCCAGCGCTGTGAGCTGACAGCAAACTCCCCTCTAGCCAGACTCCAGCGCTGTGAGCTGACAGCAAACTCTCCTCTAGCCAGACTCCAGCGCTGTGAGCTGACAGCAAACTCCCCTCTAGCCAGACTCCAGCGCTGTGAGCCACGGCTGCAAGGAACACACAGCCGTTCTTGTCTGCTGTGATTCTGATTTTCATGGGAGCCAGAGCCACGATCGAGTTTATCATCACAACTCCGTTCATTCGCTCATAGACTGCTGAGCGTTGACCTCGCTCCATCAGGAGAAAGGTCTCGAAACGAAGAACTTTGATAATGTCGTTACTGTCTTATATGGTTCATACGGTGCTGAAAGTGCCATGGTTATTTAAAGGATAACCAGGTTGCAAATTTTTTTTTTATAAAGATCAACAATTTTGTGTACCACTTGGGCATTTCACTTAATATGTCAATATGCATACATCCGATGTGAAATTGAAAGTACTAGCATGGATGATAAGTTGAGTATGGGTTTTTTTTTTATTTTAAAGAAATGTCTTATATCATCTGGCGATGAAAAGACATTAACACCCGACCCCCCCCCCCCCCCTCCACTAAACTGAATTGAACTGATCGTTCATCATAAAAAACAACAACTATTTCACCAAACTGCAATACGTAGTGAAACAATACTATACCACGAGCGAATTAGCTTGCCAGCTTCTTTGTCAGAAACCCACATCAGATTGGAGATGTAGCAAACCCCACGATGCACGCTTATATCGGCACAGCATGTTTCGCAATGCCTATGGAAAGATGTATATCTCTGTCGGAGTAAACAGAGGCTTACGCGGATAACTTGCTGCCCTTGGCAACGAAAATATTGTCAGGTTTTTGGGCGCGTATCTCACACAGCGCGGACTATCTTCACTGCATAAGACATTGAACGACGGGCCTTCTGTCTGTCTGTCTGTCTGTCTGTCTGTCTGTCTCTCTCTCTCTCTCTCTCTCTCTCTCTCCTCTCTCTCTCTCTCTCTCTCTCTCTCTTCTCTTGTGAGTTGACTTCAACGCGGTGACAACCCTGTATGGCCCTTTGCGGTCGGCTGGGCTATAAGCAACATTGCGATACCTTACTAACTGTCTCTGTCTGTCTGTCTGTCTGTCTGTCTCTCTCTCTCTCTCTCTCTCTCTCTCTCTCTCTCTCCCTCCCTCCCCCCCTCTCTCTCTCTCTCTCTCTCTCCAGCAAGTCGACCTAACATACACACATACAAACACATCGTCATGCCGTCCGTACTCAACCATTCACCGAACAATGAAATGCAAGATCCCAATTAGCCCCCACCCACCCACCCCCTCCCAACCATCGTTCCACGCCATCAAGCCCCAATCCCTACCCCCCCCCCCCCCACCTCCCAACCCTGTAACCTTCGGCCTCCTTCACCGCTCACCCTCACTCCCTCTCCCATTCTCCGTACCCTCCCTTCCCCTCTCCTCCCCTCCCCGTCGCTACCGTCCTCCTCTTCCTCACGATCCAATAATCGGAATGGGTGAAATGATAATCCACAGTTTGCCAGCTTCGTAAGAGAGTCGAGAGTCTGCTGATAGCGTTTGCTTCTAAAGCACAGCTTCCAGGTAATAATTTCGCTCCCCGACACTGAAACCGCGATATTGGACGCGGACCATGTCGAACAGGTGCGAAGTGGTTTTTCTCTGTGTTCCAATCGTAAAGAAGCGTAGGGCGACTAGTGTGGTGGCCTGCTCCTTTGGTTGACAAAGAAAGCGACAGAGATAATAATAGTGATGTTCATTTCTATAGCACATATTCCATAAAGATGCTCAACAGCGCTTGACATTTCAAGAAAGAGCAAAATGGTAAAAATAGAAGCTATAAAAGTCATACACATTGAAAAAAAAACCCACACGAAGCTTCGAGATATCTTAATACTGACTTGCGCAAATCAAATAATACATAAACATGCACCTTAGTTACTATTTCACCATCAGTTTATGTCAGAGACCTATACTGTATGTGTGTATGTGCGTGCATGTGTGTGTGTGTGTGTGTGTGGTGTGTGTGTGTGTGGTGTTGTGCGCGCATGGGAATGTGCGTGGAGCTATGTGTTCGCGTGCATGTGCGCGCGCGTGTGCATGTGCGTGTATGCGTATATTTGTGTGCATTTGTACATAAAAACCTGACAAATATCACAATTATTCATATTTTATTAACGTTAATGATTAGATATCATAATGACAATAAAAACACATCACACAAAAATTCTTCTTTTTTTTAAAACTAAGGAAACATCACAGAACATCATAACAATATATAACTCACTCTCACTAAGATCCTTGATCAACACACTGTACATCAATACTAGAACAAATCATAGGGAAAAACAACGGGCCAAGTTTTAAACACTCTGGTAACTAGTATGATC
>CM031608.1:79466018-79477458 GCA_018398815.1 Conus ventricosus
TTGATTCCTTTTCAAGATGCAGAGGAAGAGGACTATGGTGTGCTCTGCTACACTTGTTATTCTAGTGTTAGAGCAGAGATCGATGTGTTGTAAAGAATACAGAATACGTTTTCAGTTAAAACCCCCAATCAGAACCTCAGTAATAAAAACGACAACAACAACAGCAACACCAACAACGACAACACTAACAACGACAACAACAACACCATGAGAACAGGCCTAATGAAAAAGAACCCCCGCTATGTACATAAGATCAGGCCTAATGAAAAGTTACCAAGCTATGTATATCAGATAAGGCTAATGAAAAGTAACAAGATATTGTACATAACGGATCAGGCCTAATGAAAAAGTACCAACGTAAGTAAAGAGATCAGGCCGAATGAAAAATTACCAAGCTATGTACATAAGATCAGCCTAATGAAAAAGTTTACCATGCTATGCTAAGAGATCGGGCTAATGTAAAAGTCCCAAGTATGTATATGCGTTCAGGCCCTAATGAAAAAGTCAAGCCCTATGTACATAATCAGGCCTGATGAAAAAGTAACAAGCTATGTAAAGAGGATCGGGCCTAATGTAAACGTACCATGCCTCGTATATGACGATCAGGCCTATGAAAAATTACCTAGCTTTGTACATAAGATCAGTGCTATGAAAAAGCACCAAGCTATGTATCTTACACGCGCCTAAAAAAAAAAAAGAAGAAATGTAGGGAGCTAATGTATGGTGGTAATTGTTCACCGTCTCCGTTTGCATTTCAGCTGGGCAAAAAGCCCTTCAGTGAATGACGCAGCGAACCATTCCGAACGACCGGTTTTGTGAAAAGGTTAATTCAAGAAGCCATGTTCTCCTGCGGGGAGGGGGGGGGGGGGGGGGGCCGGGGTAGAGCAAGGGTCACTCTCATTTTCTTTCTATCTTTTTGTAATCTTTCCATTTATCCTTTTCTCTTTTTTTTCTTTTTTTATTTTTTTTTTAAACGGAGCTTGAGCGCAGGACTTTCTGCACACGTCAACGCGGCGGTGTGTATACTCAAGCTTATTTCCTGAGGGAGCCATGGTGTGTGTGTGGGGGGCGAGGGGAGGGGGGAGGGGAGGGGGGCGGCCAATATCTCAGTACTGCTGGATGGCCCATTGTATTACAGGGAAGTCGAGAACCAAAGATCTTACATGGGGGAGGAGTGGGGGGGGGCCCGGGGGGGAAATCGACGGATAGAAGGGGAAATGCAAGCCATACCATCCCCCCCCCCCCCCCCCCCCACCCCCCTTCCCCCTGATCACCACAATCACGCGGAGAACCAATCTCTCGCCATTGTATGATAACGCTGGCTTCAAAGATCATTTTTTCCGGTGTGTGTGTGTGAATGCTGTGTAGTGTGTGTGTGTGTGTTGTGTGTGACCCTGTGTGTGTAGTAGGTGTGCACGAGAGTGCGTGCGTGCGTGCCGTGCGTGCGTGCGTGCGTGCGTGCGTTTGAGGTGTGTGCTGTGTGTGTGTGGGGGGGGGTAAAAGCTGTTAATTATGCCCTAACAGGGACTGAAAACGATAACTTGGTTTCGTTTGTTTGTTTTTTCACGTCGGATTTCTCAGCCTCCCCCACCCCCTCCAATCACCCCTACGTGGTGTGGAAGAAACCTTAAATCATGGAGTCGTAAAACCGATCATTTCCTTTTTTTCATCATACTGTCGCAGTCAGAGCGTCGGCAATTCTAAAGAAGAAAAAGCATATTTTCAGGCTTTCACTGTGACCCGCGAGAAGAAGCAGTTGAAATCAGTTATCACCCGATCTGTCTGTCATTGGTTCAGTTTGGATGTTGCACTGTTGGCGCGCCCAGCGGCTGATAGTAACTGTGGTTGAGGGGTAGTCATTAATGTTTAAGTTCATGTGACAGCGGTAGGGTGCCAATTTCAGTGGAAAAGTACGGCACCATCATCATGAGACATTCAAACTGAGATATTTCATGTCATATAGATTATGGTTCCGTTTGCTGAAGAAGGAAACATTTTTATTTTCACGAAGGCTACTACAGTGGTGGGCTTCTTGACGGCTTAATGGTGGACCATAACACACTCACTCCCCACACGGTCGACACTTGTAGAGAGAAATCGAGCGGAGGAGAAAGAGGGATTCTGAAACAGAAAGAGAGGAGAGAGAGAGAGCGAGAGAGAGAGAGAGAGACACCAGAGGAGACGCAGAGACTAGAGGGAGAGTCGCGAGATAGGAGAGAGAATGCTTATATTTCAGATTGACAGACGGTTTTTTGTGCTAACTGGTTATTGTCCATTAAGGGACTAAGGACACTAACACAACACGCACGCTATTACCCCCCATATACAATGGTTATCAAAAAAACAGCGATATTCAGTTAGGCTTACAAAAAACATAGTACACACTGAACTGTCTGCCACTCGCACAGGACACACTCACAGGCACAGACAGACCACAGACAGACAGAAGACAGACAGGACACACACACACACAACACACACAACACACACACACAAACACAACAACCCACACCACCACAACAACCACACACACCACACACTCACACACCACCGCACGCAAGCACGCACTCACGCACGCACGACACGAACGCACGCGAGGCGTGCGCGGAAAGAGGATTCAAGACAATCCATGATATCATGGTAGCAAACATCTGATGGTCTCAGGAGGAAATCAATATGATTTATGATGAGCCGATGTACACAAAAACATATATCTCTTCCATCCTTTCTTGGTTCATAAATCAAGGACTGTTATTTCAAGTCAGTGAGGATAGTGAGCTCATGTCGTTGTGGAGAGAGAGTGAGTGAGCGGAGAGACCGAGAAGGAGAGAGACACCGAGACGACCGAGAGAGGAGAGAGGACGGGAGAGGGAACAGGAGAGATGGAGACAGAGAGTGAGAAGAGAGAGAGAGAGAGCAGGGACCCCGAGAGAGGTCGAAGGAGAGAGTGGAGAGGGGAAGAGACGAGAGAGAGGAGAGAGGAGAGAGACGAGCGCGAGAGGGGGAGGAGAGAGAGGAGAGAGAGACGAGAGGAGACGAGAGAGGGGACCGAGAGCGAGAGAGAGAGGACAGTGACGAGAGAGTGAGAGAGAAGATCGGAGAGCAGGAGAGAGAGATTGAGAAGAGAGAGAGAGACTCTAGAGAGGGGGGACGAGAGAGAGGGACGAGACAGAGAGAGAGGGATGATGAGAGAGGAGGGAAGAGAGAGAGAGGGGGACGAGAGAGAGACCGAGAGGAGAGAGAAGAGAGAGTTCGAGGCCGAGACGACGCAAGAGAGAGGAGGAGCAAGACGAGAGAGAGAGAGGGCCTCGCGACGAGAGAGGAGAGAGAGGAGAGACGAGAGAGAAGGAGGGGGGGGGGGGGGGAGAGAGAGAGAGAGACGAAAAGCACGAAGAGGATTGAGACGAGAGAGAGAAGATGAGAGAGAGAGAGGGGCGCCCGGGAGAGAGAGAGAGGCGAGATGAGAGAGAGGGAGAGAGTAGAGAGAGAAGAGAGCGGGAGGAGGAGAGAGACAGAGAGAGAGACGGGATAAAGAGAGAGACGACGACGAAGAACGCAGGAGGGAGACGGAGAGAGCAAGAGAGAGAGCGAGAGGGAGAGATGCGCAGAGGAGAGAGGGAGATCGAGAGGAGAGAGCAGAGAGAGCAAGACGAGAGATGAGAGCGACGAGAAGAGGAGATGAGAAGACCGAAGGGAATACCTCCGCCGGAGCGACGAGGAGAGAGACGAGAGCAGAGACGAGCGAGAGAGAGTCAACACATGCGCGACATAATGGAGAAGAAAAGAAATGAAAGAAGAATACGAACGGTTGACGGCTAAACACCCACACATACAAGCACGCACGCAACGGCACCACGCACCCACCACGCACTCACGCACGCCCCGCACGCACGACGCACGCACGCACACACACACACACCACACCCACCCCACCCCCCACACACACGCACGCACGCACGCCCGCGACCCAACCAGACACCTGAAACACAGACACACACACACATGTACACGCACGCCACGCAAGCACACCCAAACAAACAAACAAACAAACAAACAAACAAACACCCCACACCAAAACACACATGCATGCACGGCACACGCACACGCACACCCACTCCCACACCCACACACACACACACACACACCCACACACACACACTACAACAACACCCACCACACACACACACGAACGCCACGCGCACACACACCTACACACAGAAAACACGCACACCACACACACACATGTACACGCCCGCACGCATGCACACACAAACAACAAACAAACAAAAACACAACCCAACCCACACATGCATGCACGCACACGCACACGCACACACACTCACACACACACACACACAACACACACACACACACACACGCACCACCACTCACACACACACCCCCACACCACAACACACCCACCCCCCCCCCCCCCCACCACACACACACACCACACACCAACACACACACACACACACAACACACTCTGTTAACCATCCCACCTTGCCCCGTAAACCACATAGGATCATCGATGGAGGAAGCGAGAGGATGAGAGATGAGGAAGAGAGAGCAGGGAGAGAGAGACGAGAGAGAGAGAGAGAGGAGAGAGAGAGAAAGACAACGAGCGAGAGAGAGAGAGAGCGAGGAGAGGAAGAGGGACGAGAGACGAGAGAGAGCGAGAGCGGATCGCCACGCGATGACTGAGAGAGAGAGAGAAGAGGGCACAGACAACGAAACCAGACAAGCCAAGGCCAAAACACAAAACAGACAGAAGACAGGCCAGACCAGACAGTCAAAGATTGGATCACAGATCAGGACCTACACCTTCCAAAGGGAAACCGAAGCGGGGACTGCCCGCATTTGTGGACCAGATCTCCGCGCACCAGATGATCAGTACGCCAACACACGCCGATCTGCCGACGCCCACTCTCTAACCGGCTCGCGAGAAAATATTCTCTTTCTTCCTGCTCCTCCTGTCTCCTCCTCCCCGCTCTTCAAATCCTCTCTCCCAACCCTCCACCACTCACCCCTACCGCCCCCCCCGTTCTCTACCTGTCTTTTGTTTTGTCTTTTACTTCTTCTTTCTTTTTGGTCATCTTCCTTCTTCCATTCTCCGTCTTTTTCCTGGACCTCAGGATGAAAGGGGGGGGGGTGGGGGGCGTGGGGGGAGTCATTGTAGAGAGTCAGCCATTGCAAGTACAATCAGCTAAGACCAAAAGCGGCTTATGAAGATTTAGAGGTGTAGGCCATTGCATAACCTCCTCCCTCAACACCCCCTCTCACTCCCCCACTCCCCCCCGTCCCTCCTTCTGCCCTTTTCCCTTCATTTCCTCTATTCCACTTCCTCCCCTCCCTCCCTCATCACGTTTTCTCATCCGATACCACTCTGATGCCTTCCCGTCACTCTTCACCCCCACCCACCCCCCTTCCCCGCTCACTCCCCCCCCCCTTTCTCTCACCTCTCACTCCTTACCTCCTTTCCCTATCATATGATCTTTTCTTTTCATGAAACCAGCGCCGGAGGTGGGTGGTGGAGCGGGGGAGGGGGAGGGGGGGGGGAAGCAAAAGCAGGACCAACGTCATTACAACTCTACATTAGAAAGGGGAATCAAAAAGGGGATAGTGGCAGGAGGGGGGGGAGGAGAGAGAGGGGTGGGAGCCGAGGTCTAGAGAGCACAAGGAGGGAGAGGGAGGCTGAAAAGGGAAGAGGCGAGGGAAAAGTTTGTTGACGTTGATACTGTCTATTTTTTAGGACAGGTTTCAAAACATTTTGGAAAACATGTTTTGCTCCTCGTGCGCCGTATCGACTATGAGAAGATAACTGATTTCGTCGTTCTATTCACTGTCCTAAATCGTTATTTGTTTTAAGTCTGAACGAAGCGACTCAAGGGTCCGAAATGCTTTGGGTTTTGGTTGTGTACTCTGTTTGATCTTTTGGGGTCTTGGCGGTGACTAAACCCCCTCTCTTTCTAATTATGTACAGGACATATGATGGAAGGCACGGATAACATCAGGCGTGGCCGCGAAAATCACTACTAACCATTAATCTACTATATACTACTACTACTACTACTACTACCTCCACTATACTACTACTATTACAATTACTGCTATGCTGATGCTACCAGCTGCTGCTGCTGCTGCTACTGCTACCAACACCTACATCCACGAAAAGCACAGACACTCGGCCAAATAGCATGGCTTCGCATTCTTTATAAGCTAGCAGTGCCTCATTTATCTTTTTACTTTCATTTTTTCCTCTATTGTTTTTTGTCAAATGAAAGTGTTCGGTATTGTGTCAGGTCTCTGATCGAATCCTGTCCCAGAATGATGTTCATTAATTCAGTTGCTATTTTTTCTTTTTTCTTTTTTTTTACTTAAAGTGAACGAGTGTGTGACGAATAGAGATTTCGGGATCATTACATGTATCTAAAAAAATTCTGTTTTACGTTTTTGTTGCCCCCACCCCCCCCCGCCCCCCCCCCCCCCCCCCCGAAAAACAACAACAAACAAAAAAACCCGGAATCACACAGTTGTAATTAGGAAGGCGGTGTTGTGTAAGGGGATGGAGGATGAGGTGATAAGAGGAGGGTGAAAGACAGACAGCAGAGATACTTCACCCCACCACCACCACCCTGGCCTTCTCCTTCTTCTCTCCCGTCTCTCCGGCCTTCCTGCAACTGTTTCACTTCTCATTTCCCTCATAACATTTCAATCCTGCCGTCTTCCAGCCCCTCCCCCCCCTCCCCTCCCATCGTTCGTCCCTCCTCTTCCTTTCCATCCTTTCCGCATCTTTATCTTACTTTTTTTTTTTTTTTCTCCAAGACAAGTTTTATTTCAACAAAAAGCAACGCACCAAACAATTAAACGATCTATCTACTCCGATGATGAACCAAGCAACCGCATCAAGCGCATACTGCTTGAACTCCCAACAGAAAAAAAAAAAGTTAAACATTAAGCTAAAACACCTCTTCACCAATGGACTTTCCATATGGAAGGCATTAAGATGTACACAAACAAAATATAGGACTATAAGATATTAACTAACGCATGACATAAAAATCATTGCAACTCCATCGACCTCATGGCCATTGGAGAAAGTACAATATACAGATAAACTTCGTTTCCCAATGTTTTCCTGGATGCGGCTCCAAGGTCCATGGACACATTAACATACTAAATGTATGTGCGTGTCTGCGTGCGTCCGAGAGCACACCGCCACACATACCGTTCTACACACACACACACACACACACCACACACACACACACACACACACACACACACACACCACACACACACACACCACACCACACACACACACCACACACACATAGGTCCGCACATACATATAATACATATCATAACAATTAAACTCCTAGCAGCTTCATATCTATGTTAACCATTTTGTTTGGCAGGTAGACTGATTCGTCTTCATCAAGTACATATTATTTTTCAATTTTCTAGCGCATAGTACCAGCTCCTTCAAAAACCATGGTTTAGATTAGGTTTTGTTTTTGTTATTTCACATTTATAAATGAAATATTTTCCCATTAAAAGTATTAGGTTAGCATATCATCAGGTTTTTGTTTGTCATCCGTACAATAATATAATCTCCCATAAAGGATATTTTTTCACAGTGGGAACAATTAAACTGTCAGACGCTACTTTAAAAGTCTTTCCAGAAAACACGGGGGTAACATACCTTACCATAGGTAATGATTTATGGAATCTTTCTCTGTATTACAAAAGTTCATTTTGTCACTATCGATTAATTTGCATACCTTTTAGGCACACGTCTCTATTACTAAAAGTCTGACGGCATATCATAATTAGAAACCATTTTAATTTTGTTTCTTTAATTTTGCTGATCCTTGTCAGATACCTCCTATCCAGTCATATAGCGATATATTCAAAGACGCTGTGCCACTTTAACATAGGCATCAATGTTAAGAATTCATTGACTTCCACCATAATATCATAATAAGTACGAGTACTTTTGTAACTCTACACATTCTTTGAAAGTGATAACGTTTTATCTTTACTTAACGATACATGTTCTAATTGATTTACTTTTCTCTGCTTAAGACTTTGATCGAATGCACACGCCAACTTACTATAATGCAGAAAATTGATCTGAAATCCCTTTTCTTGACCAGTTCGTAAAAGGCTTACAAAATTCCCATCATCATCAGCGTAATTGTTTAACATAGAAATTGTATTTATCTGCCTCCATTTATTGTAAATAAATGTCTTTTTTCTCCACTTTAAACTTCTCATTACAGAAAAATAGGTTCAGAGCGCCTAAATCTGTACTTTTGTGCCAATTTTACCTGTTTGGCAGACTTTGTTATGATAGAAAAAAACTCCTTTCACAAAATTTGTTACGAATATTGCTTTTCCAAACAAATACTTGTTTCGGACCATAGGCGTCAAAAAATACTTATTCGGGCATAATGAATGCAATAATATCTTCCACTTCATGGTTGTACAAGAACGCTTTCCTTATCCAGGCGATTTTTAGGAGCAGATTATTATATTTTCAGATCGGCCGCTATACCTATCCCTCCTTTTGTATACTATGTATTGAATACTTTCTTTTTGAATTTTAACATTTTTGTTGTTCCATACCAAAACTTAAAACACATATTCTGTAATATAAAGCAATTTTCCCTGGGAATCAGGAGGATTCAGGTAAAAGGTCCATAAGTACACCAGTTTTGATAGCATTAGTGATATTAGCACAGTACTTACCTAATGGTGTTATAATCCTTTTGTCCCTTATTTAGAACAGTTTGGACTTCCGAAACATTTATCTTCATATTATATCCGTCATATCCGATTAGAATCATTCGTAAACCCCCATTCCCAGAATTTTGAATTTTGGCGGGGGTGCCATTCCATTTTACATGTGACAAAATATGTCTGGTCGTCAGGAATTTTTTCTCTGTACTAGCCAAACACAATTAAACGTTTTCCTCGTAGTTAAATTCGAGTCAGATATTTGCTCAAAGTCATAACGGTTTGCACATAACTTTTCGTGGATTCTTGTCGCCTTCAACGTAAAGTGGTGTCGTCTGCCAAATTGATTTATATTAAATTCTGTTGTTTTCTATCTTTATGCCTTTGATTCATGAATCTATGCCTTATATGGTCGCTAGTTACTTCAACACCACAACACAAATAGGTATGTGAGATATAGTGTCCACTTGACGGCAACCTCTATCCCAATTGAACGTCCTGAAGACACTTTCCGTTCACTATTAAGTAAGACTTTATCTTATCGTAAAGAAAATGAGGTATCCATCGTTGTATTCCTTTTCCCCATATCCAAAAAGCACCCCCCCCCCCCCCCCCCCCCTTATTTATTCATGATATGACCACGTTAACTGGCATTCGAAGGCTTTCTTCGAAATCGACAGCAATTAACAACCTCGCAACCTGTTCACTTCTACATAATGAATTACAATTCTTATATTGTACCGTAAAAACTATCTCCACAAAATAATTCTATCTGGAAACGAATCCCGTCCTGATTCCTCGTTTCATGAGTTTGGTTAAACCACAATTTTTTTTCTGTTTTGCAATACAGGCTGAAGCAGTTATGTAGGTTACATTTAAAAGTGGCCGATAGGTCTCCATTCTTCAAGTATTCCTCGCGGTCTTTCTCTTTCGGGGAGACCCTATTCATATTCCTTCTCTTTTGTGTTACAGACCATTCCCTCCATTATGCTATCCCTATTTAGAGAACGGACAACAAAATCTCCTAATGCTTACAACGAAGCATTTAAAGAAAAAAACAAATATAAAATTTGAACTTTTTTGTCATCCACGGTCTGATCAGGACTCTTTATCATTTTTATATTTTTTCAGCACCTTTGGTAGATTCTTCTAAAGTAATTAACCCCCTCCACTGTTGTATTCTACCTGATTTAGTTTTGGCTCGGTTTTTACATATTTTTCAACTATAAATTTTACTTAATTCCTTTTCCGCCTATAGGTTTTCATAATAGTTCTATGTCTCTGTTAACATATCGATCCGTTTCTGTCAGAGTTTCCTTGGTCTGTGACAAGTTTAAGCATTCTTTGCTTACGCAAATTACTTTTCTCCAATGCACAGCATATTTTACTTATATTTTCCGTGGTAGATGCCCATTTAGCTATGGACGAATTTTATTCCGTCAATTTTTGTTTTCCTTAGCTCACTCCGCTCTTCCTTTTGTTTTTCAAGCATATCCAGGTCTATTGTATCTATTTACTTTATTTTTTCCCTTATTGTATTTTGTCAAAATGAAATGTTCGGCTTGTGTCAGTCTATGTTCGAATCATCCCTCAGAATGCATTTCAATTAATTCAGTTGCTTTTTTTTCTTTTTTCTTTTTTTCTTTAAAGTGAAAGTTGTGTAGTGCGAATAGAGATTTCTGGCTCATACATGTATTAAAAAAAAATTCTGTTTTACGTTTTTTGTTGCCCCCCCCCCCTCCCCCCCCCGAAACAAACAAACAACAAAAAACCCGGAATGACACGTGTAATTGGACAGGGGGCTGTGTGTAGGGGTTGGAGGATAGGTGTATAAGAGTGGGGAACGACAGACGGCAGAGATCACTTCCACCCCCCCACCCACCCCCACTGGCCTTCTCCTTTTCTCTCCCGTTCTCCGTCCTTCTGAAATCGTTCTAATTTCATTTCCACTTTTCAATCCTGCGGTCTCTCCAAGCCTCCCCCCCTCCCCTCCCATCTCGTCCCTCCTCCTTCCTTCCATCCCTTTCCGCTCTTTCATCTTACTTGTACATCCAACCCCCTGGGGTGGTTAAAGAGAGTTGAAGGGCCTTTGAAACGGTCCCAGATGGGAAGGGATGCACATGGTATTCTCTGAGTGTTTTATGTTTTGTTTTTCGTTTTTGTACTCCCAGTTCTTATAGAACAGGCAGCACTTTACAAATGGAAACGAAAACATGCTCTGTGTGTGTGTGTGTGTGTGTGTGTGTGTGTGTGTGTGTGTGTGTGTGTGTGTGTGTGTGTGCGTGCGTGCGTGCGTGCGTGCGTGCGTGCGTGCGTGCGTGCGTGCGTGCGTGCGTGCGTGCGTGCGTGCGTGCTGTGTGTGTCCGTCCGTGGTCAAAATGTGTTCCACTCGCTCCAGACAAAACTGCTGGACCGATCTTTCTGAAAAGTTGTAGATATGTTCATCATGGGTCACGGATGATGTCCGATGTTTTATTTTACCAGAATAGCCGTTACTAACGGCTATAAATGATAATTTTGTGTTGTACAGTTTAGGCAATAACGGTTTACAAACTTAAGTGTAACCAAATTTTTAAAGCTCCACGATAGTATGGTGGATGGTGTCCCCGCCTGTCACGCGGGCGACTGGGATCATTTCCTCGCCGGGAAGAGCAAGCAACCTTTGTTTGTTTGTTTTTTAAATTTTCTCTTACATACA
>CM031608.1:79477558-79492558 GCA_018398815.1 Conus ventricosus
AAATTTTAATAAATTTCAAACTAAGGCCATTTGTAATGGCCGCTCATCATGCCGAACACATTGCTGCCAGACCGGCTGTACACAGATGACATTCAGTTGGTCGAGTACAGCACGGTTAGCTGGCGGTGGGGAGCAGCCTGCAGAAAACACCCCTTTCCTTGACCTGCATCACGGCTTGGCCTCTGCAGCTGTGGGAGAGCTGTAAACTCCCCTGCCTCTCAGAACTAGTGGCTTGCTCTGAACAGCCGTGACAAATCTCCAACCGCATCCGAACGACAAATCATGCGCACGCACGCTCGTGAACATAAAACTCGCTCTCCTTGCACACACAAACAGACGGTGGCCGAAGGATAAAAGTCCGGCGAATGTGACAGGGGCGGACGAGCGAGACCAAGCAAGTTCCAACCCTGAATCACCAGGTTCTCTCCCTTCCCCACCGACTACCGCATCACGAGATACATAAACAGGAGAAAGAATTTTGGAAATAATTAGAATGGCCAGGTTAAAGATGGAATTAACCAGAGAAAAGGTCTCACACAATATTTCTCTTACAATTTCGAAAACAAAAAGAAAATTGCGCAAAAGCGAAGACTAAAGCCGGCTAACAACAACAAATCAAAACAAACAGACCACGAAACTGATGCTTACCAGCTACCCTGGGTGACCCCGAAGAGGCGGGTCAAAGGACTCTCTCTAACCCTCTGTCCAGTCGAGAGGACAGAGGCGAAGATGCGGAAACAGAAGAAATGATGTCCCTCTCCTACAGGCCGACTGCAGGAATTGAAAGTACTGACTGTACTCTCGATGACATGGTAAAGAACCGGGACTGGAGCAGGCGCCCCCCAGAGACATCTTCCGCTCGAGTGAAGAGCTAACCTCCCTCAGCAATGGCGGCCAACATGCCATGCTGCGTCACAGAGTGAGCATACTTCAAACTAAAAGAAACGAAGCACGTGCGACAGGTAAAAAGACAGGCGAGAGGCCGATAGACAGAAAGTTCGAGAGAAAGGTACCGGCCACCCGTGAACTTGCAGATGAATAGCACGGGCGGTGGAATTAGAGAAGAGAGAGAGAAACACAACCGAAGGATTGCGCTGAACTAAACAAGTGCAACTGCCCCCCAAAGCCACCCTAAGGGACGATAACACGACAACACAACTACAATAAACAAATAAGTAATTCCGGCCAGCCCTAGGTTGGCGTCTGGGACGCGAACTGTCGTAGCCTCGTGACAAACCGGAGCAAAAACCCCCCTTCTAAAACATACTTTTTTCTCTGAGATACAGTGCTCCCCTTTGAACCATGTCGCATGTGCAACTTCACAACAAGGAGGAGAGATTCATCCCGCAACCCAACTCTCGAGAGCAGAATCGCTGACAGAGTACGATGAATCCAATACTAACATTCCACGAAAGAATCACACGGGGAAAACAAATACTACATTATCAAACAACAAGGCGAACCTTCCAACCATGAAAGTAACAATCCAACCCATTGGTGATTCACTATCGTTAACATCACTGAAGTGAAAAACTGTCACATGCACCTGATAACAGGGACCAAAAGGGGATTTAACCCGGTTGAGGGAAGTGTCCCCCTGACTGATTTCCCACTGGGCTAACTACGGAGCTCGGCTTAAGATAGTCAGCATCCTATTACAGGAACCCTTGATATGACGAATGTGAACGCATGACCTCAGCAGCTCCACTGCCTAACTCCCATGAGTCCGATGACTGACTGGCCGGATCCGATTCCAGCACTGGAGAGGAGATGATCGCTGTCCAGTACAAACTTCCGGCCGTACTTCTTCTTGGGCACGCCAGTGCGCGTCCAAATTCTGCTGAGAGATTCAGCAACAGTAGGGGCATCCGATAGTCTAAGCGGGACAGCTCTGTGGTATCGACTCGCAGATTCTACCAGCTACCGAAGTGTAGCGGTGACCGATCGATGAGGATAATGGTCCCACCAGTGTCAACCCCCAACCTTGCTGCATGCCTCCCCGAACCAGTGGCACTGACCCAATGGGGAACACACGCTTCAAGCGACCCCTAGGCGTTGTCCGCTGGCAGACATCGCAACTGCGGCAGTACTGCCTAACCTGTGATTCATCCCTGGCCAAAAGAATCTGTCTTACTCGCTCGAGAGCCCGGCGGGGAATGAAGCCCATATGAACCTGCCATGGGGGAAATCGTGGGCCTGCGGAGAACCAGCTCTCTCAAAGCTTTGGGGAAAACAAGCTGTTTGGCCACACATCTGCCTGAGGTGGAAACCTAAGAGATCCCCTTGTGGAGCTTGAAGCTCACCTTGGCGGTCGGCCGACTGAGCGGGACGATGTCCACAAGTTTCTCGTAGGCGTTGGCCACCAAGTCCCTGCCTGAAACGATAATGCTAGCTGGATCGGCCCTTGCCAGAACTCGTCAGAGATCGGCTAAGAACGGACGCAATTCCTGTTCCTGTTCCTGCTTCTAGTCTTTGCGCGGGTGGTGACCCCCACACATCGCCTGTACGAGAGCAAATCCGTAGACACGACTGACTGCGTCCGTCTGCGAAGGTGATAGTATTCCTATGATAAGGGAATACAAGGTCGCATCCACCGCGATGGCCCATACTTCGCCACAGAAGTAGGGGGTGGAGATAGTAATAAGTACAGGAAGGACGGGTGGAGGTAAAGCCAGCCTCCAACCCGCACACACTCATAACTAGCGCACCCGCGCGGGCTTAGGGGAAACTAAATCCTTTACAACAAAGGCGTTGATGCTCCCGAATCCACTGATGGTGTCCGATCAAGGATGAACCAACAACAGAAAGCAAACACTGGACACTCTGTACCACCAGAAGCTTGGAGATAGAACCCACGTTAGCCAGGCGCGAGGAATGTGGGAAAAGGACTAGCCCCATGACTACCCAAGCGGCTCAAGGGCAATTCTTTCCTGATTGGCCTGGACGACCACAAAGAACACAAAATCGAAGGTCCCGTGAAATCCCCGATGAACTGCCTGCCTAGGTTTCACAACCTCACAAGCAGTTGTCGGCGCTTATTGCTACTAAATCCTAATGGAGGGGCTTCCTCTCCGTCTCAGGGCGTATGCCAAAAGCCCTTGCGAGCTTCAGCAAACACCTCAGCGTTTGTGAATCGCTTGCCGCGAAATCTGAGTGCTGTCTCCGCCTATCCGATCCTCAACTCTGGGGACACAAGTGTTGGTGAGCTGTTCACTGAGGGATCAGATCCTCCAGCTCCAACTTAGCAACAGACGCCAAGTACCCTAGACGTCTTGCGCAGCCTATCACCACACAGCACGAAGGTTTCAACAGTATTCTCTTCATGGACCCTAGAACTTCCTCCTGAGGTCTCTGGGTAAGGTGGAAAACGCTTACGCAGAGCCAACAGCATTCTGCATAAGACGCACCTTCATTTAGAGTGAGCACACACTCCCTTGCAAGCACCAGATAATCCAGAAAAAAAAGGTGCAATAGCCTTTTGTTCCTCAGACAATTTGGTTAATGAACAAGCAACCTTGTCGAAATGCTCTAAGAACATATCAATGTCCTCAACTAGGTCTGAACTCCTGGAAGCTTTAACTTTGGGCCTCTAACTCTATCACCTGCCTGGTGATAAATCCCCCTGGTTTACAGAATGCGGGAGGCCGCTAAAGAAGTGTTCCATCTCCTCCCTACGCAGATCCTCCATCCTGTCTATGTCTTTCCCTACAGGGCTTCCTGCCTGTTCAGCCTCTTCCCTACGCTGAGCAGCCTCCTCCTACGCTGACAAGCCTCCTCCCTACGCTGTGCCTCCTGTCTAGCAGCTTCCTTCCTTACGAAGGGCCTCCTTCGGGCAGCCTCTTCTCTGCGCAGCATAGCCTCTTCCCTATGCATAATCTCCTGTCTGTCAGTCTCCTCTCTGCGCAGAGCTCTATCCTACCCAAACCCTTTTCCCCTACGCTGGCAGCCTCTTCCCTACGGAGGGCTTCCTCCTGGAAGCATCCTCTCGTCGTTGCTGCTCTAGGAACATCAGGACAGAAGTGATGTCTGGGAAGGATTCGCCACTCCCGACACTGGAGGTGACCCGTCTGACTCGCCCCTTTGGGGTCTCGACTTTCCCATAAGGAAAGTCTTCTGGGCTGCCCTTACGAGGGGAAGCCTGGAGAAGGAGAAGGTTTCGGTCTCTGCGACTCAACAGAAGCCCACATTGCTTCGCTATACCTGACGCTTCCGAGCGGAAGTGCCAGTCGGGGTCTCGACAGGGAGACCCCCCAGCGAAGAGGTAGTAAAAGTACTCACTGGACTACCTCTACAGCACTGGAATAGGTAGAAGTTACCGTAGTCGAAGTACTGGTACAATAGTAGGGACTACAGTAACATTTGAATACCCTTCTTCTTCGACGCACGCGTCGCCACACCACCAGCGCCCGGGCGTCGCCATGACAACAATATCCTACAGTTTTCCAATACAGGGGAAAAAACAATTCCACTAGAGAAAAAAAACAAATATTTTAGGGGCGTGTGTATATGTGTGTATGTGTGTGTGTGCGTGTGTGCGGACAAGTTCCCGGGTGCTCCCCCTCTGGCAACACCGCGCTCTACAGCACGAGCAAAAAGTGCGGGGGGGCTCACCGAAAAAAAAAAAAAAAAAACTATGTCCGGCTGCCCCCACTCTGGCAACACCGCGCTCTACAGCACGAGCAAACAGTGCGGGGGGCTGGCCGGAAAAAAAACAAAACAAAAACCCAGCAGACGGAATCCGGAGAGAGAAAAAAAAAAAAAACACAATGCGTCCGATACAACCCCCTGTACTCAACAACCCCTTTGAGAAAAAAAAACAAGAATTGGCTAAAAAAACAAAACAGGAAAGGAAGACTGAGCGGCAACAGAAGGCCAAAACTTACGGCCGTCCTGCGTGAGGACCCGGCGGAAGGAGGTCTGGACGCGGTCGACTCCCCTTGGTCTCACCTCGACCCCCGAGTCACGCCGGATGTTCCCTCAGGCACCAAAAAGACTCCCTTCACTCTAGAGTCACCCAGCCAACCACCCACGAACAAACACGACGAACTGACTAAACATATACAAAACAGACAACACTAAACAGGTACTCTGCGAAACGAGAGAGAGACAGCCAGAGCCCTTCACATCCCGGACGAGCCCCCACAATTGTCAAGTCCGACCCCTGGAGGTCTGCCCTGACAGGATCGGTCTAGGTGGGAGTGAAGTTGCACATGCGACAAGGTTCAAAGGAGCACTGTATCTCAGAGAAACAGATGCTTTTAAAAGGGGGGGTTTGTCACGAGTTTGTCACGAGGCCTACGACGTTCGACCCACCTAGGGTGGTGGAATTACTTATTTGTTTATTGTCGTTGCTGTTGTCGTGTATCCGTCCCTTAGGGTGGCTTGTGGTGCAGTTGCACCTTGGTATAGTTCAGCTCAACTTCGGTTTGCTTTTCTCTCTCTCTCTCTCTCTAATTCCACCGCCCGTGCTATTCATCCCGCAAGTTCACGGGTGGCCGGTACCTTTCTCTCGAACTTTCTGTCTATCGGGCCCCTCGCCTGTCTTTTTACCTGTCGCACGTGCTTCGTTTCTTTTAGTTTGAAGTATGCTCACTCTGTGACGCAGCATGGCATGTTGGCCGCCATGCTGAGGGAGGTTAGCTCTTCACTCGAGCGGAAGATGTCTCTGGGGGCGCCTGCTCCAGTCCCGGTTCTTTACCATGTCATTGAAAGTACTGACTGTACTCTCGATGACATGGTAAAGAACCGGGACTGGAGCAGGCGCCCCCAGAGACATCTTCCGCTCGAGTGAAGAGCTAACCTCCCTCAGCAATGGCGGCCAACATGCCATGCTGCGTCACAGAGTGAGCATACTTCAAACTAAAAGAAACGAAGCACGTGCGACAGGTAAAAAGACAGGCGAGAGGCCGATAGACAGAAAGTTCGAGAGAAAGGTACCGGCCACCCGTGAACTTGCAGGATGAATAGCACGGGCGGTGGAATTAGAGAGAGAGAGAGAGAAAGCAAACCGAAGTTGAGCTGAACTATACCAAGGTGCAACTGCACCACAAGCCACCCTAAGGGACGGATACACGACAACAGCAACGACAATAAACAAATAAGTAATTCCGCCACCCTAGGTGGGTCGAACGTCGTAGGCCTCGTGACAAACTCGTGACAACCCCCCTTCTAAAAGCATCTGTTTCTCTGAGATACAGTGCTCCTTTGAACCTTGTCGCATGTGCAACTTCACTCCCACCTAGACCGATCCTGTCAGGGCAGACCTCCAGGGGTCGGACTTGACAATTGCCACTAGAGAAAAAAAAAAAAAAATTGCGCAAAAGCGAAGACTAAGCCGGCTAACAACAACAAATCAAAACAAACAGACCACGAAACTGATGCTTACCAGCTACCCGTGGGTGACCCCGAAGAGGCGGGTCAAAGGACTCTCTCTACCCTCTGTCCAGTCGAGAGGACAGAGGCGAAGATGCGGAAACAGAAGAAATGATGTCCCTCTCCTACAGGCCGACTGCAGGAATTGAAAGTACTGACTGTACTCTCGATGACATGGTAAAGAACCGGGACTGGAGCAGGCGCCCCCAGAGACATCTTCCGCTCGAGTGAAGAGCTAACCTCCCTCAGCAATGGCGGCCAACATGCCATGCTGCGTCACAGAGTGAGCATACTTCAAACTAAAAGAAACGAAGCACGTGCGACAGGTAAAAAGACAGGCGAGAGGCCGATAGACAGAAAGTTCGAGAGAAAGGTACCGGCCACCCGTGAACTTGCAGGATGAATAGCACGGGCGGTGGAATTAGAGAGAGAGAGAGAGAAAGCAAACCGAAGTTGAGCTGAACTATACCAAGGTGCAACTGCACCACAAGCCACCCTAAGGGACGGATACACGACAACAGCAACGACAATAAACAAATAAGTAATTCCGCCACCCTAGGTGGGTCGAACGTCGTAGGCCTCGTGACAAACTCGTGACAACCATCAACCAATTCCAAACCCGGTTGAGGGGAACAAAAATGCCGGCCCCCTAGACCACAGATGGGCGTTATGCTATAGGAGCAATGAATCGCTGGGTTACGGGTCACGAGGCCAGGTGGGCTGAACGCCCTCAGCGAGATGACCATCAGACAATACTACGCTGAAGGTGACGCCTTTGACTTTGGTTTTTCCAAGAAGAAGAGAGTTTTGATGCGGAATCAATGAAATATGCCAACAAAAATACAAAAGAAAACATAAAACTGGACGACGTCACACTTCGCCACACACAATGGTAGGTTTATAACATTGTACCTTCAAACAGGGCCAGATCATCCTCAGTTTATTTCTTGGGTTAATTAAATGCGACTGAAAGTGCGAGTGAAAGAAGCCTACATCGAGAAACGTTTTAATGTTCTGGTTTTAACACTCACTAACTTGTTCTACGCGAGGCTTACCAGCATCGCTGCTAATAAGCAAGGGGTACTATGCTAATCAAAAGACAGAAACGTTATTCAAGCGGAATGTGATCCACTACACTGCCAGAGCACCTTACGAGCAATGACTCTCCACAATGGTCTTTCAAAATCCCGCCAGTATCTATCTGCCTCTCAGCTTTGCTTGCTCAGAAACGTACCTAGCTCACGGGATAGGCTGTAGTATGCCTTGTATTAGAGTAACACTTCCAGGTAGTAAATCATCTGCCTCAAAGAGATCCTCCTGTCGTGAAAATCACTGTCATCTTTTGTATCAGTGTGCTTTTCTTAATCTTCTGTTTAAAAAAAAAAAGACTTGTTAATCACCCACTAATGCTGTAATCGCCTTTCGATGATAGTTTTTCATCAGTTTTTTGTTCTTTTTTCATTTATTTTTTATTGCTCCTGGAAAATAAAGAAAGAATGGAGAAACACAATTTTAAAAAAGTGGGGGGGGGGGGGGGGGGGGGGGGATATAAAGAAAAACTGATTAGAAACCTGAGGCGAGAAAAAAAAGCGCTTAAAGGCGATTTCTTTCACAGCAGGTGATTAATTTATCATGAATTATTCTCAGACCGCTTAATGCTTGAAATAGCTCAGCGGGGTTGCTTCCGGCGTTAACCTTAGTCTATTTCCTCTGTTCTCAATAGAAGTTAGGTAACTTAGATTTGGTGACCTTCCATCCACCCACCCCATCCCGAAACGCCCCGCCCCACCCGGCTTGTAATGCAGACAGTGTGTGTGTGTGTGTGTGTGTGTGTGTGTGTGTGTGTGTGTGTGTGTGTGTGTGTGTGTGTGTGTTTACATCTAGGTATTGGTTTTGTGTATATATATATATATATATATATATATAATTTAGTCCCTTGCGGATTCATTCCAAGAACTGGCCCTCAGCACTTGTGTCTTAAGAGGTTATCTTTTTATGTTTTCTACTTTTCACAAGAAAATGTAGCTTGTTTTGCTCTTTCATGATTTTCTTTTGCTTCTTAGCTGGCACCTTTGGTTGGTTTTTTGAAAACTCAACAAACATACTACGGTATTGCACACCAGCCTTTTCTGGGATGGCATTCTTCTTAAAACCGAAAAGGCAGAGGAGTCAAATTACCACTTTCCGCGGTCACTGAGGAGAAACAACCAGGTTTCGAAATATCGGTATATGACCAGGAGTTATGTGTTAGTGAGTTTCCTCCTTATTGGAGATTATAAGCTTGCTGAAGGCTCATTTTGAGAAGCATTTATTTTGTTTTTTCCCCATCCCCCCCCCCCCCACTTGAGCACATACTGTTAGTTAGGCAGTATTATCTACCACTGCAGATATGAATGCTTATCTCCCCCTATTTCTTCAATCTAAGACATAAGAGCAAGCTTTGTTTATAATTGAATATTATATATATATATATATATATATATATATATATATATATATATATATATATAATTACAGTAAATTAGACTACGTCTTCGTGTACGTTAAGAATTGCCATTTGAGGTTTGTCCAAGAGCACACACTGAAATAAAACGCATGGCTTAGATTTTTCAACTTTTCGTGGCCATCCGGTTTTTAACGTACTGTTAAGTCTGCTGTTGACGGTATTGTACCCATCGAATGGTATTGCGGCGAACATTGCTTCCAAGGTGAACGTGACGAGATACCCACCGCTGTCAGTCTGGTTTGTCTTGGACCGGCAGTTCAAACACCGCATCATACATGCAGGTGGAACACGACCAGGACGTTTTGTCACAAAACATGGATGGCTCAACTTGCTGAACGTTCTCGTTTGCTTTTGAACTGGCGTTACGAGCAAACGGTTGCGCTGAAGTTGAACACCCCCCAGCGTTCGTGTCAAAACACGGACGTAGAAATAAACTTTATGCTTGTTGCTCCACGTTGTCTATGAGACAAGATTTGACCTTTCCCAGACGTGCTGTCTGGGTCATATCTATACTTTGGGTGTTGCTCGGATCCTTTTCTTTCTTTCTTTCTTTTTCCCCCATTTTCCTGTGTACCTTTCTTTGGTGTTGATAATATCAAGGGTAGGCAAGGAGACACAGAACTGTGTTATTATCATGTCAGTGATGAAGGCAAAGGTTAAACCGGTTCGCTAGGCGTGTCATGTTGCTTGTAAGCCGCGTGCAGGTAAGGGCATATGGAAAATGTTTTGAGATGTGGAGCGTTTTGCGGATGCGTTCGTTGTACGCATGAATGGCACACGCACGCCTGGTCGTTTGCTATCGTAGGATCGGGTCAGTTCCATGGCTGTTTCGCACGTTTTTAATTAATGCTAGTGTAGAATAAACAACATGTGGCCTATGTTTGTTCGAATATGGAGATGGGTTTATTGACTTGGTGGGCATCTTCCAGCTTCACACTTAACGGAGACGAGAAAGATTTCCTCATGAAAGTTCACATGTACGTGAGACCCTGACTGCCCCCACATGGACGTCACAGACAGCATCCCATAGTTCAAACTTCACTTTCATCAAGGAGGTGCCGCTGCGTGCGGACTGGTCCATATACGATACCCCACATCTGCAAAGTTTCCAGACCACACTGCGTACGGTTTGAAGCTGACGGATAAATGAATTAATGACCGAGGTGAGAGAATTGAAGAAGAGAGTCTCATGGCTACTACGACGTGTCAGATGTCTGAGGTGCGCGTTAGCCGGACGCGCGGGTCAGACCTTGGGTGCTCCCTAACACTGCGCCAATGTTTTATCGTTTGCATGTGTTCGTGTGTCCCATAGCATTGCCGGCTTAAAGCTCAGCGGAAATTGGGAGTGAAATAAGAAGCCCAGACCCATTCAGTTTGGCTTGAATCATCTGCCCGGTGTCAACATCAGAATGCATGAAAATACGTTTTTCAGTCCAGTGCATGGAAACAGTATGTATAACAGCTTTTTGACAGTTTTCATCATGACAGGATACTAAAATGTTTAATGTGCCGCTATGATGTGCAAATTGCTATCGTGTTTCAGTTCTTTTCCATAGAAACGGAGTTAGTCCCGCCGCGTTGTGTCTGGCTGCCTGTGTTCTTTGTGAGGACTGGCTGCTTCCAGGAAGTATCAGAGTGTGAAAATACCATGAAAATGTGTACCAATCAGGGCACGTTTCTATTTGCAGTGTGTTGGAGAGACAGAAATCGGTAGATAATCTGAAAAAAAAAGTCCTTTCTGACTTTTGACACTTTATGACCACGTGTATCTGCTCCTCAATGGTGATTGATTAAGCGGAATACGAATGGACAGAAGAAGAGTGGGTGCTTTGGTCGTAGAGACATCCTCAATGACTTTCATCTCTTTTAGTAATGTATGTATCGAACGTCGTGATTTGATGACTTTTGTAATCACTTTCATGATCGTCGAGGGTTGATGGGCTGTTTTGATCTGGAAAGACAGTGTATAGTTTTTGTTTTTTTAAAGCACAAAGTCGTTTAAAGTTTATATTAAGGTCGCAGACGTTTCATGTAGTGGTTGTGGCCTTCACCGACCTAAAAATGCAGACGCACGCGAACATCTGCTCATCACACACACACACACACACACACACACACACACACACACACACACACACACACACACACACACACACACACCACACTTACTTACTTACTTACTTACTTACTTACTTACTTACTTACTTACTTACTTACATGCATGCACGCACACGTACAAGCCACTCGCTGTGCGTACACTTTTGTAAGCTGTCGAGAAAGGAAATTACTTTTCTTTTCTGCACATATTCATGAAGAACGTTGGTAACACAAAACAAAATTGCTGATTTCACTCAAATGTTGTGGTTGATGGTGCATTGAAAAACGATGACATGGCTTGACCACGTGTGTGTGTGTGTGTGTGTGTGTGTGTGTGTGTGTGTGTGTGTGTGTGTGTGTGTGTGTGTGTGTGTGTGTGCGTGTGTGCTTGCGTGCGTGCGTGCGTGCGTGCGTGCGTGCGTGCGTGCGTGCGTGTGTGTGTGTGTGTGTGTGTGTGTGTGTGTGTGTGTGTGTGTGGACGTTGCCGTGATCTTCCCTATCACTTATATTATGTTCTCTTCCCGTTGACTCCCATGTCTGGCTACAAAGGTCATAATTGTTGCTTTTGGCTGTTATCCTGTCGCTCGTTTGACCCGTCACAGTCCGCAACAACGAGCACAGCCACGCTTGTTTGATAAACAGCGCAAAACGGGCAAGCTTTGTTTGGTTTTTTTTTTTTTTTTTTATGACAAATAAGCATCTTCAGAAGTCATCAATAACAGACAGACTTCCACACGCACAAACATAATGCTCCCCGTGTGGCGCTCATCTGGCGTATAACAGCCCAGTAACAGCTGTCCTCTGGGGAGCACTACGTTGTGCATTTTCATTCGTCAGTCATTTATGGCGTCTGAACGCAACGTTTGGCCGAAACTTCACATGTATTCTAAACAAACGTGGCTGTGCACTCTGTTCTCTTGTGTTTGCTTGTGTGTTGGGGGGGGGGGGGTGTTGGGGGGGGGGGGGGGGGGGGGGGGGGTTCGTTTCGGCAGTATGGCGGTCTGTTTTAGTTTTCCTGTTAAACATAGTTTTTTTGTTTATTTTGTTTTTTTTTTCTACAATTGACTTTTGTTTTGTTTATTTATTTATTGCTTCAAAATGTAGTGAGTTTTATAATGTAGCACCAAAACAAAAAAAATGGTAAAGAAAAAAAAATGCAGGAGGAAAAAATTGATCTGTGATGCAGCACAGGAAGAAAAGAAGAAACAAAGACATAAAGGACGAAAACTTTGTTGTTTGATGTAGTATGTGAGGTTTTTTTTTGTCTTTGTACATCAGTTATGGAGACGTTGGTTTTGTTTCATGTAGCACGAACCCAAAAAACAAAAGCAAAAAATATACAAAGAAAACTATTGGTGTAGTTGTTTAATGTAGCGCAGAAAGAAAGAACGGAATAAGTACAGGAGGAAAACTTGACTGTTGTCGTTGGTGGTAATTCAGCATAGAACGAAAGCAGGAAGAAATAAAAGGAATTCTCCTGTTATCGTTTTTCATGTTGTTTAGTGTAGCGTGGAAAGGGAGAAAGAAAGAATGAAGGAAGTGAAGAAACCTTTGTTGTTCTTGCTGTTGTTTAATGTAACATGGAAAGAAACAAGAAGGCACAAAAATAGGAGAGAACTTTAGTGTTGTTGTATAAGGTGACAAAGAAAGAAACAAAACAAATAAAGAAGGAAAACATTCTTGTCTTGTTGTTGTCTAATCTAGCATGGAAGGAAAAGAGAAGACACAAAGGAGGAAATATGTGTATTTACGTTTGTGCGCGCGCGTGTGTTTGTATATGTGCGTGCGTGCATATGTGTGTGTGTGTGTGTGTGTGTGTGTGTGTGTGTGTGTGTGTGTGTGGTTGAATATTATTCACATTTGATAGCATTAAACGATGGAAAGACAGAAAGAATGGTTGAATGTATTCACATTTTGATAGCATTAAACGATGGAAAGCAATTAATGATGATACCTACATTGTCTTATAGAAATTATGGAGTACTGCTTTTTTTCATTTTTCATTTATATTTTCTTTCCTTTTTATTGAAAGGAGTTGCTGGTTTAAATGGAAGGTGCTTGGGATGGGAAAAAATCAAACGGGGGGACCAAAAAAGGGACAAATGTATATGAACTGGAATCACCTGACGCGTGCCACTGGTCGTATCTGTATATTCAAACCTCCCAACATGAAATTATTCGTGCTTCATGTATCCTACAATTCCTTGGCCTTTTTCCCTATGGCTTTAACGGATTTCGTAATGTTAACGTTAGTCTTCTTAGATCAAAATAATTACAGCAGATCTACCACAATTTTGAAAGACTCGCTGAGAAAAAAAAAAGTTTGCTCCCTTTTATTCCAAGGGTTCCAGTACGAAGAGAAAGGTAATACTTCAATCGTAATTAAGCGCAGTCAGAAACACCACAGGATAGATGGGGTTAATGACGTCGATTTATATAACAAACAGCTGAGAGGTCTGTCGCAGAAAACGTGAAACATTGTTCTGGTTAATTGCAACCAAGATGTCATCAGCCATCTTCAGGAAAGCACTTTCTGTATTATAACCCACACGACATGCATACTGACGAGGAAAGAAAACATTGTTGACTTGGAAAAGTTCACAAAGTCGGTGATGAAGAGTTTACAGCGTTTCAAGATCCAGTTGGAGATCTGTAAAACATCCCTGCAGATGTTTTGCTTGCGACCTCCTACAAACACGAATTACTTATACCGACTGAAATGTTTGAAAATGACTGATAATCAAGACGACTTAGTTGAGTTACCTCAGCCGAGTTTAATATCAGCCGACCCACCCCCGTAGATCGTCGATTCGATCGTGAAGAAAAAGGTTGGTTGCATTCAAGGTTGGCTACCATTCCCACGTACGGTGAGAGGGCAGACGGGAATAACTAACCCGGGAGAGTGGGAGAAGAGGGCCTGTCTTACATGACACCCACACCACCAGAACGACAACACATTCAAATGAGCAGTGAACATTGCAGTGTTTATGTTAGCAGCCAGCGTGATTCGAACCCAGAACACCTGAGAACTCGGTGTTCTACCAAGTAAGCTTACCTGGCCGTGTGTGAGAAGGAGGACAGAATGATGTCATGAACCTCCATCTGGACAAAGCCTGATGGAGCACTCAGTGTTTTGCCGATGTGTTTGTCTGTCTGTCTGTCTGTCTGTCTGTCTGTCTGTCTGTCAGTCTGTCTGCAAAATACCTAAAAACAGCTAGGTGGACTTTACCCCGGTTCTACAGGGTACAGTCACTATGTGCTGGTGGTTACAATCTGGGGTCTCGAGTAACAATACTCTCCCTTCATTTTGTGCAGGGGTCGACATAAGCGCGCAGGATCTGCATCCTTCTTGTCGTGTCCTGTTTCCGTTTTAAAATTAGAACAGAGCAAAGAGGTAGAGGCGGAAAGCGAGTGCCAGTAAACCGCTCTTCTCTTCATGAAGGAAAAACAACGTGGTTAGAAAACATGGGTGTGGCTGTGTGTGAGGGAGTCGGAGTGAACGACGTGGAAGTCCTGCCTTTCTCGAACAACAACTGAACAAGCTTTGTCACAGAGAGAGAGAGAGAGAAAGGGGGGGGGAAGAGAGAGAGAGAGAGAGAGAGAGAGAGAGAGAGAGAGAGAGAGAGAGAGAGAGAGAGAGCGAGTGAGGGGGGTGAAGATGGGAGTATTACAGTCAGAATCCTACGCTCTGGTCTCATAACATGCAGGTCTGTTGACAGACATCATCTTGCGGACAGCAGACAATCGCCGTGTTGCCGCCTGGTTTCCAAAGTCCAGTTTCGTCGCCTGGACACGACTGGTCAGAAATGCCGGCCTTGGTAGTGATCGCCTGTCTGGCCCAGGGCATACAGCAGGCCTGTCAACCTTCCACATGGAGTGAAATGAGTGACATTTTGGAAGGCCTCAGCCCATTTTTTCCCACTTGTGTTCTCTACGTTTTCTCTTTGAAGATCGCCAACGGTACATTGTCCATAGAGCCGCCGCCCCATGCTGTCATGGAAGTTTTCAGAGCGCAGCTCGCTCCT
>CM031608.1:79517558-79535058 GCA_018398815.1 Conus ventricosus
TGCAGAGCCCACCGGCGAAAAACACCACCCTCCAGCTGCCGAGCACACCCCACAGACCCAGCCACCCCTGCCCACGGACAAATGAAGACAGTGCCACTCCAGACACAGCCAAGCTTTCGCCATACGGTCTTATGTGCCCTCAAGAGAGAATCCAAAGTTGTAGTCTTTCCCACTGTCAACAGGACTTTCCCTGTGGTCAGTGGGTCTTCCTCGCCGTCACTGAACCTTTCTCCAGGGTCAGCCTCGTCTATACAGAGATACAACGTCTGTTCAGAGATAACCGTCTACACAGAGATACACCGTCTATACAGAGATACACCGTCTATACAGAGATACATCGTCTACACAGAGATACACCGTCTATACAGAGATACACCGTCTGTACAGAGATACGCCGTCTATACAGAGATACGCCGTCTACACAGAGATACACCGCCTGTACAGAGATACACCGTCTACACAGAGATGCACCGTCTACACAGAGATACACCATCTATACAGAGATACACATCTATACAGAGATACGCCGTCTGTACACCATCCATCATCCAAATCGCCTCCGAAGACAGGCAGCGAGAGGCATGATAGGGGAAACAGGTCAAAAGTTGCTCAAAAAAAGTTTTTGGAAAAAAAATATATAGCTGTTCAAAAATAAAAGTATGATAAGTTTCGGAAAGAAACCGTTGAGCCTACGCATGGGGACATTGACAGATATTCCATATGTTATTTGTTTATAATCATTATTGTTATTATTTACTTATCATTGTGGCCTATGCTGATTAAAACATACCCATTTCCATTTCATCTCTGACTGTCTGTCTGTGTCTCTCTCTCTGTCTCTGTCTCTCACTCTCTCTCTGTCTGTCTGTCGGTGTCTCTCTCTCTCTTCTCTCTCTCTCTCTCCCCTCTCTCTCTCTCCCCTCCTCTCTCTCTCTCTCTCTCTCTCTCTCTCTCTCTCTCTCTCTCTCTCACTTTGTATATGTATGACTGTTTGCCACTTTTTCTTCTTCTTCTTCTTCTTCTTCTTCTTCTTTCCCCTATTTCTACCTCTTCATCTTATTTTTTCCTCTTCGACTTCTTCTTCTTCTGTCTCTCTCTCTCTCCCTCTCTCTCTATGTCTCTGTCAGTCTGTCCGTCTCTCTCTCTCTCTCTCTCTCTCTCTCTCTCTCCTCTCTCTCTCTCTCTCTCTCTCTCTCTCTCTCTCTACCTCTCTCTCTCTCTCCCTTTCTTTTTCTCTCCATCTCTCTTCCCCCAGTCTCTCTCTCTCTCTCTCTCTCCTCTCTCTCTCTCTCTCTCTCTCTCTCTCTCTCTCTCTCTCTCTCTCTCTCTCTCTCTCTCTCTGTGTGTGTGTGTGTGTGTGTGTGTGTGTGTGTGTGTGTGTGTGTGTGTCCATCTCCCCCCCCCCCCCCCCCACACACACACACTCTCTGGTTGTTGGTTTCCATGTTTATCTCTGTGTATCTCTGTCTCTGTTTGTGACTCTGCTCTTGTGTGTGTGTGTAAGTCTCTGTTTCTCTGTGTGTTTGTCTGCCTGCCTGTCTGTCGTTTTCCCTCCTCTCTCCTCTCCCTCTCTCTCTCTCTCTCTCTCTCTCCTCTCTCTCTCTCTCTCTCTCTCTCTCTCCTCTCTCTCTCTCAGAATTACTCATCTGAGTGGATGAGTGGACATGCCGAAGACAAATTAACCAACTGTAACCACAATAGGACATAAAGTGTCCGGAATGGAGGGAGAAGTGAAGTGGGTTGGATGATGTGGCCAGTGACATGGGCAGTGAACCCTCCTCCTCCCCCTTGACACTCGGCGCCTCTGTCGTGGGGCCCATTGGACAGGAAAGGCTTTTGTGCTGGCTGGACGCCTCTGTCCACAGTGGCCGTCACGTCTAAAATCTCATTTCTTATCATGCTCATTAATTTTTTTTTTCAAATGAGAAAAAAAAAAAGTCCGGAATCAACAGAATAATGTTTCAAAGGTCGGCCCAAAACTACCTGAAAATAATTCTCTCCATCTTCTCTTATACCCTCTCACTCACGTTCCCCGTTCCCAACCTCGTCGCCCTCCCTCCTCCACCCCCCCCCCCCCCCCACCACCCGCCAGTTCTCCACCCCTCCAAACATTAAATACAGGAGGTACATGAATGCTAAGAAAAACATGACACGTGCCGTGGGGATAACTCCTGAGTGCTATGCGTTTTGACGAAGGAAACAAGTTGCGGCCCCTGTTCACGAAGAGGGACCCGGATGTTCTGTCCTGTCAGAATCGATGTTTTCACACGGCTCTGTTCACAGCTCCCGTTACCTCCCCACGGCCATTTGCCAGAGCTGCCTGGCTAAACAAATCTCTTCACACCTATCTCCCGGTAGCTCTCTGTGTATGTGTCTGTCTGTTTATCTTTGAGTCTGCCCATCTGTCTGTCTTTCCATCCCTTCCTTCTCACTTCCTCCCTACCTCCTCCCTCCCTCCCTCCCTCCCTTCCTCTCTCTCTCTCTCTCTCTCCCTCTCTCCCTGTCTATCTCTGCCTCCCTACCTCTCTCTCTCTCTCTCTCTCTCTCTCTCTCTCTCTCTCTCTCTCACCCTTCACTCCCCCCCCCTCTCTCTTTCTCCCTCTCTCTCTGTCTCTCTTTTTCTCTCTCTCTGTCTATCTCCCTCCCCCTCTCTTTCTCTCACCTCACTCCCCCCTCTCTCTTCCTCTCTCTCTCTCTCCTCTCTCTCTCTCTCTCTCTCTCTCTCTCTCTCTCTCTCTCTCTCTCTCTCTCAGAATTACTCGTCTGAGTGGACATGCTGAAGACAAACTAACCAGGAGGAGAAAAAGAAACACCCGAAGGTGCTGGGGAGGACCCAGAGAAGCACCGTCTTCACCTGCCTTTAGAGTAGTCCTGTACCACCCTTGGAGGCCTGCGCTGTGTTGACGATGGGTACAGGCACGCGCAGGACACTCCATTAAGATATCAAGGGACATAACTGCCCCTGAACAGAGGTAAATTAGACTACAGGATGTAGCTCATAACAGCCTTAAAGTAGCATCCCCATGGGTGTACCAGCCCGTATCTCATGACTGCAGAGCCCACCGGCGAAAAACACCACCCTCCAGCTGCCGAGCACACCCCACAGACCCAACCACCCCTGCCCACGGACAGATGAAGACGGTGCCACTCCAGACACAGCCAAGCTTTCGCCATACGGTCTTATGTGCCCTCAAGAGAGAATCCAAAGTTGTAGTCTTTCCCACTGTCAACAGGACTTTCCCTGTGGTCAGTGGGTCTTTCCTCACCGTCACTGGACCTTTCTCCAGGTCAGCCTAGTTAAGGCAAAGAAGAAAAAGAAACACCCGAAGGTGCTGGGGAGGACCCAGAGAAGCACCGTCTTCACCTGCCTTTAGAGCAGTCCTGTACCACCCTTGGAGGCCTGCGCTGTGTTGACGATGGGTACAGGCACGCGCAGGACACTCCATTAAGATATCAAGGGACATAACTGCCCCTGAACAGAGGTAAATTAGACTACAGGATGTAGCTCATAACAGCCTTAAAGTAGCATCCCCATGGGTGTACCAGCCCGTATTTCATGACTGCAGAGCCCACCGGCGAAAAACACCACCCTCCAGCTGCCGAGCACACCCCACAGACCCAACCACCCCTGCCCACGGACAGATGAAGACGGTGCCACTCCAGACACAGCCAAGCTTTCGCCATACGGTCTTATGTGCCCTCAAGAGAGAATCCAAAGTTGTAGTCTTTCCCACTGTCAACAGGACTTTCCCTGTGGTCAGTGGGTCTTTCCTCACCGTCACTGGACCTTTCTCCAGGGTCAGCCTAGTTAAGGCAAAGAAGAAAAAGAAACACCCGAAGGTGCTGGGGAGGACCCAGAGAAGCACCGTCTTCACCTGCCTTTAGAGCAGTCCTGTACCACCCTTGGAGGCCTGCGCTGTGTTGACGATGGGTACAGGCACGCGCAGGACACTCCATTAAGATATCAAGGGACATAACTGCTCCTGAACAGAGGTAAATTAGACTACAGGATGTAGCTCATAACAGCCTTAAAGTAGCATCCCCATGGGTGTACCAGCCCGTATTTCATGACTGCAGAGCCCACCGGCGAAAAACACCACCCTCCAGCTGCCGAGCACACCCCACAGACCCAACCACCCCTGCCCACGGACAGATGAAGACGGTGCCACTCCAGACACAGCCAAGCTTTCGCCATACGGTCTTATGTGCCCTCAAGAGAGAATCCAAAGTTGTAGTCTTTCCCACTGTCAACAGGACTTTCCCTGTGGTCAGTGGGTCTTTCCTCACCGTCACTGGACCTTTCTCCAGGGTCAGCCTAGTTAAGGCAAAGAAGAAAAGAAACACCCGAAGGTGCTGGGGAGGACCCAGAGAAGCACCGTCTTCACCTGCCTTTAGAGCAGTCCTGTACCACCCTTGGAGGCCTGCGCTGTGTTGACGATGGGTACAGGCACGCGCAGGACACTCCATTAAGATATCAAGGGACATAACTGCCCCTGAACAGAGGTAAATTAGACTACAGGATGTAGCTCATAACAGCCTTAAAGTAGCATCTCCATGGGTGTACCAGCCCGTATTTCATGACTGCAGAGCCCACCGGCGAAAAACACCACCCTCCAGCTGCCGAGCACACCCCACAGACCCACCCACCCCTGCCCACGGACAGATGTAACCACAAAAGGACACAAAGTGTCCGGAATGGAGGGAGAAGTCAAGTGGATTGGATGGTGTGGCCAGTGACACGGGCAGTGAACCCTCCTCCTCCTGAAGTTCCTGAACTGTGTACATCCCGCCTTCCCTTACGCCCTCACCGCCCCCGCCCCTTCCCAACCCTACCCCCATTCCACCCCATCCCCACCACATTGAGATAGTTTTATTATTATTATAAATACTAATATAGCGGCTATCCTCGGCTAGAGACCAAGCTTTAAGCGCTTTAACAGTCCACATTCGTGTACATAGCGAGCGGACTGCCTACCTGGGTTGTGCCGACTGAAGACCTGCCAGCTGGCGTTTCATTCAGTCGTTTCCCGTGTCATCCAGTCAGTATCGTTCAATATTGTTCACTCAGTTTCCTTACTTTCTCCCTTCTTTCCATTTCTCACGCAAGGTGCATGCTATATGTAACGTATCATCCATACCAGCGGCCAAACCGGCCTTCTCTTCCGAAAGTTGGTGATAGGATTTTACCTGTGTGCAAGATGTTATGCATGCGTTTACACACGGAACCTCGGTTTATAGTCTCGTTCAGTCCAATAGAGACCCAGAGCTCAACGATCTGTCCTCATCTCTCGCCTCCCTCTGCACAAGTCACACAGTCACCCTGCAGTGGATTCCCTCCCACTGCAATGTGCTCGGCAATGAGACTGCTGACTCCTTGGCAAAGGAGGGCACTACAAAGGAGCAGATGGACAGATCTACCAGCTACACCGAATCCAGGACCATCATCAAGGCCAAGCTGCAGAACAAGTGGAAGCAGCAGCATCCACGCCACAACAGAGCAGACCCGTACTACCTGCTGACTCGACGAGAGCAGGTAGTCATCTTCAGGCTCAGGACAGGCCACAACCGCCTGAAACACCACCTATTTTCTAAACTCCGCATCGGCAACACAGAGCAGCGCCCCTGCAGAACAGGCAGCCAGACAACAGAACATCTGCTGCAGTCCTGCCCGCTCCACCAAGCGCTTCGAGAGAAAACCTGGCCCGACCCAATACCAGTGGCCCGGAAGCTCTACGGAGGACTGGAGGACCTGCGACGTACTGCCACCTTTGTCGAGGAGATGGGGGAATCCATCTAAAGACATGACGAACGAGACAACAACAAATAGTCTCGTTCGAAGGACTGTATGGGAAATGGAGTCACAACCAATGTTGACTGTGAGAGAAAAATCCCCCTGTACCGAAACGGCCCGGCGGAGATTCGAACCGGCAACTCAAGGATCGCCAAGATTGCGCGTCTGGCGTTCTACCACTGAGCTATTCCGGTCCTTTTTTCGTCCGGAATAGCTCGGTTAATAAATGCCGAGGGCAAACACGGCATGGGAATCACTCCTGAGTGCTGTGCGTTGTGGCGAATACAACAAGTTGCTGCCCCTGACTGCGAAGAGGGACCCGGATGTTCTGTTCTGTCAGAATCGATGTTTTCACACGGCTCTGTTCACAGCTCCCGTTACCTCCCCACTGCCATTTGCCAGAGCTGCCTGGCTAAACAAATCTCTTCACCCTCTTCTCTCTCTGTGTCTGTCTGTATATCTAACAGTCTGTTTTTCTGTCTGCCCATCTGTCTGTCCGTCCGTCTCCTCTCTCTCTCTCTCTCTCTCTCTCTCTCTCTCTCTCTCTCTCTCTGTCCTCGGAATGTGGGTGTGTGTGCAAGCGTGCTATATTATGAATTTTTCATGACTGCGGCCCAATTCGTGAGGGTTGGCGTATTTTTCTGTATCGTTACAATCGTACGCTTGCCTCTGCTGACACTTCCTGCTGTTGCCCCAACTGTCGTTACCACTGTTTGTGATGTTATAACTAGTAACAGTATTACATGACATTATAACTAATAACAGTATTACATGACATTATAACTAATAACAGTATTACATGACATTATAACCAATAACAGTATTACAGTTACTGCTGTTGCTACAACTGCCGCTATTACTCTTATACTAAGGCTACCATTGGAACTACTTCTACTACAACTGCTTACTATTACTACTACCACCACTACTACTACCACTGCTGTTGCTGCTGCAGTTACTGTTACTATTACTACTACTGCTGCTGCTGCTGCTATGACTAGAATGATTGTACTATAACTATCACTGCTGCTGTTGCTGCTACTGTTTTTAGAATGATTGTACTATAGCAAAGATACTTTCCGATTCCGGGTTGTTCATGTTTCTGTGTGTTCTGAGTCTAATAAAAAAAATTTACCCGAGGGAAATTTTCGGCCAGCTACTGCTGGTCTTCATCAGCCCAGACTGACTGGTAGGTGTGGTGGATGTTGGTGTCCTCTGAGTTGTCATCTCTGGTGGAGTGATTGGTGTTCAGCATACACTTGTAAATGGAGGGCAGGTCATAGCCACAGTCTCTGTTCAAACTTGGTTTTCTCTCCCTGAAAAAGGAAAGTGAAAGAAGCAATAGAAATCAGGGACATACAGAAACACATTTGTACTTACTGCTGCTGGTGCTGTTGTTGTTACTGTTACTAGAATGGTTGTACTATAACAATCACTGCTGCTGCTGCTGTTGCTGCTACTATTACCAGAATGATTGTACTATAACTATCACTGCTGCTGTTGCTGCTACTATTACCAGAATGTACTATAACTATCACTGCCGCTGCTGCTGTTGCTGCTATTATTACCAGAATGATTGTACTATAACTATCACTGCCGCTGCTGCTGTTGCTGCTACTATTACCAGAATGTACTATAACTATCACTGCCGCTGCTGCTGTTGCTGCTACTATTACCAGAATGTACTATAACTATCACTGCCGCTGCTGCTGTTGCTGCTATTATTACCAGAATGATTGTACCATAACTATCACTGCTGCTGTTGCTGTTGCTTCTGCTGCAATTGTTGCTATATGTCTGCTGCTCACTACAATTACTGATGTTGCTACTGCTGCTACCGGGACCTTCGGTATCACTACTACGGCTTCCCCCGAAGTCGGAGTGTGGCTGCCCATGTGGCGGGGTTGCATTTGTACCATAGTGTTCAAGTACTTCGGCTGTTTGGATGATCCCTGGAGTCTTTTAGCCAGGGTACGAAAACAACAACAACAACTACTACGGCTGCTGTTGTGATTAACGACTATAGTATTTGGAACTGTGGTTCTAACCTTTGGAACTGTGGTGAACTGTTTTTTTTAAAAGTGTGAACGGAGGCTGCAATTCAATCATTAAAGTCCCTTGAGGAAAACCAAAAGCGGTCGAAATATTGGGAAATATTTTACGTGATTGTTGTGGAATTCTTTGTTTGGATGTTTATATATATATATATATATATATATATATATATATATATATATATATATATGTAAAGAATAGTTGTGTATAGGGTTTTGTATTGTTTTGTTTGCTCGATTGGGGTATAGAGGGGGGGGGGGTGTTAAAGTATGACAAGCTGTAACGTTATTGCCACCATTGTCATGACGTGGGTGTCATTATGACCGCCGTTGTGTACGTTTCTCTGATCATGAAGTGGATTGAAGTGACATACCAGCCACACACTGTACGTTAGAAAGCCAGAGGTCTGTGGCATACTGCATGCGCGCGTGCGTGCAGAGAGAGAGAGAGAGAGAGAGAGAGAGAGAGAGAGAGAGAGAGAAGAGAGAGAGAGAGAGAGAGGACAAAACGAAACGTAACAGAACAAAAACAAAACAAAAAAGCAGTTTTAGGTTTTGCTCTCTTTTAATGTTTTTCATACCTCCAAAAACACATGCATCAAATTTCAATACAAATGATGTTTTTTGATCTTCTGACTGAAAGGTTTTGACTGTGACAAATCATTCATGCACAACTTCGCTTGGAAAGTTCCATGTCTTGTCACCGAGCCAAAATTTAGACAATTCAGTGGAAACAAATGTTGCCTTTCTCTCTTTACCCTGGCAGTACTGTGATATATTATGTCTTCGGCAACAACCTTATGTTAGATTCTTAGAAACGGCTCATTATCCGATTCGCCCACGCGGGAGGACGAGAGAGCTGATTGAGAGCAGAAAACACAGAGCCCGAGTCCGATTCTAAGGGCAAAGGGTTGGTCATTCCACCTTCTTAGATATCTTCCAGGGTCGTTCTTGTGTCTGGGAAGTCACCGGGTTTATGGCAGTCCTCGCGACAGGATGCGTGTTCATGTCTGGTTTTGTGCCTTCGCTTTAGTCCGGTGAGTTGATCGGAGCAAGGTGTCTGTTGGCAACACCTCTCCCCGAGATTCCCTGCCGTCGTCCTCCCGTCACAGACAAAAGGTCAGTGTTGATGGAGCTGTCCCTTGACAGCTGATCGGAGGGTCGCTGAGACGGATTGTATAGCAGACAGTCGGGGATGTCCGCAGATCTGTCGTTGGCCATGGGCAACATGGTAGAGGGTTTTTAACCGTTCCAGACCTTCATGGCATAGTTTAGTTTCACTTTGATAAAGAAATGTTGAGCAGAATGCGCCGCCAAACGAAAACAAACGGACAAACAAATCATAAAATAAAAACAGCTTATTTGGTTTTCTTCAAGAGGTCAAAACGCGTAGTGTTTGTTCTACAATTTGTTTTCTTTCGTTTAGCGGCGCAACAATTCTTCTTTGAATCTTCTTTCAGTTTCCGCACGCAGTCCCCTCAATTGTAAACCAGGATGAGGGGTATTCTGCTTCAGGTCCAGACTCAGAGTAAATTAGTACGAGTGACACTTTGTGAAAATCGAACAAGTCGAGTACTTTTGGAATAAAGGGGGAGATCGATCTGTACTTACTGCCTGGGGTGTGAGTTTGGGGCTTTTCCTCGCCCGACAGAGAGGATTTCGGGCGTAATACCAGGATATCTTCTCCTTCCTGCCCTCAGACAGGAACCCCAGAGGCACTGACCAAGGTTGCTGTACGGCGGAGGCCCTCCAGAGACCCATAGAGCGTCTCCCCCGTCGATGTGTAGGCAGGCCAGGTCTCTGCTCTTGGCTTTTGATGAGTGGACAGTCCTGCAGGAGGTGTTCCACAGTCATTGGGGCCGTACCGCATGGGCACCCTGAAGACCAACCAGGCGGGTCCCCAGGTGGCGGATAGGGGGGATGCCCCAAGATATGAGAGTTAGCTGCAATATAAGTTAGGCTTGCCTGGTCGAATAAGTCATGCTTGCCTGATCGAATCAGCAGTCCCGGACCAAATGGCGATGGTCCTAGCAGGATGGGGCGGGATAATAAGTGGCACTGTTATCTCCACTGAAATACCCCATACATCCAATGACAGGAGCATCATGCGATCAAGAGCCGCGCTATAAGCTCTTAGCCCTGGGATGGATATCCCATTGAACAAACCGTCTCCAGCTATGGCCAAATAGCCGGATTGGTTGGACTCGTCAGCCCAGTAAAGCAACTAGTCTAGGAGAGCGTTCACTCTAATATATAAACAAGCCTGACTCCTCAGGGGCATAATTCATATGACGGACATCTAGGATACATGGACACACGCAAAGCGGTAGAAATGGGAGTATGCAAACACGCGGATAAACGGACAAGGGGACAGATACAAACTGGAACCTACAGACACGTGGAGTCTTTCACATGGGGGACATGATGACGGGCAAGCCTAGTCACAAACAAACTCGCGGACACTAGAAATACGGGTTTGTTGAGAGGCGGACACGTGCACATGGAGACATATGCATATTGGTACATAACGCTTGAGGACATACAGACAAGCGGATGCAAAGATAGGAGGAGGTAAATATTCACGGACAAATACACAAAGGAACGTTGGACACATGGATACATAGACATAGTGATATATATGCACACAGACATGGTGAAATGCAAACATGGGGACACATTTACATGAGCAGTTAGAGACAGGCGGACAGACGCACATAGGAATATACAAATACGGGAACTGATAGACATGCGGACATGTGGTCATGGAAACATGTAAGTTTATTTACTGGGGTTCTGTAGACACAGTAATAGGTTTAGGTTTGATCCTGTGACGAGTACCTGAAGCTAGTTTGGTGTGATTGGAAAAAAAAAAGAAAAAATGTTGTCGCTTCGGTGGTGGGATTATCCATCTCCGACCAACAAGGGGACTCGGAAGGAGGGCATGCAGGGGACGTGCACGTGCGCACGCCTCGCACGGAATCGGTTCGGAAAATTGCGCTTGGCGGTCGCCATCCATTATTCACCATGTTTGCTATCACGTAATTAGATTGTAACCTACGTATTTCTCCGACAGCGTAGCCTACTGCAGACCTCCCCCTGCAGCATATTACGGCAGTCCGGCAGGAATCGCATTACTGCATTCCGCCATGAACGTCTGTGACAGTCGGGGCCACATTATCTGCAGGCTGTGCCCTACGGGAATCCAATTAGCAGCAAGTCAGCAGACAGCCAATTGGCAGGGAAAGAGGTCGACGACTGTTCTGGCAGCCACTCCCTGCGCTCCTCTACCCCCACCCCCATCCCCCTCCGTCCTTAACCCCCCCCCCCCCCCCCCCCTCCCGTTGCCCCACATCCCCACCCCTTGCCCCATTATCCTTCCATCCAGTGTGACCAATCAAAAACTGCTTTGTGGTGATGTATGCCTGGCAAACAAACGGCCGGGGGACCGTCATCCGTCGCTTTGTTGATCTGCACCAGTCAACCGTTTTGGTCATCAGGTTGCCAGGGTACATGTACTAGAGCTGCATTCCACGACACGACGTTTCCCTACGTCACACTACGTTTTCCTGCTTTTTTTCTACCTCTACCTTTGTCTTATTTTTCTGTGTTATTTCTTTCTTTTTTTTCCTTATGTTTTCCTTTTTTTCTGCCCACAGGTGTGTATTTTTTCGTTTTCTAACCTTGCTGTGTCTTTTCAAACCTTTGTTCAGTTCCCTCTGTCTTTTCGTTCTTGTCCATACATTTTTTTTAACTGATCATACGAGTTCTTACCTTCTGTTACCTTTTGATTACAATTCCTTTACTTTTTTTCTGACCGTTCTCTGCTATGTTCCTACCTTTCTTATCTTTGGCTACCTTTTCAATTTGTTTGGTTTTTTTCTGCTTTTTCCTTCTTTTGGCGCTTTCCCCTATCTGTTCTACTTTTCCATACTTTTTGATGTTTTACTACTGTTTCATGCTTGTCCGTGCCTTTTCCTACTGTTTGTTACTAACTTCTATTGTTTTTGTTTTGTGGGTTTTTTTTCTACCAAAGCGGCTACAAAGAACCGTTGGCTGTCCGAACAGAAAGCAGTAGTTTGTCTGGCGCATGCGGAGCGTGCACGAGTTGTGAAATGCCATCCCTGCAGACAACTTAAGTACTTAACAGTTCTGTGGCTCGAACATTAAATACCACTGCACGATACGTATATTAGATATCACTGTGCCTTACAAATATTTTCTACACTGTATCATACACAACATTATAGCCCACTGTCTTACACAAGCGTTGATACTTTCGTATTATACAAATATAAAATACCAATATTCAAGACAGACATTAGAGACAGTTATACCATATATAGACATCAGTGTTCTATGTAAACATCAGGTACCGCTGTCCGCATCTATCCAGAGTCTCGGTACGAGTTTTGAGCTTAGTTGGGCTGCCATCGTCACGACCCTCGTCGGCTGCAGGAGAAGGGCTGAGAGCAGAGACAGCCGCTGTACGCAGCCTTCGTCGACATCACAAAGGCTTTTGATCTGGTCAGCTGGAGAGGATTGTCCGTGCTTCTCTCGAAGATTGGCTGTCTCCCCAAAATACTCCTGATGATAAAGTCTTTTAATGTGGATATGAGAGGCAACATCAGTGTACCAGGCTACATCAGTGTCCCATCCAATCAGCAGCGGGATGAAGCAAGGTTGTGTGCTCGCACCTACCCTGTTTGACATCTCATTGCAATTGTCCAGTACTGTGCAGATGGTGGTGTCTACTTCGACGCACAAAGCAACTAGAAGCTACTCGGGATTGATGGTTCGGATGCGAAGACCATAGTTTGGCGAGTGCTGGTCCGACAGGTGTCGCCTCTAGATGTTGTTGTCACTAACACCACTGACATGATAAGCTTTGCAAACACTCACCAGCAGTTTTGCACTTGCATACAGGCTTCGGTCTGACTGTCAGTTTCTTCTTCTTCCTAAAATACTGGTTCACTCAAAAACAAGTAGGTCACCAGCGTTCGCAGGCTGATAACTCTCAGCTTCTTCTTCTTCTTCTTCTTCTTCTTCTTCTTCTTCTGCGTACGCAGGCTGATACTCCTGCGGACACTCCCTGTATAGACAGGCAGGTATTAATCCCATCTGCTCAACAAAGGGGGTCGAGTTTTGTGTGTATGACCGTTTTTTATCCCGCCATTAAGGCAGCCATAACTGTCAGCTTCAAGAAGACGGAAATCATGGATCAGGCCGTCAGCGCCGTCTCAGGATTGTCATTGGTGAAGACAATCTTGAAGTGGTGGACGACTTCACTTACCTTGGCTCCATGATGTCCAGTAAATGCATCTGGCGAATTCAAACTGAAACGACGCAAGGCCATAACTGCCGTGGCTTGTCAGGAGGAGGTGAGGAAACAACACCGACGACCCTGAACACCGTGATGAAATGTACCAGCCTGTGCGCTCAGCACTCTCCCATATGACTGCAATTAATGGACGAGAGTTTGGAAGCGTGAACCTCAGCCTGACTCTTCCCACCTCCCCTGTCCAGAATGATACTGGGCATTGCATGGAAAGTCCAAACAGGGACGTTCTGCAGCGAGTGCTAATACCAAGCCTGTTGGTCCAGTTCAGCCGTCAACGGCATCGCTGGGTTTGTCATGTCAGTGGATCGTCAAGGCTGGCATCGCAGATGAATGATCACAGGGGTTCCAGCAGTAGCCGTGAGGTAGAGAGCGCACCGCCGCAGTCAAACGATGCCTTGGCTTGCAGCAGCTGCAGCACGGTCAACCTGCCGCGCCAGGTGGAGACTCTTCAGCAGGCGGTGTCACTTCACAACGACACTGACCGTGACGCCACTCGCTCGTCACCTAAAACAGAAAGGATGACATGACCACCTGCACTATACACACCAGCAACACGAATGGCTCTGGGTGCGATCCAAGTCCCACGCTTTTAAGTTCTACAGTTGATTCTACAGAAATCCACCTTTAATGAAAGAAGTTCCGAGAGTGCACAATCAAAGCATGCGATCCTAGCTCGCCCAAGATGCTCAGTCCGCCGTTTTGTATTTAACGACATCCGAGAATACACAACCAAAGCATGCGATCATAGCTTTTACAGTCATGCGATCATAGTTCTTCCCAAGATGTTCTGTCCGCCGTTTTCTATTGAACGACAACTGGCCCTGTCTGGCGCTGTATTTTGGAACCTCTCAGTGACAAGCTCCTGAAGGAAAAATGGGAGGGGGTGTCTTAGAGGGATTGAGAGAATGTCTTTAGGGAGGTTGGTCTGATGTAAACAAAAAGAAAATAATGTGCCAGAAAATCAAGTCTTTAAAAGGGGTGGGGGGGGGGGGGGGGGCGTGTGTGTATATATGCTTGTGTGTGTGCGCGCGCGCGCGCGTGCGTGCGTGCGTGTGTGTGTGAGAGAGAGTGTGTGCGTGGATGCCTGCGTGCGTGCGCGCACGTGTGTGTGTGAACTTGTCCGCGCCCCACCCCACCCCACTCCCGCCTCCCAACTTCCGGCGCCCACATCCCTCCCCCAATACCTCCTTCTCTCCTCAAACTTAAAACTCGATAATGTTTCTAAGAATCAGTAACCCCCTCGATATCCAAGGAAGAGGTTTGGAAATTGGATTAGCGATGCGGTAAAGATGCTGAAGACTTTGTCAAACCAGGTCATGACCAGTCAATAGGAAGAAGGGTCACTTGACATGCCCCGTGCTCCTTCACCCCTCCAGCTCTGCATGAAAACTGGGTTCAGACCTGTATTTTTTAGTGACCGATAGATCATGGTTGATGAGAGGTTGGAGGCGGACGGGTGCGGGGGGGGGGGGGGGGGGGGGGGTTTGGGTGCCGGGGGTGAGGAGGGGAGACACCGTGACGGGAGGAGGTAAAGGGAGGTGATGGGGGGTGAGACAAGGTGAACCCCAGAGTGCCCTACCTGTCCCGCCAACTGCCTCGCGGCGAGATCAGTGAGGAGAGTGCTCGAGGGTGAGGATGGCAGAGACTCAAGTGATTGGTGCTAAATTCGGCATCGTTTCCACGTGCAGTATCTTCCTCCCCCTCCTTCCCCCCTCTCAGCCCCCCCCCCCCCCCCCCACACACACAACACACACACACACACACACACACACACACACACACACACACACACACACACGTATTTTCCCTGCCGCAATTTTTCGTATGTCTTATTCTCTCCACCACCACCACCACCCTCCACATTCACCCCGAATCCTCTCTCTCTCTCTCTCTCCTCTCTCTCTCTCTCTCTCTCTCCTCTCCTCTCTCTCTCTCTCCCTTTCCTTCTTTCTCCGTCCCGTATCTCTCCCCCACATTTCTCTCTCTCTGCCTGTCTGTTCGTCTATCTGTCTGTCTGTCTCTCTCTCTCTCTCTCTCTCTCCTCTCTCTCTCTCTCTCTCTCTCTCTCTCTCTCTCTCTCTCTCTCTCTCCTCTCTCTCTCTCTCTTCTCTGTGTGTGTTCAAAAAAGCAAGATCACCGAATCGCACAAGACCAGAGAGAGAGTGAAGGGAAATCAAAGTCAACACACCAGCACCAACCTCTGACATTTCTCACAATGGAAAAGAAAGAAGAAGAAACAAAATAGACCGACGAACAGCCTTCCGAAGGCTTAGTATCCGCAACTGATGTCTGTGTAAGAAAAACAACATTGCTCTCTCTCTCTCTCTCCTCTCTCTCTCTCTCTCCTCTCTCTCTCTCTCCTCTCTCTCTCCTCTCTTCTCTCTCCCCTCCCCTTTCCTCGCTGTAAACTCTCTCTCTCTATCTCTCTCTCTCCTCTCTCTCCTCTCTCTCTCTCTCTCTCTCTCTCTCTCTCTCTCTCTCTCTCTCCTCTCTCTCTCTCTCATCTCTCTCTCTCTCTCTCTCTTCTCTTTTGCTCCTCTGTTTCCATTTTTCTGTCGCTCCCCTTTTTTTCTCTCATCGTTTCTTTCTTTTCCACCCCTCCTCTTCTCTTTCCTTTCTTCCTGGATTCCGTTGGTGGTAGAGGTATTGATCTGTTCAGCAAGAACTCGTAGGCAAGCAGTCAGGCAGGCGGGCAGGCAGGCAGGCAGGCAGGCAGGCAGACAGACAAGCAGGCAAGCGGCACCTAGGTGTCGGGTTATGAATTTTGAATCTCGCTTGGAAAAGACTCAGAATGTGGGTCTTCTTTTTTTTTTTCTTTTTCTTTTTTTTTTTGAGGAGTGGGGGGGGGGGTCGTTGTGGTGGTGGTGGTGGTGGTGGTGGTGGGTGGACTGTTGGGAAGAGGGTAGACAGAGGGGGAGGGGAGGGAGGATGTCTCATCCTTCAGTTGGAAGGTGAGGGAGTTGAGGGAGGAGAGAGGTGGCGGGGGTGGGTAGGGGTGTGTGTGTGTGTGTGTGTGTGTGTGTGTGTGTGTGTGTGTGTGTGTGTGTGTGTGTGTGTGTGTGTGGTGCTCTGTCATCGCCGTGGTCGAAAGTTGGACTGCGAGCTGCGGTTTGTCTCTGTTCCTCGTCGTCTTCTTTGTTTTTCTTTTCTTTTCTTTAATTTTCAGCCCTGTCTCTCTGCGCTGCCCCGGCACGGCCCCGCCCCCCGCCCCCTCTCTGCCCTACCCATCCCCAGCGCTCTCGCCTTACTTCCCCTGCGCCTTTCCTGATTCTTATTCACCCCCCTTTTCCTGTATAACACCCTTACCCCTACCCCAATCCCCATCCAGTCTTCTTTTTTTTTTTTCTTTTCTTTTTTTTCTTTTTTTTTTTTTTTGGGGGGGGTACAGTCTGTCTGCTCTGGCTCTTCGCTGTTTGTTCCTGCCTCATAAAGGAAGTGGCTGTCGCTAGCACCATTAGTTGTCTGGAAGTGGTGTGTGTGTGTGTGTGTGTGTGTGTGTGTGTGTGTGTGTGTGTGTGTGTGTGTTTGGTGGTGCCGGTTGTAGTGGTAGTAGTAATAGTAGTAGCAGCAGCTGGAGTAGTGATAGCGGTGTTTTAATTTTTACGTCTTTTCACAATAAAATATATGACATTAGACGAGTGCGTGTATGTGTGTGTGTGTGTGTGTGTGTGTGTGTGTGTGTGTGTGTGTGTGTGTGTGTGTGTGCGCGCGCGTGTGTGTGTTTGTGTGTGGTGAAGTGAACTCGTTAAGAGGGATTTTGTTCATGCTGTCAGAGCTTTATTTGTTTGTTTGTTCGTTTTCTGTCCCATCTTCTGTGCCACCTCGCACGCCGCTCATACCCTCCCACTCACCCACCCACCCCCACCCCGTCCACAGCCACAGCCTGGCCCGCCAACCACAGCCCCGACGCCGGCAATCCACAGGGAGCAGTCAATGTCCAAGTCGTCATAAGCCAACCCACCGGAGGAGACACTGCGCTGCTGCCGAGTCACTTGGGTGGTGTTCAGTGGCGCCTGTTCTGATCCAGCATACGCAGGACACCACCTACTGAGCCCCCAAGCTGAAAACAATGATTATTAAGTCGCAGAGCCGACGTGAGTGAGCTCTCCCCCTGGAAGACGCCACCACGTCTGTCCGACGACAGTGCCCATTCATTTGCCAATACAGGTGACCCGACAGAATCAAACCAAGGCCAGAGACGTGGAGAGGGAATCGAGAAAGGAGGTCATCATGAGATCAGTGCATAAAGAGCTAGAGAATTTGAGACTGTGTTAATGATGATCGATGACGATGACGATGATGTTACGGATCTCCATT
>CM031608.1:79542558-79565058 GCA_018398815.1 Conus ventricosus
GCCTCTCCCACAGGTCTTCTCTGGCTGCAAACACCCCACCGTTGTCTGGCAGCTCCCTGTCTAGGCTCCAACAGGCTGACACGTCTTGCTGTCGACCGTCCCCACACGGGGAACAATTCTTCTCGTCGTCGGCTCCGAGGCTACAGCAACCTCCACTGTCTTACGTCCCCACCCAGGAGACAACGAGGCGACAGCTAACCTCTGCTTCACGCTGTATTTTCTTGAGCCCTCAGCAAGACGGGCGAGTTCACTTTCCCTTAAGTGAGTCACACACTTCCTGGTTTTCCAAGCACCTTACATTCATTCTCAAACAAGAGAGAACCCGAGTTTAACTGGCTCAACCAATGGAATCACTGCAACACCACACATCACACGATTTGTACCCAAAAATAAATCCCCAGTTATTTTTATTCCACCAATGGAATCACTAAGTCACACTACACAAACACATATCACAACAGCTAACTAGCCTAACCAAGAGTCTTGGTACTCATAAAGTGGTTAAATGCATAGCCGCCTATTCTTCACTCATGTCGATTCCCCGAAGCTACCCATTGGACTAACAGCCTGGACTTCTCTACCAGCCATGACTGAAGCTTCAAGTATTTACTACCTCTATAGATAACAAGGTGCAAATCACTCAATAGGCCGAAGCCTTCCGATTCTTCCTCAAACAGGAACGACTGGATGGTCGCTGTATACTCTGCCTGCAGCTGACAGGTCACCTACCATTGACGGTCACCTGACAACATTGCCTTCCCTTCAGGCCCACTGGATAACCCAGTGAATAGCCAGCCAGTGGTCGGACTGGAACACTCCTCTACCCAGGACCGGCAGGTCGGCCCAACTACTCCTTGACACTATCCACGTAACATAGCGAAAAACACTTTCCCAGTAACTCTCCCCCTTTCCTTCAGTATGCGACTCGGGTACTTCCCCTCTGGTGATTGCCTAATTCGCACACTTGAAGAACCCAAGTGACTTGGCTCTCAACAACAGCAAACTACCGTTAATTTGCTAAAAGCTCGAGAACATTTCAGCGACTCATGACACCCCCTAACTAAGAATGTTGTTTCCTATCAACATTTGGGGCTCCAGAACACGTATGTTTTCATTGGATAACCCCAACTCAGTTGCATGGGTCGATATAACAGTACTTACCCCTATGCTTCAAGACATCACTCCAATCAACATCTCTAAAGGATAATTGTACCCAATTAAAACCAATAGATCAATCGGATAATGCAAAGATCACTCTTTGTCAGTCATAACGACTGTGCACAACATTTAACTTCTAACCTGGACTCACATAATAATCAAGAACTCTGTCCATAGCATTAGCTATCAGCATGTCCATACATGTTAATTAATCATTCCATTCACTTCTTATATAGCACAAACCATGATTAACAACACAAGATCCAAATTCAGGAGAATTGCCTACTCTGCTAATCCAAGATTCACATGAGGTTTGTGGCACCAGCCTACTTAACATCAAAATTCAAATCAGGCGTGTGGCCACAATCAACTAAACACGGTCCCTTCCCCAAAAACACACAATATGCAAATCAAACATTTATCCTGATTTCACAACATAATGACATTTTCACTACTTTACCGAGATGTTGACAAAACAAACATGAGCAAACATATCAAACCAAAAAATCAAAAATCATAACACGTGAGCACGTACTGATCCCCGCTCTTAATATGGCAATGAACAAAAGCAACGCATACAGTAAACATATATGAAAAAATGAAAAATTAACACATGAACATAGGCTCAAACCCGCCCTCTGCTGGGCAATAAAAATCAAAACACAACTGCCAGCTACAATATTTACACAGTAGCTGTCCGTAACAGTGACTGTGCTCACACGCACCCAACAACAGCACCCGTAGGCATTGCTCCTACCAATCTTCTACATATCTGTTGTGATCACCCTACACCAGCAACACCCAGGAGGCATTACGCCAACCCTTGACCATACACCTGCCCCTCTCAATCTTGAACGATGTTTTGTGGCTCGCCAATATACCTGGGCAGATAATTTGCGCGTTCTGCGCGCTCCTCTTCTAGCCTGTTCTGCAAAATCTCCTTGACATTCATACCCTTGCTTTCATTGCCTCAGGTCTGTTGTTCGAAGATCACGTGAACTATCTGTCGCACCCCTTCACTGCGACGACGATTCTCTTCCCCATTTCAAAATTTAAGAGATATCCCTCACACATCTCAACCGGAACCGATTTTCCTTCTCTCTGAGGAAATTCCCTTGGTTTCGAAACTCATTCAGTTGCCTATGCCCATTGCTTGATGACCTTAATTTTACTTTAACCCTTTGCTGACACGATTATCTGCACCTTGAGCTGACTGTCTTTGACATTTTCTAACATAGCTGGTCACCACTCGACCTTCTTGCCATGCAATATTACTGCCTCCCTGGTTCCAGCCACAGCTGCAGGTTCCAGTTTCTTCTCTGTGTCCATGTTGGCCCCGACCCTGAGGTCTCGCCACCTGTGGCTCCTACATTTCTGACTACCACCGGCAAACCAACAACTTTTTGAACCACCACTACGGCCACCCATGGCCCACGTCACCGCCACACCGGCCCACCCCTCCATGCCCCACAACACCCGCCACATGGCCACCTCCTGGCCTACGGCAAACCGCCACTAAACGCCACGACCTCCATGCTACGGCACGCCACTACGGCCACCTCCAGGCCTACGGCAACCGCCACTACGGCCACCTCCATGCCTATGGCAAGCACCGCCACTATGGCCACCTCCAGGGCCTACGGCAAAAACCGCCACTACGGCCACCTCCATTGCCTACGGCATCCGCCACTATTGACCTATTTCGATGGTCCAACTGCACCACCACCACGGCCACCATTCCATGGCCACCAAGCTCTACTGCTAGCGGGCGCCTGTGCACTCCACCCCTGCGTTCTGTTTACTTTCCTACCCTGCACTGCCCTTGCTTTCCCCACTTGACTGGCCCCACATGTAGGCTTCGGCAGGATATACCTACCCCCTAACAAAGCTGAATAGGGAAGATTGTTTTGGACTGCTGTCAGTGAGAGAACTCTCCGACAAACTCTGACTCTACTTATGACACGGCCAAAGTAGCCGATTAATTCTTCCACTGCATATCGCACGCAGGTGGTTTCCCCGGTCTAGTCGTCTCTCTCACAAAACCGCTCTACCATTGCCGCTAGAGTCATTCCTGTGTCTAATAAGCAGGTCACCCGCTTCCCTATACTATACTGCCCAGTAGAATGGTTGTAGGTACTCTGCCTTCCCTTTGAATTGTATCAATCGGCAACAACGTAATGTATTCGCAGTCCGCTACATTCCTTGTTAATTATGACAACCTCACCATCCCAAAACACCTATTTTATTTTTTAAAAACCATGTGCGTTTTACTCTAACATTCTCTGAGTCCCACGTTGCCTTGGGACTTAGAATGCGTTTCTAACTGCGGTCAATCTCCTCCTGTAGTAGGATCGGCGAACACTTTACTCCCTGACTGTGTGGCTGGGCATTACGGGGTCACTGGTTCGATCCCTTCATCCATTTACTGCTGAAGCATGGGCAGATTCAAACCTTCAGCAACTTTCCACTAACTCCTCTAACCTCCTAATTCTCTTTCTGCCAAGAATACTGTGAGCTCCTTCCGACAAGTGGAGAGAATTTGGCTCCTAACGATCTCCACCTCCCTCAAATATTCAAATGTTTTGTTCATGTTTCCTAACCTTATCCATTTGTCAAAGAGAACCCTAAGGCCGATAAATGAACTTACGATGCGTCTCCACCTGATTTACGAACGTTACTCTGAACAATTTCCTATATCATCGTCGTTACTTGATACCTCTGTAACAAACCATCCGCACCCGACATCATATGTCTGTTCTGTTATTCCGTGGCAAGCAGAAAAAAGCATCCCAACTTTGTTCAGCAGCGCCACAAATTAGTGGCCACACCGTTCTTTCGGTAAGAACCCCTGATCCTTTGGCAATCCTTTCAAATTGCGAAATGAAATCCTCTAAATGGTCCGAATATATCATCAACCTTGGCATATTGTATCACGAGACCGACATGTGGGTGCAAAGTTCACTTGAGTTTTGCGTCCACGTCCCGTTCTTCTCCAAATTTAATTTTCTAACACAAACTGCCTTATCTTCTCTCTTCCTCTCTTTCCCGTTTCTCTTATCTCTTCCCTTCTCTTTCCCGTTCTCATTCTCTCTCCCTCTCTTTCCACATCAATCATACTCTCCTCCTTTTCTCCCATCTCTCTATCTCCTCCTTTTCCCGTTCCCTTTCTCTCCTCCTCTTTTTCCACCGTTCTCATATCTCTCTCCTCACTTTTCTTTCCTTCTTCCGTTCCCTTTAGTATTTTCTGCCTCGATTACACGGGCCAGTTCTCACTACATATGCCTTCAGTTCCGGACCCTTTAGACCCTAAACTTTTCTTCTTCTATAGGTCCATCTTTTCAGTGACCTATTGTCTCAGCACCTCTTCATCGACCAATTTGAAGTTTTTATCATATCTAACCCTCGATCATCTATCAAAACAACCACAGCAACAAGCAAGATATCCACACATCACTCGTAAATAAAGCATCAAATAGCTGTGCTACACATACAATCAACCTCAACAGCAACCAATCAAAGCAATGTTCAAACACAAGGCCAGTCAAGAAAAAAAAAGATCAAAACAATCAACACATGACTAACGTCTTTCCAGGTAAGAAAAAAATCTAGTTTCCACAATTACGAACAAATATCAATCCCTTGCAGATTTGCACCAAACACAGATACAAAAAATCACTTATGACTCATTTATTTCATCCCGACGGCCCCCCAATTTAGTGACGGGAGCTTCCGACGCTCCCCCTCGTTTATTAAAATATGATTTTCATATTCAGGGATGCAGGGGTTATAGACAGAAGTATTTATGCTTTTCAACAACCAGAGAATGCGCTCTCGCATGAGGCACCACCACTCTGTCACTCACATCTCGGGGGCCCGCACAAAGGCGATGGAAACCAATAAAACATTTCATAAAAATAAACAAATTATAATTAACTTGACTACTCCGATCCCCCACCACGTCACCAAACAACACTACTATCTGTATCATACAACAATGGTAAAATCAGCATTACAGAACAATTAATAAATTGCATTCTCCCTGTTTCTTCAGTTATTCTTACACACAGGAAAGACAATATTTCCACTAATCAGGTTGCAACACTTACAACCTTTCAGAGCAAAAAAGCGTCCATAACTTGCCAGCAATTCCCTTGTTGACCAGTTAACTCTCATCACACTGTGCGAACACGACTGAAGCTGCCACGCTGTTGTGTCCACTCCCCTCGATTGCCAAATCCCAGTTGGGGACACTGGCAACGTAGCTTGAGTTTGCAAAACACCCACGCATCGCACACGAGTCTCCCGGACTCCACTGCAACTTCGCACCCTCTCCACGGAAAGGGCTTCCTGTCCCGACCTCTCCCCACAGGTCCTTCTCTGGCTGCAAACACCCCATCGTTGTCTGGCAGCTCCCTGTCTAGCTCCAACAGGCCGACACTCTTGCTGTCCGACCGTCCCCACACGGGAGACAATTCTTCTCGTCGCGCTTCCGAGGCACAGCAAGCCCTCCACTGTCTACTTCCCCACCCATGAGACGAGGCGACAGCTAACCTCTGCTTCACGCTGTATTTTCTTGAGCCCCAGCAATACGGGCCCCCCCGGAGTTCACTTCCCTTAAGTGAGCTCACAACACACGTCCTGTTTTCCAAGCACCTTATATTCATTCTCAAACAAAAGTAACCCGAGTTTTAACTGGCTCAACCAAAGGAATCAATGGGCACACACACATCACACGATTTGTACTATGTAGCCATAAATCCCCAAGGTATTTTTATTCCACCCAATGGAATCACTAGTCACCTACACAAACACACATCACACACAGCTACTAGCGCTAACCAAGACTTGGTTACCAGTGGTTAATGCATAACCTCCTAGTTCAAACTCCATGTTCGATTCCCCCCGAAGCTACCCATTGTACTAACACCTTGGACTTCTACAACCTAGCCATGACTGAAGCTTCAAGTATTTACTACCTCTATAGATTACAAGTCGCAAATCACTCAATACGGCCCGAAGCCGTTCCATTTCAATCCTCAGAACGGGGACGACTGGATGTTCGCTTTACTCTGCCTGCAGCTGACGGTCACCTACCCGTGACGAGTACCGACCTGACACCGATCGCCTTCCCTTCAGGCCCACAGAGAACCCAGTGAATAGCCAGCCATGGTCGACTGGACACTCCTCACCCAGGACCGGCCAACACCCGCAGGTCGCCAACTCCTTGTCACTATCCCTCGGACATGCGAACACTTCCAGTAACATCTCCCACCTTCAGTATGCGACTTGGGGTAACCCCTCTGGTGATGCCTGAATACGCACACCTTTGATGAACCCAAGGACTTTGTTCTCTCAACACAGCAAAACACCGTTAATTTTTGCCTAAATGCTCGAGAAACATTCGATTCGGCCGACTCATGACAGTCTCTTTTTATTTAGCTACGAAGATCTGAGGCTTATTGTTACATTATTGGGAGGGATGTTGTAGTTCTAGAGGAGTGTTTTTGTGGGAGTGTAAAAACGTGTTCGGGATTAGAGAGAGAGTGATAGAAAGATATATATATATATATATACACACACACACCACACACACACACACACACACACACACATATATAATATATATTATATAATATATATATATTATATATATAATATTATATATAAATATATATATATATCTGTTTTTCAAGAAGTATGCGTAAAAATTAAAAGTGGTAATGTTATCTGTGTCGGTATGCTTTACGATTCCCCGTCTTTAAGATTGCCGGGTTTTTTATCAGCTAATGAGGGCAGACAAGTGTAGAGGGTAGGGGGTATGCCTGCAGCCTGCGATGGCCATGGCGCCGCGGTGGTCCAGCCATCCCACGGTGACGGAAAGTTCTAGAACTGACACAATGACTTCATTCTACCTTTGGGGGATTGCGCTTACACCTGAGTTACCTTCAGAAAATTTGAAAAATTATTGATAAAGCATCGCAAAAGCAAAAAAAAGAAAAAAGAAAAAAAGAAAAAAAAAAACCCGTAGACAAACGAATCCCCAAGACAACAAAAGACGCGTTTCGACCTCTCGGGTCTTTTTTCAGGGCGGGATATAAAAACACCAAACAGGACAACGAAAATAAAAGGAGCAATCATTTTATTTTCCCATCCAACAGCCTCTTTTCTTTCCACGCCTATCTTGCGCCAAATTTGGGATGAAAGACAAGTGATTGCCTTTTCATTTCCTTTTGTCCTAAACGGGAGAATATCCGGGCCGGGAAAAAGACCGAAGGAACGAAACGCGTCTTTTTTTGTCTTGTAAATTCGTTTGCCCTACGTTTTTTGTTTTTTGGTTTTTTGTTTTTTGGTTTTGTTTTTGTTTTTTTGTTGTTTGTTTTTGTTTGGGGGGAAGGGGGGGGGGGGGGGGGGTAGTTTGGGCGGTGTTTAAATTAAAAAAAACTTTTTTTTTTTTTTTTTTTTAAAAAGTTTCCGCCTGCAGTCGCCTCACTTTGCAATAATAAACCGTCACCCCAGGACGTCAACTAATCCCCCGGGGGGGCCCCGTGGGGGAATTAAGTTTCCACCGTCAGCCAGTGACGTCAACTAGACCCAAACCGTCGGGCCAGTGACGTGTGGTTTGGGGTTTTTCCATAAAAGATTTTTGTTTGTTTGCCCCCCTTTGGCAATACAAAAACACTTGGAAACCTGTTTTTTCCCAAACCCCTTTTTCCAAAAGACGGAAAGCGGGGGGGGGGGGGGGGGGGGGGGGGGGGGGGGGGGGCCCCCAAAGGACGAACCAATGCGGGGGAATCAAAATCAAGATTATAAGTAAACGGGAAGTAACTGCTTCGGGCTCGCAGTTATTATTTTCCCCCTGACGGTAAAAAGCCCATGTCTGATCTGTTCGCGTTTTTGGGATGAAATTTTTAAAATTTTTTATTTTCCCTGACCCGTGAACACTTTAAAATTTATGTTAAAAATTTAAATAGATAATTTTAAAAACAGCGTAAAAATTTTTCGTGGGACATGAACTTTTTTTCTGGTGATATAAACGTTGATTTTTTTTTTAAAATTTTTTTTTTTTTTTTTTTTTTTTTTTTTTTTTTTTTTTTCATTTTTTTTTTTTTTTTTTTTTACCATTACAAAAAAGAAAAACGGGGAATAACTTCTTCACCCCGGGTACAAAAAATTGCCCTCCCCTGGCAAGGAAAAAAAAAAGGGTCGCCTTTCCCTGAACTGACTCAAGGGGCAGACCCAAAAATTTGTTCAAGCTTGTTTGGTGGGGTCACCCCTTTTCTCGAGGTTTTTTCCAGTTTTTGGGGGGTTTGTGGGTGGTGTGTGGTGTGTGGGGGGAAAGTAAAGGGTCGGGTCAGGTCAAAATCATCTTTTTTGGGGGGGCAAATAAGATTAACATTTTTTTTTCCATCCTCCCCATTGGGGTGTGTGTGTGTGTGTGTGTGTGTGTTGAGTTTGGCGAGGTTTTTCCCGCGCCTCAAAGATCAACGTTGTCACTTTGGGACGGCGCAGCTACGGGTTTTGTAGAAAATGACTCATGCTTGTGGTCGAAATTTTAAGGGCTTGAAAACCCCTCCGGTCCACCTCGAAATTTTGAGTTTTTGGGATTTAGTTCACAGAAGGCTAAGGGGGGGTGGGGGGGGGGGGGGACAAAGGAAGGGTTTTGTTTTCCCCACCCACCCCCCCACCACCACCCATTTCCCGGGCCTTTACCCCCCCCCCCTCCCCCCAAAATTTTAATGGGTAAGCCCTTTTATCAATTCCCTGCCCGAATTTCCATTGGAGACTGAGTTTAAAACCGAAAGGGAAAAACCGCCTTACCGTGAAATTGTTTTCCAGGGTATTTAAATTCAGGCAAAAGCTTTTTTTTTTTTTTCGATTTTTTTTCCAAAACTTTCTCATACCTAAAACAGCCCCACTCAACACAATGTTCTTCCTTTCTCTGCTGTTCAACCTTAGTTTTAGATAGCATGTTCAGATGGACATAGAGCCCTCTCTCTCTCTCTCTCTCTCTCCTCTCTCTCTCATCCTCTCTCTCTCTCTTCTCTCCCTCTCTCTCCTCTCTCTCTCTCTCTCTCTCTCTCTCTCTCTCTCTCTCGTGGACTGCTCTCCCTCCTTTTAGGTCTCCTTCTTCTTCATCTTCTTCTCTCTTCTTCTTCCCTTTTTCCTCTTCCTCTTCTTCGTCCTTTCTTTTCCTCCTCCACCTTCTCCTCCTCCCTCCTCTTCTTTCCTCGTTCATCTTCTTCTTCCTTCTCCTCCTCCTCTCCTTCTCCTCCTCTCCTTCTCTTCTTTTCCTTCTTCTTCTTCTTCCTCTTCTTCTTCTTCTCTTCTTCTTCTTCTTCTTCTTCTCCTTCTTCTTTTCACCCTCAATCCTCTCCCCCTTCTTCTTCGTCGTCGTCTTCTTTTTTATTTTCTCCTTCATTTTCTTAATCCTGAAAGACCCTCGCTGTGATCGACTACGCTGTGATAAAAATGAAAGTGAAACCTTCATCTTTTCTTCTTCCCTTTTTCTTCTGATTCTCTGATTCTCCATTATCCTCTTTTTTCTGCCTCCTCATTCCTTCTTCCTGTTGTCTTTTTCTTCCTCCTCGTTGTCTCAGTCTTGTTATTATCATTAGTTTTTGTTTGTTTTGTTTTTTCGTTCTCCACACCCCCCTGTTCTCCTCGCAGCCCTCTCTCTCTCTCCTCATCCTACTCGTTGTGAGACAGACACCCCCCAAACAATCATTTTGCTCCAGCGGCGAAATCTTTCTCTTTTCTCCTACCTTTCTTCTTTTTTTTTTTCCTTCTCTCTTCCTCCACCTCTATCCCCCATCCACAGAGTCAGCAGACAGGGAGGCCCGCCTCACACCCCTCCCCCATCCACAGACGTTCCAACTCCTTTTCATGGGTTTCAATGTGTACAGGTCCTCGCTCGTTATCTCCCTTTCGGCTGCTGTCAAGGGAGAGAAGAAAAAAAAAGCAGAAAGAAACTCCTCTCTCTCTCTCTCTCCTCTCTCTCTCTCTCTCTCTCTCTCTCCTCTCTCTCTCATCTCTCTCTCTCTCTCATAGAATTGCCCCCGTCTCTTGTGTCCTGTACAGACAAAAATCACAGGATTCAGTTTTACTTTATATTTTCCTTTGGGTTTCATGGGCGGGTCTCTCGTCTTTCCCCTTCTTTTTTCTTTTCTTTTCTTTCTTTTCTTTTCTTTTCTTTTTTTTTTTATCCCTCAGTCATTTTACTCGACCCCTTCGCTCTCACATTTTTGCTGTCTTGTATTTTCAGCAACTGTGTCTTCAGCCGAATTTGTCTTTCGTGCTGGCAGTTCCTAATCTGTGTCCGGTCTGTCTGCCTGCCTGTCTCGCTGTTAATCTGTCTGATTCTCTCTTCTCTCTCTCTCTTCCTCTCTTCTCTCTCCTCTCTCTCTCTACTCTCTCTCTTCTCATCTCTCTCTCTCTCTCTCTCTCTCTCTCTCTCTCTCTCCACCCTCCCTCCCTCCCTCCCCCCCTCTCTCTCTTCTCTCTTTTGGCAGAAGAATGAGAAAAAGGTGGCGTTTTGGAGCTTGCGCACGCATGTGTGTGTATGCGTATAATTTTTATGTGTGTGTGTGTGTGCGCGCGCGCGCATGTGTGTATGTGTGTGTGTGTATGCGCGCGCGCATGTGTGTATGTGTGTGTGTGTGTGTGTGTGTGTGTGTGTGTGTGTGTGTGTGTGTGTGTGTGTGTAAAGCTAATCGTTGCCAGTTAATTAACCATGGCATGCACATACATAATTCGCTGCAATGTGAAGTAACTGGAAGCTGCAAGAACATCTAATATTTTTATAAGAATTCTCATATGGCGCTATCCCTACTCCTTCCTCATAACACGTGTAGTTTCAGTCCATTTTTATTTTCCAACTCAACAAATGCACGCCGAAATTCGAGGACAGGAACCTGCAGTATTTGTCTGGCGATCGCCCAATTGATGCCAAGTTTGGACACATGTAGCAAAGTAACGGCACAGCCATTGCAGATTTGGTTGCCAAGTTTATCGTCTCCATTAAAGGTTATGTTTTTCACTGGCGTCCGTTGATTTTTTTCTCTTTTTTCTCTAATGTTCTGAACCACACATGACCTGGAGAACCACAAAGACCCCCCTTGCACACACTGCAGACTGTCATTGACAGCTGCCTGCGAAAGGTCCCCCACATCCACTGGCCAGAGACAATCAGCAACACAGAGCTGTGGGAAAGAAGCAACCAACTAGAGCAAGACATCCGTAAAGGAAGATGGCGGTGGATAGGACACACGCTCCGAAAGCCCCCGGACAACACCACCAGAAAAGCTCTGACCTGGAATCCCCAAGGCAAGAGAAAGCGAGGAAGACCACAAGAAACACCTGGAGGCGGGACCTAGAGGCGGACACCAGGCAGAGGGGTTACAGCTTGGGAGAAATAGAAAAAATTGCCCAGGACCGTGGTCGTTGGCGGCAGTTGTTGATGGCCTATGCTCTGGCAAGAGCAATGGGCCTAAGTAAGTAAGAGTGAACCACACGAGGAGCATCGGCCCCACACCGCTCAGTCCGGCTCCTCGAACACAGTCACAGCCTGGCTTGTCCTGTCGACATGTCTCCGGCCCCTGGCGATCCACAGGGAGAGTCAGACGCTAAGTCACCACGAGGCAACCCACCAGAGAGGACACTGCACTGCTGCCCAGTCACTTCCTTGGTGTCCAGCAATACTTGTTCTGGTCCAACACACGCAGGACACCACCGGTTAAGCCTCCCTTCTGCCGGCGTCTGTTTCTTTGTTTGTTTGTTTGTGTGTGTTTTTTTTCTTTTATGAACCCATTTTTACCCAAACTTGATGGAAAGATGGGATTAGGTCCATGGACGAAACTTGGTAAATTTTGTGTGTATCTGTGGTGTGCGAATCTGGATTAGATGTCAGAGCTAGGATCTGGTCAGCAAGAGTGTTTACTTTTTTTTTTTTTTTTTTTTTTTTTTTTAGCATGAGACAGGTGAAGCTATATGTACAAATCGATAAAAATATCTTCGAAGTTACGTATTCTTAATGGGAAAATAAAACTTTGTACGATATAAGCATAACATTAAATAGTTTTACACACACACACAACGCGCGCCGCGCACACACACACACACACACACACACACACACACACACACACACACACACACACACACACACACACCCCGCCCCAAAGTTATACGAGTAGTAAATCTTTCAAATCGTACCTTATTACTTCCCTTAACCTGACGGATTTTTTTTTCCACACACGAACTGATTCAAAGGGTGGATCCTGGATCCGTTCGACGTTGCCAGAGGTCTGCGCTCCCCCAACTTTCCTTGTAGTATTTATATAGTTTCCCATGTCAGCTTTTTTTCTGAGCAATATGCATAATATTTTCTTCATGAAAGATTGATAAGACCTTACCACGTACCCCTACCTCCAACACCAACACCCTCCATCCCCGCACTGTTCTGTCTCTGTCTCTCTGTCTGTCTCTTTCTCTCTGTGTCTCTGTCTCTTTCCTGTCCGTCTCTGTCTCTCCATCTCCATCTCTCTCTACTCTCTCTCTCTCTCTCTCTCCTCTCTCTCCATCTCTCTCCTCTCTCTCTCTCTCTCTCTCTTTCTTTTTTCTCGCAGTGTGTGTTGCTGAATATCTAGCCGAGTCCGGGCACAGCTTTATTTTTCCGTCCCATTCGAGACATTTAGTTAAAGGGCTGAACAAACAAGGCTTACACATTTCTAATCCAACATTTTTGTTGTTGTAGTCCAAGCAGAGGCATGTATCAAACTTGTGTACTAGTTAACTAGGGAAAATAAACTTCCCAGAAAGTGATGACGTCATTTTTGCACAATTGTGTGTATGTGTTGTCATTGTTTGAATATCGCCTGACCACTTGTGTACAAGCTTTCATGCCGTATCTACATTATCTACAGGAAAATAAACCTAGTCGAGTTTGGTATTAAAAGAATTGTCCGGAATTTGCCTATTCAGTCATCTCAAAAGCACAGATATATTACATTTTTCACGACAACTATTAATTATCAAACTAACAGCCCCACTTGTAATGGCCGCTCAGCAATGCCGAACACATTGTTGCCAGACCGGCTTACACAGATGACATTCAGTTCGCCGAGTACAGTGCGGTTAGCTGGCTGGTGGGGAGCAGCCTGCAGAAAACACCCCTTTCCCTGACCTGCATTCATGGCTTGGCCTCTGCAGCTGTGGGTGAACTGTGAACTCCCCTTACTCTCAAAACTAAGTGGCTTGCTCTGAACAGCTGTGGGGGCAACAACTGTAGGCACCACACCATACCACCGAAAACTGGTTTCCCTTCTTCTCTCCAAACACTCCTCGGCAGTGGTCTCCAACCTAGTCATGCCATTAACATTGGTCAGCTTACAGACGCCGAAGTTGCTGTTCGGATTACCTGTCTGAAGAACAAAAAGTCCGTGGGACCTGATGAAAAAAAAGCAACAACAAAAGACTTAATATTTGTGCTTCCCATTGCCATTGGCCCTCTCACGGGGACACGCACTATGTAAGGAGAACGAGACATGGTCCCACCTGCTAAAAATAATATCAGCAAAATGTTCCCTCTGTCCTAGCTGCTCCTCGCCTACACCGGTGAATCAATCAATGAATCGGTTATTCATATACAAATGACGAGGCTGTCACTAAAATAATAATAATAATCATAATAATAATAATAATAATAATAATAATAATAATATTTTTTAAAAAGCGTACATATACGGAGGGACAGAGAAACTAGTGTGGGGCGGGGGGGGGTAGGTTTGGGGTGGTGAGGAGGAGGAGGAGGGGAAGGAAAGAGAGAGAGAGAGAGAGAGAGAGAGAGAGAGAGAGAGAGACAGACAGGCATTCCAAGCATCATGTCCGTTTCAGTTTTGCACTTTTCCCCCAAGTCCGTTACAGCTGCACTTCCTGTCGACACGGACATCTAAACTCCCTTCCCCACCCACACCAACCCCCCCCCCCCAACCCAACCCCCACCCCCCCCCAAAAAAAGGAAAAGGAAAAGAACAAAAACAAAGACTATCCACCACACACAAAACATGAAAAATGTCACTCCTAATCTTCAGCACCTCCACACACCCCCCCCCCCCCCCCCCCATCAAGACCCCCCACAACCCCCTCAACCCTCACCCTCTACCTCTTAACCTCCCCTCTTCCGACTCCCTCCCCCCCCTCCGACCCCCTCCTCCCTCCTCCCCCCTTTCCCCCTTCACGGCCCACGGGTGGGTTTCCCCGAGACTGCCCATGGTGGGGTCCTCAAGTGGCCCACCTCCTCCTGGGCCAGGCCACGCGATCAGCGGGGGGCTAATGTTGGAAGTAAAGTGATTATGTTTTTCCAGGGGGCGCTTCTCCTGGGAGGGTGGGAGTGTAATTCACTTTGCACCGGCTGCTGCTCTGCCACTGTGTCGATTTCCGATCTCTCTTCTCCCCGTCTGTCTGTCTGTCTGTTTCTCTCCTCTATGTCTGTCTGTCTGTTTGTCTGTCTGTCTGTCTGCCAGTCTATGTGTCTCGCCTTCCCCCTCGTGAGGTCGCGGGGTTTTTCCGTAGCTTTGTAGAATTCTTTAGGCCATGTCTTTGCCTTTCCAGAACAGAAGAAAAAGAAGGAAGAAGGGGAAGAAAAAAAAAACGTGGAAATCGGATTGCCGTACCATACTGATAATGTCTCCTCTCTTGTTATTTCACAAGAGAGAGAGAGAGGGGGGGGGGGGGGGGGGGGGGGGGGGGGGGGGGGGGGGGGGGGGGGGGGAGAGGAGAGAAGAGAGAGAGAGCCCGAACGCGCGCGCGCGCGCACGGACACAATCACACATGTGTGCGCTCTCACACACACACACACACACACACACACACACACACACACACACACACACACACGCGCGCGCGCGCGCGCGCGCGCGTACGCATGCACGCACGCACACATACACACACTCATACTATCTCTCTCTCTCTTTCTCTCCTCTCTCTCTCTCTCTCTCTCTCTCTCTCTCTCTCTCTCACAGACACACGCGCGCGCGCACACACACACACACACACACACACACACACACACACACACACACACACACACACACACACACAGGTATGCACGCACGCGCGCGAGCACACACACGAACTCACTCATACACACACACGGACGCATACACGCATACCACACGCACTTACGCTGGAACGCATGCACGATGCATTCGCGCGCACGCGCGCGCACGCACGCACGCGCGCACACAAACACGCACACACACAAACACACACACACACCACACACACACACACACACACACACACACACACACACACACACACACACACACACATCACCACAATCACCACCACCACCACCACCACCACCACCACCAGGAGCAGCAGCAGCAGCATCGTTGTCATCATCATCATCATCATCATCATCATCACATCATCATCATCATCATCATCATCATCACATCATCATCATCGACGTCGTCGACGTCGTCATCATCGTCAACATCTCCTGCGCGCACACTCCATAACAGATTATAATTCTAATGATGTACCTTGGCTCATCCCTCCCCCCCCCCCCCCCCCTCATAAACTGAAGGGAGAATCCAGTCCTCATTGATGCTTTAACATGATAGCAGATCACACAGTCATAGGAGGTGAGATGCACACAGTCGTAGGAGTGGATGCACACAGTCGTAGAGGTGGTGCACACAGTCGTAGAGGTGGATGCACACAGTCGAGGAGGTGGATGCACACAGTCGTAGGAGTGGATGCACACAGTCGAATCTGGATTCTTTGAATCGTTCACCAACTCCTCTCATGACGTTAGCATGGAACAGAACAGTTTCTTGCAGACTGTGTTGGAAAAAAACAAAATGTCTGTCAAGCGCTTCTATGGAGATTTGTTTGAGACAATCCGAAGGCTTGACCTCTCTCTCTCATCTCTCTCTCTCTCTCTCTCTCATCTCTACTCCTCTCTCTCTCTCTCTCTCTCTCTCTCTCCTTCTCCTCTCTCCTCTATCTATCTTTGTCTCATCATGTCTCTGTCTCTCTCTCTCTCTCTCTCTCTCTCTCTCTCTCTCTCTCTCTCTCTCTCTCTCCCTCTATCTTTGTCTCTCTGTGTCTCTGTTTCTCTCTCTCTCTCTCTCTCTCTCTCTCTCTCTCTCTCTCTCTCTCTCTCTCTTCTCTCTCTCTCCTCTCTCTCTCTCTCTCTCTCTCTTCTGTCTCTCCCCTCTCTCTCTCTGTCTCCCTCTCTCTCTCTTCTCGCTCTCTCTTCCTCTCTCTCTCTCTCCTCTCTCTCTCTTCTTTCTCGCTCTCTCTTCTGTCTCCCACTCTCTCTGTCTCCCTCTCGCTCTCTTCTCTCTCTCTCTCTCTCTCTTCTCCTCTCTCTCTCTCTCTCTCTCTCTCTCCCTCTCCCTCTCCCTCTCTCTCTCTCTCTCTCTCTCTCTCTCTCTCTCCTTCTCTCTCTCTCTCTCTCTCAGTCAAAACAGAGGAAGGGCCTGTGGTCACATGGTGGGAGCGTTCGACTTTGCTGCTAGCGGTCGTGAGTTCCAGCCACTTGTGGTGTGGTGATGTTCACGGTTTTGACAACCCTCTCTCTCTCTCTGTCCACGCAGCAGTAAACCTGGCTTGATTCAGTTCAGGGGAGGTGAAGGTTAGCGGGTGGAGGAGAGGAGAGGGTTTTGACCTTTCCGTGATACTGTACCTTTGCCCATGCGATGAAGATCGACGCCGTTTTGTGCCATAGTGTCAAGGTGGTGACGTTCATGTACAGCGTAATGAACATCGTAAACAAGACCAGCGTACACACTCCGCTCAAAGCTACGCAGCCAAATTTTTCCAAACGCAAAAAGAAGGCGTTGATTCATTTATTTCAGAACGTGGGTCAACGCTGTACTAAATAAGCTGCACGTTCCCGAAGATACTGTGATGCGGATGATTTCAACGAGCCGCGAAAGAAACGTTTGGTTTGGAACTCGCCCTGGAGTTTGGTCAGTTTAACGATACCACCACCAAAGTCAACTCCGGTTTTCATATGAAGATGTTCGGGGGAGCGCCTGATGATTTGAATTCAGGGCTCACGTTTCTATCTTAAAAAAAAAAAAAAAAAAAAAAAAAAAAAAAAAAAAAAACATGAACCTCAGTTTTCTGTTCCCCAACGATCATGAGGCTAGGAGACTGTAATCTTTTGACCAAATTAGAAGAGGGTAATCTTTTGACCAAATTAGAAGAGGGTAATCTTTTGACCAAATTAGCAGAGGGTAATCTTTGTGTAAGGCCATGGTACTGGTACTGTTGGTCTCTGGTTTGAAAGCGATTAGATATGTGTCTGTTAAAAAAAAGATACTGAAAGGAAACTTATCAAAAAAATGATGGCCTAGAATCGATTGGATAGAAGATAGTCAACCTGCGTTTCATGTAAAAAATAGTTAGATGAAGAAAGAAAGAAAGAAAGAAAAGAAACGACCGAACGAATTCAACTACATTAAGTAGACAAGAATTTTAATTTTTTTTTAAAAAGGAAAGAATTACTGTGCGCTGGATTACGTAGAATAGCATTTAGAAGATTAACATTAACTTCTTTAATCGAAAGCGCCTGCACGCGCCTCCTGCACACACATATCCTCAGTGTAGCCATTGGTCAAGCAAAATACAGTCAACGCATGCGTACAAAGAGTCTCTAACACAGACACTAATATAACCGCCAACATTATTCACCCACCCATGCACACTCATACCCTACCCTCCCCCCACCCACATTTTGCTTCACCCCTACCCCCCCCCCCCCTACCCCCCCTACCCCCACCCCCACCCCCTGCGCCTCATCCATGTCTCAGCGATAGTGATAACGAGAAAAAAGTTTTGTTCTCGCCTTTTAGAGAGAGAGAGAGAGAGAGCACACACACACACACACGCACACACACACACACACACACACACGCACACACACACACACACACACACACACACACACACACACATACACAACACACACACACACACACACACACACACACACACACACACACACACACACACACACACACACACACACAAAATATGTGATTAGACGCAATGAACCTGGAAAGCTCAACCGGTAGATAGACCACCAAGTTAGTGTGAGTGTATCCATCCTGCCCCCCCCCCCCCCCCCCCCCCCCCTGTAACGCTCCACCCCTGACCCCCTAATTCCCGTCCTGTCCCTATCCCTGGCTCGATACCTTTCGTTTGGCTGTTCAACACCGCAGTCGAAAATACACTGACTGACTGACTGACTGAAACCATTTACTGTCAGATTAACATAGTGTTGTACTGACATAGTGTTGTACTATAAGAAAATACACTCAAACCAACACACACCCGTTTTGAAGTGATCCGACCCAACCTGTATGTGGATCTGTCGATTGGTTGGCTGGTTGGTTGGTTGGTTGATGACTTTTATTGATTAACTCTTGTTGATCAATCGACTGTTGGGACCGATTGGTCACAGGGGTACCTTGGTAGTTACTCCGTGGGTCCCTGTCCATGTCCTTCCAGACGAACGACTCCTAAGACACCGTGGTCTGTGTCTGTGTGTGTTGCAGTACTGTTTCACCATCACCTACAAGAGCGAGGGACAACGGCAGTATGACCTGCGCAGCGACTCCGAGGCCGAGTGCAACGCCTGGATCGACGCCATCAAAAGAGCAAGGTGGGTGGGGTCAACAAGGAGAGCGCGCAGTGTAGTGTGGCGTTTTGTGGCGCAGTACGCTGTAGTACCGTGCTGTATACTGTGGTTAAAAAAAATAATAATAAAAAAAAAACCGAAGTAATCTCAACGTCATGTACTGTGTTATGTATTCGTTTGTGTTATTTGTTGTGTTGTGGACCGCCGGCCGGGTGGGTAAACCATTGTTCTGTCGATCCAAGGGTCCGTGGGTTCAATCGCCGCTTGAAGACTGGCTACAGGCGATGTTTCTCTTTTATGGAGTTTAGCCTCTGTGCTTACTCAAGCTCAGTCACAGTTTTAAAGCGAGCTTCTGTACGTGAACGCATTTGAAAAACAAACAAATAACACTGCACTTTGCACCTTCAGTGCGCGAGCCGGCGCGCGCGCGCGTGCTCACAAACACACACACACACACACACACACACACACACACACACACACAGAACTCTGTGTGTGTGTGTGTGTGTGTGTGTGTGTGTGTGTGTGTGTGTGTGTGTGTGTGTGTCGCACACTCAACACACACACGCACGCACGCACGCACGCACGCACGCACACGCACACACACACACACACACACACACACACACACGCACGCACGCACACGCGCGCGCGCGCGCGCTCACAACTACATAAATCGTGACTTTCCAGTGGTCGGTGAACGGAACTCCAGGGGCATTTAAAACCTGCCTTGCCATCATCTCTTTCCCCGGTCATAGATAGGAACAAACCAACACACACACGCGCGCGCGCGCACACACACACACACATACGCACGCATGCATGCACGCACACACGCACGCGCGCGCGCGCGCGCACACACGCACACACACACACACACACACACACACACACACACACACACACACACACACACACCGATTGAGAGACGGAGAGGGCACCTGCCAGGAATATCTTCGGGCAACCAATCGTTCCCCAAATGCGGTCACAAAAAGAATCTGTCCAGATGCGCCATCAAACGGCCATGGACAACAGAGAACGTGGTGTACATGCTGTAGCGCCGCGGAATGTATCAAGTGACAACCCTTCAGGGAAACTGGTGACAGTCTGAAGCCCACTAGGTTCTGCTTGAACAGGATCCACATCGCATCGGGCAGAAGCAGGAGACACGTGCGACACGGCACGTCAGCCAGCTAGGCCATGGCCTGCAAGACATGATGTGGCTGCCTATATATATATATGGATAGGACAACAGGTCATGGATTTCAGTTCAATTCAATTCAATATACTTTAGTATCTCGTCAAAGAGAAATTTGTTGCATGATCAGCAGTAAAAAGTCTTCACAGATTTTTAAGACAATGAAAATATTGACACAGTAAAAAGCACAAATAAAATAAGGCATATCATAATGGTTATACTGATTACGATAGGTATTATATACACAAGTACATAAATGCAAGAAATTTCACCTGTACACACACACACACACACACACACACACACACACACACACACACACACACACACACACACACACACACACACAAGCACGCGCACACGCATTCCCATGCACAGTCAATTGTGCACACATACAAGAAGAATGGCGAGAGAAGGGAGCACAATCAGGATGCAGGAAGTAAAAGAAACACCCGAAGGTGCTGGGGAGGACCCAGAGAAGCACCGTCTTCACCTGCCTTTAGAGCAGTCCTGTACCACCCTTGGAGGCCTGCGCTGTGTTGACGATGGGTACAGGCACGCGCAGGACACTCCATTAAGATATCAAGGGACATAACTGCTCCTGAACAGAGGTAAATTAGACTACAGGATGCAGCTCATAACAGCCTTAAAGTAGCATCCCCATGGGTGTACCAGCCCGTATTTCATGACTGCAGAGCCCACCGGCGAAAAACACCACCCTCCAGCTGCCGAGCACACCCCACAGACCCAACCACCCCTGCCCACGGACAGATGAGAGACGTGCCACTCCAGACACAGCCAAGCTTTCGCCATACGGTCTTATGTGCCCTCAAGAGAGAATCCAAAGTTGTAGTCTTTCCACTGTCAACAGGACTTTCCCTGTGGTCAGTGGGTCTTTCCTCACCGTCACTGGACCTTTCTCCAGGGTCAGCCTAGTTAAGGCAAAGAAGAAAAAGAAACACCCGAAGGTGCTGCGGAGGACCCAGAGAAGCACCGTCTTCACCTGCCTTTAGAGCAGTCCTGTACCACCCTTGGAGGCCTGCGCTGTGTTGACGATGGGTACAGGCACGCGCAGGACACTCCATTAAGATATCAAGGGACATAACTGCTCCTGAACAGAGGTAAATTAGACTACAGGATGCAGCTCATAACAGCCTTAAAGTAGCATCCCCATGGGTGTACCAGCCCGTATTTCATGACTGCAGAGCCCACCGGCGAAAAACACCACCCTCCAGCTGCCGAGCACACCCACAGACCCAACCACCCTGCCCACGGTCAGATGAAGACGGTGCCACTCCAGACACAGCCAAGCTTTCGCCATACGGTCTTATGTGCCCTCAAGAGAGAATCCAAAGTTGTAGTCTTTCCCACTGTCAACAGGACTTTCCCTGTGGTCAGTGGGTCTTTCCTCACCGTCACTGGACCTTTCTCCAGGGTCAGCCTAGTTAAGGCAAAGAAGAAAAAGAAACACCCGAAGGTGCTGGGGAGGACCCAGAGAAGCACCGTCTTCAACTGCCTTTAGAGCAGTCCTGTACCCCTTGTAGGCCTGCGCTGTGTTGACGATGGGTACAGGCACGCGCAGGACACTCCATTAAGATATCAAGGGACATAACTGCTCCTGAACAGAGGTAAATTAGACTACAGGATGCAGCTCATAACAGCCTTAAAGTAGCATCCCCATGGGTGTACCAGCCCGTATTTCATGACTGCAGAGCCCACCGGCAAAAAACACCACCCTCCAGCTGCCGAGCACACCCCACAGACCCAACCACCCCTGCCCACGGACAGATGAAGACGGTGCCACTCCAGACACAGCCAAGCTTTCGCCATACGGTCTTATGCGCCCTCAAGAGAGAATCCAATTCAATATACTTTAGTATCTCGTCAAAGAGAAATTTGTTGCATGATCAGCAGTAAAAAAGTCTTCACAGATTTTTAAGACAATGAAAATATTGACACAGTAAAAAGCACAAATAAAATAAGGCATATCATAATGGTTATACTGATTACGATAGGTATTATATACACAAGTACATAAATGCAAGAAATTTCACCTGTACACACACACACACACACACACACACACACACACAAGCACGCGCACACGCATTCGCATGCTCAGTCAATTGTGCACACATACAAGAAGAATGGCGAGAGAAGGGAGCACAATCAGGATGCAGATACTGAAGACAGAATTTTCCAGTTGGCCTGAATGCCAGAAAACAAAATTGTGAATGAGTAGCTTGCTAACCCTCCCGACAGATCCATTTCTGAGCCTCCCTTCGGTGAACACAAATTGTGCCATTGTTGTCGTCGAAGTGCTGGTTTAGAGAGAGAGAGAGAGAGAGAGAGAGAGAGAGAGAGAGAGAGAGTTATTGTAACACTAAAGTATAGTTAAGTTGCTGCGCCACAGTATTTGCTCTCCAGTTGTCACTCAGAGAGAGAGAGAGAGAGAGAGAGAGAGAGAGATTCTTACTCACAAACA
>CM031608.1:79567558-79587558 GCA_018398815.1 Conus ventricosus
GTGCTTATCGCCGACAGCCCAAAATGTGGTTCAAATGGTCCCCAGGATATACAGGGATGTCTTCAGCGAGAAAGCACAGTGCGCGGAGGGTGAGGCGTGGAAATGTTGGTCAGTGGACGAGAGGTGGGACCGCATTACAGAACTGGCTGAGAATCAGTTTCAGGGGGGAAAAAACACGATAAAATGATATCAGTCTGGATAATTTGAGAACGGAACAGATACCTGAACGGCAGACATTCGCTGAGTGTGCAGAATCCATCTAGAAATCAGACTGGGCTGAATAAACAAAAATGCTGGTGAAGACCAGCTGTCGTAGGGAGCAAATTATACAGTGAGATCGCTCAGGCCAAAACGCATGTTAACTTCAGCAGAACAACAGCCAGTATAGCAGCGTTTGACTCGAAGCTTCATATGAATGAAACAGACGAGAAGAGACTTCTACAAAAGGCTTAACGAGTGGGGGGAAAACCAGATCAAACAGTTCTCCAGAGAGGAGCCGAAAGGACGAGGACACGCAGTCTGAAGATGTGCATGTCACAAACAACGTTGACAACCATTCTGACGTCAGAAAGGACGACAGTAACAATGTATACCAAAGAGCAGTGGAAGGCGATCAGAATCAGGAGCTGAACAAGACTGTGAAGGCCATCGTGAAGTTCTCGCCAGGCATGACCATAGAAAGGCAACTGATGAAACTTTCGAACAGTTCTTGAAGTGTTTGACAATGACTTTGTGACACACTTCGCTGACGACGATGTTGTGCAAACTCGCCAATGACTTTGTGACACAATTCGCCGACGACGATGTTTTGCAAACTCAAGACAGACAAACAGCACATAAAATCAGTACATTGCATTAGGCACACAGAAGCAAGCAGAAAACTTGACATGCGTCAGTGTGAAAGACATACACTCACATACACTGCGTAAGAGACAGACTGACCTAAAGGGAACAGGGTCTGACGCTGACCCAGTGACCTGTTTGGATCTAACGGTAACCAACTGACATGTTCCCCGTGAAGGAAAGCAGAGCAACAGTGAACTTCAGTCCTCATCCCCTACCCCCCTCTCCCTTCCCCTACCCATCCCCAACCAGCAAGAGCCATTGAGGGCCGGAAAGGCAACTACGGCAGCATATTGGCATCGAAAAACGATAATAGTTGTTTTCCTCGGGAAAACGGTTACAATCCACGAGAAATGCGATAACAGGGAAAATGGTTAAAATTCTAGGGACACTACTATTATCTCCGGGATCTCAGCTGTTTTCCTTGTTGTTGTTGTTTTGTTGTTGTTTTTGTGTGTTTGTTTTTCCTGAGGATCACGATAGTTTATCCTATTTTTCTTTGGATAATAACTGTTAGCCTTGTTTTCCGGAAGAAAACGGGTACTATCGCAGGAAAACGTCATCAACAGGGAAAAGGGGTATCACCTCTGTCAACAGTCAAAAAGTTAACACTCAAGTAGAGTTACGTTATACTCATTTTAAAAGGCTTACTGTTTTGTCAGTCGGATAAGGCATAATGCTGCCCGAATGATCATACTCACCATTGACAAGACTTCATTTGGAAAAGGTATTTGGAGAGAACGTAAATATACCAATCCGGGGCCACTTCCGCCCTCACCCAGTTCGGGCGAAAGAACCCAGGATTGGTATATTTACTTCTCTGACAAGTAAGACTTCAAACTACACACACACATGCACAAACACACAAAAATGCACCCACTCACAAACACACACACACACACACACACGCACACCTTTCTCTTTCTCTCTTAATTAAATGCCAAAAAATTTGGCACACTTCTTCTGACTAATTTCCAACTACAAACTTTGTACATAGACAGGCAGACACGGGCTGAAACTCGTTTCACTTAATTTACGGCTCGCGGCAGTTTGCACCTAGCCTGTCCTGTGTAAACGAAACACACTCAGTTGGGTTGCACCATTTTTTGGGAAAAAGTCTAGATTGCCACGTTGTCACATCAGATCGAGGCTGTCGACGTGAAACGACCGGGGGCTGTCTTTGTGTTGGAGCTCTGCACAAAGAAGGCTGTGTTTCACTGCGCCTGTTGGCCACTGTGTTTTAATTGTGTTATTTTAAAATGGCTAAAACGTACTGAAGAACAGGTTTGTTATTTGAGGCCATAAGTTTTACTTTAACTGCATTTTTAGAGTATTTGTTGAAAGAATTAGTTGAGTCAGTCAGTGAAGGCAACCAACTATTCACATGTCTCCCTGCACAGCGGCGTGTGTTAACACGTCCTCGCTAAAACAGCGAGAGCCGCCTCTTTCTCTGTTCATTGCGCTTAACGGTAGTTGCCCTTGAAGGTAGGCGAAGCATGTTGTGAAACTGGAGAGTTTGTTGGTTCAAGGAAATGAAACAAGATGTAGCTATTTTAATACGTGTTTGACTATGATGAGATGGTTCCTTATCAAAATAAAGGGCGCTGCATTGTTGAAAGTGGCTGAACAAAACAACCCAAATTAACGCGTTGATTGTCGGGAGCTGGCTTGAGACAGCAAAAGCCACGTTTAAAAAACATGGCGTTCATTTTTTTTTCAAATTCAAACCAGTCATCTGCCTTTAAGGGTTTTGGCCCTTATGCAACTGAATGGCGATTTCGAATGTTCTGGCAAACAAACTAGATAGGTTAGGCAGACCTTAGTACATCTACCATATGGAGAGGAGTATGTGGGGCCCTACCACTATCTTCATATAAATGCTTCAAATAAAAATTTACGGATGTACACAACCTACAAAACTATGTGTAACAATGGGCTGACACGAGGCCGAAACTTAATCGCTAGCGAGACGCGCGACCTCGTTCACACACCCGCACGGCAAGCGACCAAAAAATCAATAAAGCGAGAGACTGGGCTTGCCAGGTGAGGGGTGGGGGGGGGGGTGTTTTCATTTCAGGTTGGCAGCGCGCCAGGTGTCGTTACGCGGTTGTATTGTCATTGAAGTGTGTTGGAGTGAGAAGATATTTACCGGGTTTTGTGCAGGTGGTTTTGTTTATATAATATTTTAATCATGGCAGAACAAAGACAGTGGGAGATTTCTAAGCTGACAATACTTGACGAGCATGTTGAGTACCATGCACAGTACTGGAAACAAGATCTGCACATAGCAATGACAAGCGAGCTCCAGCAATCCCCGTAATCGTTAACGGCGGAAGGCAAGACCTTAGTACATCTACCAGTATGGAGAGAGTAGTGGTGGCCGGCACTATTTTCATATAAAAGCTCAAATATACAATGACGGATGTACTACTACTGCGATTAGAGCCGCCATAAAAGCTTGGCCACAGCAGTAATTGCTGTAACTCTGCCAAAGCCAGTTGCCAGCCTGGTTGAGAAAAGAGGAGCACAGAAAACTAGGCTAAGTGGACATATGTGGTTGGACGTCAATGCTTCGTCGTTCACGCGCGTGAACGGGGGCCCTACTTGCTGGACTCCTGCCCCACAAAGCCCCGGACAGTTTTCTAAAAATAGTTCTTACCTCACCTGCTTTGACGTCATGCTTCGTCGTTCCCCGCGCGTGAACGGTGGCCTACTTGCGGGACTCCTGCCCCACAAAGCCCCGGACAGTTTTTCTAAAAATAGTTCTTACCTCACCTGCTTTGACGTCATGCTTCGTCGTTCACGCGCGTGAACGGTGGCCCCCTTGCTGACTCCTGCCCCGTGCTTAGGCTGCCTTTTTAGGCGGGTGTACTTTAACAATGTCTTGTTTTATTTAATCGGGCTTTGTTAAATGCACTTGGTGGCTGCTTTGAACTTGCAACAAAAAGCCAATGCATTACAAAAACGCAAGCACTGTCTTGCACCAAGTGGTGTTACACATGACAAATAATAAAGCTCTGTGTACACCACACACACTCCCACCCCCAATCACCCCAAGTCCTAATTAAGTTTTTAATTAATTCCCCCAAAGTTCTTAATTAAGTTTTAATTAATACTTCAAGTTCTTAATAAGTTCTTGATTAAGTTTTTAATAAGTTCTTGATCAAGTTCTTAATAAGTTCTTGATTAATCTCCTCTAAGTAAAACCAAGTTCTTATTTAAGTATCTTATAATTATCAAAAAAATACAATCTATTTTTTTTATCTTAAATAGTAAATGTCTAAGATATACACACACGCCTCAAAAAAACGCGTCATCGTTGAGGATGTCTTGCTCAGCGTTCTCAGCATAGATCTTAAGGAAGGTTTACATCCGAAGCAACCGCATTGATTACAATCGGGTCTATGGAAATGCCCTTTTATAGACTCCAGTCTTTTTATTGACTTCATCATTTTATAATACCCATGATCATTTTTTATAAAAAAATTAAAATTAAGTTCTTAAAATATTATTCCATTATAAAGGATCAAAATGATGCTTGTTATTGGCGTTTTGGCGTGCAGTTGTCTTTTTCTGTATTAACGGTTCAGGTTGTTTTAATTCTTTCGTTTCTGTTGCCATTGTGTATAAAATTTTATACCATAATAACGGGCCCCCAACAGCAGCAATGGCGCCAAAAATGGCAACAGTTTTAAGTTCAATTTTCCCCATGAAGACTTTGGGGCCCTTGTATCACATGGAGTTTTTTATAGCTGCATTGAATCAACTTGTTCGGGGCCTGGCGTGTTATGTTTTCATAATGCTGTAACATTAAATTTTTTTTGTCCGTTCCACTCTGCTAATTTTTTTCCTGCTTCAACACGCCCAGGATTTTTAATGGTCTCCACCTGGTTCAGTGTTTTCTGATGATTTTCGGGCTTGGTTACTTTCTCCACCTGATTCAGTGTTTTCTGGTTTCTGCTGATTTCCAGATCGTTCATTTTGAAGGGAAATAAAATCTATATGATTAAAAGTTATTAATCCCATGATTAAGGGCGATAACAATGTCCAAATCTATAGTATAAATCCAACATCTAGAGACTCTAATGACTTTGTTAAAACGGGAATCTTGCGTTAAATCATACGTAAGATCTTGTTCAGAATCAAGGGGGCAAATCTACTGACTAGTTTAGTGTACAAACTAAGAACCGTTTGCCCCACACTTTTCACCCATTCTAGACCCTAGCTGCGCTTCAACCTGTTATGATACTTTAAAATGTCTTGGGGCGACATCTGTTGAATCTGTTCTATGCGAATTCAGTTCCGAGGAACTGTTTTGTTTTCCACACGCTGCCAAAGAAACAGCCTCTCCTTTTTGGCATAATAGCTTGATCATCAACTTGGTCATTCATAAGTTCAGGCAGGTTAGGCCGCCTTGTAGCTGTAGTAGATCATCGCTGTTAAAGTTTTTAATAATTGTAATTATTTATTTTATAAAAAAGACACCGAAAAAACTGTTCTAACCTTGTATACCATTCTGCTGTTATTGGGGGCCTAAGTGTAGGATACCCCAATGCTGGTAAAAGCTTGTAAAAAAAAGCCAGCAGATCTTGGCAAACTGACTTTGAGGATTCAGAAAAGCTAAATTGCTACATTGCAGCTTTCGGTTGCCACGAAAGATTTTCTAGTTAAGCAAGGAATAATTCCAGACAATATAAATATGTAAGAAAAAAATACATTTTAAAAAATGGCTTCACTCGCAATAATGATAGGCGGCGCTGTGGTGAATGCGCTTGCTTTTAGCGGAAGAAAATTTCGCATTTAGTAAACGGGGGAATGACGGCGAGAGAAAAAAGGCATAAAAAAGCTATGAGCAACTAGCAGCTGCACAAGACCCTAGAAAGGCAGAGACTTGAGCAGTTAGATTTATTAATGACACCCCTGAAAAGACAGGGGCAGCAGCTTACACATTTAAAAAATGTTGATCAAGCAATAAAACAATATTATCTAGTAACAGCAAACCAATCGAGACATTGCCCCCCAAAATTCAGTGACTTTTATCAACCATCAGAAAAACAAAAGATGCAAGAAATCGGGTTTATTTTGTTTGGTATGACTGTTGTGTATTTTGTTGCGGCATAATATCAGCTGAATAAAAAATGAACAAAATCTATTATTCACCAAAAGGATATTGGAAGGGCATCACAGCAATTAAAAAGCTAACCCAAGCAGCGGGGTTAGTGAACAAACAGCAAAAGAATGGTTATCTAAACAAGCATTTGGCAAATTATTTACCTGCGCCTAGACGAATACAGAACCGCACTTGTCAATACAACTCCAAACGACACCCATCAAATGGATCTTCATATTTCCCCTTTCTGATAGATTAGACGAAAAAGATTTAAGTACGCACTTACAGTCATTGACATAGCTTCAAGGAACAAAGATCGGAGCCATTAACACAAAAGAGTGCTTCTGCTGTTGTTTGTCGCTATACAACTGATTATACCAACGAGGTCCACTAACTTACCCTCGCATGATTCAAGTCGATGATGGAAAAGAATTTAAAGGGTCAAGTGAATCAATTATTGTTAAAACACAGAGTTACTATTAGAAAGGCATTCCGGGAGTTCACAGATCACAGGCTTTAGTTGAAAACTTTAACAAACATTTAAAGCCGAAAGACTTTTTCCTACCAGTATCACAGAAAAGCTTATTGACAATTCTCGCAACACAGAAGGGGTTAGAAGATTGCCCTCAGTTTTGCGCGCAATGAATAATGAAGAATTTAAAGGGCTAAAACCCATACAAGCAATAAAAAAAACAAACGATAAATTTTGCTGAAGACTCCAGTACACCCAGCAAACTATTACCATTTGGTTTAAAAGTAAGGTACCTTTTTTTAAACCCGGGGGAAGCGAAGGGACACTCCCATCGGGGCCAACCGATCCAGTTTGGAGTGTTGACCCATATGAAATAAAAAGAATTGTAAAAATGAATCCGCCCGTGTATTATTTACGAGAAACTGACACAACAAAACAACCACTCCTAAAAGATCTTTTGTGAAAGAAGAACGCAGGTAATCCCGCCAGACACAGTTCCGCTTTAATTAATTTAACGTTCCCAGTGCCCGATTGCATATGAAAACTCTGGATTAACAAACACCCGTTTTGTGTTTGTTCTATCTAATGACTTCTTTGTTACAACTGTTTGTGTTAAACTCATGTAGATTAGACGTAGTTTTACGTTGTCATGATGAAAAGTCTTATTGCCAAACAATGCTTCTTGTAGTTGTCATGTGAATTTTTTGACTGCACAACCTGCGAGATATTCCCTTTGCTTTCTTAATGTTTTTCCCTCCTGCTCGAAATACTGTACATTTTGACCTTTTAAACCAACAAACTCCTTGATCACCTTTCCAGATAATTCATCCTTCATCTTTCCTAAAACCTTCTTATTAACGGATAAAATGTAAAGGCGAATCTTTAGGATAATCGGACGTGTCATACCATCCCGCATCCCTTTAGCATTTCGGTTTCCATGTCTTTATAGATGTCTTCATAGGGATATCTATAACAAAACTATCTGTATCTTGTAAAGTACTCTGGACTCAGGATACGAGGGCTTAAAGAGTCATAAAGAAACTCTAACAAAAAAAAGCTTTGATAATTCTAAAACAGTAAAACCCAAATAAATACAGGTTTGTCCAATTTGACTTTCTTTTTTTTCATCATTATACCAAAAAGCTGATCATGAAATTTTCTGAAGTCCTGATAATTAGGTTTTGAAGTCACTTAATTGCTTCTTTTCCCTTTGGTGCCCAAATCTGACATCTTTGCGCTTGGGCGGATTCTCCATATCTTTCCGAAACAGCTGTTGTTCATCAACTTGAAAAAGTTTTTTTCTGAAGCATCTGTGGATTAGTTCTGAGTTTCAGTGTTCTTCATGATGTATGGTTTCATAAACTGTTCTTGATCGAAAGAAATTTATACGATAACTGCTGTTAGCTTCAAACCATGTCTTAAATAAAATTGTAGAAGTCCTGTAATGACAGACAAAATTTTTTTTTTTGCCTCGAAGATTAGGCACAAGTTTAGGGGGTTCTCTTGGATCCATCTTTAGACTTTCCTGCTGCTAATGGATAGTCATTATGCAGGTCATGGAGTTAAAGAGGATATTCTAAGTCAACTTCTAAATGAAACCACGCTGTTGGTCAGGCTTAAACTGCCCAACCACTTTAATGCCTTTTGAATATTATTTGTACCTGTGGGGCATTTTAAAGTTGCGTAATGGAAGTGATTGCGCCTTTGCCCACCATACAGATTGTTTGCGTCTAAATACATGAGATAGTTAGACCTTTAAACTCGGATCATAAGGGATCCAAGTATTTGTTTTTTGCTTTACAGTAATGATGCGATGCCATACTAATTCCTCCCCCAATCCGTTTTAAATCATCTGAAGCATTGGTAAATCTGACAATAAATCAATTGTACTCCAGTAAACTTTAAGAAAGCGCCCAACTCACCCCGGGGTGCAGAAAATAATGCGCAGGATCCAAACTATAATGTTTCATGCAGGTCTTTCTATAATTTCAAAGACGTCCGCCAACAAACATACATCTGCCATCAAGTATGAGTCATGATAGTCTCCCATCTTTTTACAATCTAACTTTTGCCAAGCATCTTGACATGCTGGTAATCGGAGTCGCGATGTCCTTTCCTCTAAGACTAGAAAAGAACGCCCCTTTTAAAGGGGGAAGCGTCTCTTCGTCAAACCTTTCCCAACTGTTCATGTACTCAAAAGGGGTAAACACCCTTTCTAACGAATTTGGGTCAAAATATTCTTCCTTTATGGGCAGGACTTTAAGGACATAGCCAGTGCCTCTAATGAGCCCATCATGTGTTGCATAAGTCGTAGAAAGACATGTTTTTTAGATTAAAACACATGTAACTTTTTTTGATGACTGTGCAATGCATGCTAACCCTGAAGCGCCCGGTTACTGCTTGCAATATAAGATGAGAGTCCCTAACCTCGCAAGTTATGAAAGAAGATGGGCAGCTTCCATGTCTTGGTTCAAACTTTAGTTTGAAGATTGCATTTGTTATGCCCGCTCCTCTGAACTTTCCGCTAATGTGATCATGGTCTCTTACTGTTGGATTCGCTGCGTCTGATGAGAGGCCTAAACCACAAATCCAACAGTGAGTGGCTGATTTATACTGTTCTTGGGCTTCAGGCGTCATTATGATTTCAGATAAGTTTAGATTATTAGAACAGGCGTTACGCACTTGCTGCATGCGTTTAAGAATGTTTCTGCAGCATCTGGTCCTCTATATAATCTGGTTCTGAATAAACGCCCATCCGACCTAACAACAATGAAGGCAAATGAACAAATCTGATGATTACTCATTAAACTGTTTTTCGAAGTTTTTTTGGCGCTGGCCCTTTATAAGGAACAATAAGCGACTCGAAGTCTGCGTAAACTACGTATTGAGAATGTTGCAGTTTTTCCAGTTCTTAAAACCCAACTTTAGATCCGGGGGGGGCGTAATTAGTTCTGTATTACAGTCAACTGGCCGATACAATGTTTCTTATGTTCGCTTGCGGCTTGAACAATGGCATTCTTGTTTAAAAATTTTCTGCAGAATTCTTGTTTGTGCCCATCTTTTTGAAGTATGCTGCATTAGTTTTACTCATTGTTCGTATCAATGTGAATGTGGCAGCCCCGCTGGAAAACATTAGTAGTAATCAACATGATTTTTGTCTGGCTCGCCAATTGTTGGAAATGTTCTTGGACACTTTAATCGGGTGTAGATTTGTTCCTCATCCCATGTGTAGATATTGACAGTTATTGGTTTGTTTTGCTCTTCAAACTGATCAATTTTTGGTCAAAACTAACAGGAAAGGATATTCCATTGAAGTTAAGATTTTGGGGTATTGCCGATAGTTAGTCACTCTCCTGCGTGGTCGCGGGCATGATGCAGCCTTGCAAGAACGCACCACATAAACATTTGTTGTCTGAATTTTTTATGTTTAAAACTGCTCTCTTTAAAAACCAAAATCCCGAGGGAGCGGAATGTAAGCCTTGCCTACAATCGGTGGGATACTTAGCCTGTTTAATCTAATCTCTAAGACTTCGCCCTCTGACCAACCAAGCCTCTCATTTTTAAACTTCTTCAGCGGCAGCGTCAAACTGTGCAAGCAGTTCGTTTGCCCAACCGGGTGTTAAGTCATTATGAGAAAGAATAGCTCTGTTTAGTTGAGACCCAGACTTCTAGATTTTCTTCATTTATTGTTACATAGTCGATTAAAACAGCTAACATACTTAACTGGCGGTCTATTGTTAGTTTGCCTGGAACTTTAGAAATTGCATGTACAACGCTGCCTGTACGTTTGTTGGGGCAATAACTCTAAAACAATATCATTCAGTGCTCTTGATAAAAGCTCTCTCTCGAGCATTCCTTCAACAATTCGTCTTGTCCTTTATATATCTTAGCCATGCGTCTTTCTTTTCTAAGCCAAAATATTTATTTAAATTAAAAAAAAAAACTTAATCAGAATCAATACAACAGTCTTTTTGTGCTTGGACTCATAAACTAAAGTATAAACAAACCCTTTTTGGGGTTGGGTTTAAAGTGAGCTGTTTAGAACGATTTAATGCTCGTTTACTTTTTTTAAGCATTCCTTTTTATCTGCTCGGGTCTGGGTGTTGAGAAAAACTTGTCACCGCCTTTCTTTGAAGATCAAACTTTTTTCCCTTTTGTAGTCATCAAAATCGGCCTGTAAACGATTAAATTTTTCATCCGTGAGTTTGATCAACTAGCGCTTTATTTATTGTCAGTTTAAAAAGAGCTAAGTTTTAGCTGTTATTAGTTTAACCATAGCTGGTGCTTTTGGAGTTTAGTTTTTTATTTTTTTGCTAGCAGCACCTACGGCTAATGAACACCCGGCCGAGAGCTAAAGACAAACCCCTAGAGGTAAAGCCACGGGTGCGCCTATGCCCGTTGCTAAGAGACCAAAACCCGTTCCTGCTGATAGAGCGCTATAGTCGATGCTCCCTATTAACATATGTAACAGCATTAAAGGCGGCAGAATACCTTCGTTTAGTTTTGCTGTATTTTTTAAAGGTCTTTCTCTAGTTTTTGCTGGGATTTGTGTAATGTTGGTTAATCTGAAGGTTTTTACTTCAGGGGTTTCTATAACAGCAGAATTGCCAGCTAATTTTTCTCTCGACCCTCTCCGGTGCTGTAGGGACATTTGGATAAACCTGAACAGACATGCTTTTTATAAAACGAAAAATAATTTAGTATAATACAATTTTAATCTGTTTTCTCGAATTTCAGCTGCGCATCATATAATAAAAACAAATGTACATTAAGCGGGTTTTTCGGCTTCTTCTTCTTTATCAATTTGAATGTTTATTACGTCTCTCACGTTTCCTCCCGCTTTTCCCTACAACTTATTATCCTCTTGACCTTTGGTCAATCCATAAACCGTATTTTGTTGTTAAATAATCATCAAGCCTAACATTGTGAAGAGTAAATCTTTAGACACTAGGTCTGCTTTTGGATTTCAACCCCTCCCACCCCCAAACAATTATTCCCTTATTTCGTCAAAAATGATGATAAGGTCTAAGCCCGCTAGCGTATATTTGGTTAGGGCTACCGTCAATTGTAAAATTGCACTTTCGTTATTTTAGGATTAAAAAACTTTTTCACTTTCTCTTTTGAACGGTTCTTCATCTTCACACAGCAAAAAATACCTTTAAAGCGATCTTGCTGCGACGCTAAAACTAAAATTCCATATAGTGTCTGCCCTGCTTCTAGGATATGTTGTATGATGAATCACTCTTTCGTAATATATTGGTAATTTTGTCTGATATTGTTGTTCAATCAGCCTTGCTAAGTAAGGTTGCTAACAACGCAAACTCTAACGAGAAAGTCAGAAATGCGTACTTTGCTTCGGTGTCTGATGATCTAATAACACGTTTTGTATTCATTAAAAGTTAGTTCATATGGAAAAATCGTCTTTTAATCTCCTTGAAAGTATGGGGCATGCGCTTTTTAAACCCAAATCAAAATCTAAGGGAATGGAAAAACGATTTCCATACGCAAAATTTACAGCTAAAAGCTTTTTTGCTGCTTTTAGCACCTGAGGCGAGTTCGGCGCCTATTCTAAGCTTTAGTGCTTCTTCAATTTCAATTTCCCTTTAAACGCAAGATCAGCCCTTTCGTTCCCGGTTAGCCATAGATCAGAATAGGTTAAAAATAGATCTGCATTAATGTAAAGAAAATATTTTTTGCCCCTCAAGTTTATAGAAATTTTCTTAACGATTGCCCGCCCCAAATTCTGCACAACTGTCCTGTTTGGTCTGTTGTTGAATCGAGCGCTATTTTGAAAGTAAGACGCGCAGAGCCTGGGGACAATCACTTCAAACCGCTCCTAGGTCTGGAAATTTGACAGTAAGAATTTATCTGCATCAATAGTAGATGGATTATTGGAACAGTAATATTCCGCTTATTTCCCTTCACGCCAAAGGGCTCTTCAGTTTTCTATGCGGGTCAAGAATCGAGCCATGTACTTGTTCTGGCATTTTTATGAAGCAAAAAAAAAAAGTTAATTATTTAAAAACATGGCAGGAATTGTAGATGAAGAAGATTATGATGTTTTTGATCGTGGAGACGACATGATGAAATGATCCCTTTGACACAGCATCGCTCAATGCACCAATGCGGCATGAAAATTTAAAAGAAAGTAAGGTTAAATCATTGTACCAAAGTTAGGCCAAGAACCTCCCGAATTTATAACCCAAATGATTTTGAATTAAAAGATGATCATTGTTTGTGAGGAGCGACCAAGGACAACTTGTTCACTACAACTAAAAAAGACCCATCAAGTTTTTAGCCGTGGGTTCAATTAGAAATAGACTCAGTGTGAAAGATCAAAATCGCCTTGGCCTTTAGACCCGAAATTAAGGGCGGAGGCAGTTTTTAAACTTCAAAACACACTGCAAGAACTCCCGACAGAAAAACCAAATCAAAACATGGAACTTAAAGAATAAATCAATCAGCAGGTGAAGTAATAAATGTAATAGAAGCAGAAACCAGTTTTTCAGAAGAAACAGCTTAAAAACAATTAATGATTCCCCATTGCCTATGCGAGAACTAACGGCCCTTGATCATGCTTTAAGAACCATTAGAGGGGAATTAACAAACAATTTAGCAAAAAAAGGTGAACTAGATGAGCATATAAAAAGAGAAAAAGAAAAACTCGTTGAGGCTGATGACGCCAACTTAGGACATGATATTAAAGAAAGAATAACCCAAAGACTAAAAGATCTTGAACCCAAAAGAGATCAGCAAGACAGAATGTTTGTCTACTAACCGAGAACAATTACGAACTCAAGTGAGCAGAATAAGAGAAACTATCCAAAGAATTTTATATGAAGACACGACACTAGCAGAACGAATACGAACACTGTTTAGAGAGCAAGGAGTCACATTAGTAAGCGTTAAAAACAGCCTTTGATTTGCAATAAGTACACTGGGGATGGCTATTACAGGCGGCGGTGGAGGTCAAATTTAGTGCCTCCGTCGCCATCCCCCCCACCTGATAAAACATGGGTAAAAAAAACAGCTTGATCATCTTGCGAATTTATTAAAAAAATTAGCCATAAAAACTATAGACTCTTTACCCGTATATTAGCGGTATTGTCACTGGCTTTTGTCTACTGCAAGCAAATAGTTGGCTTTATGGCCGAGCATTTATGGTCATTAAATCTCGTAATAGTTGGGTTAATTTTTAGTAAGATAAAGACCAAGTAATCCTAGGCCAGTTAATCCAAGAACAACGCTGTCTTTTTATATTCATGGTCATCGCGAACAGAGTCTGCGAGCTTTGCTGAGTCTTTAATGGCTTTTGGGGTTGGGCCTCGGGATAGATGACTTAATCTTGGGGGTTTGTTTACTGCTTGTAATATTACTGGCTCAGAATTTATGTCGTTTTTCCCAACCTCTGTTCATTGCCTGCTATAAGAATTTCATTATTATAGTTTATTATTCCTACCTGAAGTCTGAGGGCAGAAGGGAGCATGTATAAACCAGTGCCAACAGCAAAGTCTACTTTCGATCTTGCGTATTGTAAAACATTTGGTATCTTTTAATACTTGAAGGTAAATCAACTGTAGAATTAATGGCGTCCCCCTAAATTTTTCTAAGTATTGTTTTTGTGCGTCAAAGCCAGTAGAAGATCAGTTATGCCGATCTTTCCTGTGCCCTTGCGAAACCCAGCAAACACCAAACGTAAGTACGAATAGAGTCGTTTTTTCGTTCTATTCCCCGCCTAGTTAGGCCCTTAGAAGCGTCTAGATAAATGTTTGTCCATGCTGTTTTATGCTCTTGCTCCCATGGACCCCGGGCTGAACAATTTTGAAAGGAAACGCCGGTCAAAGTTATACTTTCTGTGCGTGCCCTGAAAATAAATGACGCCTATGCCATGATTATGATCCAACTTTGTCTAAAGCCTGTCTTGATTAATATTAAATTCGTTACAGATCCTTTTAAAAGCCTTCATGTCTATTATGTTGCTGAGTGGATTAAACGGGTTTTTCATTTGGCAATGGCGCTTGCAATTCATCAAAATACTCGAAGGTGTAATAGAAATGAAATCTGTACACTGACCTCACCAAAGGATCAGATGATTTAGATATCAGCATACGACACTCCACACCCAGTTGATGCACAAGACACAGCAAAGTTTAAACTGGTTCTGATAAAACTGCATCGGATGACTAAACCACGCTTCCTGGATGTGCTCGTTTTCAATAGGGGGTTAAGATAGCTCTTCAATGGAGTACTCACCTTTTTATGAAAAGAGGCAGTCTGGGTCACAGCAATGTCAAAAGTATCAGTTTGCTAAAATTGTTAAGATTGTAGTGCGGCCCAACAGAATATTTTTGCATCAGTATATTTGAATGCACTCATTTTTAATTTGTTTTTTAAAAAAATTTGTAACAAAAACAACTCAAGACCGCCCTTCGTTTTTAGAACATGCTATTGATAACAATTGCTGGGGCCAAACGGTCGCGCTCCATGAAATATTTTACAAAGTCGTATGGTTTAATAAAAACTGAAGCCAAGGGAATTTAAAAAGATTACAAAAATGAAAGGAGAACAAACGACGTTAAAACAGTTTAAAAATACCTGAGGTTATTACGGGTTTTGCTCACTAAAAAAAAGCAATGAGAACTTAGACAATACTCTTAAACTTAACAATGCAAATCTAAAAACAATATTAACATCAAACCTGAAGAAGCAAAATACGATTTTGATAAAGAGCTAGCTAAAAAGCTAGGCTTTACAACTAGCAATCTACCCACTCATAGTTTTAGTGTTTCGCCAGATGAAACTACGTTTGAGGGGGGAAAATCCGCTCAATCTTGCATTACATTCATTACTCTATGTTCATTTGGATGAGCTAAGCACTGATGAAAACTTATATGATGGAAGGCCCTCAACTGTTTTAAGACCTCTGCCCTCAGGGAAAGCTGCATATTGCGATTATGAAATTATACAATTCCCTAATTTACAGTTTAAAAAGATTAGTTTGTGGGAGGGTCGAATCATTTAATATAAAAATCAAAGACAAACGGGAAAGTCGTAAAAAGTGATAACCGCACATTGTTTGGAAATAAAATAATACGCTACTAAAAAAAAATTTTCGCGTGGGCCAGAAGAACCAGGAGTTACATTAGCGCCTGTGAGGTGTATAACCTTAGAATTAAAAGACCTTCAGACGTTTGCGGACTTTGAAACAAACGGTGAGATAGGCACTTTGTAGGGTTTGAGTCCCCTAAAGATGGTGATTATAACGCAAAAGTTAGTGACAGTAAAAAGTTTCCTAAACTAGAACAGCTGCGCAATCTTTAAAGCAAATAATGTTGGGCAGTATGAATATAAAATGTTCGAAAACCTGACCTCAAAAGGCACTTAGAACCATATTTAGAATGGGAAAAAAAAATTTGAATTCATAAGCCCATTTACATATTTTGCCGCCAAAAAAAGTTTCAGAAAAGCATTCAACTCTGGCCCTTTACATGTAAGTCTTATGCCAGAGGACAATAGTCAGAAAGAGATTGAAATAAAGCCGTATGGAATAAACAGTACATCCTCCACAGAAGAGAATCAGTTTTGAAAGATGCTTCTACAAAATTACAGTTCATTCCGCAAATGAAAATTAGGAGACACGTTCACAATAATATTTGAAATTTCTGTCTTAAAAGATGTAAAGAGGGATGGGGTTGTGGCATTAGTGACGTCCTTCTAAAAGGAATTCTAATTAGCTGGCAAAACTTAGACGTTGAAAAACTTAAAGTTACCGTCGTCATTCTTCACAATGGCGAGGATATTAAGGTCATAACAACAAGCAACAAAATCAATATTAGTCTAAATAGAAACAATCTTACAGAACTGAATTGGATTAATCTTACGCATTTAGGCCTCATAGGGTTTTATTACACTGAACAAGTTTTAACAGAGAGTATGATAAAAACAATAACTGGATTTAGATTAAATTCTGTTATAAAACTATGGAGCAGTTAAACTTATGACAAAAACCCCTCATTGTTCATTAATTTGTGGGCAAACTGGTTGTGGAAAAACAATATTTATCCTCAACCTGTTACAAACAGTTTATCGTTATAATTTTGATCATATTGTGATTTCTGCCCAACACTTAAATGGAACAAAGCATATCATGATAGAAGGTTTATATGGACAGATGATGACATATTTTTAGTTAATCCTAGCAATAAACTGAGTGAGTGTTTAGAACAGTTTTATAGACTGTTTGAAGGAACGCAAACGCTATTTATTATAGATGACTGTTCGGCAGAAAGAGACATAGTTTAAAAAGAGAAACACTTTGTCAAAACTAGCTTTCAGTGGAAGGCATGCTGGGATAAGTGTGTGGATTTTAATGCCAGAAATAAAACTCGGTTTTAAAAGACTTTAGAGAACAGTAAAGACTGTAGTGTTATTTCACATGAAAGACAGAGACTCATTTGAAGAATGTTTGCGTGAAAATGATGTTATTGAAAACGAACAGGAAAAACACAGGATAAGCAAAAACTGAAATCTGAAAACATTAGTAAATTAGTATTAAAAACGGATAAACCCTGCACAGTATGTTTGTTTGTAGATAATCGTTATTTTTGGTTATTGAAGTCTTACTTGTCAGAGAACAGGGAAATACCAATCCTGGGTTACTTTCGCCCGAAACTGGGTGAGGGCGGAAGTGGCCCAGGATTGGTATTTCCCTGTTCTCTTTTGGTCTGCCCGTGAACATCGCCACTTGTCTCGTCAGTTGCAAACCAGTGGCGGTGATTTCGGCATTGTACAGATAGAGCGATGATATCTTGACCTGCGCAGTTTTTTGCGATTTCCATGTTCTTATTTGTGGAGGTATTTATGCCCAAGCCGCTTCAGGACACAACCCACAAGGCTAGTGTGGAAGGGATTATAGAGAATTTCCTTTCTTGAGAAAACTGATTAAAAGAACCAAAAGCTCCTGGGGTCATCTTCTTGCAACATGTAATGCATTCGATATCGTCATTCTGAAAGGATCAACTACACAATATTTTAATGAAAGCAGTCCTTTCTGTAAGGCGTAGGGGCAAACACCATGGACTAGTTTCTCATGTCTTGCGATTTGTTTGCAATTTTCTTGAGGTCACTGTTGAATCAGTTCATTGGACCCTATAATCTTGTCTCTGTAAAGTGCTGCTAACATATTAAAGCCGTCTACGCAGAAAATCGCAAAAGGAAATTTTTTTTCTTTTTTTTTGTTTGAGTAAAATTGTCCGGGACACAAAGATAGGCATAAAATGTTATCGTTAAACTGAATAGTGCAGACTTACAGACATGCTTTTGGAATTATTGACAGTGCTCTGATCTACACATCGAATGGATTACCTGTGCAAGCAGTTTATATTATTACACATGTTTCAATGGGCCACAGAAAGAGCGCTCTGAATGGTTTAATAGCTAGCTAAGTCACTAGAAATCCGCTCATGATTTACATGGATTGTGATGAACACTTTGAAGACCTAAATCACTGTGAAAGAAAGAACATGTACTTAGTAGTAAACTATTAGAAAACAAGAATTCAACGTGCAGTCAGGAAATAGAATGGAAGCAAGGCATTTGGGCTTGACGGAATAACTGTAGAAACTGGTTTGGAAGTCACTCTGTTTTCAAAGTGCAGTTTATAAGGCAGTGGGCAAAAGCTATTATTATTATTGCTAATTTTAAGAATGTAACATTGATGATGTTGACAGCTGTGGCGGCGTTTCCGTTCTGAGTATTATATCCAAAGAGTACACAACTGTTTCAAGAAACTAGATTGTTTGCAGTTGGAAGAAATTTGATTTCAGAACGGTAAACAGATTTTCAGGTTGGTGGCGGGGGGGGGGGGGGGGGGGGGGGGGGGGGGGGGGGGGGGGGGGGGGGGGGGGGGGGGGGGGGGGGGGGGCTACTCAACAGTTGATCAGTGATCAGGTGTTCTACTCTTGAGTTGCTGCTTAGAAATAATTGAATCAAAATAGAAGATTTGCATGTAAGGTTTATCGATTTTTGAAAAGCATTCACTTTTGTAAGACAAGAAAACCTGCTTGAATGTCTGCAACACAGTATCTGGAAGGTTTCCCAGTTCTCGTAAGGGCATATGACAGCGAAGGTTAGAGTTCAAAGCTAATATTCTGAGTTTGTTTGTGTGTTTGTTTGTTTTTTAGTTTAGTGTTCATTTGGTGTACGACAGTGGTATGTAATTACTTCGACGTTATTTTGTTTTCATTCAACAGATTGCTAATGACATGTCTGCGTAGTCGAGCCTTGGGAATGCCGACGGCTTTTTCATTTCAAAGAACTCCCTAACCTTCCGGAATTTCTGTGCTAGGACCACCTTTTTTTACTGTCACTCTCTTCGACGCTGTCGTCTACTGTTTTTTTTCCCCTGTCTTTCTTCTAGAAACTGTTTTACTGTTTTCTTTTCTGGTCACAAGTTGTGATATACCAGCTTTTTTTCTTTTTATCTGGCGATTATGTAGTGAAAGTGATACGTATTGTAGAGGTGTGCATGCTACAAGGTCTGTTTTCCCATAAAACCCGTTTTTATGTGTTTGTGTTACATTTTAATGTTTCTAAGAAATGTATTACGTTTACATATTTGTTTGTTTGTTTGTTTTGGGAGGGGGAAGACGGTGAGAGGGAGGATGGGGGAGGAAGGGTGTGTGACGAGAAATCAAGCAGAATGGCTGGCGTTCTCAGTACAGCCTAGTCTCATCTGCCTTAATTATGTTAATAGTTTAGCGACCATGTCATTCATTGCACATTGGTTTCGTTGTTCGTTACGCTTTCAGGATGTAACCTTTTTTCATGAAGTTACCTTTTTAAGGGTGTAACCTTTGTTAAGGTATGAGCTTTTTTCCCTATATGCAATTGAAAGCCCTTAGCGAGCCCTGTGTGTTCGACTAGGCTAAAATGACCACACAAAAAAGAAAAACCTATCAGCTTCAGAACTACGTGTGCATCGGACGTACATGGTATTCAGATATTAGAAGGCGTTATGAAACTGTTCGTGTTGCTTTTGTTGTTGTTGTTGTTGTTTGCTGATACAAGACTCCAAAACCCTTTTAACGTTTTGAAAGTATGTTGTGGGTGAGATGATGATAAACTTCAGTCTAAAGGAAACAAAATTAATTATCTTAAGAAATGATACGTTTCTAGGTAGGTACTAGAAATTGTTTTTTCGAAAATGTATATATATAGAGGTGGTGGATGAACGCAGCTGTTTAGGACATAACCTTACATTAAAAAAATAGCCCCAAAAAGGGGACAGACAGTCTTGTCATGAAAAGCAAAATGCCAGCAAACCGAAGCTTTGTCAAGGCTTCATAAAAGAGTAAGGAAAGGTCATGTACAACATGGTGTTTTTTTTCCACAAAATAGTTGATGTAAAGTCTTTAGCTTGTAATACATTTTGCGCTCGCCAAGTTTGGAATACGAATAGAGTAGGGAAATTACAAAGGTTCATTTACTTGCGTATAAAACATTTTGGAGTGTACTGGTAAAACAACAACAACAACAACAACAGGGGGGCCGATAGCTCAGTTGGTAGAGCGCCGG
>CM031608.1:79592558-79595058 GCA_018398815.1 Conus ventricosus
TCGGTTACCATGGATCATATGTCTGAAACTCTCTTCCATCCACATTACAACATACAAATTCAAGAAAACATTCTATGAAACTCTCCTTATTTTAATTAAAACTCATAAAGCTCGCCATTCGCAAACTCTCGTATGTCACGTAATTTGAATACACCTGCTGAAAACCCACTCCATTCTTGACGTCTCTCTCTCTCTCTCTCTCTCTCCTCTCTACCTCCCCTCTCTCTCTCACCTCTCTCTCCTCTCTCTCTCTCCCTCCTCTCTATCTCCTCTCTCTCCTCTCCTCTCTCTCTCTGTGTGTGTGTGTGTGTGGTGTGTGTGTGTGTGTGTGTGTGTGTGTGGTGTGTTCACAGTGCCAACCTCGAGAACTTGATAGCGGTTCCTGTACAGGGCTCTGATCTTCCTAATCAGCTCTGTGTCTGTCACCTGAATGCCCAGTCTGTTCGTGGAAAATGCCCTTAAAACACGTCAGAAAACGCACTGCAAATCGCTGACTTCATGACCGATTACGACGTTGACATTATGATGGTGTCAGAAACGTGGCTTCGTGAGTCAGGTGATGAGAGTAAATGTGCTGATTTGACACCCCCGGTTATAAACTCTACAAATTTCCCCCGTGAACTTGGTGCCACTGCCAAGAGGTGGTGGTGGGATCGTGCTGATCATCAAAGAGTGTCTCGTGTCTTACTGCCACGTAAATTCCACCTTCCCCTTCTCTCACACCACATTTGAAGTGGCTGAGCTACTTCTGACTATGCCAAAATCAACGAATCCGTCTGCTGTGTGTGTATCGGACCCCGCCCAGTAAAAGGAACAAACTGCTTGACTCAAGATTCTAACGAAGAGTTCCCTGATTTCCTTGATTTTGCCGCCACGCGTGACGGCGATCTCTTGATCATCGTGACTTTAATGTTCATTACGATGACTTGAGTGATCCCAGAGTTAGGGGGTTTCAGAAACTCTTAGAGACGTGTGGCCTTTCTCAGGCCATTGATGAACCCACTTATCCAGCAAGTGGTCACATTCTTGATCTTGTGATTTTTTCGTGACACTGACAGTCTTTTGCATTCTGCTAAGTGTTGTTATGATTTGATGTCTGATCACTATAGTCTAGTGTGCCATCTCAGTGTTCCAAAGCAAAAGTCGGCACCCCAATTCAAATGTGTTCGTGCCATTCATAAGATTGACCCTGCTGATTTTTCTCATGACATCGCTAACATTATCACGCCTGACGTAACACTTACTGATCTGAACATTGGTCTTAGAAAAGTCTTGGATAAACATGCGCCTGTACGTCAGCGGACGGCACACTGGCGCCGCCCGGCTCCGTGGTACAACTCAATTGCACCTGAGCTGCGAAAATTGAAACGGGAGCGACGTCGAGCCGAGCGGCGCTGGGTGTCATCTAGACTGACAATACACAAGCAAATTTATGATGCTGCTAAACAGAAAGTCGTACAGTTTGTCCATCAAGCCAAAACTACATTTTATTCCTCCAAAGTTGCAGCAGCATCCTCGTGTAAAGAACTGTTTAGAACTGTCACTAGCATGTTGGGCAAGGCTGCAAGTGTGTAATGCCATCCACTCATGAGCCGTCACAGCTTCCTGTTTGTTTTCTCAGTTTTTCGCTCACAAAATTCAGACAATTCGAAACGCTTTCTCCCCATCCTCAGATACTTCAGATCACTCTGCTGTTTTTAACGGTACCACACTCTGTGAGTTCTTGCCAGTGTCTGAGCAGACTGTTCGTAAAATCATCACACAGTCTGCGAAAACATCCTGTGACCTTGACCCTATTCCACCCCACTCCTCTTTGAACACCTTGACTCTCTCCTTCCTACCATCACCAAAATTCTTAACGAGTCTCTGTCTTCTGGCACAGTTCCCACTGACTTTAAGACCGCCCTTGTTAAACCTCTACTCAAGAAAAGCATCTTGATCCCAACGTTCTTAAAAATTACAGACCCATCTCAAATCTTCCTTTCCTATCCAAAATTCTTGAGAAAGTCATCTTCAACAGCTCTCTGACCATCTGGCCTCAAACAACCTCCTCACACCACATCAGTCAGCCTATCGCCCTGGCACAGCACGGAGACCACCATCCTTCGTATTCTCAATGATATTCTAAATTCCTTAGACGAAAACAAAATTTCTGTCCTTCTTTGCTAGATCTTTCGGCAGCCTTTGACACCATAGACCATGAAATCCTTCTCTCTCGTTTGAAATACACATGTGGCATCAGGGAAACAGCTTTAAATTGGTTCGTTTCTTATCTTCTAGACAGGAAACAGTTCCCTTCAAGTAGGTGACCACCGTTCTGATGAATCTAACCTCCAGTTTGGCGTACCTCAGGGATCCGTGCTGGGACCTGTCCTCTTTATTTTGTACACCACTCCATTGTCTAAAAGTCATCCACGGCCATTCCGTTTCACACGAAATGTTTGCGGATGATACTCAGCTGCTCCATTCCTCTGTCATCGATGACTAAATCACCCCTTGT
>CM031608.1:79600058-79637558 GCA_018398815.1 Conus ventricosus
CAGCGAAGTGCAGGTTCTCCTCCATTAGGTTCCCTGATGGCGACTTGATTTGACTGTTCCTAGTGGATTTGCTGGTGCCGGGGTTTCTCTATTTCCAAATATAGCTAGTTCTGTGATTGGTTTCAGTTTAGAACAGATTTCATACTGTTCTCTTTATCTGTTAAGTTTGCATTCCACCCCCCCCCCCCCCCCCCCCCCCCCCCCCCCCCCCCCCCCCGTGTGAGTGAGTGATGTGTCAGTTCTGTTTATTTTGTCTTCGCGTTGTTGTGGTTGTGTATGTGTGCATGTGCGCGCGCGCGTGTGTGTGTGTGAGTGCGCGTGTGCGTATATGTGTACATGCGCTTTGGTTTTTAAGATCGATTGATTTATTCAGCCCGACTGGGAACTGGTCACTTGCGTTCTTTTTTTCAATCCGAGTGTGTCAGTTTGTGCTTGTGATGAGAGAGAGAGAGAGAGAGAGGAGAGAGAGAGAGAGAGAGAGAGAGAGAGAGAGAGAGAGAGAGGGGGGAGTGGGGGGTGATCCATGAATTCAGTCTGTATTTAATCACAGCTTGTCCCTGTCGTTTGTTTCCCAGCTGCAACAGTTCAAGAAAGAGGTTGCATCCAACTTCAAAGTTGAAGAAGAGACAGATGAAATCAAGAAAATCAAAAAGGTAGTATTCTGCTCTACTGTACTGTACTCTACTCTACTGTACTGTCCCTGTACTGTACTGTACTCTCTCTCTTCTCTCATCTCTCTCTTCTCTCTCTCTCACCTCTCTCTCTCTCCTCTTCTCTCTCTCTCTCCCCTCCCCTCTCTGTCTCTCTACTAACCGCCCCACCCTCTTCGCCTCGCACAGCACGTTCATCAGGTATTCAGGTATACTTGTATATATTATGCTTGCGTACGTAGTTGTCTGTTCTGTGCATAAGCAAGCACAAATACAATAGACGATTGCTGTTTTACAAAGATATTGATTGAGACATGTGAACTTGCCTTGTTCGCTAACACTACCTTAGCTGTAACTTGTTACAGCATCATCATTGGCTTTGTATGTAAGTTTCTGTAATGTGGGACAAAAGTCATTGTGCTTCTCTGTTGTTTCCTGATTGAGAAGCAGTGTGCATTTCTGCTTTTACACAACCTTCTCCAATGGTAAGTGTGCACAACACGTCTCCCTTTATATTCCAGCTGCTTATGTAGGCCCTATAGTTTTTAAAAGAGACGGTTTGCATGCTTACAACTGTGAGCCGGTGACCTTTACCTGCCAGCATTATTAAGAGAGTCTTTTTTTTTTTTTTCATTGAAACGGAGCAGACGATCGGTAAACTTCCTCAGTTGACTAGATGCCTGGAATGGAATCCCCTTGGCGGTAACTGCACTGAGCCTTTTCATTTTGATTTTTTTTTTTCCATTCAAGACGGATTGGCTAAACGTTGGTACAAAACCACCATTTGCAATGATGTAACCAGTTTCGCAGGCTAGAATCTGCCTGACAATCGATCGACTGTGCCCATGTGGCAAGGTTGGCCTAGTGCGGTAGTGGGCATACTAGATCTAGGCTAGTCAATGAATTTAACGTAGATCTAGTCTAAGAGCTTAAATTGATTATTTGCGGTTTATAAAATATTGGTGTTTTGTTGATCTGAGTTTTCAAATTTCAATCCATTTAGAAATTGTATCTTGCTTACATAATTATAGCAGATCGGTTGTAGAAATCCGGTCTTGACATAGGCCTACCTTGAAAAAATATTCTTATTCAGTTAGGCCTAATGTTAGATAAATGTTAAAAGTGGTATTGATTAAGCTTTCTGTTAATAAGTACACAAAAATATTTTGTACATTAAAAAAAAAAATCATTTATTTGTATAGTGCTTTTCACACACACACACACACACACACACACGCACACGCACGCACGCATGCACACACACACACACACACACACACACACACACACACACACACACACACACACAGAATAAAACTAGGTTATTGTCAGGTTAACCTTTGTACTGACATTGATCATTACAATAATGAAATGTCAGCATTTTTGTTGTAAACAATCGGTTCAAAGATATGTAACTCAGACAGTTTTAAACGCGAAGCGCACGTGTGCACACACACACACACACACACACACACACACACACACACACACACACACACACACACACACATTATCTGTTTGCTCGCTCGTTCGCACGCTCACTCATTCACTCACTGGCAACATCACGTGCGTACAAACGCGCGCGCGCGCATTCACACACACGCACACACTGGCGCGCGCGCACACACACACACACACACACACACACGCACACACGCACGCACGCACGCACGCACACACACACACACACACATGCACACACACACACACACACACACACACACACACACACACACACACACACACACACACACACACACACACACACATACAGGGAGGGGGGGGGGGGAGAAAAGAGACAGACGGGCAGAGAGCGAGAAAGAGAGGGTTTGGATCAATGCGCGATAGGTTGCATCGGAAACTCGTCAGGGGATTCAATATCTTGCCCTTCATCGCGACGTCAACAGGGTAGGTTTCTGCTCCAGTTCTAAGCCTTTGGTGCATTCGACAGTTCTGGAGGAAGTATTCCACTGTCGTAGGCGCGACAGCAGTATCTACATCAGCACCAGCGTAGTGGTAGAAAAATGAGTCATGCTTAATTAAATATACTGACGACGAATTTGCAGAGCGCAGTTCTGGATGATTTTACCTGTTACTTCTATCACTGACATAACTAATTTCCTGTATTCATGAATTGAAAGGCGACGCACTGGTGCGACACACACACACAGAATAAAACTGGTGCGGTTTTTTGTTGTTTGTTTTGTTTCGTTTGTTTGTTGGTTGTTGTTTTTTTTTCTTGCGCACTTTCATGCACTGTCAGATTAAACTTTGGTTGCGCTGACATTCAACACAATGGACACAAACATAAATAAATGTTGTGTTTAGTTCATCTGTGAATAACACAACCAGGCCAAATTCTGTAGGTGATTCTTTCCTCGAAAACCGAAGTCAACGCTTGACACGTATAACAATGATTCTGTTCGCAAGACAAAATTCGATACACTCCATCTTCCTTCTTATTCATTATTTTTTTTTAAATAAATATTTGTCAAACCATCTTCATGATGATGCAGGAACCGCTTGCCAGTGCTTTCTTCAACCTAATGCTTACCTGTTGCATCAGTCGTTTGAAAGAGGGAGCGTGGGAAAAGTGTCAAGGGCAGCAGCAACCGCAAGCCAATACTCAGACACAAGCATCCTGCCCCCTTTCCCTCTGTGACAGGTCCAAAGCTTCTTCAGGGGCTGGCTGTGCCGCCGGCGCTGGAAGCAGATCGTGGAGCTCTACATCCGCTCTCCCCACGCCGAGAGCATGCGCAAGCGGAATTCCATCGTCTTCTCCATGGTGGAATGCGAGGAGGAGTACAACCGCCAGCTGTCCTGTTTGGTCACGTGCTTCCTGCGTCCACTGCGTATGGCGGCCAGTTCCAAAAAGCCGCCCGTCACCCACGAGGACGTCAACTCCATATTTCTCAACAGGTTAGGCTTTGAAGATGGCTTGGATTGTAGCATTAAGTGGCTAGTCATCTAAGTTTGTTTGTTTTTTTTTCTGTCCCAGTATTCCTCAATGGTTTAAACAGATTATACAGATAGGCTAATTGTGTGTTTTAGAATCCTAAATTCTTAAACAGGTCAGGCTCTAAAGGTTGCCTTGAATTTAGCCGATCTTCTATGCTTTTATTCCAAGGTCCCCCGTTTTGTAATATTAAGTAGATGGTTTCATTATTTTTATCCTGTATTCCTCAGTGAGTTAATCTTTTGAGAGTTGCCTGGATTCATATGGCTACTCTCCTGTGTTTCATCGTGTGTTTATCAATAAGTTTGGTTGTCATATAACTAATGTCCTGTGCGGTTTATGTCGTTATCATGAAAACGGCAGTTGTGAGTTCGTATTCAAAAATGGCATTGAAATTGGAAAACACAATCAATTACTGTCGAAAACGCCAGTATGTCGCGCTCATGCAGGCCGTGGATGTTTTGAGTAGGTGATAATGTTTGTTCAAAAGCTCAAACGGACAGTTGCTTGACATGGATGATTTCGTTTGAATGGAATTAAAATGTTTTTGAGTTCGTTTATGCTTTAACATTTTCAGCTGCTTGAACGGACCCACATAGTGTGTGTGTGTGTGTGCGTGTGTGTGTGTGTGTGTGTGTGTGTGTGTGTGTGTGTGTTGTGTGTGTGTGTGTGTGTGTGTTGATGTGGTGTAATGTGATATGATGTTATCGGGCTTAACTGATTTACACCCCTTCCCCCTTTTTTTCCGATAAAACATATACTTCATGAATTATTGCATGTTTGTGAAAAATCGGCAGTAAGGCAGCTTTGGCCCTGATTTTTGTGTGAAAATAATTTCATCATCTGCCCAGTGGTAGCCCCATGATTTCTTCTGAACCGACTGACTGTTGAGATCGTAGGTATAACTATTTTTGCTCGTAGTAGATGGTCAAAAATGGTTCATACAGCAGGTTGCCATTTTTTTGTTGACATCGTTCTGCTTGTCTCAGCCATTAGGACCCAGACCAGTCATGGCCAAGTGCAATACTAATTTCTCCGTTGTCTTTTTGACGTGTAGGCCTGTTGGTGTTGTGCATGGAAGCATGTACGTACTTTGCCCAGAGGGTAGTAAGACCTACTGGCATTATCCCATGTCATGGCCTACCAGAAGAAATGCCACCAGGCCCAGACGTAAAGGCCTAGAGTCATCAGGCCTCTATTCGGCGTCCGTTAATCAGAAACTAATCACTGAAGGTAGGATGTTGGTTATTAACCAGTCTGCTGACCTTTACAGAGGATAATAATAATAATAATAATAATGGGGATTTATATAGCGCCTTCCACGGCACAAGGCGCTTTACAAAGGCAGAAAAAAATACAAATTGCAAATGTAGAGAAAATGCATTGAAAAACGGCACAGAAAATGAAAAACAAAGCTCTCTTGCATTCTCTCCCACGCGCACACATACTCTCACACACAGACACACAATACACAAGAGCCGCAACAAGCACAAACTATTAAGCGATCCACAAAAACAACAAGAGTCAATCAACTATCTGGTAATGACTGTCTTCTTAGTATTGTTTAAAAAGGTGGGTTTTTCAGGAGGTTTTGAAGGAAGAAAAGGTTTGAGAATGTCTTAAGTCATAGGGGAGTTATTCCAGAGTTTGGGAGCTGCGTATGAGAAAGCTCGTTCGCCATGCTGTTTACGATGGGGCTACTTTCTCGCTGATTTTAAAGTCGTAAATTGTAATATCATCCCGATGTCTACGCAGTCGGCGTTTTGATCAGCAACTAATTACGGATAATAAATAATGCCTGTGAACCATGTGCTGACTGCCAAAGAGAGTAAAGCCATTTTAAAAGTGTGAAGTGTATTATTGCCGCACTGAATAGAGGTATTCAATGTTTCTGCAGTGGCGCTTTGATGTCATTAATAGTTGGAAATTCCTGAAGTGATCCTGAGACAAAAATAACCTTGTCATTGTCCAGTAGCACATCAGTTAAAGCATTGCTCACAGTCAGAGTAACGGTGTTCGGTGCCAGTTGATACATTTTTTCTTTCTAATTTGGATCTGACGGCACAGTTCAGATTTCCATTCTGTTTACATCTTTTTCGCTGATTTGTGTGATTTGCGAGTTTTCAGTAACAAATCCCAGCAGAAGTTTTCATCATGTGAAGAGAACACGCGGATGTAATGAACAAATCCCCCCCCCCCCCCTCCCCTCTCTCTCTCTCTCTCACTCTCTCTCTCTCTCTCTCCCATCTCTCTCTCCTCTCTCTTCTCTCTCTCTCTCCTCTCTACTCTCTCTCTCTCTAATGGACATGCAGTTGCCCCGAACACTGCAAGTCTTGCACCTTGCCCATCACTACCACTTTGTCCAGAAAGTATTCCATTCTTGTTTCCATATTCCTGACTCCAATCGTGCACACTGTCATGTTCCAAACTGATCAAATAAAAAACAAGACCTTCCAATAATGATCATCATTATAAAGTTTTACCCTATAGGGGTTTTTGTGTGCATTCTAAGAAGGGTAAATTGAACAAATGGCGATTTTTTTCAAGTTAATAGACTTTTGTAACTGGATGCTCATAGCCGAATATATAATGCATCAGGAAGTATCATTTTAAGTACAGAAAAGTATGATGTTTTCTTCGATACAAATTGGAACCGATTAGTGTTGTTGTGGACGTTCGCCTAATCTTTTCTTGAGTTTAAGCTCTTCGCTTTCAGTTTTCAAAGGCACTGAATAATTTGAATTCGAAGTGTGGACAGTTGAATGTGACTAGATGACAGCCCGACATAGACCTTCGGGTGGGTTGGGCTATACACAACGTGAACTGACTTGAAAACGCTTTCGTAATTCTACTCATCGCAATCACGTACTCTCATGAACTTCTTTGACTATAGTTCTGTAAATAGCGGATGCCAGTACAGTGATATTGTTACTGCCCCCACCCCCATCGCCCTTTCTTCCTCTCTCTCATCCCCATTTACAATTCACTTTCTCGGTTTGTTTGTTTTTTTGCGTGTATATGTGTGTACGTGTATGCATACGAGCGTTGGTGCGTGCGTGTGTGAGTACGTTCGTTTAATCTTTTAACTCTTCATTGAAAACGATATAAGACTAGCGTGCGGGCGTACATGAGTGTGTGTGTGTGTGTGTGTGTGTGTGTGTGTGTGTGTGTGTGTGTGTGTGTGTGTGTGTTCATGCCTTGGGATAGTGGAGGGGGAAGGGAGGGAAGACGGTGTATGTGAACTGACCTGTATTTCAACACGTGCTTTCAGAATTTCAGTTTGGGTACACAAAAAGGCTAGATGAAGTGTTGATAGAGACGGTAACAAAATATCAGGCTGTTTGCCCTGTATACCTGAGCATGTCGTATTCTAAGGGATGCTTGGAGATTTGGGTGTAATGCAGCAAATCTGATGCGGTTTTCTTTCTCGTGTATTCTCCAACTGGTCACGCTTTGAAGAATGTCTCGATTTAAGCATCGCGTGTCTAATCTGTGTTGTGTTTGTTGTCATCGTTTCTATTTTGACATCCAGTATTCGTTAAGTGGTCAAACTTTCTGAGTTGCCTAAACTGAACAGTTATATGGCTGATTTGTGCTTTATCCAGTATTTCCCAACAGACTGGGCTGTGAGGCTGCACAGCTGCTGGACCCTTTGAAGCTGCCGTTTAATGAAGTCCGCTGATTTAGGATAGTAAAATAGGAAATTACCATTATAAATTACCATTAACATTATAATACAGATCTCAGGGACAGTTTAGTAGTGAAAGTCTGTTCATGGCATAGGTACAGCACTGGGTTTTTTTGTTTGTTTGTTTTTTTGCTGTCCCAACCTCTGCGCCACATCAGGGCAGTGCACCCACACCGCTCATTCCGACACCCCATCCACAGCCACAGCCCGGTCGGCCCCGCCGCAGCCCCGCACCAGCAATCCACAGGGAGCAGTCAATGTCAAGTCGTCAAGAGGCAACCCACCGGAGGAGACACTGCACTGCTGCCGAGTCACTTCGGTGGTGTTCAGTGGCGCCTGTTCTGATTTAACATACGCAGGACACCACCTACTAAGCCCCCTACTGACGACAATAATTGCTTAGTCGCGGAGCCGGCGTGAGTGAGCTCTCCCTCCGGAGGGCGCCACCACGTCCGTCCAACGACAGCCCCCATGGACTCGCCGATACCGGTGACCCCGACGGAACCAAACCAAGGCCACAGACGTGGAGAGGACATCGAAATTGAGGTCACCACGAGAGCAGGGCATGAAGAGCCACAGAATTTGAGACATTTTTTTTTAATGCTGATCGAGGAAAATGAGGATGATTAAGATGATGCTACGGATTTCCATTTCGGTCTGAGACTACATGACAGGGCTGTACTCTACGCTTCCTTTCATAATATATCCCAGCGTCAAGCAGGCCCGAGAGATACAGACACCTGCAGTGTTGGTCAGGATATTTGAGCAACACTCTCAGAAACGCATCCATTAAGTGGATGAAACTCGACTGTGTGGTCCCAGTCTTCCCAACTCAGCCCGCAGCAAACTCAACTCTGGGTAGGAGCCGGTCGGGGCAGAAAAACCCACATGACTCTGATGGGAATCGAACCCACAACCTCCCAGCCGGGAGTCCGCGACGCTAACCACTTCGCCACGGCGGCTGGTGTACAGCACTGTTTTGTTGCTTCAAGATATTCACATCCGCCTCTGTGAGAGAGAACGTGCGTGTTTGTGTGTGTGCTCGCGCATGTGTGTGTGTGTGTGTGTGCTCTCGCGCGCGCGCGCGTTACTTTTCAGTTTGTGTTAATGACACTTCAAGTTCTTTTGACGTCTTTGTAGCAGTGAGATGACTTGGCTATCGGGGAATCGAACACATTGTGAATTGCGGATTGCCATAACAATAACATTCGTTGGCTGAAACAGAAACTGAGCCGAGCAGACAATCTGCTCTAAGTATTTCACTGATCAGGAGTACTAGTAAGGCACAGAAGACAATGATTTGTCTTGCCCGAAGAAGACCGAAGAGGTCTGAACGCGTCGTGTTTGTTGTGTGATTTGTTCGTTCTTTCGTTTGGCAGCACAGTCATTCTTCTGTTAGATTTTGCTTCATTTTCCGCCTGCCGTCACCTCCTTTTGTGTTTTGTTTGTTCGTTTATTTTTAGAGAGACGTATTCATGTCTCTTGGTCTCTTCTTGAAAACAAAAGAGAAGCTAATGTCGGTTCGTTCGTTTGTTTGTTTTAAATGTGTTGATGTCTGTTGTTATTTTAGCTTCTAGTAAGGGCATGGGATTTTTTTTTCTTTATTTCTTAATAATAATTATTAAAAAGAAAAAAAAAAGATTGCTTTATGTCCGTTGACCTTTGTGTAACGAAAAAGAGATGATGTGCGTTGATCTGTTTGTGTTGCAGTGAAACATTGCTGTTTCTGCATCAGATCTTCTTGAAGGGGTTATCTGCCCGTCTTGAGAACTGGCCAACCCTGGTCCTTGGTAATGCAATCAACTTAGAACCTCTTTGTCTCTCTCTCTCTCTGTCTGTCTGTCTGTCTTTCTCTCTCTGTCTGTCTCTCTCTATCTGTCTCTACCCCCCCCACCCCCCACCCCCCCCCTCCACCCCCCACCCCCCTGCCCGTTTTGATTCCTTTGTTCCATATTTCAATATTTAATGTTTTTGTTTTTGTTGTGATACCTGTTTTGTAATTGTTCAGACCAATGTCTCAAACTTTGTGAGCACAAACGTTTGGTTATATAAGCATTTGTTGTTGTCCTGTCAAATTTTACACACGTCAGATGATTGTAACATGTTTGAAATCGCATAGTGTGCGATCCAACAGTCACGAAATAGAAAGGTGGTATCGGCAGCAGTAAGTAAGAGGTCGTAGCCAACTATTACCAACGATTCTCTCAGCCGCCCATTCTCTGTGGACATGACCACAACAAGTTTTTCTTACAGAGGGTTGTAGTGGACTGAGGTATGCGTTCGTGTTGTTGCTGATGCAGGAGACTTGTTCGACATGCTGCTTCCCATGCTTAGCATCTACCAGGAGTACGTTAGGAACCATCACTACAGCCTGCAGGTGCTGGCCGAGTACAAGCAGAAGCACGAGTTCAACGCTCTCCTCAAGCGCTATGAGGAGAAGCCCGCCTGTGAGGGCCGCACCCTGGAGACCTTCCTCACCTACCCTATGCATCAGGTGGGTACACCGGACGCCTTCCCCTTCGGGACACACAAGCCAGGAGGTGAAGGGACATGCAGAATGTTTCATCTTTTTCTCTAATTTTTTTTTCTTACCATAGGGTGGATGGGTTGTTTGTTGTCATTTGTTCTTCGGTTGGTTGATTCTCTCTCTCTCTCTATCTCTCTCTCTCTCTCTCTCTCTCTCTCTCCTCTCTCTCTCTCTCTCTCTCTCTGTGTCTCTCCCTCCCCCCCCCCCCCCTCTCTCTCTCGCTCTCAAATCGTTTCGATAGCGACATTTCATTTGCCAATATTCTAGAATTTCAACAACAACAAAAAATTGGGTACATCATATCTGACAGAACATGGGTGTAGTTGACGTAGTTGTGATGAACACCATGCCTGTCTGCTGGGCTATGGAAAGCTTAATACAAACAACTTCAAACAGCTCCTTTCTAATACAGTAATTTCTGTGAACTTGTTATATCCTAATGTCCATTTGTGGATCGTCAATTTTGACTTCTTCAGTTTTTGCGGACATGGCAGTTGCAAGGGAAAGAAATGATTCAGTTTGTTTGCTTTTGTATGTCTCTTCGTTTGTTTGTTTTTCTATTTGTTTATTTTTTGTTCTTTTTCTTTTTTGACGTTGTATGCAGACTAAGCTTACAGAATAACCATTCTGAAAGATTAAAGAAGCATGATTTTGTCCACGATTTTTTTTTCTTCGTGATTATTCTGACAGGCATTTCACAGTATGATTTGTGCGACAAGGGGTTCGTGGCCAAACGTATCCAGTTACTGTCCTGTGGTTTCGTATCGCCCATGTAGAGCGGTCTTCCCGTCTGTGTATTGTTACCGGTACTGACAAGTCATAAATTTTCTTGTTCGCAGATTGTTTCCGTGGCTCTTGTGATATGTGTTTTTTGTATGTTTGTTTGCGTGCGTGTTTGTGAGTTCGTGTAAACGCGTGGTGTACCTCTGGTTGTGTCTGTCATGTGTGTTCATGGTCTTTGAAGGAGTCATAAATGTTTCACTTTTCGATTTTTTTTCATCAGTGCTGTCACGGGTGTTTAGCTGTGTGTCATCAGAAAGCGCACACTTGTTCCAGCCTGGAGAATTCATGTTTGGGGGGTTTAGTCTCACCTTTCTGTCGCTCGTGTCAGGAACGTTTAACTGACAGAATGAAAACACAACGAATGAAGGACGGGGGGAAGCAGTCGGTGTGAAAGGGGCGTTTCAGCTTCCATAGATACTAATACTGTTCAGTCAACAGATAAGCAGCAAAGCATCCAAAATTGTACTGACTCTTTTTGTCATTCGTTTGATTTGTGTGTACGTTATGGGGGAAAACACCTCAGGTGAGTATGAGAAGGGTCCCTGTAGTCCCACATGGATGAAGCCGTGCATGCCGTCATTGGCGTTTCTCCTGTGTTGTCCGAGTGTGGTGGTTGTGGGTGTGAGTGTGTGGGTGGCATGGAATGGCAAAGCATGGCATTGTTGCTTTGTTGTGTGCTGGCAGCTGTGTCGCCTGCTGCTGTGTACGTCATGGATGGGGATAGTGGGGTGATGACGTTGTTGATCATGGTGATGATGATGATTAAGATTCATGATTAGAACGATAATTGTAATGGTTTTTTTCGAGACAGGCTGTTATTTCTATGATGAAAATAGTGATGATGATGATCTGATGCAAATGAGCGAATACCTGCTTAAATCTGCTAGGCTAGCTTCATGATATGTTTGAAAAAGGATAAAGAGCCTTGATCAGTAATACTTGTTAAGTCAAAGATGGTAAGTTCAGAAAGACACTTAACGAAATGCAATTTCATTATGGCAACAGTTACCAGTAACTAATATTGGCATAATAGCGTATTTTTTATCTATCGGTCATTCTATGATCAGCTGTTGAATGAATACTGAATGCGAATCGGTATTCGGAACATTTGATTTCCATGTTCAAGTTTAAGACTGTTTACAAAGAGCAGAGTAAAATGTCGAGAGTGCCAAAATCACGTTTTCACCCGCGGTTTGTTTGTTTTTTCTTACTTTTTTTTTCTTTTCTTTTTTTTATGTTTGTTGTTGGTTTGTCTCTCAGAATGATTCGAAAACTGCTAAACCTTTTTTCAACCAAACAGAATCTTCAGAAATCGTATCTGGCCCACGAACAAAACTGTAAGAATTTGGGCCGGGTAGAGGAGGATTCCGTTACGCACATCTGGATCAAAAGATGATCGTTAGACCTTTTCTTTTATTACATATCTAACCTGCTTCACGGGAAAGTAAAAAGAAGAGAAAAAAAAGTGTATGCAGACGACACATAAACAGTGATTTAAAATGGTGTCACGTTTGTTTTAAAAGATGACACACATGCAAGTTAAAGTAACATGTGCTCCAGCTAATCCAGCGAACTCGCAGCTTTGTGTAAAACGTTGATGGTCTGAATATCTATTTTATCTATCTATCGAGACATTTTCAGAGGACTTTGTGGAGCTCTGCGCTATCCGGGGTGCCCATTTCTACTAGTCTATCGTGATATTTTACGAATGCTTTTTTTATGTAATTATACGTTTTTAACAGTAGGAGATATGAGTTTGAGAGATGTTCTGTCCAAAGCTAGTGAGGGACACAATTCACAGGACACGAAAGTAAGGGAGTGTTTTGTTGTTGTTTTTTCTACACAGATTTCATGTATGTTACGTAAAATGTTGGGTCGCTGTTGATAAGTGTGCTGGACTATCGTTGAGTGTTGGAGAATGCGTAACACCGTTGCATGTGCTAATGTGTGAAGCATATCGTTTTGCGGTGTCAGTGTGTACGTATCGATAGCGGACAGTATTACACAATGATAACCTTGCCACGAACAGTGTGCCTCTATTATAGTACACCTAGGTCTGTGTGTACCTGCATCCAGATTTAACACGAGAACACGCACACGTTGAACATGGACTCGTACACGTAAAAGTATCGACTCGGCCACTACTCTCACTCTCTGTCTCTCTCTGTCTCTCCTCTTCCCTCTCTCTCTCTCTCTCTCTCTCTCTCTCTCTCTCTCTCTCTCTCTCTCTCTCTCTCTCTCTCTCTCTCGCACGCGCAAACACACACGCACGCACGCACGCACGCACGCGCACCCCGCGCGCCAGCGCACACACACGCACACACACGCGTACACATACACGCGCGCGCAAACATGTTCGCCCTCATGCATGTACGCACACACGCACGCACACATCACACACATACTCGCACGGTTCCGCACGCGAGCGCACACAAGCTTGAGCGTACGTACACGCACACACACACACATTGAAACACTGGCAAGCGCAGACGCCCGTGCGGACACTCGTATGTAGAGAAATAAACATAGGCAAATAAAAGGTCGCCTTTTAACAAGTATGATTAATAAGGTGTGTTTCATACGTGTTCCAGTCGAAACTTAGCAGCGACACCAACATCTTCAGATAATCCATGTACATCAAGCCAGACAGTTTGTACCAAAAGCAAAGTTTTTGGTACTTTTTTTTTCAGTTTTACCATGCTTGAGTTCGGAAAAGCACCAAGTGCACCTAAAGCCAAGCAGCTAGGCGTATAACGGTTTAATTTTAGCAATAATTTCAAAAACTTCAGCTGTAATCTTTCCCGTGACTGTAAGGAGTCTCATGACCATATGTCACTCCTGTACAATAAGATGGAATGGATACATTTTTCAAAGTATTCAAGGAAAAAAAATACTGGTACATCAGTCTAGGACATTTCTGTACTCATGCAAATTTTTCGCCGAAGTAGCATGCTTTTTCTAGCCTAATTAAAAGCCCTGTTGAAAAATCAAGATAATCTCAAGATATTTGTTGCCCCCAGTGATGCGCAGTTTCCTGCCATCGAATCTGAATCGAGATTGCTTTCGTTTTTTGTTTCTGGAAAGAAATAGTTGTGAATAATGTCATCGCATTTATTTTCAGGCCAAAGGCATCACAATGTTCTTCCATGGCATCTAGCACATGTTGCACGTTCTTCTTGGTTTCGGACAACACAACTCTGTCATAAGCATACAGCAATAAAAATAAGTGTACAGAAAATCCAGATTTGACGTAAAAAAGGTGCAGATGGTAGGTTTGAATCTTCTTTGTTGTGACCAATGTTCAATTTGAGAAATGTTTGATTTGAGAAACACAATAGGAGACCAGTTTTCACCTTAACTAAACTCCCACATTGCAGCAGAAGAACTTACAGAACCCTTGTGAAATTTTGACATACGACTGGGCTTTCAAGCTGCCAGTCACAAACAGGTTGAGGTTATTGAGACGCGAAGAGCAGCATTGGGTTGCTTTTGACTCGGTGTCGAAAGTCATTTTTTCTTTGCCAGCAAAATACGTTTTTCTCCGCTTGGTCAGTGAGTACAATAAAGACAGAACGAGCATGGGTCAAAATAGGCACATTGTGTCCCTTTATCTGTGTGTCTTTGTTATTAAAGAAAAAGGAAGAACACGTGCACGTACATGCGCGCGCTCACTAATAAACACGCACACACTGACATGCACGCCTGCGTGCGCGCTCACTCAAATACACGAATGCATGTATACACATACACTCATATACGCAGACACACACATATACACATACTCTGTATATACTAAACATATGTAATACATGTTTCCCGCGTCGAAGCGAACACCTCTCTCCTCCACATACACAGATAGAGCTGTAATAATACATCATTTGCAGTGTGCTTAAATGTTCGTTTCTTTTCATGTCTGATGAAGGACACGACTCATTTTGTTTTTATCAATGAATAATGCACACTCTTACAAAAATATTCATAAATGTTGCAAGGAAACGTGGTTTTCTCATGGCAGTTAAAGCAATTGAAATTCGACAAAGGCAATAGATCTGAAACTTAGGTCAGTATTAATCTTGTTATTTTAGTATTTATTCAATAGATCGATAGATAGATAGAGAGACAGATTGTGTACTATATTATATGCATTATGCGTGTGTGCGTGCAAGCGCGCACGCTTTTTTTTGTGTGTACAATATTAAAATCACAACAGAACAAGATGGATGATTTTTTTTTTCTTACAGTGGCCGTATATTGCTTATTCGTGGCTTTCATTTACATGCGCTTTTTCTGGCTTATTGTTTTTGTGTTTGTCACTAATGAGGATTCACCTCTCGTGCAAACATTTGTCAGGACTTTCGAAGTTTGACATCACGTCTGGTTTGAATGAAAACAGCCTGGATTATTCAGTTTCAACTGGGTTTGAAACATCGAGTAGAAAGTGAATAATTCTTTCTTCTTTTTTTTTAACAATGACTTCATACTGTGTCCATTTAAATGGCGAACAATTACGCGTGCAGTGTTCATGTTGACCGGTAGTTATCGTGGCAGGTGTGTAGCTAGTCTTCAGCACTGCGTAGAGATTTGTGATGAGTTTCCACGACTCCAGGGACTTGCATGTATTGCCTCTCTGGTGCCGGTAGTGGCTCTCAGGTTTAGGTCTTGAATGCCTTTAAGTTGTCGCCCTGGACCTGAGCTCATCGTCACACCCACCCTAGCTTTGCTTCGTGTTGTGTTTTGAGTAGCGGGCCCAAGGTGTGTGTGTGTGTGTGTGTGTGTGTGTGTGTGTGTGTGCGTGTGTTTGTGTGTGTTGTGATCGCCGGTCAGATGGCGAGATCCGAGGTGGTGTGGCAAGTCCACAGACTGCCGTATTGTTGAAGGGCTTGCTGGCTGTTCTGTCTGACACGGTAGTGGTGTGATCCTTAGGCCCAGGTGTTTCACGTCACCTTTCCAGATTAGTTCCTTGGGTTGTTGTTTAGTTAGATTCTCCCCGTTTGATTTGTGGCACCAGTTCGCCTTGTGTTAGCTCAGCGGTCTGAACACGAGATCTTTTTTTTTCTTTTTTTCTTTAGTTCTCCGTCCCTATGTTTCACGTAGTTTTCATTCCACTGAGCCCATAGAGTTTTTTCCCTTTGAATTGACTCTACCCTCATCAGACATCCACATTTCCCCTTATCATTTTCTCAACACCTAAAGCCTTCTCCTTGTTTCTGACTAAACATCGCTGATCATATCCACTCTGACCACTCTGAGGTGAACTTTCTCTCAGAAGAGTTCTTTTCATATCCTTTTTTTTTTTTTAAACTCTTCTTCTATTCTTTGGTCTTTCTGTTTCTTCTGTGTAAATCCTTTCAGTTATGAAGTATTCTGGTTCTGTTTCAGTATGTACTCTTCCCTCAGTTTTTTCCATCTTTTGTCATCTTTATTGTTTCATTACCGTTTCAGCTTTGTTTGATTTCTTTTCGGCCATCCAATTCTCCTTTTTTTGTACTTTACCAACCTCAACATTGTCGGTTTTTCATTCATTTTGTTTATAAACGGTTCAGTCTTTCAGTGTGTGTCCTAACATTTCCTTTTATTTGATTTTCAGTTATGTTCATTTGGTTCTGTCTTTTTCCCCATTTCTTTCTTCAGTGGAATCTCTGTTCTGTCCAAAATATCTGTATCACTCGATGTTGTTTTCTGCTCTTTTTTTAATTTCTTTTTTTGTCTGCCAACATTCGTCTTTCAAAAATTGTCCCCTCATCTGCTCCTTTCTTCCATGTTATTTTGTTTTCATGAAGACCTTTACGTATGTGGTCATTATTATTCTGTTGGAAATATGCTGACTTGATCATGTTTTGTCATTGGTAATGTTTGTTAATCTGACCCTAGTTTTCTTGGTTTCATTGTCACTCACGCATGCTGATGATTGGTTGTAAAATGGTGGATTTACTTTGTCTTTGATATCCCAGTACTTACTTTACCTGCTATGTGGTATTACGCTTTTTTTTTTCAACATGTTGTTGAATGTTCTTTAAAATACATATTCCATTGTAACCAAAATATTGGCTGCGTTTATTCTTGTGTTTGTGGAGTTAATACTTTATGATTTCATTTCCATCAAAAATGTTTATTTTGACTTGATCATGATATCAGATTTGGTATTGTTTTCCCTTTGTGCCCTATGGACTAATCATTCTTGTCCATTTGTGTTTGTTTGTTTGTTAACTCCCCCCCCCCCCCCCCATGCCCCCATCCAGCCCCACCTTCTTTATTCTAGGAATTGGTGTAGTTGTGCATTTTACCGTGTTCCTGTACCCATCCGCAGCATTATATTGGCTGCCTTGTCCTGCGTTCTTCTAGAGTTCTCATTTAACACAAATCCTTCCAGTTCCGTCAGTTCTGGTTCGTTTCGACATTTTTCATAATTGACTTTCATAATCATTATTTCATCACATGTCCTTTTAGTTTTGTACGCTCACTATGTTTTGTTTGAGCCATTGAGACTGTGTGGCGCGTAAAAGGCTGGTAATCTATGGTCAGGGAAAGAATACTTACATTCAGGTCTAACGTCTGCATCCACCTCAGGTAATACGGCAGACGGGAGAACTGGGGATTGGGACCGATCTAACACTACACTGACACCTCCAGAAAGACAACACGATAAGACGGGCAGTGCGGACGGCAGTGTTTAGCGGAGGCCAGCGGGATTCGCAGTGCATAACGTTTGACTGTGAACTCGGTTCTTGACCACTGCCCCGAAGGATTAACACCAGACAGTGTAATCATGTGCCAGCTGTTTGTGGTATGTGGACAGAAAAAGAACCACAGGCGATAATGCAGTTGTATGTAGATGGTCAGCCGGATATGGAGAGGAAGAGAACAATAAGAAAAGGCGTTATTGTATCTAAATCGTTTGTAACATGTTGGGCGGGAAAGAACAGGATAACGCTGATGTAAATGTCTCGTTGCGTTGAAGCAGTAAAGATTGGAATTGAGCAGTGTACTTTTATGGGAATGGATAATGTGTATACGGTAAAATTGTGTCTAAACGGTAACTTGTAAGTGGGGCGACCGAAAAGGATAGACCAGAGGGCAAACTTCCATCCAAAAAAGGGCTTATTGTAAGTTAAGAGAGAAAAATAAAACCAGACTAGACAATGTAATTGTGTGCCACTAGACATTATGGTTGTATTGAGGCGCGAAGGAACTGAACTGGAGATTATAATTACTTATAAGTGGCTCGGTGCTTGTGTAGTAAGTAAGAAAGAACAGGATTGGACAGTTTGGTTGTATTTAAATGGCTGGCAGTATATTTTGATCGGAAGGAACAGAACTAGACACTGTAGTTGTATGCAAATGGCTAGTTGTAAGGTGAACCTGGAAAGAACCAGACAACAACGCATGATCAGTGTAAAATGGCTACTTGTATGTGAGGCGGGAAAGAACCGGACGAGAACTTGATGTTAATAGCCCGCTGTAAGTGAGACTGAAAAGAACAAGACCAGAACGCATGATCAATGTAAATGGATACTTGTATGCAAGGCGGGAAAGAACCGAACTAGAACGTATCATTGATTTTAATGGCTAGTTGTATGTATGGTTGGAAAGAAAGTGAACAAGCAAAATAATTCTTTTTTAAGCTGTGAGTTTGCATGTTTATCATTTTTGGTTAATTAGAATTAAGTACAAATAACACAAGCATACGATTTCCCAAACCTGTCTTTACTGTTTAGACTTTTACTTTTTAAAAGTTATTTTGACTTCGACATAGTGTTTTGCCTTTGGTTTTACATCACGTTAATCTTTGCTATTGCATTGGGTTGTACATGGACAAACAGGTAATAAACCGTATGTAAATTGCAGTTCGATTTATTGTGAAGGAATCTATCTAAATATGCGGAATCTCAAATATAACTTTAATACATTTGAAACCTTTGTTGCTTCTCCCTGTTTTTGTTTCGTTCTGTTTTATTTTTGTGCTGGTATTATTAGGGTACCACCAAACTCCACCTGACCCTTTTCTCATCCTTGCGTTTTTGTTTCAAGGTAAAGCTGCTTGTTTGGGGGCTCAGAATTGAGCAGCTTTGTACTAAGGCCTTCTTCTCCTCTTTTTTCTGCTTCAAACCAACCTGATTAAGCGTCAGTGTCATGGAATGGCTCTTGTTTCTTGTCTGCTGTGGGGATTTGGTTTTTTTTTTTTTCTTTTTGGACTTTCATAGCTTTAGATAAACAGATTTGGTGTCATTATTATGGGTCGGCTCATCTTTCTCGTCTATTGTCTTTATGTGTTTTTTTTAATGAACTGAATTTGATGTCATTGGTCTGGGTCGGGTCTCCTGTTTTGCTTTTTTAGCTTTAAACAACGAACTTAGCGTCGTTCACATGGAGTGGGTTTTTTTTTTCTCATCTAATACCCTTTTTTGTCTGTCTTAGCTTTAGATAAACCAGATTTGTAGTCATTCTTATGTGTCGGTTCTTCTTTCTCATCGATCGTCCTTTTTGGTCTTTAATAGCTTTAGATGAACCTGTTTTGGTGTCATTGTGATGGGTCGGGTTCTCTTTCTTATCTCTTTCTGTAGTCATTCAAGGCCTATCTTAAGTATGTTTGCTCAACTGTAACAGCTTGCTTGCATAGCTGCTAAAAAGACACGTCTATTAGATTCGTTAAAGACAGGATTTCGATTCTTCTAGTTCTGCGTTTCTCGATGTCATCTTTCAATTTTGCGCATTTTAAGGGTTGTTAATGTGAAGAATGAAGACTAAATTTGAGCAGTTCGGATATCTTTCTTCTGCTGCCCATTTGTTCGGTTCTGTCGTCGGTGGTATTGTATTGGTACGAGACAGGGTTTGGAAACTCCAGTGATGGATATTACACCTTTTGTTTTTTTCCGGCGCCGGTACATCAGGGAATTCTCGACTCCTGGCCGGTCATTTTGTTGTGCTTACAAGTGCTGTGCAAAGTGTCGTCTCTGCTGGCTTGATTCCGGTTCTTTATCAGTTGTTCTCGAGATAAAGTCTGCTAGGATTCATTGGTTCTCTGTCTTATCTGTACTCAGCATGTCCACTGTCGATTATAAGTCATTTGCTCGGGACTGAAATTTCACAGGAACACAAAAATGAATGTTTGCCTTTGATTTTCACGATATCGCTTTTCAGCTTGGTGTTGGCCAGTTATCAAAATTTCTACCTGGTGACTGGTGTTGGACATTTTGGCCATGAAACATCGAGTGTGTGAAAGCTAATTCCAGCACTTCCCTATTGCTGGTGACATATTTTCAGTTTCCCAGTTACTGTCAGCTGCAGATGCATTTGAATATACTGTGTAGTATCGTCTTTCTTGCCCCTACCCCCCTTCCTCCTCCTCCTCCTCCCTCTTTGTTTCTGTTTTGTTTTGTTTCCCGAATTCACCCTTTGAGCTTTGTCCCGCTCTTTTCATTGGAGGAATCATGTCAAGATCATGGAGAGTTTGCTTTCATTTTGCGATTGGCAGTCAGTCTCATACTTACCTCCATCCGCTTCTACCTTGTATACCTTGTATATTTTGTTGTCTTCCCCCCCCCCCCCCCCCCCCCCCCCCCCCCCGTCTCTGTTCGGTTTTTGCCCTTCCCTTTTTCCAACCCAGTGGCCCACCTCACTCACTTCTTACCCACTTCAGTTTGGATTCATTCTTTTGTACGTGATTTTTTTCTCTGATTTTGTCAAGGCATCTCATTTCAAAAAACCTCAAGTGGCACATAAAAATGACATATACCGATACCAGTGAATGTACTTTCCACAAGAAATCCAGCAGAGCTACCCATGACGCACACTTTGGGCGGATTTCACGCACTGGGCTCAAACTCACTCCTTTCATTTTCAGAGGGCGCGTGATATTCACGGTTTAAAATATATTGTTAAATCAAAAAGTGTGGCGCACGCCTTCAGTTTACATAAACAGAAGTGACCAGCGTGATACTCTGATACTGAGTAATAAATGCGAATGATGAAGACAGATCCTTCAACGCATTAACCATCACAACAACACGGTGCATAGCAGTTGTTTTGGCTTGCTGGTGTTTCGCATGCAGGTCACATGCCGTGATTCGTTTTAAGATTGAAGAGAAGCTTCAGTAAAGGAAATTTTGCCTGTTTCATATGACGTTGTCATCATGGCACGTTATGTCCACTTTCGTGCATTCCAAAGAAATTGTCTCGTCAACTTCTCACCATAGATGGTTCAAACAGAAATTTGAAAAAAAAGAGGGCGGGGGGGGGGGGGGGCAAAGATGCCGAGACGTCTATCGAGAGATCGAGAAAAAAAAGTGGATGGAAAGAAAGCAAAGACAGACAAAGACAAGATATCTTGCCCAAGTTGTTCACAATTTTATGGTGGGTTTTTTTTTTCGGGTTTTCAGTCATTATAAATATTGTTAAAATTTTTGTCTTGTAATCATGTATGCTTGTCTCCTTATTTGATAAAATATCAGTTTTAAACCGAAAACAGCGAAACACATTCAAGTCCATAGGCATTGCAGTAATAGAAGAAGATCCAACATTATTCAAGAGAGAACGCATTCAACAGTTACCAAGTTACGACAAGAAAATGGCATCAGAAAAATTCTGTGGGGTTATTTTAGTACCAGTATTCGAGCTCTAATTTGATTGTATTCATTCATACATGGGACGGTTATCTGACAGACTGCTTATCTGAGTTAGATATAAAAAAGAGAATTGTCGTTGCCCGTGCTTCGCTGAATAAGACCATCAAATAAAACAACAGTTACAGATCCAAAATACTAGAGCAGTGAAGACTACCACAATAGATAAACATAGTGTCCTAACTTTAGTAGGTAGAGTAAGAAGAAAATAGATGTAAAATCTTCACTTTCATACAGAACACTCCATTGACAAGTTGTGTGATTTTCACGCTTTGATTTTTCCCAACCGGAGTGAAAAATGAAAATACTCCCTACAAATGAAACACAGAGAGTGAAAGAACCTTTTAAGCATCAGTGAGATGGGGAGCCCTGTCCAGGTAACTAAATTTCTGATAAACTTCACGCTGCTCGGATGAGAAACATGGTTGAAACATCACATGTTCTGTGCTTCTGTTCTCACGTGCTCTAGACCCCTTTTTCCACCCCACCGGATTTTGTCTCCTTGTTGTTCTGAATCTCATCAGATCTCTCAAGGCTTCATCACACTCTGCGTTTCCTTTTCATTAGGCCATATGTCTGCAAGGATTTTTAGACCCTCATTTTTATCATTTCATAAACTTCGTTGTCCCTTTCCACCATTGCTCCAACGTCCCAACGTTTTGTCCGGTCTGCTAAGGGATTCAGATCCTTTCTGGTTTCACTCTCTCATTTTGTCTGTTAGTCACATTGAGTCTTCTGTGATCCCTCTCTGTCCCTGTTATTTCTAACATTCATTTGAATTGTTTTCTCTTGATCTTGTTTGGACCTTCTCTGTCCTGTAAGTTTATCTTTCATTTGAAGGTGGTTGTTTTTTGGGTTTTTTTTTTTTTTTACTTCATTGAGTCTTGTATGGTCCTTCTCAGTCCTGTTGTTTTGCATCTAGTTTTGGTTTGTTTGTTGTTGCCGTTTTTTTTGTGTTTTTTTCACATTGAGTCTCGTGTGATCCGCTTCTGCCTCGTTTCCATGAAGTTTCGGTTTCCCCCACTCGACCTTGTACAGTTCGTATGCGGCTTATCATTTCCGTCTTGTTTCATCCGCTCTTGTATGATCCGTCTCAGTTCCGCTGTTTCCATCTCGTTTTGACCCTCCCATCATCTCTGTTTTTCCCTCTGAGTTTTGTCTGGTCGATGGTCACTGTGTCGTGACTCGTTCGTTACTCACAGACCTCGTTCTTCCTCGTGTTTTGACCTTGAATTTTGTCCGGCTTGTGATTGACCTCTTCCTCTTGGATTGTCTGTCTTTTTTGGTGGGTTGTCCTGTGATGTACCGCGCCCTTGTGTCACCCAGGCCCTGTGTGATGGTGTTTACACTGTTGCTCTGTGGGTTTCCCACACACACGCTCTTTCTGTCTCTATCTCTCCCTCACACGTGCCTGGGGACGTACGGCGCTAGTCGGTGGCTGGATTGCAGTGGGTTCACGGTCTAGGATTGCGGCTACTTTGTGTGACGCAGGCCGCTACCCTGAAGCAGAAGCTCGAGTCGAGCTCGATCCACAGATTCAGCCACAGTCACGGCCACGGTATTGACCCCGAGAAGGGGGACTGTCAGGGCCGAACTCTGGAGACCTTCCTTACCTATCCTATGCACCAGGTGGGTAGACCGTCGTTTCAAAATCACCTTCGTTCCTTCTTATCCACTCTTTTTTTGTGTGTGTGTCGCCACTTTGTCTTTTTATCTTCTTGTCCAACAGTTTTTGTTCGACTTTTTTTTTTAATTTCCCGTGTTTCTGTCCCCTCTGTATGAGTAGTGAGTCTCCATCGTCTTGCTGTCTGTGCTCTTTTTTTAGTGCATCCTCTCGCTTAGTCTTTTGCTTTTGTTTCCTTTCGGTTGATTTCTTCTCTTATACACGCACCACTGCACTACAGCTCTTTTTTAAGTCTCTTCACGCACCATAGAGCCCCCTTAGTTTGCTTAGCCCCCGTTATAGAATTTCCTCAGTGTCCCCTGAAGAGTAGTTCCAGGTTTTTGAACACACCCTGAAGTTCTTTTCATTGAATTCGGTGTCCGCAATGAGTTATGGCAGTAGACGTTTTAAACAGAGATAAGTTGCTCCATTTGCACGCATACAGACATGTGCACACCTTCAGACACGCGTATGTGCATATACACGTACGCACGCACGCATGCGCGTACACGCACGCACACACACACACACACACACACACACACACACACACACACACACACACACACACACACACACACACACACACACACACATATGTGCGTTTGACATTGGCGACGAAAGTGCTCCATTTTGTTATGCCTGTGATTTAGAACAAATGGTTACTGACTCAAGATGATTGGATCTGAAGGATTTCTATTCAACCCAAGGTTCCTTCCAAAGTGGTGACGGCGTTAGTCTTACTTTTTCTGTAGTTTTCATTGGTCCCTGAACCATACCGGGAATCCTAAGACATTGCAAGCTTTTGGTTCGTTTTGGAGAACACACCCAAAATGCATTTTGGTGATAACTGATGTTAACAAGATCATTTTGCTGTTTTCGGGAAATCCGTACTTCAAGAGTGCATTTTTCAGGAAAAACTAAATCAGTGCTTTTTTTTTTTTTTTTGAGAAGCTATTTAATTAGGGTGCGCTTTTTGTTGAGAGAAAAAAAAAACCCTGCAGTTTTCGCAGAAAGGTGTATTACCAAGGTGCAGTTTTCGGGGAAAGGTGTATTACCAAGGTGCAGTTTTCGGGGAAAGCTCTATCACCAGGGTCTAGTTCTTAGGGAAAGCTGTGTGATCAGAATACGATTTTCAGGGAAACTTGTATTGCCGAAGTGTAGTTTTCAGGGAACCCTGTATTATCCAGGTGCACGTGTTATGGATGCTGTATCACCGTGGAGCAGTTTCACGGAGGGCTGTATTCCGAGGTGCAGTGTCCAGGGCTGTGTCACTTCGGTGTGCTTTACAAGGAACGAAGTGCAGCTGCCAAGGAAAGCTGTGTTACTACTAAGATGCAATTTTCGGGACAAGGTGTATTACCAAGTGACAGTTTCCAGGTAAAGTTCTGTTACCACGGTACAGTTGTCAGGGAAAGCAATATTACCACGGTACAGTTGTCAGGGAAAGCAATATTACCACGGTACAGTTGTCAGGGAAAGCAGTATTACCACGGTACAGTTGTCAGGGAAAGTAGTATTGCCACGGTACAGTTGTCAGGGAAAGCAGTATTACCACGGTACAGTTGTCAGGGAAAGCAGTATTACCACGGTAGTTTTCAGGGAAAGCAATATAACAACGGTACAGTTTTCAGGGAAAGTTGTATTACCAAGTCGCAGTTTACGAGAAAAGTTCTGCGGGTGATGAGATGCAAGGTAAACGTTTTAAGGAGAAATCTACAGATTATTATCAAGGAGCAGTGTTGGGGGAGTTGTTACCAAGACATTTTATAGGGGTTCACATTTTAAGGCTGAAGAAAGTAAAAAAAAAAAAAAAAAAAATTTTAAAATGTTTAAAGTCGACCAGGTACAGATTTAGGGAATCTGTGTGCTAGTATGGATCAGCTGAAGAAAAATTCAGTTGCTAGTGCTGTGCTTCGGAAATGGTTCTGTTGCCAGCTCAGTTTGGGTAGAGGAGTTATGCTGTCATGGTCAGGTTTGAGAGAAGACGTCTTTTCCCTGGACGCGACTGAGCCTCTGATCATTAGAAAATGATGGTGTAATCGTCATTACCCCACAGTGGGTTGGGGTTTGTTTGTTTGATTTTTTCTCCTCCTTTTTTTCCGGTGTTTGGCATGAATGGTAGTACCCCATCCCCCCCCCCCCCCCTCCCTCCCTTCCCCTCCTCTTTTCCTATCCCTTACCTTTACGCATTTTTTTTTCATCGAGGAGGAGGGAGAAGTTAGCAGTCTACGACTGCTGGAGTGACATTCGTTTTCAGTGTGGTTTGGTTTGGGTAGCTCGAGTGCCGCGTGCGTACATGATTTCGTGTGTTTTTTTGTTTTTCAGTTCGGTATGGAATTATGCCGCTGAACATTCTCTATGTTGACGTTGTTCAACAAAGTTTTTGCATGGGTGCTGCATGAGTGCAATGCCGGTGCTTCTTTTGTTGTGTTGTTGTTGTTGTTGCTGCTGTTGTTGTTCTTACAGTTACTGTTAATTAGCAAGACACTGTCACTTGTCTCAGTTGTGCGTTCTGATATCATCTTGTCAAACAGATCTTTCAGCATTTTTTTTAGATTAACCTGATTTGTAGTTTTAAACAGAGTTCGGTGTATTCCATTCGGTGTTCATACTTTCATCTTGATCGTCAGATTTTCTTTCTTTTTTTTCCCCGTAAGGAGGTGATTTGTACTATTTTGATGGTTGTGCATTTTCTCGGCGCATTTTTTTAACAAGTTTTGTTTCTGTTGCAGACCTTCTCTTCGATCTTTTTTTAATCATACAGCGAAATGAAAGCATCGTACATCTCTCTCTCTCCCCTCTCTCTCTCTCTCTCTCTCTCTCTCTCTCTCTCTCTCTCTCTCTCTCTCTCTCTCTGCTCGCCACGCGCGCACCCACGGACGCACTCGCCAGTTATGTAACCATCCGATGTATTTCATAATTGATTTTAAGTATGACTTTCTTTTTTGTTTCACCTTGTGTGCGCATGTATGTGCTAGGGGGGGAGCCTTCTTGCCGTTTACTCTTCCTTTGAATTCCGCTACTGGGAAAAAAAGATTACTGTTCTTCCCACTACCAGAAAAATGTAATCTCTCTCTCTCTCTCTCTCTCTCTCTCTCTCTCTCTCTCTGTCTCTGTCTCTCTCCTTCTCTCTCTCTCTTTCTCTCTCTCTCTCCTCTCTCTCTCTCCCCTCTCTCTCTCCTCTCTCTCTCTCTCTCTCTCACACACACACACACACACACACACACACACACACACACACTACATTTGACCCCCTCCAAAAGCATCTTGTTTCGATTCGCTAACGCTAAGGGAAATAAATCCTAACTTGTGGAGGATTTAAATCAGTTCGTCCCCTTGTGCCGGAGCTCGCAGTCTCTCGCGCGCAGAGAAGCGCTTCAACTTCCTCATGTTGGTGGTGGTCGGCGATGTTTGGTAGCAAGAAATTAGTTGCGAACAGAACGCATCCTCACTGAAGTATTGACCATCCATAACGGTTTGTTTAAAAAAAAAAGGAAGTTTGAGGATAAAATAAGGTCACACAGTGTTCGGGTGGGGGAGGGTTGGGAGGGGTTGGGGGTCGACGGCGGGTGAGATGTCGTGTTTGTCGCATGTGCGTGTTTGTGTATACGTGCGGCGCGCACGCAGTTTTTGCTCCCTAATTCTAAAAATGCTTGTTCGCAAACAGGCGCAATGGTTGACGTCGAGGATTGCGGACTAATGGGTCGTAGGTTCGATTCTCTAGGAATCCTTTATTCCTTGGATTTTTGTTTAGGCCCCGAACAGACTGTGACTAGACTGAAGTGTGCCATGGGCACAGGTGGGAGACTGGAACCACACATTTGAGGTTGGTCCAGTGAATGGATACCTCTCTGAGAGTGTTGCTCTTTTTTTTTCTTTCTTACCAGCACCGCAGTTGTGTTTCTCTTTAGCCTAGTTGACGCCAGGATAGATGAAAGTAAGCGTTGAATACAGCTCTGTCGTTTAATCTCTGATAGCCAGGATACGGCTTTGAATGGGGAGCCGAAATGAGCGGCGTTGAAGTTGATACACATGATGAAACAGCAAACAAACAAACAAACAAACAACAACAAAAAAAGAAGAAGAAAAAGTGGAAACCTGCATGTTTGCTACGATAACAAAATTGTTGTTCGTAAATAAATACCACAAGTAAGACTCAAATTTAAAAAAAAGAAAAACCTGCATGTTTGTTTTCATAGCAAAATAGTTGTTTGTGCATAAACTACCATAAGAAATCACTGTAAGCGGAATGAAACCACTCGTGAGGAGACGGGATCTTTCTGACTTTGGTAGTGAACGAACAAACAATGGTGGGTGATGACGAACCAACGTGTGGTGATGCGATGGCGAAGACGATGTTGACGGTAAATTGAAAACAGTCATTCTGTGGAGCGACCGCAGACGACCAGTTCGTCATTGACTTGGTTTGACTGGACCTTTCGCTGCTAATAACAAAACTAGGACTTTACTAATTGTCCGGGATGGTACCTACTCCTGTTTCAGAATGGATTCTTCGATTTTCCTGCCCATCCCTCCTCTTTCCCAGACCTCCTTCACCCTGCACGGTCCTTCACTTTTTTTTCACTCTTCCCCATCCCTTCCCCCATTCCCCCCCCCCCCCCCCCTCCCCTCCCTGCCTCCATGTTTCTGTCCCTCCCTGACTTTCTCCAGGTTGTTACCGGTCAGCACCTCACCATTGCCAACTCACCACTTTGCTGACTCTTCACCATCACAGTTGCTGTCCATCACACTTGACTGAAAGCATGTCGTTTAGTTTTTCACCTGCACGTCTGTCTCTGACACCGTCACAGCTCATCGATTGATTGATTGATTCGTTGATTGATTCGTCATGGATTGATTCATTTGATTCATGTGTTCTCATTTTATGTCAACGTTGTTTGACTACAATTTTCCTTTTTTCAGTTCAGCAAAAATTGCATTCAAACATGATTATTACGCGCTTTTCTCTCTCTCTCTCTCTCTCTTCTCTCTCTCCTCTCCCTCTCTCTCTCTCTCTCTCTCTCTCTCTCCTCTCTCTCTTCTCTCTCTCTTCTCTTTCTGTTGATCTTCGTAATCTGTCTCTGTCTGTCGTCTGTCTTCTCTCTCTCTCTCTCTCTCTCTCTCTCTCTCTCTCTCCTCTCTCCACACACACACACACACACACACACACACACACACACACACACACACACACACACGCTCGCACGCACACTCTCTCACTCACTCACTCACTCACGCACGCACGCACACTGACACACATACGCACGTACACGCTCACATTGATATGCGTATTACCAACACAACAACCAACACAAAATGGGGGAGGAGAGGGTGAGCTGGGAGGAGGTGGAGGAGTGAGGTGGACAGTCAAAGTCTTCAAGGAAAATTACATCTACAATCTTTTGAAGACTTGATTCGAATTTTGTTCCCGCCGAGTATTTTTGATCACTGTGTTACTGAATATTCTGTCAACAAATTGTTGTGCGCGCGCGCGTGTGTGTGGGGTGTGTGTGTGTGTGTGTGTGTGTGTGTGTGTGTGTGTGTGTGTGTGTGCGTGCGTGCGTGCGTGCGTGTGTGCATCTTGGCGGAATTATCTGTTGACTGTTTCCTTTGTTTTTTGACATATGATCAACCCTTTGTCTTCCTCTACCTGCAGCAAGGATAGATACAGGTTTGGACTTGTGTCTTGATGATCATTATTACACTGCTATATGACTGTTCCAGGTTCGGGGATCGACATCGTGAGACTGTCATTTTGTCTTCGCTACATGCTGTCACTGTGTCTTTGGGAAAAGAATCACTTGGAACATAATGGCATTAGCGCTGAATGAGTTTTCTGCTCCGTGCTAGAAGAACAATGGTATAAGCTGCGAAACAAATGCCCCCACCCGCCTTCAGTGAGGGTGATATAAAATAAAATAAAATAAAATAAAATAAAAGCAGTAGATCAAAGTATGTTATCATGACAATCACCTCCACATTATTTTTTTACAAATTCAGTTTTTATTCAGCGTATTACCGGCCTCTGAATTCTTGGTCCACGTCGAAGATAGGTCAGTATTTAAATTGCTTGGTTAGTTAGTTTGTAGTGCTTATCAGTTGACCGGTTTGTTTTCATTTGATCGGTTCGATTGGCTTTAAGGCTGGCTGGTTGATTGAAGGTCAGCTGGCAAGGCGATGGCTGGGCTTGAAGGCTGGAAGATGCTTTCTCGCCGTGTGTGTAGGTCCCCCCACTCCCCCCATCCCTCTCCCCCAGAGCTTCTGCCCTCTAGCCAAACAGCAGTACTTGGAATCAGTCTTTGATGATTGGGTCTTGGTGGGGTTGAGGAACATGTCCTGAATCCCATCAGACGCTTCTGTTTATAGGCTGTCATACGGCATTGTCAGACGTTTCAAAACCAAGTTCAAAGTTTTTCAGCTTTTTTTTTTTTCAATAACATGCCTTCATATGCTTCAAGCTATCCGTTTTTCATACCAATTTCCAGGTCTGGAAATGAGAATTTGTTTATGTATTTATTTCATTATTTATCTCTTTTTCTCGTTGTCCGAAAGCAGTTTATGCGCGTGTGCTTTATGTTTTTATTTCATTATTTATCTCTTTTCTTCCGGACCAAGAGTTTATGCACAAGCGTGTGCACACATGTGTATGTGTGTGTGCGGGCGTGCGCGCACATGTATTATGTGTGTGTGTAAGGTAATTTATAGAACTTTTTCTGTTCCGCAGTCTGCTGTTTCCCTTCATTTCTTTTGCGCAGTCTGCTGTTTGCCCTCATTTCTTTTTAAATGAAATGCATAAATGAAAGGAAGTCGGGTCAGGGTGGTCCGGGACTTTCTCCTGTGTTTACTATGGCAGGTAGGCTCAGGAATGTCGTGTGCTCAGTTTTCTGTCTTGGGGCCAGACGGCTGTATTTTGAATAAAATTTCAAGGGAATCGGCTGTGGCTAGAAGGCACGGGAGTACACATTTATAGAGGGGGTGTGTGTGAGGGAGGGGGATTAATGTTGGGAGCAAGAGAGAGATGGGGATGGGTCTTGTTCTTTTATTCTGATGTTTGCTTTTTTTTTAAATAAGAAAGAAACGAAGTTTTAGAGGCTGCGATTGTTCGCTGATCTGTTCATCGTGTTGATGTTGCAGGTAGCTATCAGGCTGCCTATCTAACACATGACCTTCATGTTGCAGCAGGCCGTAACGCCAGGCCCCAGCAGTGTTCATCCTTATCGTTAGACCTGTCACACATGGCCCACCGGATGTTAGAGCTACGGTTTTCTTGCTGATCGTCAGCTAATGGCGCTGACACACGAGCTGAGGACTGTGAACCACAAAAAGTGAAACAAAATGGCAACCGCACAGTGCAGCTGACAGCAGATATTAGGTGTTTGTACTCTGCACACCGTTGAAAGCAAAGTTTGGAAGAACAACTTTGAAGGATGCCACCCATCATCACAAGGAATTAAGTGTCGAGTCGGCCAGTTACTACATAGCGTGGATGTAAACTTCGCAACACTGGCTCTGTAATAACATACCATCCTGACTGCAGCATTCTCCACAACAAAGTTACAGACATAAAATGTGTTGATAGGTGATATGGTCATGTTAAGAAAGTAGGGCTCAAAGGTTAGTGAATACACACGCAGAACATCCTTAGCTGTCGGTACAAGTTGTGTTTCCAGGTTGAAGAAGTCGAAAAAAAGACATGACACTAGCCTCTTCAAAGAACGTAGAAATGGACATAACACAACATTGATCAGATTTATACAGGTAAATGGCTTTTCTGCGCATGCTGTGGAAAATCATCTCTGTGATTTTGCTATACCTTCATTCGTAATGGATCACATGTGAAGATAGATGTATATCTTGTAGTCTTTGAGAATATTGTAAAATCCAGGAGACGTATTGTGCTGACAGTGTTCTAACAATGTTTGCAGGCCAAGCGAGGCGAGAATGATTTCTGTTTTCCTTCCTGCCAGTCCGTCCGAATGTTTGCAGAGGATAACTCAAAACTAGTTGGGAGGGAGGCGGGGAGTGGGGGGGTCTTCTTTACATTGACAGCTTGAGTGTTCCCTGTGGGTGAGATTTTCACCGTATGTCTTCATTTTGAACAGTACCAACACAAGAGCCACATCCCATCTTTGAGGCTGATGTCTGAACATACCTGTACGCCTGTTTTGGTTTGGTTTGGGGGTAGAGGGGAAGGGTGTGTTAGGCAGAGCGGTGTCATTCATCCTGACGACACAAGATGGCCTGTCTCCAAGGAAGTATGGAATAGGATTAACTTCATGCAAGTGGTGTTTTAGTAGGTTGGTTGGGATTTTTCCCCGTTGCATTTTAATGCATTCTTAGACACGGGGAACTGGCATCAAAGTCTCACCCGATGTACTTGGAGGGGGCTGAAGTCTGCACTGATGACGATTCCGAAGGAAACATATCTTCTTCTGATCTGCCTGTCTCAAGCGAGCATTGAATCCAGAACCCTTTGATCGAGAAAACAGTTTTGCTTTATCCATCAGAACAAACAGGCTCTTTAAGAAGTCCTTTGAATCTGAGGTCTCTGCTAGCAACATTGTCAGGATGCTAAAAAGGAGAATCCGTTTGATAAGGCAAGATACAGGGGTGTCACCTTCATTGGTATAGGGCGTGGATTTGGCGAAAAGGATAATACCCCCGTGTGAGACGCTGGTTTTCAAGTGTGTGTATACACTCCAGGAGAGCCTGACAAGGGAGATATATCTATTCAAGTAATCTGATAATCAAGATATTCTCAATTCCCTCACTCGGGATAAAGTTTGTACTCGCCAGCCAAAAGCTCCTGGTCTGTGCGGGGGCCTTGATCGGTCACATAAACTTTCTTAGTGACGATATCAAATGACGGGGGCTGCTGGCGGGAATTTTGTCTGGAGTTCTGGATTGGGGACAACGACATTAACGACGGAACGTCAATGTGCCTGGCATTACCTCTTTATAAAAATCGCAAGGAAGGCAAGAATTTTTTTTCTTTTTTTTTTTTTAAAAAGCCTTGCTGGTACCAACGCCGTGTAACCTTACAAAATTCACATCACTAAGGCCTCAGCAGCGACTGACAGTTTCTAATTAAGTACGAACTTCATCCAGTGTTATCCGAGTCTCAAATCACCTTGATAATCTCACACTTGTTTTTGTCGCCATTGGCAGAGTGCGTTCCAGACCTGAGATGGGTGTGCTTACTAGGTAGAGAATGGAGTTTTTCTGTCGGTGAATAATGTTCTGAAATGAAACATAGTTTATTTTGATGTCCTTCACGTGTTGTTGGTAAAATTTTGGAATGTAGCTAATTGTACGTGGACAAGATTCATCTGTTGGGAGAAATATTCGGAGAAAAAAAACGTTTTGTACTTGGATAAGGTTCATCGGTTACAAGTAATATATGCGAATTTAGCAAACTGCCTTTGGAGGAAGGAGTTTTCAACCAGTATTCTCAATCGTTCAAAAAAAAAACCCACACACACACACACACACATACACAACAACAATGATGAGAACTCAGTCTGGTTCGGCTGAGGTTCACATGTCCTGCGGTGGTGGAAACCCGTAGCTCCGACGTCCGGCTTGTGACAGGCCTAAGAAATTCGCAAGGCTGCAAGCCTCCTACATCGTCATTGCCCGCCCAAGGAGGACGGTGACCATTGCAGCTAGCGTTTGGCGTGTTGCTGTTGCAGATTCCGCGCTACATCATTACCTTGCACGAGCTGCTGGCCCACACACCCCATGACCACGTGGAGAGGCAGAGTCTGGAGTATGCCAAGAGCAAGCTGGAAGAGCTCTCACGGGTCAGTATAGGCCTACTTGATGTCTCGCAGAACTAGAGTATTTAGTGTGTTTTGCCTGTTGTTTCATCATTACCTTCTCTCTCTCTCTCTCTCTCTCCTCTCTCTCTCTCTCTCTCTCTCTCTCTCTCTCTCTCTCTCTCCCCTCTCTCTCTCTCTCTCTCTCTCATCATTTTGACTCGTGTACTTTAGAGAGTATATATTCCCGAACAGAGTATCGATGTGGACCGCCACAGAGTTATGTTGCAGATAGTTCTATGCTCAACATTTGAGCACAGCATTATGTGACTGTTAGCGCATCACTGTCATCGCTATGATGTCTCTTACATTCGTTCAGTGCAGCCCACTGTTGGATGCAGATAAAGCCAACACCAGTACCTGTCCTTTATTCAGTTAGGTATCATGAGGTCCTAAGAAATGAACGATTATTATGGCATGTGCCTGACACTGGACATGGGTAGAAAAGTAGCCAAATTGGGGCATCTTTCATGGGAGATCTAACAGCTCGGTCACGAAATCACCAGTCTCTCAAGCTACGAGGGGAGGGGGGGGGGGGGTGCAGGAGCATCGTGTCTATATAACTTGCTTGATTCGACGCCAAACCTCATCCAGAAGGTGAAGTTCAATCTCCGATGTCCAGGTAGAAAAAATGGACATTTTCCTTGCCGCTCTAAATTTGTTACCCCAACCAGTAGTAACAGTTTGACAATAGATTCCACAACCCATTCCCTTACTGTATCCTTCCTTTCGCACTCACCACCTGTGCCAGGTCTCCATGAATTCTGAAAACAGTCTTAACGGTACTGTTCAAATCCTTCAGTTTCTTGCCCACACCGTCAGTCTTAGTGTTGTTGTTCTGCATGCAGGGGCTGCTGTGGCTGTCAGGTATACTTTAAACTTAGCCTTCAGGAGTGCCTTTAAGAGTGTGAACAGCAAGTTTTGTAGTTCTCCTCGAAGTAGCCCTATGTTGTTTGTGAATCAATAGCCTGAGTTTCCTGTTTTTGAGTCTGACCATATCAACCTTTGGAAGAAAAGCGTGCGAAGGAAACATTCGATGGCTGTAACACACACACACACACACACACACACACACACACACACACACACACACACACACACACGCTCACACACACACACACACACACACACACACGCACACGCACACACACACACACACACACACATACACGCACACACATACACGCGTGCATGCGCATGCACTCACACACGCAACATGCACACACACACACACACACACACACACACACACACACACACACGCACGCACGCACGCACGCACGCACGCGCCGCGCGCGCGGGCACACACACACACACACACACACACACACACACACACACACAGAACAGCGAAAAGTGATATTGTCATTACAGTAAATCCAAAGATACACAAATGCATGGTACAATCAGTTGACATGATTTGGTATAGTAGTGTTGAGGACAGCATGAACAATAAACATATGCAGAAACGATCCAGTGGTAAAATGTACGATCCCTTGACGTTTGTAAGTAAGTAAGCTGACAAAGGCGTGGAACCTTTCAATAACGGCTTCCAAAGAACCTTACAAATGGGAGTTTTAAAAGGGAGGAGAAGTTTTGTTGGGAGGCACATTAAGTTCCCAGACAAAGGAAAAGAAAATTGTCCAAGAAAGCAACCCTTGAACGAGTCTCTTGCAGGTTGAAGGTGTGTGTGTGTGTGTGTGTGTGTGTGTGTGTGTGTGTGTGTGTGTTGTTGTTGTTGTTGTCTCCCCCCCCCCCCCCCCCCCCCCCCTAATTTAGAGCCTCCATTGTAGCACTCTGTCATCGCTACAGCATTTTTTTTCTTCCTTTTGCTGTTTCATCTTCTGTGCCTTCTCAAAGGCAGTATTCCCACGCCGCTCATTCCAGCCACCCCACACATGGCCTTTTCCGGCTTTGTCCTACCGTGCGGGTGAAAAAGGGACACATCATAACGGCTGATCAGTGAACGGTGTACAGATTTCTATTTTCTGTCAACTTTTACCCTGACCCTAACCGTAACCCTAGCATAACCAAATCAAAAATAGATTATAACCAAAACCCTACTCCTAAAACTAAAAACTTCCGTGCTGAATGTTCCGATTTTTTCTGGTACACACACCACAGGCAGCTCACGGGGAGCAGTTGATATCAGGCGTCATTAAGCAACCCACCAGAGGGAACTCTGCATTGCTGCCGAGTCGATCCGGTGGTTTTTATGCTGTCTTTTCTGATCCAGTTTGGACACCACATACTATCCACTCCCACCCTCTTCTTAAGACAATGATTACTTGGTCGCAGAGCAAACCCCCCGCCCCCCCCCCCCCCCCCCCTCCTCTGTGAAAGAATCGCCACGCATCAGCCCCCCTCCCCTTCCCCTGTGAAAGAATCGCCACGCATCAGCCCCCCTCCCCTTCCCCTGTGAAAGAATCGCCACGCATCAGCCCCCCTCCCCTTCCCCTGTGAAAGAATCGCCACGCATCAGCCCCCCTTCCCTTCCCCTGTGAAAGAATCGCCACGCATCAGCTCCCCTCCCCTTCCCCTGTGAAAGAATCGCCACGCATCAGCCCCCACCCCCACCCCCCATCCCCCCTCTCCCCGTGTGAAAGAATCGCCACACGTCAACGACAATACCAGTGAATTTGCCGAAACTGACGACGTTGATATGAACTCATTTCGGGCATGGAAGTGCAGGCGGATTCGAAATTTAGTTCACTGCGACAACTTGACATGAAGGAACACAGAATCTGAGTCTTGGACTTCATTCAAGATTTCTTTTATCACGATCACATAATCCGTCAAGAAATAGGTAAGTTTATACATGCATATCCCACTGGTGCTTTCAGTATTTGAACAATATACGCATTTTCCACTACGCACATTTTCCACTATACACATTTTCCACTATACACACAAGTGCGCCACATGGTTACGCAAGACTTGATTTTCTTGTTTTTGTCATCGACAACAGATGAAAGAGGGTGAGGATGGTGTGGCTTAAGACTACAAGACCAGAAGATTCTAAAGGTTTTATTTTTCATAATATATGTCCAGGTGTTAACCGTGCCGAAGAGGTGCTTACACTGCAGCAGTGGTCAAGGGATTTGAACAACACCTGTCGGAGGTACATGCATTAAGAGGAGGAAACTAAACTGCATGGTTGGACTTTTCCCATCTGAGCCCATGCCACACTCGGCTCTGGTCAGGAACCAGTCAGGACGGAGAAATACGACAAATGAATGCCTGCGATGGGATTCGAACACTCATAACCTTCCATCTCGCTTTTGCTTTTTGTTGTTGTTGTTGTTGTTGCTTTTTTTTTTTTTTTTTGCTTTTTTTTTTCGCGTTTCTGAATTGGTCAGTGGACTTTGGCGTGTGCTGGGACAGGTGATGCATGACGAGGTGAGCGAGACCGAGAACATCCGCAAGAACCTGGCCATCGAGCGCATGATCATTGAGGGCTGCGACATCCTGCTGGACGTCAACCAGACCTTCGTCAGACAAGGTCAGTCCTTCCCACGTTCACTAGCTGTCGGTCTGTCTGTCTCAGGATGTCGGTGAGCTTGTTTGTTTGTTCTGCTCCTGTGTGCCGTATGCTCTCTTTCTCTCTCTGACTCTTGTCTCTGTGTCTGACTCTGTCTCTCTCTCTCTCTCTCTCTCTCTCTCTCTCTCTCCTCTCTCTCTCTCTCTCTCTCTCTTTTCTCTCTATCTCTCTCTCCCCCCTATATCCCCTTTCCCCTCCATTCACCCGTTTCACTTTGTCTCCCTCTTTCACACATTACCACACCCCCACACCCCTTTTCCTCCGCTCTTCCTCTCTCTTTCTCCCTCTCTGTCTTCTCTCTCGCTCTCTGTCTTTCTTTCTCTTTCTTTTCTTCCTTTCTCCCCCCACTCTCTCTCTCTCTTTCTGTCCTTTCTCTATTTACCTCTCACTCCCTTTCTTTCTCCATCAGCCTTTGACTCTCTCTCTTCCCACAACCCTACCTCTCGCTCTTTATCCCTCTCCCACAACCCCTTGCGCCATTATTTCTCTCTGTCTGTCTCTCTGTCTCTGTCTGTCTCTCTCTCTGTCTGTCTGTCTCTCTCACTCTCTCTCTCCTCTCTCTCTCTCTCTCTCTCTCTCTCTCTCTCTCTCTCTCTCTCTCTCTCTCTCTCTCTCTCTCTCTCTCTCTCTCTCCTTTTCCATCTGACTCCTCAACCATCAGTCTGAGAGACAATCTGTCAACCAGTTGTTTAGTTGCCGGGATGTGTCTGTGCAGTTCCTTGCCCATGTTAACATTGTCAGTTTGAGCGTCAGTCGTATCTCTTCGATGATAGCGCACTATGTCGGTGACTTCTTCCTGTCAAGCCCTTGTGCCAACTCCGCATCTGCCTGTCTTTTTTCCATCTCACTCTTTCTCTCTGTGTCTCTGTCTCCCTCTCGTTTGTCTGTCTGTCTGTCTCTCTCTCTCTCTCTCTCTCTCTCTCTCTCTCTCTCTCTCTCTCTCTCTCTCTCTCTCTCTCTCGTGCAGGTCCGGACATGATCTTAGGAGAAATGCTAAAACATTCTAATACACTTGTAGTGGAATTTCTGATAGTTTTGTTTAACAAGTTATTTGATGAAGGAATCTTCCCGCTAGACTGGGCTAAATCTATTATAATTCCATTGCACAAAAAAGGTGACATCAATAATCCAGACAATTACAGAGGCATTGCCCTTACCAGTATATTGGGAAAAGTTTATACAAATATTCTAAACAGGCGATTAACTAAATGGGCAGAAACAGAAGAAAAAATAATTGAGGAACAAGCAGGAT
>CM031608.1:79647558-79662558 GCA_018398815.1 Conus ventricosus
AGAGTTTCACGTCATCGGCGCCGAACGTCGTCGTCAGTTGGGGGAAGAGGGGAGGGTCGTGTCGCCAAGACGTTCCTTGGTTCATTCGATCCGGCTCTGTGACGCGGAGTCCCAAATAGCTCTGTGCTGGCTTCACTCTGACCCAGTTTGCTTGGACAGCATCAAAGAGGGGATGGGAGTGGGGAGAGTGCGGGGAGGGTTGAGCGAACGGAGGTGTAGAGGAGAGGAGAGAGCAGGGGGTGGGGAGGTGACAGTGTGGGAAAGGTTGGGGAGCTGTAGGGTAGCGAGCGTTCAATCAATCAGTTGCTGCTATCAGCTGGCGGCGGCGACTAGCAGCGGCACAGCATTACAGAGAGAGAAAGAGAGGGAGAGAGAGGAAGGGGAGTAGCAGCAGCAGCAAGCAGCAGCTTGACTGGCTGCGTCTGCGGCTGGCTGTATGTGGTCTTTACTCGCTGATGATGAAGCCTGGCCTTGGCTTTGATGGCCTGTGAACTGTGGGAGCAGGATGGTAAACCCAGCCTGCAAAGCCTGATGATAATAATCAGCAGCACCAATAGTTGTAGTCGTAGTTTGGGAATTTGCGTTCGAAGATGACCTTGGCGGTTGCACCTTCCTGACTGTAACAAAGCATCTGAGTGCCTACATACACTATGCCACTGCAGTATTTGACAGCAGTAAAATTGATGATGAAGAAATGCATGAAGACAATGATCATGCAGGAGAATGTTTCAGAAGTTTGTGACAAGAGAAGTTATCAAGGCAATTCATACGTAGGATGATCATTTATTACTAAACTGTAAACAATTTGGAACTCTTCAACAGAGTATTCATTTATGCGAATTCCACCTCCGGTTATCCGTATTGTCTGAAATGCATTGAGTTGGGACATATTGGGATCAGATCATGTTCATTGCTTTTGGTTCTTGTTGTTCTTCATGTTCTTCTTCCTCTTCCCCCAGCATGCTATAGGGTCAGTATGTCTTAAATATGAAGGCTGCCATACATCTGCAATACTACTGATCCGCTGCTTCTTCTCAAAGTCCACAGCACATGATTCACACATTAGGCAAACCTGGAGACTGGTTGCATATGGGCATTCACCTCTAAGTGATATTTTTTAGGCAATAAAGATAGGAGAGGCAGAGCTGGCTGTATATGATAGCCAGTTCCGAGTGTGAAGAAAGTGAACTGGCGAGTTCTGTTAAACAGATGGATAAAAATCTCACAATCGAGGTTTACCTTCAGAGACTCTTTTCCAAGTTGTCTTAAAATGGCTTCAAAAGGTGGTTTTCACCTTCCTGTCCACGAAATGCCGATCGTATCTGCTACCTGCTTTAGATCATTTTTATTTGCTTCCTCATCACGATCGTTGAAAAACCAAGGCTGTTCTTGAGATGAGGAGCTGCAGAAGCTGTTTTCTTTCACTTGTCTGTAGGTGATGGACATTATTTGTGGGGAAAAGAACGTGTGTCTACTTGCGTTTATCTTTGGTATAGGAAAAGGGCAACCAGGGGCAGGCCAGGTCTCAGCTGTGTGGTGCGTTTCTTTCAGTCTCACCTGCCGTTGAAGAATGATGCATACAGCTTCTGGCCCTCATCTTGCAGTTTTCCCACTGAGTCATCAATCTAATGTTGCTAATGTAGCGCCTTTCTGGCATCTAATGTGTCAAGGACTCCCGTGCATCTTTGTAGTCTCGTTTTGTTACATCACAAGAGGCATCAAGAACTACTACTGGCGTGGCTATTTCTCAAAGCACTGGAGAATGTCTGTTCGTTGCTTGCCAGCTCACAAGTGTTCAGTATGTTTCCACTTGATTTAGATCAGATGCGTGAGCTCCGTCTCTTGGTGGTGGTTGTTGTTGTGACTGTCGGACGTTTATGATGCAGAAGTGAGTGGGACAGGTGCTTCTTTAACGTTCTGATCTGACTCATGAGTTTATCTTCCTTTCTTTTCTTCCTTGCCTGTCATTCTGACCATAGCTCTGATAGGGGGCGTGTGTGTGCTTTCATAGCTTTTTGTAATCAACTTACGCTAGTATTTTGGATTTAGGTCACGTGTCAGCGTTATGCTATTTTTTTTTTCAGATTGTTGACCTATAGCTGAAGGCTTTCAAATGTGTGGCATACAAATCCTGTATAGATCTAGATCATGATATTCATTATTTTCCTTGCCAAAGGTATGAAGTATGCCATTCTGTGGGAATCCTCGCCTTCCATCATATTATCAGGGTGAAATCTTTCTTCAGGGAGACGAAGATCAACTGGCCTCATCTCAGTTTCTGTCCAGCTGCTGTGCGGCTTAATGTAATACGGAGTTAATGGTTTTGCGCACACAACAGTCCATTTGTAGTGATATATTCTGTTCGTTTCCACGCTTCAAGATCGACTCATTTATGAGTGGTTCAAAGATGCATCTGAAGATGAAGAGAGACGACAGTTAACATGAGACTGCCCTGTGACATCTCCCCTGGTAGCGTCACCATTGAGCTTGTCTGACTACATTGTTCCATTTGAGCCCTCATAAACAGGTTACCTAGGATTTCCCAGTGTTGCTGAGAAACTCTGAAGAGAAGATTCTCTTTCTGTCTTTTTTTTTTTTTTTTTGCAGATGTTGAAAGATATTCACTTTTTTTTCACCTTTGCTGGAAGCCATCTCTTGAACAGGAAAGTGTGGATCCCCAACACATCTCCCCGCTTATATGCCTACGTTTGGCAAGATCCTTTTTTTCCCTTTAGACAAAAGCCTTTCTCCAAACTAGACTTGTGCCCACCATGTTTACATTCATCAGAAGGCATTTTAGTGACTCGTATGAGGAGTAGACTATGGATTTCTGGTCTTCCATTCTTACTCTCGGTACTCTATGGGGTGTACCCATAGGGTTATATTTCTAGATGGTATTGGAGGCGTTTGTGTCTTGCCTAGAATACAGAGGAGATGAGGGGAGACAGCGCGTTTTTATGTTTATCTTTTCCAGACTTCGTGATCCCCCTGTTTAACATGACTGGTGATAGATTTCTGGCTGGCACTAAATAAGTAGATGTTTGTTTTCGTTTGTGCTGCCATCTTCTCCGTTGATTTTCTTATCTCAGAGTTGTCTGACGTCCCGAATTAGTTTGTGGGTTATGAAGTGCTGCCATGCATGTAGTGTTTGTTTCCTGAACTTGTTCAATGTCTTCTCCAGGAGAGGGCAAAGGAATAAACTGGTTGGCCTGGCAACCACACTTGGACGCCGTGGTGCAAGTTATATCGGGTAGATAGATTACTCAGTCTTGCCTGTACGTTAGGTAAATGCATTGCTCAGGTAACTCCTTAATCTTGTTCTTGGACACCCTAGCTAACTTTTAATCCACTATTCTTCCTTTTATTTATATATTTATGAATGTTATTGTATCTTAAATATACTGCCCCTCTGACTTACTAGATGTGGCGCAGCGTATATAGACTAGTCTTTGACAGTCTTTGACCTTCCTGACTTCTGCCACTTTTTTTTTTTTTTTTTTTTTTTTTTTTTTTTTTTTTTTTTTGCTCCTAGAGAACATCAGACAGATAATACGTTTTACAAAGACGTCTCTGAGTATAAAGGATGCTTTCGTTCCACTTTTAATTCTGATCGATTTCAAAAAGTAATGCTGCTTTTTAGGTATGCTGGTGATCATCATTGGCTGAATAAGGATCTTAGCTTTCAAAACTTTCCTGTTTCTTTCTCCTTGTCAAGGGAATGCGTAACAGCGACGTCGACTTCGGGACAATCCTGCAGCCCAGCTGATACGTAGCAACGTCTTTTTCTATTCACCAGTCGATAAGACGCATGTGGCTGTAACTTTAGATCTGATGTTAACTTTACTGATAGTGATGACCATTCTAATATAGATAGATAGGTATATATATATATATATATATATATATATATAAGAGAGAGAGAGAGAGAGAGAGAGAGAGAGAGAGAGAGAGAGGAGAGCGAGAGAAATAGATAGATAGATAGACATTATCATCGCGTCTTGTATAATTTTCTTCGTGGTAGACGTGTGTGTTTGTGTTTAGTGTGCGTGATTCCGTGTTCCTGTCCACTGAGCACTTTTATACTATCAGATTCAATATGAATATAATTCTTACGTGATGGGACGATGAAGTTAATGGTCATGAAAAATAGGACAGTGGCAGGAGGGTGGGGTTCGAGTGGGGGTTCCGCTGTCACTGACATTGCATAACTGAAACAGTACCGCCAGAACGACAGCATATTTGAAAACGTGAGTCGAAAAGTTATTTAGAAAGGTAAAGTATGGGGGAGAGGTTGGGTTTAAAGGGGGGGGGGGGGGGTCAAATGGGGCTTCCGACAGTATAGAGAATGGTTGCTGAAACTCTTAAACTTTGTGCTAATAGAGAGTTGTGTGCGTGTTTGATGAGCATTGAAGTGTTTGGGTATCCACAGACGAACTTTGTCATGGTCATACTGTATTCAGTGTGCAGTCATTCAAACAGGCCGTTTTTGGCTATCGGTCATTTGCTATGGGGGGAAGACTGCCAGTGTCTCTGTGCTGTAAGAATGAGCGCCATGGCGGGTTGCTTCAGCGGTGTTGGGGAGGGCCAGGTACTGGATTTCACGGTGGTGCTAAAGACTGGCTCTGTTCCGGCTTGTCTCTCCGTGTGTCGGGGAGCTGGACACAGGCTTCTGTTTAGCCGTGTAAAACCCTGAGACAAAAGGTCAGCAGTTCATGTCCTGACTGGGTGGACTTGCCCCGAGTCATTTTCCCGGCCCACTCTCCTCACCTTCCACCCCCTGATTGTTGACCACCAGCCATCATCCTACCCTCACCCAGCCCCACCTCCCTTCTCTCTCTCTCTCTCTCTCTCTCTCTCTCTCTCTCTCTCTCTCTCTCTCTCTCTCTGTCTCTCTCTCGCTCAGTCGGGGTTACATAGGCACTGACATTTCCACCTGGTTACATTTGTACTTGGAGACATGTGCTGCGCTACGATCAGACATATCATAATGATATCTTGCCTTTGCCATCTAGCCACACCCCTGAAGCTGCGATCCTCATTCGTTCATGGCCAGGTCAGTGTGACCAGTAACACGTTGTACACCATGTAATCTAAAGTAACTTCCCCCCTCTCCGACCCCCACCCCCCCACTCCCAACACACACACACACACACACACACACACACACACACACACACACACACACGCACACACACACACATACTCCTGATTTGACGAGGAGCTTTCTCCGGGTATGTTTCAGCTGAGAACTGCCAGCTGTTGTGTTGAATGCATCCTAGGTGTAATGCAACGCTCAAATCATCCTGTGTGACTCTGATACATCTGTCTATCGTGTCGGTCATTTGATTCCACGCTAATCTGGAAAGCCGGGTGAACGTGGGTAAAATCCCTCACGCGTAACACGATGAGCGTGATTCTGACTGGATAACCACGAGATGGGTTCGATGGGCATGTATCCAGCACAGACACGTCTACCCGCTTGCTCGACTCCCACCGTGATCATATCGCCATAAACGTGGTGGGCTGGTCAGGACAATTTACCCAGCCCATGTCTGCACTCTGGATATTGGATGTCCGATCCCGGACTGTCCACGTGTGCCTTGCCTCAAGGTCTGGATCCTCTACCGTTTGTTAAGCTTGGGAATTTCTCCTCGTCGGGACAACCCCATTACCTGAAAACCCAGAAGACACTGAGGTAAAGAAATGAGACCAAATTGTTAACATTCTGTGTGATCGGAAAATCGAATCTGTTCAGTGTTGGGTTTTTTTTTTTTTGTTGGGTTGTTTTTTTTTCACTTCATTGCAATTTTTAAAAAATGTCTTGATTTCACATATCCTTTTAAGCTCATCTGATTTCGACAGTCATTTTTAACTCATCCACTAACGCAGGATTCAACCCGGTGGACAACGTGTCAGATCTGTCCAACAGTTAGACTGAAAATACCAACATATGTAATCTCACTGATAGGCTGTCCCGTCCCAAGAACAGTTGCATAAACGGCTTTATTTAGCGACAAATTTTACCAGGTATATGCATATTGTCATCAAATGATTCAATACTGAATTTTTTAATAGACCATACAGGAAAGATTGATTATATGCTATATGCAGAAAACAAAAATGTAGTTGCCTAAAAGCAAATTCACGTCTACTGGATGAAAACAGTACAACTAAAAAGTATGCTATCATTTGCACAGACCACAAAAAAGTAGAGAGAATAGTCTTGAAATTCAATACGTGAGTAGATCCGAGAGCAGAAAGGGTAAGACATTAAGAAAAAGCAAAGCGAAAGAGAGAGGACAAGAGAAAAGATCACATTTGTAAGGTAGAATTCCCAGAACGCGTGAAGAGAAGGCCTATTTATACCTGAAAGACGGACCGGCGACCCACCCTCCATCTCTTCTTTGCTCTCTTCTCCTTGGGGGATAGATTTCAGTGTCAAGTTTCACGACACTAGATTGGTATAGCAGTTAGAATGTCTTCGACGGCTGCTGTGTATCGAATCGATCAGTCAGGATCCGGCTTGTGTGAAGTAAAGCATACGCGTGAACGTGACATATTGATCTTTACTGTCTCACTGAGTGAGCTGAAATACGCGCAACTGAGAAGGGGAGTGCGGAGGGGGTGGGGGGGATGGGGAGGGAGAGAGAGAGAGAGAAAGATACGCGCGTACCGGAAAAGTTGAAGTCAGTCGATGGTTGCACTATGTGTAACTAAAGTGAACATGATGACTGTATACTGTACTAGCTTTGAAGGAAATATACTGGTTTAGTTTTTCGTGAGGACTTGGATAATACCGAGAACTCCTTTACCGACCATACAGTGTAAAGCAGGGACAGCGCATAGTTGTTTCCCTTACCTAAGACGTCTTTGCCTTAGGAGTCGGGACAGCCGAGGACAAGGCGGCACGAAGGCCAAAGCACCGGCTGATCGTTCCTTTTTCGTTCGTCCCAGGCAAACCGTAATAAGGTGACATGATATTTTGAACCTCGTGCAGTCTGGTCGACATTTCCACCCAAAACTAATGACTCATCGGCTTCACCAAGTGTTAGGGAATAGTTTAGTCGAGCTTTTAACATGGATCGCACTGTGTCCAACGCCTTAAAGCGGAAGAGGTCGTGATCGCCTCTTTCTTTCTTTCTTTCTTTCTTCTTCTTCTGCTTCTTTTTCTTCCACTTCTTCTTCTTCTTCTTCTTCTCTCCCTCCCCCCCCCTCTCTCTCTCTCTCTCTCTCTCTCTCTCTCTCTCTCTCTCTCTGTCCTTCCCTCCCTCCCTCTTCTTTGTCTGTTGTACATTATGTGTTGGTTCTTCCGCATTGAGCTGTTGCTGGCGATTTTTCCCCAAGAAAGTTCAGATTAGATGCTAGGAAGATGCAAAAAAAAATTAATAAAAGTTTATTCCCGCATGCAAGAGATATTTTCGGATGATATCGTCGCTGTGGACGGTAGCTGTTAGAATGTTTCTGCTTTGCGCCATCTTTCAGATTGAACACACACAAAAAAATGTTCCTAAAATCAAAACATTAAAAATGTTGGATCGGCTGAACGTGTCCTGCTCCAATTGTTTCATATCTTGCCAGATTTTGTGATAAGTTAACCTCTTATGGTCTTTCCTGTCCTGTCAGGCATGCTCCATCCTTTTTTGTCCTGTGTGCTCACAGCTTCTCCTGTTTTGTCCTTCTGTACTGTTTCGTCCTTGGCTTCCCTTTTCGCTCTGCCCTGTACTCTTCCCGTTTGTTCTGCCCTGTTGTGTCATTAACTTCTCGTTGTGATCTGTTCTTTACTGTTCTGTGTGCTCTCTCCTATGCTGTCCTGCTCATTCGTTAACTGTCTTGTTTTGCTCTGTCGTGTTTGCCCTGCTAAGCCTATGACTGCCCTGTTTTGCCCTGTGCTGTGTTGTCCAAATTCTGTCTGGTTCTACTCTGCTCATGTGCTGTCCACCTCTGTCTGTCTTTAGCTGTCCTGTTTTGCCCTGTCCTCTGAATGTCCTGTTCTGTAACGCCAGCCCTGTCCTTTTCTGTTCCGTCCCGTCTTTAACTGTCCTGTTTTTCCTGTCCTTTAGTGTCCTGTCTCGCTCTGTCCTTTACTTCCCCGTTCTATTTTTGTGCTGCTCTGACCTGTCCTGAATTGTCCTGGTCTGTTTTCTGTTCCGCCCTGTTGTTTCTTTGTTCCGTTCTGCCCTGTCCTTGATTGTTCTGCTATCTTGCTTTGCGCTGTCTTTCCTGAACTGCTTTTTGATATGTCCTCTTCTGTTGTGTATGTTCTGTCAATTTCTGTCCTGCTTTTCCTGTCCTGTTCCGTCTTGTTTTGCCCTGTCCTATTCTGTCTTTAACTGTCCTGTCCTCTCTGTCCTGTATAGCTTGTTTTCCTTGTGTCCTTCATGATCCTTTTGTGCTTTACTGTCCCGTGTCTTGAACGTCCTGTTTTGCTAGGTAGGTCTTTTAGTGTTCTGTTCTGTCCTGTTTTTGCCCAACCTTTTATTGCCCTGTTGTCTTGTTTTGCCCAGTTCTTTACTGTCCTCTGTCTTTCCTTCCCAATTCTGTCCGGTCTCGTTCCGTCCTCTTCTACCCTGTCCCATCCAGTTAGGTGACCTGTCTTGTTAGATCCTTTCTTTTTTTTTATGCTGATCGATGAGAATGAGGATGATGAAGATGACGCTATGGATTTCCATTCCGGTCTGAGACTGCATGACAGGGCTGTACTCTACGCTTCCTTTCATGATATATCCCGGCGTCAGCCAGCCCCGAGAGAAGGCACCTGCAGTGTTAGTCAGGAAATTTGAGCAACACTCTCAGAGACGCATGATGAAACTCGACTCTGTGGTCCCAGTCTTCCCAACTGAGCCGTAGCAAACTCAACTCTGGGTAGGAGCCGGTCGGGGCAGAAAAATCCCACATAACTCTGATGGGAATCGAACCCACGACCTTTCAGCCGGGAGTCCGCGACGCTAACCACTTCGCCACGGCGGCTGGTCTTTTAGATCCTTTCTGTCCTGTACTGTCTGCCCAGTCTCAACCTGTCTTTGTATGCACTGCCGTGGGCAGTTCAGTTTTGTCCTGTCATCTACCTAGTATAATGCTGTCGTGTCCTGTCCTGTTATTATGTGGTTTGTGATGTCTTCACAGATTTGCTGAGAACACCTGTTGATTTCAGTCTGCTACCGGTTCATCATTTGTTGAGTTAAGGTTCTTCAAGTGTATTTTCATTTTATTGTATTTAGTGCTACTTTATTATCATTGTCCGGATTGTGGTAACCAAACTGCCTTTTGCCTGTTCATCGCTTGGTTGTTATTCCTTCTCAGCTGACGTGTTCGGCATTGTTCATATGATTTCTTGATACCTTTGCAGTGTAAGCGAGGCTATGTGGCTGTTCACATTCTCTGAAGGACTAGTATTTCACAATCAGATTGTTGTGTTCATGATGATTCACAGCAAGTGGAGTTGGAAGGTGGGTGTCGCCAGATATTCATTATTGTCTTGTTAACATCATAAATCTTTATTTCAGCTGGCAGGCCTGGATTCTCTATAAGGTATGAAAATACACGCACGACAGAAACATAGACAAAATTCCAGTTTCAGCTAGCAGTATGATCATGCAGAGGGTCATAATTAGAAGGGTGCTTGATCATTACATTCGTGAAATTATTGTCGCACAGTTAGATAATCCGGGAGGGTCGAGTTACTTCAAGGAACGTGTATCCTTATACATTCACCAGCCACGTTTGAGTCGGTTTAAACGAAAAATGTTCCAATAAATGTGTTTTTACGCTAAAAGAAAAAAAATCGCGTCAGGTGGAATAAGCTTGATATTGTATCGGTATAAAGATGCTTGTGCCGTCTGTTTATATCACCAACAATTGGTGAAAGAAGGCGGTTAACGTATTGCCAATTTCAGACAATAGACGTGTTCACTTAACTCGTCGGGCAATACCTGAATTGCCCCAAATTTCAAGCAGTACGTAGATTGCCTAGAAAAAGAAATTGTCGAAGAGTGTTTTACAAGAACGCTTATCAGTGAAGAATGTAACAAATCACTGTAAGGGTTTTACCATAGCTAAAGAAAAAATGTCAAACATTTAACTGGCATACTTCTCAGTAATTAATAACAATAACAATTGACTGCCAGAATGATTCGCGAATTGTCTCACATTTCAACAGTAACTTTCAAAGCTTGTTATATTGAAACATACAAGAAACATACTAATCCGTTTTTAAGAAGTGTTTTTAATAGGTGCTGATAATGCTTTTCAGATAACAATCACTGTTTCATTGACAGATTCTTAATATTAACGGATGAGAATTAATAACATTTACCAAATACTGACCTGCGCTTTTAATTCCTTTACACACACAAAAATTAACAGCATTTTTACCAGTAGTTCAACTGTTTTTTGTTGTTGTTTTCAACACAACTTTGAAAATAAAGATACCATACTTTGTGATTTCACCTAGAAATCCATGTGCGTGCGTGTGTGCGCGCGCGCATGTGTGTGTGTGTGTAAATGGGTTTTAGGTATCAGTAGTACTGTGTTGGTTTAAACGAATTTATTCAAGAAGTGCACACAAAAGCAGCAACAACATAAAAGACAACAAGCAAAATGCTTATAGTACTGTGTTAAAGCCCACAACAGCAAAAAGTAGCTTCGCCGCAAGACCCACCGAGTTCGGTTATTGATTTGTCAGTGGTCAGCAAAACTGTGCTTGCCCCAGCAAGGCATGACGCGATTGATCCTTACAGCTCTCTCCCTCCCCCCCTCCCCACCCCAACCCCCTTCACCACCCACCCACCACCACCACAATAGATATGATTGGTTGGCAGTGGCCCTTGCCAGTTGCAGGGGGTCAGTGTCCTGGCGGTCTTTCAAACGACCGAGATTCTGACTTGTCCTGGATGGTCGACCTGAGAGAATAGTTCAGAATCAAAAGGGGTAGGCTGGGATGGGGGAGGGGGCTTACACACGATTTTAGGGAGTGTGTGTGTGTCGGGCGCGGCGAAGGAAGGGGGTGGGTGGGAGGCTGTGAAAGGGAAAATTCCTTCCTACGCTGTCTTTCCGTCCAGAGTGAAAGACAAACACACCTTTCACAAAGCGCGGAGCAACACCAAAGATTGATGAGGCTGCAGATTTTTGACGACCTACAAAGTAATACAGTGAAGAATTAAACACATGAGAATCACAGTTTGATAAGTACAGTCATCATGATCGGGGTTAAAGGGGAGGGGGAGTCAATCAGTAAAAGGCATGTTGCGTATCAGAAATCATAAAGTTAGGCAAAAACAAACACGTCTGTTATCATTCACAGGACACTGAATGAAACCAGTTGTTAAGTCTTGCCGGAAGAGTTACCTAGGTCTGCCAAGAATGTCCTAGCCCTATACACTGGCTGTTTATGTTGATGAAGGAGTGGGCCAGTTAGGAGGGCTCTCACTCTCTACACTGGCAACTGTTCAGGTGAATAGGGATTTTTGATGAAAACACATTCATTGTCTATAAAAACCAAGACCTCTTCTTCGCCACTGCGTACAAAGAATCATCACAGGCTTAAGAACTTGATCACCCATCTTCGATGGACTGCGCTCGGAAGAAATTCAGATGTAAGAAATCGCCGGTAACAAAGCAGAACCCCCCCCCCCCCCCCCCCCCCCCCTGCCTGGGGTCTAAAACACCTCGTATGTGTATGGGGGGGGGGCTAAAAAAGAGGGGAAAAAACAGAAAAACTGGGACATACAAAAACCTGCCGTATAAGAAAACACGGTTTCTCTATCCCAGAGAGCGATTGATCCCGGCCGTGTATGAAAATGTCAATTGTATGAAAGTTTACTTTCAATTGGGGGTCTTTTCTCGCGTGATCTCGATTGTATGTATGGATGTGTATATGTGCATCTGAGTGAAGTGTATATGTGCCTCCTCAGTAATATGATAAGAACGAATGCGCTGCACCGGATGAAATCCAGACTAAGCAGGAATTTCGTCCCAAAGTTACAGTGCCCTCCGTGGGCGTGTATCCGTTCTTGTCAGAGCGACCGTGCCCATTCGTCATTTGTTACAGAGCCGTCGAAATGGCGGAGAGTAAAAAATAAAAATAAAAAAAATTTAAAAAAACACGTCAAGGCCTTTCTCTCTGAAGAGGAAAATCGAAATCATAAATGTCATCGAACAACTCAAGCCCCAAAGAAAAAGACATTCGCCGCACTTCCTCTGCATACAGTTTGTAACATCTTGAGAGCTGAGATGAAACACAGAGCCCATTTCTTGAGTGCCACACGCAGGCGGAGACAGCATGAGATGAAGTGCTCGAAGCATGACAACACTAAAATGGAACTACCATCCCTGGTACTGTTGAACGTTGGATTTTATGGTGCGTTCTCTCTCTCTCTCTCTCTCTCTCTCTCTCTCTCTCTCTCTCTCTCTCTCTCTCTCTCTCTCTCTCTCTTGTACGTGTGTGTATATGTGAACATCTTCACGTACATCGTAACAGAGCACCAGTGTGTGTATGTAAATTTTGTTCACGTGAACAGTGTCAGTACTGTGGCATACTGGCTTTTTTTTTTAGCGAACGCTTTGGTCGATCTTTAGCTCATATCATTTTCTTTGATCCAGGTAGGATAAATTGTCAAGTTCTCGGTGAATTTGCCCTCTTTTCCAGGTTCTATTCCAGGCTGAACCAATGTTGGTGAAGACTTGAAAGCATAGGTGGGCGCGCGCGCGCGGGCGCGCACACACACTCACACACACACACACACACACACACACACACACACACACACACACACACACACACACACACATACACACACACACACACACAGAGGGAGTGAAAGAGAGAGGGAGACGCAGAGGAGAGAGAATAAACAGAATGTACAGTCGTTAATCAAACGTTGGTTGCATGGAATGCGCTGCTACTCAAAAATCTGTCACAGCCGAAGCGTGTTTTCTCTGATGTAATGAAAAATTCTGAGATAATAGAAAGCGGAAATTCCTTTCCACTCGACCCTCATGTGATTCGGAATCTTCCGTACCGCAACCACCTGGCCTGATTGGACAACAAGGAGCTCGGGGAGATCCACCTTGCCAGCTACCTGCCGGCCTGTCCACGCCATGATCCCGTCAATTCCAGGGGAGGCGAGATGGGGGGTAATAGAACGCTCAGCAGGCTGATTCCTCAAACATTTCTATTCTACTGTTCGATGCCAGTCATTACGAAATGCAAACTTTAGAAATCGTTTCTGATTACAAGTTAGTCATCAGTTGGCCAGCTTTGCGTCACCAGTTTTGTTCATTCTGCAGTCTTCCGAAAGAGGAGGCTGTAGGTCATCATTTTTTTTTTTTTTTAATATATAGGTGGCTTTGGTATATGGTGCCGATTGGACATGCAAACCGGCCTGAGTCAATGTCGAGTTGGCAGTGAAGTTGCGAACGTTGGCCAGAAACGCGCCCACTCAACCAAAATCTCCCGCAGTCGGAGTGTGGGTGCCCACGTGGCGGGGTAATCAAAAACGGTCACATTACGTCCCCAGATGATGCATTTGTACCATAGTGTTCAAGTACTTTGGCTGTTTGGATGATCCCTGGAATCTTTTCGCCAGGGTACGACAACAACAACAACAATCACAGTCGAAAACAGCCAGCACCACGTTTTGATTCAAGTCGCTTGCCCTTTAATAGCTCAAACGTGTAATTCACATTGGATGTTTCTTGTTCAGCTGGGATTAAGAAAAGTTTGTATGTTCGTTAACCCTATAATTTTTTAAGCTTTTTGAATATATTCTCAGAGAGAAAGTGAGAGTATGAGGCTTTTACCTTCGTTATTCTGAACATATCGTTGCAAAAATTGGCATTTTCCAATAATTCAAAGTCAGGTAGAACCTTAGAGATTTTGACAATGAAGTTTGTTCTTGGGTTGTTGCTTTTTGCAGTTATTTGCTTGTTACGTGGTTTCGGTGGTAATGTTTGTTAAAATGGTGCCATCTTCTAGCATGAGATAGATTTAGAAGTGACTAACCGGTTAGCTTCATAGGTTTACTGTTTCACTTGTGATGTATGGTCCAAGATGGATGAGAACACGGCAATATTTGGGGGCATTTTCTGGGCTTCTATCTCTGGTGCTTTTGAATGTAGCTTCTCAAATAGCATTAATTGAGAGAGAGAGAGAGAGAGAGAGAGAGAGAGAGAGAGAGAGAGAGAGAGAGAGAGAGAGACTCGGTGTATGATGAAGTGTGACTTTGAGTTTTTTTGTTTGTTTTTTTAGTTTTACGCACACAAACACGCACGCACGCACACACACACGCACGCACACACATGCGCGAGCACGCACTCACACACACGCACTCACACACACACGCACGCACACACGCACGCATGCACGCACTCACGTACACAGACAAAGAGAGAGAGAGAGTTGTGACGGTTTTTTGACCGCAAGTTTATTATAAAGATATCGTTTTCTGATACGGAATAGTCTCAGAATGGCGTCTGAACTGATTGACTAATTCGTAAGTTTAACTATCCTTGTAATATATGCTCAAAAATGTACTATAATACCGAAATTACTTATACGGGTGGTACAAATATGTTAGCGCATGGTACGGAAACTGTTTATGGTACCTGGCCAAAACGGCTGTTGAAGCATAAATGGTGTGAATCGTACGCTGATATGAAGTGAAACGCTATGAATTTGTGTTAAATGTGATGTTTTTGCAAGGAGAAAAATAAAAATTGATTTAAAAAAATTATTTATACGGGTGCATATTATCTTGTTATACATGAATTGTATTGGAATTGAACATTTCTTTATCAGACAAGTTGGACGCGTCAAGAACTTAGCGCTTCATAGTAATTTAAGAGTTTCACTTTTCGTTAACATCAGTTCTAGCTTCTTCGGTGAATTTCTTTTTTTAACCCGTGTATAAATTTAGAGTAACTCACACAAACACGCGCACGCACGCACGCAAGCACGCACACACACACACACACACACACACACACACACACACACACACACAC